>CM042443.1:12442634-13642634 GCA_023631565.1 Gymnocephalus cernua
TCTCTTTGCCTTTGTGTTTGTGTTTTGTTTTGTTTTCTCAAGTAAGACTGGACATCAAAAATATTAGTCTCCATTTTAAAATGCACACTCATCTTTTAGATACATGATGCAGCGGTTTACAACACTATAACAGCAGTTGTTTTGATGTAATAATAAAGAAGTCCCTTCAAATGTAAAGAATCATGCACATGTATAATAATTATATGAATTATATTGGGTAATTTCTATATGTTTCATATATATACAGAGATACAGGGGCACAAATTTGCTTCACATATGAACTTAAATACAATTAGCGCTTATTATTATTTGTCTTTTTTTTTCATATGGCCCATTATGAAATTGCAGTTTATTAGATTTTAACCAGCTATTTCATCATCAGGTTTTACAATATACTAATGCTTTCTATTGCTTTAGCCTTGTAGGTAATTTACACACAGGTAGGTGCCAGGTTTTGAGGAGGAAGAAGGATGCGTGGAATGTAAGAGACGATATCTCTGATTCTGCTGTGTCGAATTTGATCCTTTTTGTTTTAACTGTCCACCCTGAGCCCCCCAATGTTATAGTATTAATAGTAATTTGGTGGAGTGCTCTTTTAAGTGTATGGAGTATTTTCAAAGAAGCACAGCAGCTAAACAGGCTCAAATTATCCACACAAATCATTTTGGGGCAATCATGTGATGGCATTCATAATATATTATTAACCACGCTGCTTGTAGTTGTATGCATTTTTGTTTGCATGCAGCATTCTGTCACATAGTAACTAATATGTAGAGTTTCAGTAGAATTTGTGATGACTCGCTTGTGTTGAGATGGTTCCAAGTCTTGTACGATATTAGATTAACTGATTCGGCGCCGCCAGTCTCGTCCATTGGTGAACTGATTGGCTCTTTACTGAGCACTGCGTCAGCAGTTAATTTGAAAGGGCTTTTGAACAGCCCATGCACTTACGAGGCTTGTCTAAATATGGACTGAAAGGATTTGGGCTTGAAGCCATCTAATGCTCACAAGCCATTCAACAGAAGGACATGGAATAAACAAGTTCTAGTGAGACCTCTGGAGATAGCGGAGACAAACACTGATCCAGCCAAATGACATGGATGTCTGATACTGATTGACCTTTTGGATATTCTTTTATTGGCTTCCTGGTGTGAAATCTGTTTCAGTACTTCTTGGTTGTGCTAGATGTAAAAAGCAATGGGTTTATATGAAACTGTTTTTGTATGTTCATTTGAGTATTTGTACATAACCAAGTTGGCATTGTCTGTCTGAAATTTGAAAATTAGCTGTGGATGGAGGATAGAATTACAACCACTAACAAACTCTCAGAAACATAGCCATAAGGTGCTAAATGTGTAATTCATCTTGAGTTAATCTTACAAAGCTGATTTTTTACCACGCACTAATGCACTTAATGCACTAATTGGATAAGGGCTTACTTTTTTGTCAGGAGTTGAAAGGACTTGAAATACTTTTAGTTGTATAAGTGTCAAGACTTGGATCCTGAGTGTGTGTGTGGGGGGGTGGGGGGGCAAAGGGATGAAACAACAACAGCTGTAAATGCCACGGAAGAGGACGAGGGCTGACCTCTTTTGAAGCTACCTGTGGGGGGAACGGGACGGAGGGGGCGCTGACATTTAACAAACTGCTGTACGGAAGATGTTTGACACAAACGTGCATTTATTTAATGTAGCTCCTCTCTCTTTATCTCTCTCACACACTCATACAGACACGCCTCATACACACTCGCATCATATGTACTGTCCGTCGTGTAGAGCGGTGATGCTTTACTGGCACTCTAAAAGCACTCAAACCTATTATTAAGCAGCGGTTACCATAAAAAGGATCTTTTTTTTTTCCAGCATGTTTACGCATTTCATTTACTAAATCCACCAGTAACTAATTAGCATCTGTTTATTTAAAGCTGTCATCCTTCCATAGAAGCTGTCCTGGCCGTGACGTTGGTAATTGCTGTGGCCAGTTTGTAACTGATGGCTTAAACCTGCCTGTTGTGTCAGCTGAGGATAAGATAGTGATGGATGTAAAGCCTAAGAGCAAGGACTACTGTATGTTGTCTATAATGGTATGTTACTAATGTAGTTCAGTTCCTATGTTCTTGTGTAATTTATTCAGCAATGTAAGCGGCGTGGCTTGACGGATGACAGTATCGGTCAGTCAGTCCAACACTTTTGATCCCAGACTAAAATATCAATTTTTTTGTACAGCCCTTTATAGTGCCCAGAGGATGAATGTCACCGACGTTGGTGACTTTACCTCTATCACCGCCAGCAGGTCAACATTTTCAGTAGAACTACAGCAGAAATACTCCGTTCATGTTACAAATGAATCTACCAGAAATGTCTGCTTGCACATATTTGATTGGCGGGTGGATTGTGGTCCAGTTGAGCCAGGTTCACTTTTTTGCCGGACAACCCTGTTTTTGTTTGTTTGTTTTTTGCCCTCTACGTCAGCACCCCTGCTGGCCTCATTCAGATGAATTAAAGGGCTGCATTTTTACATGCAGAGCTTAAGTCAGTCTTAATGCATCTGAGTCTTGTTTTCTGTAAAAGACACATTTTTATATTTTATCAGCGTGAGCCTTTACCTAAACATGCTCACTGTGAACAACCCATTTTGATCAAGACAATTCAATTCTCTAATTTACTATGTGTTTTCATTGACAAAACTGAAAGAAACTCATTACTAACCCACAAAATCCTCACAACCCGTCCCTCTGCAGACTTGATGTAGTCTCTTCCCTTGAAGAGCTCAATCAGCAGTCATCGATTGCTATAATAAGATTATCCTACTCTTAAGCCCCTGGTCACCTTGATTGTCCCTTGTTCAGTTTAAAGTTTGCACTCACAGTTTCCACTAAAGTTACAGATGATTGAGCGTACCTGTGATTAGGAGTTCAACTTGTGATATAGATTACCCTTGGAAGCTTAGAAGCTATCCCACTAATGAATGAAAGTAACATTTAATGAATATTTTATGATAGAATTTACCCTTTTTACTTTTCCTATAAATGCATTATTACATATTATTCATGTTTTCTAATGGGTTCTTAGTACTCCAGCCAACACAACATCACACCAATATCATATCAGTGTGGTAAACAGTGGCAGTCTACTAGACAGGATATCTTTATTTAGGGAATTCCATTAATTCTGTGTAGATTTTTAAAGCATTTGTTTTTATTTTACATTGTGTTTTTATTTCAGTTTTTTTTATTCTGCTGAGCAGCGCCTGTGGCTACAGCCAGTGATCTTTGAAAAGGACAAAGTGACCTGCTTAGGTGTAGAATATGCTCAGAGGCGGGATGACACTTACCCTTTCATAGAATCCAATGAAGGGAACAAAATGCTGTATTCACAAGACAGATAATTCATGCACCCACTTGCCAAATTAATCAAGTTGCATAGCAATGCACTGCATGCCCACCCTTATCACAACCGTGAATGGCTCCAGCTTGTATTCTTGACAAAATCTGTTTCATTGCACAAACGTTACTTGCTTTTGCAGAATTCACTCTTGCCTTTTTGTCATTAACTTAGCATTAATTTCTAGAATATCTCAGGTATTGTACTGGCCCTTTTGATGATTGTATTCCCAGCACAGTCTTTGATGCCTGTGCCGGACACAGAGCAAAGTGCCAGCATTCTCTGACTTTGCTTCTGCTCTCATGCTTTGTTGCTTTAAATTAATTCTGCAACATGATAACTAACATTACTGCTATCTGACATTTAAAATGAATGTTCAGGTTAGTAGTTGGATTTGAAGTAGCTGGATTTGAAGCTCTTGTGTTGGAAACCATAATAAGCCGTGAGCTGTTTACTTGTTTTGCAACAACCCCGCCTGGCCCTCCATCCTGCTTTTATCTTTTCAAAAAGGGCAAAAATTCTCATTTCGACCTGCGGTGGCCCAGCAGCTCAAATCTATCGGTTTGGTGTTGTTTGTTTGATGTTTAATAGTAGAGATGTACAACAATCTAACATGGGCCCTCAGATTTCAAGTTTAAAAATCAGAGCTACAAAGGGAAAAAATCAATCAGGTGATCAATCTCTATTTCATATGGCTGTTTTTTTCTCAGCTTTACCTCCCCCTGGGGAATGTTTTCAGAGTGATTCAACAAAACAGTTCTTACATAGAACCCACCTCAACTTTTCTCTCACTCACTCCCCATCAGTAAAGCTGTACAACTAGTCTGTAAAGGAACAGTTGAACATTCAAAATTACATTACATTACATGTAATTTTATCCAAAGCGACTTCCAATTAAGTGCTTTCAACCCTGAAGGTGCAAACTCCAGACAAGTAGTAAGTGCAAGTACATTAGCTTTAGATAAGCAAAACTACAAAGAGCCATATTTTCGTGTTTATCCGAGGTGTAGTCGGATGAGATGTGTTTTTAGTAGTGTTGTCAAACGAATAAAATATTTAATCGCGATTAATCACATTGTCATAGTTAAGTCACGATTAATCACAATTAATCGCACATTTTTATCTATTCTAAATGTCCCTTGATTTCTTTTTGTCCCATTATTTGTTATTATTTTAATGCTCTTATCAACATGGAAAATCAACGGCTTGCTTTGTGCAAATGTTTTTTTATTGAAAACAACATTGGCATATACGTAGTGTTCAATTTCACACTGACATTCTCACTTGGAGCTAATAATCTGTCACACAATGTAACACTGTTACCTCCATTTTCCATTGCAGATAGTACTGCCTCATGCCTGAGGCGAGCGTGGCTGGTCGTCATAGCGACTATGGTTTCCCCCGACTCATTTCCTGGTTGTCCTTCTCCATGAACAACGTAAAATCAAGGAGAGGGTTAACTTTTCCTGCTACAGGTTTCCCACAGTGGTCAGAAAGAACAGGGGAGACACTTTGTTTCTCTCACTGACTGTAGTCACTACTCTCTCCGAAGCTAATCGCTGTCACGAGCCTACTAGCTATGCGGCTCGCAAGCCCAAACAAGTGTGTGTGGCCGCAGCGTGTGCCTGTTTTGTTTCCGGTCTAGCTAGATCCGAAAGAACGTTAATCTCGCGATAAAAAAATTGACGCCGTTAAAATGGGTTTGCGTTAACGCCGTTAATAACGCGTTAAACTGACTGCCCTAGTTTTTAGCCTTCGATGGAAGATGCGTAGGCTTTCGGCCGTCCTGTCGTCAATAGGGAGCTCATTCCACCATTTGGGAGCCAGGACAGCAAACAGTCGGGATTTCGTTGAGTGATTAGTTGTCCCCTCGCTGTGAGGGAGCAGCAAGCAGGTTGGCTGATGCAGAGCGGAGTGGGCGAGTTGGGGTATAGAGTTTGACCATGTCCTGGATGTATGCTGGGGCTTGAAGCGGATGCGGGCAGCAATTGGTAACCAGTGAAGAGAGCAGAGGAGCGGTGTAGTGTGAGAGAACTTGGGGAGTTGAAGACAAGTCGAGCTGCTGCGTTCTGAATGAGCTGCAGGGGCCGGATGGCACATGCAGGCAGGCCAATCAGGAGTGAGTTACTGTAGTCTAGAAGTGAGATGACTAGAGCCTGAACAAGAACCTGAGCTGCCTTCTGCGTTAGAAGGGGACGTATCCTTCTGATGTTATGCAGCATGTATCTACATGATCGGGTAGTTGCAGCAATGTTGGCAGTGAAGGACGGTTGGTCATCAAGTGTCATACCCAGGTTTCTAGCAGTCTAGGTAGGGACTACCACATAGTTGTCAATTGTTATAGTCAGGTCTTGGGTAGGAAAGGAAAAGGAGCTCAGTCTTGTCAAGGTTGAGTTTCAGATGGTGTGTGGACATCCAAGAAGAAATGTCAGTTAGACAGGCCGAGATAGGTGCTGCTACTTGAGTTTCAGACTCCGGAAAGGAGAGAATTAGTTGGGTGTCATCTGCGTAGCTGTGATAAGAAAAGCCATGCGAGTGAATGACCGACCCAAGAGAGTTGTTGTACAGAGAAAAGAGGAGGGGACCCAGGACTGATCATTGAGGAGCCCCAGTTTTGAGTGGGCAAGGTTCTGAGGTAGATCCTCTCCAATTTACCCGGTAGGTTCGGTCTGTCAGGTAAGATGTGAGCAAAGAGAGCGCAGAGCCTGAGACACCCACATCCTGGAGTGTCGAAATGAGGACCTGGTGGTTCACTGTGTCAAAGGCAGCAGAAAGGTCTAGAAGGATGACGACGGAAGAGAGAGAGGTTGCTCTAGCAATGTGAAGCTGCTCAGTGACAGCAAGGAGGGCATTTTCTGTTGAGTGGCCAGCCTTGAAGCCAGACTGGTGGGGATCAAGAAGGTTGTTCTGGTGGAGATAGGTAGAGAGTTGATTATAAATGGCATGCTCAAGAGTTTTGGATAGAAATGGAAGAAGGGAGATGGGTCTGTAGTTATTTACTTCAGACGAGTTGAGTGTTGTTTTTTTGAGTAGTGGGGTCACTCTTGCCTCTTTGAGGGTGTTGGGGAAACAGCCATTTGACAAGGAGATGTTGATGAGACGGTTGAGGAAAGGAAGAAGGTCAGGAGCAATAGACGGGAGAAGGTGAGAAGGGATAGGATCAAGGGGGCAGGTGGTTGGGTGTGCAGTGGTAATCAAAGTAATAATTTGATTTGGAGATAGAGCACCCCTCTATCTCCAAATCAAATTCTTACTTTGATGAGAGGAAAGAATACTGGATGTGATGGATGGTAAGATGAGTTCACGAAGTGTGGTGGAGAATGAAGAGTGTATGTCTTCTATCTTTTTTACAAAGTAGTTGACAAAGTGGGTTGGTAAGAGGGAGAAGGGATGAGGTGGACTGGTGGAATCTAGGAGGTTAGAGAAGATGGAAAAAAGTTTTTTGGGGTTGGAGAAAGAGGATTCAATTTTGGTTTGATAAAAAGAGCTTTTTGCCGCAGAAATAAAGGCAGCGAAAGAGGAAAAAAGAGACTGATAAGTAAGCAGATCATCTGGATGTTTAGATTTCCGCCATTTCCTTTCTGCTGCCCGTAGAGTTGATCTTTCAGCACGCACTGAGTCAGATAACCACGGAGCTGGGCACGACTTGCGAGCCTGCCGTGAAGTAAGAGGGCAGAGAGAGTCAAGAGAGGAGGATAGAGTAGAGAGGAGAGTGTCTGTGGCAGCATTGGGAGGCATGAGTAAGAAAGAGTCAGATGAAGGGAGGGTTGATAAAGTACATAACGCCAAAGAAGGAGAGAGTGAACGAATGTTACGGCGGACAGATATAGTGTCTCTTGAGATATGGTTGTGAGCTTGGGAGAGTGGGAGAGATTAAGAGATGAAGAAATGGTCTGAGGTATGGAGTGGAGTAACAGTGAGTTTGGATGTAGAGCAGTTTCTGGTGAATATGAGATCTAGGTGGTTGCCAGCTTTGTGAGTGGGTGGGGAAGGCGAGAGTGAGAGGGCAAAAGAAGAGAGAAGGTGTAAAAAGGCAGTTGACTTCTCTGTCTGGATGTTGAGGTCGCCCAGAAGTATCATGCTTCAGCACGGGCTGCATCAACACAAATAAGGCATTATATATGATACACAGAGCATATATAAAACACACTGACCATTGTTCTCATTTTCATCCTTTTTGTGGTTTTGTTACTTTTATTTAGACACATCAGAGCGTGGAATGATCACGCATTTGACAAATATGTTATACAGCAATATACATAAATGGTATGCACATTGCCCAGGTGATATGTGCTTAAATTTTGCCTCTACGTGTGTCTTGTGACCTACAATAAACATTTTTACACTCTTGAACATTACATAAAAATCAGTAGACAGAAGCTATAACATTGTGTCATAATTTTAATTATCACTGTTGAATATTAGGAGAAAATTACATTACATTAGATTCATTACATTGTGGTTTGCCATTTTGTGTGTTTCAGATAAGTTATTTAAAAGGTTTATAATGTATCCTCTAGATTTGAGAACATGCTGTCTTGATTTGTTGTTTTGTGAGGCTGTGCAAGGTCTTTTTTTAATTTAATCTCTGTAAAAAGCCACAGCTGATTGAGGCTCTGGCTGAAAAACTGCCTGTGCAAGTACTAGTCATGAGTCACTGTTAGCTCTCAAGTATCTAATCAAGTGACATACTAATTGAATAACACCCTTTCCATCACGTTTAATGTTTTCCTGTGTACACCCTCAACAGAACTAAAACAATTTGAAAGAATGAATACAGTGCTCTGAATTACTCTTTTTTCTAACCTGACGTATAGATGGAGTCGTTGATTCCCCAAGGCGTTAATTGAAAGTGCCATCTTCCGAATTTCTTTTTCCGCCTGTACAATGCTATCAACCTTTCCAGACCTCATCTGAATTTTGGCAATTAATAGCCAGACTAATGAATACTTAATTGAATTCAGAGTGAATGAGGGTGGGAGGTCTGGACACAAGAATACCAGGGTTCATCACGACACCAAGGACAAATTCCTATTCAGGATTGAGACCAACAGAAAACTCAACATTCTCATACAGTTGACCCAAACAGGCACACAGTTTTATCAGAGGGATAATGTGAGATAATTGGAAAGTGCTTGAACAGTCTAGCGTTCTTGAAAAATAAAAGATTTTCTTCTTTCATGAGCCAGTGGCAGCATTGCAGCAATATAAGTATTTGGGCTCTGTCCTACAGTTGTTCTTTTGAAGTAAGTTGTGACGTTTTAATGTGGACATGACGCTGATGAAAATGTTTTATTTTCTTTATTGAGGCAATCATTATTATTTGCTGGTTTTGCAGTCTTAGTCTTTTAAAATAGGAACAAACTGGAAAAAATTGTCAAGCTGAGCAGTGCACTTTGGACCTTCAACATCTTTTACATGTTGAGTTCCAGATGCTTCCATCAAGGTGGAGGTTTTGTCTCCACAAAGGTAGCACTAATATATACTGATTGTCATTTGTTCCATCTGCTATTGTTTTTTTTAAAAACAAACTATAACCCCAGATGTTACGTCTTTTTTCTTCTTCTTTGTCAATGGTTCATGGTGACAGTAGGAGATATGGATCTTGTGCTGTGTTGTGTTGTGTATAATGTATGTATTTGTGTTGCACTAACTGTCTGCTGGTTTTTAAATCTTGAATAGATTTTCTTCTTCTTTTCAAGTTTTAGCTGAAGAGTTGGGCAGTAAAATTAATACTTGGATTTTTATTATGTCCACGTAGTTACTCACATGGCACACATGTAGTTTACATTGATAACAGTGGCATATTTACCACATGATATTTATAAGTCTTTTTTTAAACAATGGCTCCTTAATTTTAGACGGCAGTAGTTAAAAGCAGTCTTCTTATTTCTAGTTGGTTCAGATTGTATCAGCTGTAGACTGTCTCCATCTGACGCATTTTAAAACAAGCATTTGATATACATAATACATAATATACATGATAACATGCTAAAGCTGTTAAAGCTAAAGCTAACATGCAAAGAGTCAGCATCCTCACCATTTGTATAAGACAGGTAAATAAAGAAACAACATTGTTTGTATTGCAGTGTTGCGGTAGTTCTCGTATCTTTGTACAGTTTCATGCACACAGCTTTGGCATGTGGAGAAATCCAAAGTGTGACATGTTTGCTGTGTTTAATTTCAGTTGCTAAACTATGGGTGGACAGATGCTATCTTTTTGTGTTTATCATTTGCACTTATATTAGTTTTAAACTACTATTTCTACTTAGCTTTAAACTCCCTCACTCTCTCCCTCTAGAATGTTACAGAACCCAGAACATCCAGCAAATTATTTTCTACATATCTACTATATAATGTGTATTAGTATTACTTTTGTATGAGAAGGGCACATGATGATGAAAATCATCACAACGGCTTGATGTGCTTAGTAATCTGAAGTACAATTAGAATCCTAATGCAGCACACTTAAGCTCATCACAAATCCAATAGCAATCAGTGATGTCCTTGGTGCTAAAATGGTGGCCTGTGTAGATATTGATCAGACACGGCATGATGAAAGTATGGCGCTAGTTGTTTTACAATATTGATTAGTGGTGAACAAGATAGGCTATTTTCTGTTCAGTCTAAGCTACAGAAAAGGTGTCACTCTGAGGCAGTAACCTAAACAGCATTTCTGTGCAGAGAGAATCGTCTGGATGTTTCTCTGTGGTGGTGTACTGTGTGTGTGTGTGTGTGTGTGTTGATCAGATCAATAAATACCCATGAGTAAGTTGAGAGTTCCCATTTCTAGTTATTTGTAGTGGGGATGGGTTATAGTGTTGTTGTGTCACTGTAGTTTGCATCTTATAAAAAAAAAAGGTTTTGAATAATTTGGTACCTTGTGTATGAATGGACAAAATATTTGAAATTTCATCAAATATAAAACATATTTCAGTATTCAAGTCAATTATATTATAATACAAAATGAAAGAACACACAACTTGAAATCCTCATATAAAGTAAGAGTGAGTAATAACACAAAATAATAATAATCTATATATTGTGAGCATTAATGAGTATATTTTAAGGAGTTGGATTGCATTTAATAACCCTGACTGTCAGATGTGTTTGTTGTGCTTTTATGCAGTAACAGGATAGCATTGGATAGTGACTTCCTGTAAGTTCTTTATAATGAAGGGCTGAAATTCATAATGTGTCTTTTAACTTCATTAGAAATGTAATGTGTTGAGGGTTTTTATATTTATGATGTATATTACATGTGAATAATGTATGTACTATTATGTATTCATATCATTATTTCAGTAGAGCATATTTTTCGTAATTCTCATTCATCTATTGTTTGATAAGACTACGTTCTATGTTCATCTGTCATCTGTGTTTGATTTTACAGCAACTGATGAGAGAGCGTCAGCAGATGGCCAGTCGTCCATTTGCCTCAGTTGCGCTCGCACTTGACGCCAGGGGCGAGGAAACAGAACTGTTGCAGCCTGTGGTTGACGTGAGTCCTGCTTGTTTACACACACACACACACACACACACACACACACACACACACAATTTTGATTATTGTGAGTCCTGACAAGCACCAACAAGTTTGACCATGTATCCCCCATTTTGTCATCTTTGCACATCACTGTTACAATCGATCTTAGATTTGTAAGTGCTTCTACTGACATACATACAATAGTTTTGTAGTGCCACATTATTGGACCTTATTGTGATGTACTCAACCAGCTCCACTCACAAGATGTCAGCCTTTTATCTGCTCCCCACATCAATAAGAAATCTGCCAGTGATGGTCCTTTCTACTCATGTCTTCTTTATATATATATGAATTGTCCTCTGCGATCAGGGCTACAGACTTGCTGACATTTTTCAATCAATGTTACACATCTTTTATACAAAGTGATGTTACGGTGCCAATTATTCAAAAGATTTTTATAGATTTTTCAAAAGTTAAAAAAGAAAAATATAGATTTTATGGTCGTTTTTAATCTTGCAACGAAAAGGATGGTTGTTACTTTGAAAAGCGTCACTGAATTGGAAAGGGATTGCTCTGATATGACGTCAGAATGGTGTTATTTTGTTGTCGTTCTTCAGTGTGCATGTTTTCATTTTGCCTAATTTGTTCTCCAGGGTTGTTCACTGGGAACATACTGCACGTTGATTTTGCACTCAGATTTTGATTAACATGTCATTATACCCCGCATGCTCACGTGCTTTTGCGCATCTGAAATGTTCTGTACAGTTGCTACTTCACCTATTTATTCCTACGATGTGAATACCTCCCAGACAAATAGAAAGTAGAGAAGAAGTCCGACGCAAAGCACAGTCTAGGGCTCTATGACACATGGCATAAAAGCATAGCTTAAAAACAATATGGAGAGCTACATCCACAAATTGACATTGGAGAACCAACAGTGTTTCCTCAGCCAGAGCCACCTCTGTGTCATCTGCGGCTGAGAGAAATAAAATCACTGTGGCAACCAGGAAAGAGGCACAACATTAGCTATTAATGTATATTACTGAGTGGTACTCAGTGTGCATTATGGTGTTGTAAAGGGCAATGTAAAGAGAAAAAGAGAAGAAAAACAATGTGTCTTAGCTCTCCGTGTGCACCTATTTGAGTTGTGCTTTTAAAGCAGTAAGGTACAGTCTGAATCTGAATGCTTTTCGAAACCACTGCTTTGCCTTTATTTAGGTAAAATGTTAATTACAGATTTGTCAGTGAGACGTGTGTGTCCATCTGTCATTTAATCATTTATTCCAGTAGTGTTCCTCCCGTTTCTGCACAAAATCCAAAAACAGTGTTTGTTGTTATAGAGCGCATTAAGGCAGAGACTCTGCATCCACTGGAGAGTATTGCTGTAAACAATATCCCAAGCTGTTTTGGAAATGATTACTGGAAAAAAATAATCTTCAGTCTTCTGTTTCTTGACCCTGTCAAGATGCAGAATGAACCTATAAGCACTTGACTTTCAATTTCACTTAGATGTCCGTACAGCCTTTGAGGACGTTACAATACAAGTTTTGTTTCAGAAAAACACCTGAGGACCCTGATTTACATGCTTGTGTGCTCAATTTATTTCACAGTTTGTATGCTGAATGCTTTTCAGTAGCGCCTAAGACATAAAGTACACTGTAAATTCAGCATACAACTGTACAAGCAAGCAGTTTTCCTGCCCATTACATTGCCTAAATGTGTTTTAAAAACACATCTTATGGTGACAGCCTTAATGGTAAATCTTGCACACATCTAATTCGCCAAGCAGCTCTTAATTAAGTGTTGCTTGGTTAATCATTTACACGGCAAATGTTTTGGCAGCTTCTAGTGGCTCAGAAATGTTCTCAAATGACATTCAACGATGTGTGACGCCAGCGTCACCGTAGGCAAGGTGTTGAATGCAGATGTATCCAGTAGCCAAATAGAACATGAATATCTCATATACTTCCTCAAAGGTCATAATGCATTCCTTGCATGGAAACTAAAGCAAAACACACATTTCTCTGTTGAAAATATGTGTTTTTCAGAGGTCGTGTAGTTGCTGCAGCATTTGCGATGTACTTCTGTACTTACTGTTCTTCAGTAAATCAGAATCAGAAAGGGATTTATTGCCAAGTAAGTAACACTTACAAGGAATTTGCCCTGGTTGTTGGTGCATACATAAACATAATTAAACATTAATATGAAATAAACAAACATTAAATACAGAAACAAATATGTACTCACTATGATAAATTAATGATTGTATTGTATTTTAAGTTTCCAGCTGTTAAGATGATTTGCATTAAGGGGCTATCTCTATATAATTGATATATTTACTGTATAGAAGCACAGAGTCATATTCAGACATAGCACAACGTAGCTTTTGACAGCTTTTTAAATGTGTCCGTGTATTTTGGATTCATTCCAGAAAAATCCAATCTATATGGTTTCAAATGTACAAATGCACATGTTGGACCATATACAGCTCCATCACATGCCTTGGCTCCAGCTGAGGGTGAAGCATATGAAACAAGTCTAATTCGCTTTTATAAAGGTTAATTGGTTAGCATCTGGCACCACTTAGCTACTGGAAATATTTGTTGATGTCAAAGAGGACACTGATGTCACGCTAGCACCACTGGTTTCCTATTTGTTTCACCAGCTCTGTTTGTACTTTAAACTCACTCACTCACTGAGTTAGTGCAGGCAAGACAAATTATAATAGATGTAATATAATAGATAATGTACGTTTAAATGCAGGCACATGGTGGTCAGTTTGGAAGTCTTGAGGTTTGCTTGAATTTGTATTTATTTATTTCAGGGACAAAGTTTAGAGCATATTGGACAGAGTGATAACCACACTAAGAGATGATGTAGCTTGCACAGGAAACAAGACACAGAGGGGCTGCAGTACCAAAAAGACCCCTCACACCCATTCCAACACATGAAAACATTTAAGACCCTTTTTTCAAGATTGCACTATCAGCACTGATCTCAATGCATTAGTTATTGCCAGCTGTCTGTCACTAAATCTTTGCAGCAGGTCCTAGAGAAAATCACAACAGCCTCTGTGCCCATTTCCTCTATTTTTGGTTGGTTTAAACCCCCAAGAGATGGACATTGCTTTTAGTGACCAAGATGTCAACAGCTGTTGGACAGAGAGCCAATCAGGGGCCAAACACTGCCGGCCTAGGCCTCAATGTCACAGATGTCTCTATTCACTGTGGCCGGCATTCAACATATGGAAGCACTAACGGACAGCTAGTATGATGGATGACACCTGTCAGCAGGGGAAAGGAAAGCAGATACACAACGTGTGTGTGTGTGTGTGTGTGTGTGTGTGTGTGTGTGTGTGTGTGTGTGTGTGTGTGTGTGTGTGTGTGTGTGTGTGTGTGTGTGTGTGTGTGTGTGTGTGTGTGTGTGTGTGTGTGTGTGTGTGTGTGTGTGTGTGTGTGTGTGTGTGTGTGTGATTATGAATGCCCATAATACAGCTTGATTAATGCATTGAGTTGCAGGCTGTGTAAACCTTCTTTGGAAGATATGAAAATGGAGACCGCAATTTAAAAAAAGCTTTGGTTAAAAAAAAAAAAACTGATTGAAGTGAAATGATTTATTGATGTTTTTTTTTTTATTTTCCTCTGCATTTTTGGAATATTTCTATTATCCCAGGTTAATAGAAGAAGAAAGGAGGTGGTTTAACTTTTCTATTATCGCTGCCTTTCTCACAAACAAAAATGTGCATTTTATTTTTTAATGGTAAAAATCACAGCGTTGGTATGACCGTACGTGTGCAGTTCAGGGTAGTTCCCAAAGCAAATGCACAACAAACAATGTAATGTGGAATTGCACATTCCAAGGAATAGACAGCACTAGGTTACAAGCAGTTATAGCTCTACTAATAATACTACCAACATTTATATTAATACTAATACTAGTGATTTTATCAACTTTGTGTATGATCTGTAAATTAAGAAATACGTTCAGATTAACAGAGCCAGTGTAAATGGAGCCCAACAGTCAAACATGAGGTGATGGTGGTAATCCTGCGTACTGTAATTCCTCAAATAAAAACCGGGGCCTTTATTTACCTGAACTGCAGAAGGTAAGGTAGAAGGTTATTTGAAGCAGGCTGTTGTTAGAGGCATGCCGTTATTTTTTTTTTTTTTTCCCCAACTTTTTTTTATTTGAATTTTAAATGTTCACAGTACGTGGTGAACAAAGCATAGTGAAAACTGCAGGCCTTTATTTCTAATTCCATCTGTTTGATAAGTATAATTGTTTTAAATAAACTGTTTTAAATTAAAAGCCATAGCGTTCCAGTGGACAGAGATCAGACATTTTTTAAGACACATTTGCAAAAATATCACCATATACAACAACTGAATATGTAATTGAATCATTACGATGAAGTTGAATTTAATTTTTTCTTAATATTATATGAGATCCACACTAATTTTTCCCCGGCCTTAATGTAAGGCTGGCCTTTATTTGTCTGTGTTGACCACGCCCCCCCCGGCCACTATCAGAGGCCCGGCGTTTAATTGACTACCAGTTTTTATTTGAGGAATTACGGTATTTAAAATGTACAATCAAAGGTTCTACAGTTACATTTGGAGTGGCAGTGCAGAAAGGATGCGTAAACAAATGGTCCTTTAATGTTCTAAGTAATAAACTTATTTCTAGCCTTTCAGTGATTAATGTGAAGATTGAGACCGTATTTCTACATGTACCATACAGCAGTGCTGCAGCTTCTGTTACAGGAATGTTGCAAAACGTGTCAGTGTTAGGAATTTGTTTGGAACAGCTGTAATGACCCAGTTGTCCATGTCAGTAGAGCTTGCAGTGGAATCTGCCTTAAAAGCTCTCCCTTGCATGAATATGGCTTACATACTGTAGCTATTCATTAGCAGAATCACTTGAATGGTCATGAAATGGCTGGCAATTTAATTGCCCCTGTATGTCAGTGGTAGATCTAATATGGGCCTCTCTCGATCATGAATGTACTTGAAAAGATGCATGACAATTTATTTTGATCATGTGGCCTAATTGGGTTGAGTAACGATGCACATAAACAATATCTGTCATTATCTAGCCTGCCTGTAATACAGAAACTCTTGTACTCTTACATACAGTATGACTCCTTGTGTTTAAAATTGAAGTTTGGCCTCCTCGTGTTTGCTTTCACACGGTGCCTGTGAATGTTTTAAGTCCTTCAGAGCATTACATGTAGTATAATCATACGTAAGAGGCAAGAAGACTAATGAATGCGTCTGGGTTGTACTTAGAGTTGACCCAGGGTTGCATGTAAATTAGATTTTTAAAACTAATGAAACAAACGGTGATAGGGTAGATGTTTGAAATCAGGCCTTGTAATGTCAATCATCAAGTTTTATGGCCTGAGTAAAAACGTTAGAAATGTTGGGCTTCTTAGAACAGTTTAGCAACTGATTAACAATTAGTGTTTGTGTCTGTCACATTTAATGTACTTTCTTTTTCTACTTTGGTTCACCTTTTGTCCTGCTCTCTGTTCTCCTCATCTTTCTGTCCCTCTGTGTTAGTTCCAGCTGATTAGTAGTACGGGCAAATGGAAAATAACGCGGGCCAATGTTGACAGCATTCATAACCTCAGCAAATTAGTTCTGCAAAGAGGTTTCTCTTTTGATGAAGGGCAAATCCAGTACCTCTCAGAATCAACTTCCAACTTTCAATTTCAGTTTCTTTCAATTTATCTTTTTAAGACTTTTTCAAGATATTTCACATTTCTTATTTGCTCCAAATGTTCTCTTCTTCTCCATTGTGTGCTGTAAAATGTTTATCCTCATGCAAAATGGCATAAAACACCTATGTCACCAAGTAACAAAGAAGCATATTTTAGTTGTGAATTGTGGCATTTGAATTGGCAAAGTTAATTGAAAGTTCCATGGGAAATTACACTGCATGCTTCATAGAAAACAAGATTGCACTTACTTTTAATAGGACTCCAAATCTGCATGTAACTTTTGAATGTATGATTTACACTTACACTTTTTTTTTGGTGCTATTTATACTGGGTGAAATATACAACAAATGTCAGTGGAAATGAAATGAGCACATCCTACTCCTGATTCTCTCATGTTTTAATGCATGTGCTTGTACATACATCCCTGTTTTCTTTTACCATTCTGCCTCTTCTGACTCTCTTATCTCCATTTTAAATTTAGCCAGTCACAGAGAGAAAAAAAAATCAATTCTATTCAGACAGGTTATTATTCTCCAATTTCTATCCCCTCATCTAAAACATGCTGTGAAACCCTTGACATTTATAAATCAGGATGACATGTTTTTCACGCTTCAGACAAGCAGTTTTGGCCATTAACTGAGAGGGTAGGTCATCGCCTCAACACGTGGACTGTCTGACACACACACACACACACACACACACACACACACACACACACACACACACACACACACACACACACACACACACACACACACACAGTGTGTTTTTGTTGTGTGACCAATCAAACCATTTGTCTCAGGAGGAGGCTGTTTAATGCAGCAACTTCAGCAGCTAATATCACTGACTGTTGGTCTGCTGGTCGATCTTTCCAAGTGTGACTATCACACCGCTTTGATTTAAGCTGGGTTGGTAAAGAGATCATGGGTTCTTGTACCAATCAAGTCAATAAAGTACTTCTGTCATGCGTCCTGTCTGTCACACCTTATCTGAAATCACTGTTATTGGTGTCTGTGCAGCTGATAAAGCTATTTTTTTTTACCGTAAAATCCAAATAAACCAGTGAACATTGGAAAGATTGCTTTCATATCCGTCTTGAAATTGTCTTTAAAATGTGTAATTTTTTGTTGTTGCTGTGTCTCTCTCTTCTCAGGGTGCACCTAAACCTGTAGCGATTGAGCCGTGTTCAGGAGGGAAAGCTGCTGTGTTGACTGTCCTCATGCGTCTGCCCTCTGGGCTCTCAGACTTACCTCCCCCAGGACAGTCAGGTAACAATTGTGTATATATGGTGAAGTGTGGTAAATAAATAAAACCGCTCTTTTATGGCGCTTACCCACTGCTAGTACCAGCTCTGCTCGGCTCGACTCGACTCGGTGCCCCATCCACCATTTTCCATTGCAGATTTAGTAGCGCCTCATGCGTGAGGCGAGTGTGACGAGTCATCACAGCGACGGCGCAGGGAACTGCCGTGACCTGACGCACACGTCGAAGGTGTTTTTTATTCTCAGCATGTGGCTGTTGCCACAGCCAGAAGACAAATGTTGTTTCAAAAGAAGCTGAAGGCAGCAGTGACAAAGTGATCAGTGACGATTCTCTCCGACCAATCAGTAGTCTGCAGGTTTTCACGTCACCTTTTGGTATTGCCTCAGCTCGCTTGGAACCTCGACGGAGGTGATACTAAAAAAAAAAAGTACCTGGTAGCAGGTACCAGGGACTTTTGTTCATAATGGAAAACCAAAAAAGGCGAGTCAAGGCGAGTCGAGCAGGTACCATGTAATGGAAAACCACCATTGCTGCCGTGATGCTCACCATACTCTGCTTAATTCTGATCAGGTTTGGGTTGCACCTGTTACGATGACAATGCCGACGGCATCTCAATTAATTACTGCACTAAACCTATATTTATGAACATGTTGCCCGGTCAAAGGCAGGCACATATTACATTAAGCACAGACTCTACTTCTCTCATCCTCATGGCCAGTGATTTTACTACTTTGTAAACCTTGTATAAGTAATGTATAAGACATGTATTTCCCCACACACGTTTAGCGTGGTTCAGTGACCCATAAGTCTGTCAGGTTGTAAGTATAATGTATTATTAGAGTGAGCAGGCCACAGCGAGACTCATTGAATCCAATAGTTTACTTTCCATAAAGCAGGTCCATTGTTAAAAAGAAATAATTTCAAACATCACAAATAGCCATCCTGTACACCATCAGAAATACACAGAATATATATAATCATGTACAGCAAATGTCACACATTTGCACCACAAATAAATATATAACCATGGTCCTATTTACTGATGTTGCTACTGAAAATGTGGTTCCAGTCCCCACAGAAAAAAAGAAAGAAATTTAGCTCTTGGAAGCTGCAAAATATTCTACATAAAATTGGGTGTTTTAAATATTATAGACACACCTGTAATTCTTCTTTCTGAACAAAGAAAAATGTGTGGAAATTGCCTGTTTTTCACCACCCTCACAATTTTCTTGCTCTGTTCCGTCTTTAGGACTCATCGTTGCCAGTGCGCTGATAGACATTTCACAGCAGAAACCAACAGATTTTAAGGACAAGTCCCTGGGTTTAAAGAACCGAAAAGCCCTTTTTCCAGCACACCAAGGCACCTGTGTCTGAGTCTCAACCTGTCAATCCAGTTGGGTCCCTTTTTATACCATCTGAGGTTACATTATTTCACTATGGCACAGGTCCCAGTTGGAGGTCTTTCCACAGACAAGACATTGCTACATGTAGAAGATTACATTTGGCTGCTAGCACTCAAGTGTTCACTGAAACTTGCCGAGTCCACAAGAGCACAACCTTGCTTACCTTTCCTTTTCCCTTTGCTCTAATCTGCACACATCAACCTGTGGTCACATGAATCATTCTCCAATCTCTGAAACAACCTTTCCTCCACCTACTGGGCCCAACATCGCTTCCCTTCAGCTTGGGCAGTTATCATGGCAAAACTGCGTCTGCGTGTTGTCTGCGCTAAGAGGGACCCCGTCTGATCAGTGACATCAGAGACAGATTTAATGAGGGGGATCTGCACCTATTGGAACGTCGGTCGGGACTATTTTGTGACACCTTATTGTCCATTTGCTCAGCATGAGGGAAAAGTGAAAGTGTCTGTACCTTAAGGTATATCAAAGTTTAATTGATCACATCAAGTTGGAAATACAAGAGATGATTTAAAAAATGGCTGGTAGAGATATCCAACACATGCTGCCTGTGGTTTTTTGTTTGCTTGCCAACAAGTGGTATTCTATGGTGCTAAAGCATTTAGTTCTTATGAGAAGCCTTTGCTGTATGGACTGATATCATTCTGCCTTTTCGTGGGGGAAGCTATGCGCTAGGCTAGGGCTCTCTAACACCTTGTAACCACATGATAGGGTTTTGACGACGTATTTTCGTCACACTACTTTGCCAATTACCATTTAATGATCGGTTTTAGCATTTACTGTACATATGTATCATCCACCCAGCTGAAGCTAACGTCTGTATTTTCTGTGGAATACATGTACAAATGCTGCTGAGACACGAGACTGCAATCACTACCAGCGGCTGCATGTAGGTGAAGACTGCAAAACTGAAGGAGGCACGAACAAACCATCAGTCATAAAACTAAAGCATGGAAAACTCCAAAACGTAAGAAAAGGTAGATACATTTTTATTAGCAAACTGGAAGTTTCATTTGCATAACATAATGCAGATTAACACTAACGTTCTGGTCCATTCTTTACCGTAGCTGGTTACTGGGTCATTTTGCTGTGCAACTTGCTGTTGCCATTGGATTTATGTGGTGGGCGGATGCCATTTAAGAGAAAGATGTCTGCTTAATAAAATTAGACCAGGGACATCATGCTCCTTTGGCTGTTTACTAGTTTGTTTTGTAAGATTTTTTTAGGAGCCCTCTGACAACATGACTTTATTTCCATCTTTGAGTACAATGAGTTACGTTACTTTTTTATGTTTCCATGGAAGGAGGGGGTCTGTTGAGCTGCAGAATTTTAAAAGCTGTCGACCATTTTTAGCCCCGACCTCCACCCTGAGCTGTACAGTGTCTTGTGTCTTTGTCCCTCTTATCTCTCGAGATTTCATGTGTCTGTCAGGTTTTTATGACAAAATGGCAAGAGATTATCATTTATTTTAGGCCTTGTCATCTGTTACTATTATATATATGATAAATTGTAAGTCTTTTGCTACACTTGTGAAAAGAGCATTTCTGTTAATATTTTTTGTTTTGATATTTAACAGATTCCTGTGTAATAGCATTAAACTTGATTTTATTGTTGACTTAAATCGGTTGTTTTAATGTCAACTCCTTTTGAATTGTGCATCTGTAAGGACTGTACGGGCATTGTCTTGCTTTTTGTTGCAAAGTAAGTTGTCGTTATGATGCATTTCATAAGGATAGTATGCCAGCTAATGTGTTTTTATTTAGTGTTTGTAGAGTAATCCTATAACAGTGTCATTACACAGGAATCAGGGTCTCACTGTACCATGTAAAAAAGATGATAAACTGCATATCAGTAATCAGTGTATTTTAAAGATGGACAACATGCCAGAAAATAAAAAAAAAACAGACCTAAAAATATTTTGTGCTTTGAAGTCTTTTCACATACAGTACTTGTAGCACAGACATTGAATTGTACGCTTTTGTGTCTGCCTGTCTGGTGTTTTTGTCTCTGAAGCTTAAACCTACAATTTGTAATTGCATTCTGGTGCCCGGTGTTCAACACGGGTTGATTGCCTCAGCTAAAGATAATTATCCCCCTCTGAAACTGTCTGTGAGAGAAACTCAAACCCAGACCTGAATATTGCTGTATTTTGTGCCTGTGCAAGATTGAAAAAAAAATATTTTCTATATAGTAATTTGTATAAATGTACAGTATATAGTGAAATGATTTCTTGGATGATACTTTCGTAAAACTGTTATTAAAAGTGATGCAACTAAACATTGTTTTTTTTGACATAATTGACTCCAAGTCAAAGACTGAATTAAAACACAAACATTAAAACATACAGACAATAAACCCTCCTTTTAAGCGTTTTATCATGTAATCTGTATTGTAACGGTTCTGATGACAACCAGAATGAATCAAAACCCAAATGCAGGTTAGGTTAAAGCTAGTTTTAACATTGAATATTCTGCAGGCATGCAGTCAGAACAAGCAAAAAAAATGCGAGAGACTGAGTAAAATAAAAATGAAAAGATAAGTTGATTAGACAAATACATTATAAAAAACCAAATTATCCTGTAACTATCCTTTTTTTTTTTTTAAATGTATTTCAATTTCACCTGCAAGGCTAAATGTGAAGAAAAGAAACATGCTCCATTAAACTCTTAAAGATCAGCGTGAAGTTAAAGCAACACCAAAGATTCTTTTGTACCTTAAAATAATGTTTCCAAAATCGTTTCAGTCAGTCAACTTGTAACAGGGTGAACGGCACTTCTGCATTCGCTTTGCGGCTCTCTATTGGCTATAACCGCACTATGCAAGTTTGCCAGATTGGGTAGCGGATCTGTAGTTCGAATGAGACAGTGGTAATGGACAATTCTGCTTCCAACCTGTAGGGGGACAAAAGAGGAAATGTGCTTTGGTGTTGCTTTAAGAGATTTGCCCTTCAATGTGCCAACACCTTTCGGAGTGCTTGCACTCCCTCTTTAATGTCAGTGGTGTGCATTTGAACAAGGATGTAAAAGAAATGCAGCCGGCCAAAGAGCTACTCCGGATAATCCTCATTTATACTCAACAGTATACTTATTAGCTGCAGGCGCTCTTGGAGAAAAGCCACCATAGTTCCATAAAGGAGTGTGGGTATACTGTATTATAATGTGGTGGATGGCAAGAAACCTGACGAGATGAACCCATTAAGTGCTACTGTATATAGGAAGTGCACATGTATATTGTATGTGTCCTTTATGAAGATTGTCTACTCATATTTTAGATTGTCTTAGGGCTCCATTGCACTTTGCAATTTTGTGAGCGCTTGTGACTGCCGGTCCTACTTGTGAAGTGCTGTATGCCTTCCATGAGTTCTCCCCAGCTGTTTTAGTGATGTTGACAATAGACATGTCTTCAAAAAATCGGTACATTAGTGCAATCTTTGCCATTTGTGGAGCAGCCAATATAGTCCTATAGTGAATAATAAATGAAACACAGTGAAGTTTTGAAGTACAATCAAAACTGATTGCTACATAGAAAAAGGCGCAGAAGATTGCACTCAAAGTAAAATCAGGATAGAGACATGAATCCCAAACTACTGTATAATTGTGTGTAAATGAATAGAAAATCTTCAGAACATGACATAACGTTTTATGCCAGGCATATGAATACTTTCTAAGTAGGCTATATGAGGAACACGAGAGCACCATATATGTTATCTACACTTTTATATTGTAGTCATTGACAAGGTTTTTAAGTTGTAAGCTTGTACATGCATTTACACATACGTTTGTGCACGGCTTATAGTTGCATGTGAGCGCCAGGGCCAGCTGATTAGCCCTGGGTCTGACAAAGATCCAGGAAGGCACTAAAATCAGATTTTGACCAAACAGGCTACTGACTTTTCCAAGGCGTGACTGGCTGTTATTTTTCATGACAGTTGAGTGAACAGAGGTCACTGGTAAGTACTGGAGAGGCATGTGCTGAAAATATTCAGAGTGACTGCTATGCTGAGCCTGAGTCACTGTTGGCAAACTGATGTCCAATCTGGTCCAACCCTTATGGGCATTATTGTCTGGCTTTTGAAAATATTGCTTTCTATTTTAACTCTACTTAAGCCTGCTAATAATGTTAATAATAATAATTTCTAGCCAACAGCTCCTAAATGATATACAGCCGTTACTTGATCTCATCATTCAAAGCTGAAATCTAAATTCTGACATCTGATTTTTAACTTGATCCCTCTCTATACATGACTACTATAAAAGCAATTGCTTAACCGAAACACTCATAAAATCCTTTTGTGTCATCTTTGTTTTTCTCTTCTGGTGACCAAGTCAAATCACTGTGTATCAATGTCAATGTGTGTCCCCTTCTTCTTATAAATAGGACCTAATTCAGTTTCCTTTGTCGTTGCCCTGATAACATTACAAAATGTTCCTGAGAGAAATTGGATAAAGTCGGGGAGACCTTGAACTTGTCTGTACTTAATTCAACCCCCAATTGGCACGACATAAAACAATTTGCAGGTCACAGGCTATATCAGGTTAAGAGTTCACAGACACGTGAATGGGCAGATTGCCTCAGATCAAAACGTGTCAGTGTAGACATTAACGCTCTTGAGTTCACTGATTCGTTTATGATAGGGGAGTATGGGTTTTTATTCCTGTTTGTATTAGTTCTTCTCCAGTATTACCATGAGATGATGATAAATGTGTCACTTTCAACTATATAATTCATGGGGGTGTGTCAGAAGACAGATCTGCCAAACCATCCAATATAATCCTGCTGGAAGAATTTGGATCACAGTACACAGTGTAAATCAAAGTGTCCAGGCCTTAACTTGCTAATGTCAGTGTGCTTTACATATAATGGGGAAGGTAAAAGCAAGAAGAACTATACTGTATGCCATTTATTGGTGATCATGACTGCCTCTGCCACCTCATCATTGGAATTCCATCTTGTACAAGATCTAGACTGTATGTTTTTGTCCAACGTTTTTAGAGGCAAATATTATATTCTTTAGAAGTTAAGATCCTATTCTGCATTTCACATTAATCTGCAATTTTTGTCCAAGGTGATAGGTAGGCTATTGCAGTGGTTCCCCTTAAACTGACACAAATCAGACCATGGACCCCCATTTAATAAGTTTTTGTCCCAGGTTCCTGCATCTGATAGGTAATTTTGCTTATATATGTTTTATTACAGAAAGTGAATGAAAGCCATGACCAAAAATAGTCATGCATTCTGTCATTGTGTTATATTTATGGATTAAATTATAGTGAAATCAAAATATTCCCCTTTTTGTTAGGGATACCCTGGGCCTCCCTTAAGGACCCCTCTGCACAGGAAAATGTCATACTGTCTCTATGGAAAATGTAGGCCTATTAAGGAGTCTCACTGCCGCCTTCAACAGTCCAAGTCAAGCTCTAATGATGCATTCAAGTTCTGCCGGCAGAATGGGACAATTATAAATATCCCGTTATACCCTTTAGTCAAACCAAATAAAATAATATATAGCTTAAATTTGTCAGCTGTATCATGCTATGTATTTGTAGCAGTTCGTTAGCAAGGTATATAGCTTATATATATAAAGAAACTATGGTGGCCATATATCCTATTGTTTTTAAATTGCTGCATATTGATTGTATGAAGATAGCTAGCCAGCTAGCCATTGGCTAGTGGACGCCATTTGCGTTGAACTTCCGAGCAATGGCGCCAGGTATCGTTAGTGAACACCTGTGTACTGTCTACGTAGAAATATCTTTTCGGCTTTAGTGGAAATTTTCCCTTACCTGCTGGTCATATAACAGTCTTTTATTTACGTAGCTACGATATTACGTGAAAAACACACCTGTGACAAGGTGGGTTATTTAAACTGTCTACTTTTTCGTCTGTTAAAGTTGAGCTGGCTAGTTTCTGATCTGCTCGTTTACAAACTCTTCTGTAACTTTGCTGCGAGCTCACCGCTGGGTATGTAATGTATTAGCTATAAGCTAACTTTGCTCTCCAACAATACTCTACTGTCGCTTCAAGACAACTTTTATGAGGAATTAATTGAATAATTGTGTTGCTCTCCATTAGCTAGCTCTTACCTACAGACTTATAAAGTTGGAAGCTGCATGGGACTGGAAAACCAAGCTTGGGACTACTTTGCTGAGACTTTAAGGATTGCCAACGTCTCTTCAACAAGGTAGGACTTTGCTTTGTTATGTTTACAGTGAGTTGATGGCTGACTGTTTAGTTTGTGTTAATGTTCCCTGTCTGCTCTTCATGTTTCCCAGATGTGTCTTGGCATGTGCTGGTTGCTAATTTCTTCTTATATTCTGCTACCTACAGTACAGTGTACAGTATTTGCTTTGTATGTTTTGTGGCATTCATCTTTGGTTGTTTGGCAAGTGCATTATGGTATTTTGATTCACATAATAGTGAAATATAAACACTCATATTTAAGTATCATGCATGTTGTTAGCTGAATTGCACACCACATTTCCCCTTTAGTGTTCCTGTTGTTTTGTGGGGTCTGTTGGCTTACTGCAAGCTTAGTAGAGTATTGTATATTGGCTCAAGGGATACTTAATAGTTTGTTGTCTTCCAAACTGTCCATACGCATAACTATTTATTTGTAATATTAGCTTAATGGCAAAGTTAACATGGCTGTTGTCACATAAGGTAAGTCGTTATCTTCACAATTAGCCTTCTCTACACACTTAATATCTGTTAAACATTAATAACACATTTTAAGTTAAACTAATGGCTTTATGTGACAGCTTGCTTTACTGTTTTTCATATCATGATTACATCTGAAGTGCTGAGCTGCTTCCGTCCATGCACTCATTGACAACCTTAACCTTAAACTCATGGTCATCTGCTGCTTATCAATGCTACATAACATTTCAGAACAATATTTTTTTTGAGTGAAATATCTTTAAGTTAATTATTATCTGCTGCATATCTGACTTTTTCTTTTTTAGATTCATCCATTGCCAAAAGAGATTTTTGCTATTGCATTCCCTAATTTCTGTTGAGTGCTGTACTTAGTGTATGCTTGCGTTAAGTGACAGGGTCAGAGGCTAGTTGCCAACTATATACTCTGTACTTGGTTTTACACATTACATCTGTTATTTGTGAGTTGCCTGCTTGCTGATATTAAGTAGCTTGACAAAACAAGGTTTACTCAACTTGTGTAATTTAAGGTATCATGTTTGTGTAACAATAAGCCACCAGCTGGGTGCACACCCCTTTTCTATGAAGGACATAGCCATTGTGTTAAGGTCTCAGATGTGACCGTTTATATGCAATACTGCCTTCAAAATGAAATCACTCTTGACAAACAAGAATAACTATTGTGGGGACACGACACACTTTGCAAAATGTCATCAGATGTATTGTTGTACTTGACAGAACACATTTGCAGTAGGACATTTCTAATATGGCATTATGCTGTATTAAAGCTGATTAGTACTTCCTTGATGAAGGTGGTGTAAGCTCAAATGCAGCCATAAAGACACTGCATTAGTAAACACACAGATAGGAGGTTAGTTCTCATCCTCTCATGGAAAATCAGTAACCATCTGTAATTTAAAGGGAAGCAGGAGGCTATTCTCATGTGGTAGAGTCATTACTTTGATTGAGAACAGCTGGTGTCATATTCTCCAGCTTCACCCCAGGTTGCCCTTTGTGGAAGTGGCGCTCTCCGTGGTGCTGAACAACTGCCTAAGTGGCACGACAGTCTATAGTTTTATGCTTAGTATAACTCATGAAAATGACCCAAGTTCTTCTGTAAGGGCATTATTTCTTTATTTTTAAGTTTAGAAGTCCTTTTTTTCATTGCAGGGTCTTAGCATAGAGACTGTCCATTTGATCTTGACAGAAGAAAGCCTGCAGGGGTGCAAACCCACTTATCTCTCTGCTGTGCTTATCGACTACTACAGTCATTTGTTGGTTCAACAAAATAAAAACAATCTTTTTATAGGGGCAGACTACGGTGGGTAATTTAGTTTAAAAAGTCGTGAGTAAACCTTCATCTAGTGGGTCAGTTAGCCATTGAAGAAAATAATAGGAAATTTGTGGGCCTACTAAATAACCTGAAGCATTACCTATGTTACTGTGTTTCCAGATTGTTTGTAGCAAATGGTGGTAATACAGATTCTTCTGTATGATGTAGCCACAATGTCAGATAAGTCGTCAGTTTACTGTATCATGAAGTCTCAGTAGTTTACATGAATCTTACATTATGCCATGATTGACTAATGTCTTCAACTGAAATTCCTTTGCCATTCTAGTTGTTCATGCAGGTTAACTGTATTGTTGAAATGATTAACCGTCAGTAATTTTGGTAATCCGTTGTTTGTTAGTGGAAATACCCATCATTTCATGGTTCCAGCTTCTCCAATGTAAGGTCCACAGTTAACTGGTCAATTCAATAGCTCATATTCTGTTTCACATTTCTTGAAATAAGATGACTGAAGTGATGGAATCCTATCCAGGTCAACAGGTCTCTTTCCAGCCTTAACAATAAAAGGTCATCTTCAGCTCTCATATGTTCTTAATCTATCAGTAATTTAAAACGTTATCAGTCTCTTTCATCTTTTCAAGTAGAGTTTATGATTTTGGCTTCATTGTGCAACCAATGAATAGCTTAATTATCTCTTATCTTTGCCCCTGCACTGCTCTGGAAAACATGTGAGAGGAATCATCTCAAAATAACTGATGCCATGTAGTGTTTACTGCGAAAAGTCAGGCACACCCTGACATTTGGACACAACAAAAAAAGAAAGTAATAAAGTGAAATTGGTGCTGCTCTCCTGGTTAATCGAAAAGGTCAAATCCACAGAGTAGTTTCAAGGTGCTGAAACAATGTTGCTGGAGAGGTCAAAGTTGTAGTAATTAGATGTGATCCCCACCAGGCATTGCTGCCAGGATTGAACTGTTTTATCAGGACTCTATTTAAGCTATGCCAAGGGTTGGATTGAGTAGACCTGCAGTTGTGGGAGGAAGAGTCTCAAAACACTATCTCTCGGTCCTCAGGGCTTTATGGCATGAAAGAGTAAACCTGGTGAGCAATAATATTTATCATGGGTTTTAATGACAACTATTCTTGTCTCAAGGCTTCAGTGAACTATGATGTGTGTTGCATTCTAAAAACGTCAACAGTTAAATTGTAATGTCAGTCACATCTCTGAATGTAATGGTACTACAGTCAAATCCCATGAAGAGGTTCACGAGTTTGGACATTTGTATAGTGCTGCAATAGTTTGAGAGTTTCTTTTATTTACAAAATGCCTAAATATCCATTTTCAGAAACTGAAACAAGGTGAACCTGACTTAAATGAACAAGCACACGGACATTGAACAAACAAAAATAAAAATGGCCTGTTGTGTGTGTGACTTGTATTTCCATGTTAAAGACCCCTGTGCTTGATTAGTGCCACATGTCCAATGGTGGATATCTACCTTTTATAAATGAAGCTGGTGATATGCAGTCTATTTGTAATCTAAAACATCCAACATTGTGTTAGTCTATCTAGAACGATTCCTTTTAAAGTGCACCTTTTCTAAAAACATGTTTTGTATAGTCCCAGATGATTACAAGGATTTGTTAGAAGTAACGTGTTAGATTCTCTCCGATCACTTCACTTCCCTCTTATATCAGTTTGAATGGACAGTTGTCATTTTCATCTCATGCATAACATGAGGAGCATATTTTGTCTCTTTCAGTTCTGTGACACGTCTAATAAATCTTAGGCTCTCTCTCTAGGTCAAGTATTCCATCACTGTGCCAAAAACAGGTGTGTCATGTTCTTGGCGAGACGTGTCCCCGTCCTGTCCACTGAGCAGTCTGTCCTCTACAGGCTGCGTCCTTGTCTGCCTTTGTCACTCTGCACCGGGACTGATGTGATCTGACTGAGAATAGCGGTCTGTCTGCCTGGTGCTATCTTATAATCCTGCTTTACAAGAATCCATCCCACAGTAGTTGCTAAAAATACAGATATACTAGCATTGGGGGGAAAAGGATTGATATAAGCCAAAAACAGAATGTATCATTTGCTGTTGATTGTAGAAACCAGCATGAGTCACTGTTCACCAATTTTATTTCAGCTGTTTGGCAAACACCAAATCTTAAAGTATTTTTCATGGCTACTTGCACATAAAAGTGGCCTCCTTTATGAGATGTCTTCCAAGTGTAGGCTGATATCTATAGGTCAAATTAGATAAACAGTTATGTAGTATTGTTTGACCAAAACGTTTTTTGAACCACAATCTATAAAGAAGTGCCCCGTTAGATGTCTACAGGGATCATACATAAAAGTGATTTTAACAGATACATTTGACAATTTTTTTTTTAGGATGTTTTTAGTGTTCATCGTATGTTGTACATTCTTTGAATGTCTTTTGATAATTAGGGGTTTCATTACTTTTTATAATAAGTATGTACTTGTTTTTAACTTGGCCATTTGCATCAGTAGTAATTGCTAGCAATTTATGTCTACTGGCTTTTGTCTTTTGGCATTTGCTCTACTTGTGGATATGTACACTACACATTTTTTATTCATCAAACCCCTGTCCTTTTGCTCTCTACCAGGACACAATAATGTGAAAGTTAAATCTGGCCGTCTGAAGAATCTGGATCAAACCATCAAAAGTATTCACTTTCAGTAGAACAGAAAAAGAACATTTCTTTTTTTTTAAGCCATTAAAGACACGTTTGTAAATTCTTCATGTTCTTCTTATTGTTACAGATTCAGAATTACAGAGTTCGATATTGCTCAAGAAAAATACTGTTTAAGATAACATTATGCACTTGGCAATCAAAATATAATCACACAATAGTCATATCTGTAACCACATTATTAATGAACCGTACCCCGTCACACTTTATAAATCATAGCTACACTGGATAACGCTGAGAGGGCTCAGTCACCAGATACTAACATAGACTCTCAAAAACATTACAGACAATATGTTACAAGCTAACGGCAGCATACTGTAATAGTGTACATTTTATGTATCATATGTACAAAATGTTCTTTTAGAGGCAATGTGATAAAACCACAAACCACCATAACAATAAAATCTACAAACCGGATCTATACCTAGTACGGAACATGTAGAAGAGAAAATTTTAACTATTTTTTGTTTTCGTCTGGCTGATATGTCTTTGTCCATTGAGGAAACTGACAAAATGTTATGTGATTTTAAAGGCGTTAAAATGTTTTATGAATCATATTCCATACAGTGTGTCTATGAAATTTGTTAGCTGTCCCTTTTGACATATTATAGACCAGCACGTTTATATCAACTCTTAGTTTTCCTTTTGTTGAACTAAAGCATGTTTATTGGCTGGACAAATCAAAGCACAGTTATGCAGAGAATGATCCACTTTCAACACTGTTAAGCATATTGGCAGTCCATTCAGTCAAATGTGCACTGATTGCAACACATTCAGAGAAGTGACTTTATTCACATGCTTATCAGATCACAGGGTTTAACTCCCAAAAAAATGAGTGTTCCTCAGCGTGATTCTGATTCTTGAAGTCACCAAATTGCCCCCACGAGGCATGGAAGGTGAATGAGCTGATATCTCAGACGCAGTAAACATGGACTCCTCAGATAATAATAATCCACTGTTGTCTGTGATTTCAGTGCTCTTACCATGCTGTGTTTTCTCATTTCCATTTCAAGAAAAATGTAGCTGTCGCACTTTGGCAAATGTCTAAATCAAAATGAGTTGAACCACTTTGAGAGAAGAGGGTTGATCCACAGTCCTCAGATCCTACAAAAGCTGGAAATCTTCAAGCCGTAATACTATTGGCGTCAATGCAAAGGCTAATGCCAGGTGCATACTTGAGAGTTCAGCTGCTGAGCTTCTAGGAACGGCATTGGAGTCACTAGACTCCTCCAGTTGATGGTTCTGAGGGAAAAGACCAGAGTTTTAGTGTTACTATTAGTGGAAAGTTGACAAACTATTTTTGTGTGCTGTGGGCTTCACTGTGAATCTGAGATTTAAAGGATCGCAATATGTGTAGCTTGTTTAACTACAATCAAAGCAAATTTGGATACCGATGGCATTGTACATGTAAGTCAGGTCAGAAATATGCTGGAAAAAAGTTTTTACACCTGACTGAGTTGGAAATGTAGCGATTTAAAAACAAAATGTAATAAAGTGGGCATTCATTTGGTTACATTTTGTCAGCTGAGCTACATTTGGATGGTATGACTTGTTACACACAGATTCATTTGTGTTTCTGCATTTGTCAGCCATTGCATCACAAGACAATTCTATAAAGATGTTTGCAGTGTTGCCTTTACAGACTTTGTCTACCAGAGAGCATTTCTAAGTTTATTTTTCGACTGTAAAATGTTGAGCTCAGTGCATATTTTTGTTCATTAAATTTAAGGGATCCTTATGAAAATATTTTATATCAGATTTCTTGTCACTTTCAAATATCAATATCTTTATCGGGCTCACAAATATTGTTTGGGCTTGAATGGAATGGACAGAATAAAACAATTCTTACCACACATTGAGCAGTATCCACTGTTAGATTTGATACCAGTTTTTGGGCCTAGAAGAAAGAGAATGCGGGAGAGGAGAAGGCAGAGAAACATTAACTTCCATTATTTATTTTAATCGTTTTTACTTGTCTGTCAAGATCAGACTGGCTGATGATGGTGTAAAAATCCTATGAAAATACAGGAGACATTATTATTCATTTAGCCAGTCTCAGTGTAGTGGAATGAAGAAATTGTCTTTGTCTGGAAGTTTAACTGTGGCTAAAGGAAGGGCAGAGTCTTCAAAGTAACGCAAGGTCGAGCAAAATCATTACTGCATTGAGCCAAACTGCCACTGCCACAGTAGCAAATACACACAATAATGAGATTTATGATAATACTTATAGTACCCCCCCAATTCCCATAGTTTCGACCGACATAAACCTCTTTGTATAATCATCCTCCTCGAGCAAGACATGTACGATTCGAGTGTGTGTGTGTGTGTTTGTGTAAAAGTTGTTTGTGTGAGATCCTCTGTTTGTGCCAGCTCAAGGTTATGATAGTTTAATACATTCAAACTTTTTTTCAGACCGCTCCAAACCTTTTGAGCCACACATACTGTAAATATACCCACATACATTTGCACACACACAAACAAATGCACACTCACAGATACAGATGGAGTACAGAAAATGATAAAGTGACTCTATAGTGGTTTGGGAATATAATAAACACTCCATGCCTTGATTCTTAAGTAGAAAGAATTCTGTGAACCAGGATTCTGGAGAAGAGTGATTAATTGCTCTATAGGAGGTCTTTCCTCTTGGGAGGATGTTTTTACTGGTGATAAATCATATTATCGCTATTAAAAGCCAATTTGATAGATAGTCTCCCTTAAAGTATGTGATATCATCTCATTTTAAAAATAGTATTTATCAGAAGAGAATAGCAGAGGTCTGAAGTGTGTTGGCGAAGCCAAACAGTTCCAAAGGAGCTGGAGTACATTTAAGCACTTTTAAGCAAAACATGCAATTTATGATGCTAAATGTCAAAATCAGCATATTGAATTGATTTTCTACAATTGCGATTGATATTTCAAGACTAATAACCATTTGCATCATGTGACTGCTATGGACATTTCTGGTAGCACTTTTTAAAGTCACATTGGAATTTCTTGTAAACAAGGTCTCTGAGACTCATGCATACTGTATGTTTAGACATGTTGAATTAAATGAGTTAGGTCTAAGAAGAAATGTCAGTTTACAGGGAAAAAAGTACTAGTACCTGGGAAACGCTAGTTCAAATAACTCAATGGAGCTGAAAATGTTGACATTTACAAAGCATGACAAGTGTGCAAACTGCTGAGGAAGATCGTGCGATATGATCAGAATGTCCATTAATGGACCTTGTGGTGAGATTGTTTTGTCAACTATGGTTTTTGCAAGGTCAAAAATAAACTTTCGATCTCTACTTTTGTAGGCTTTAATTTTGTTCATTCACTTTCAGAGGAACTCAGTTTACTCATAATTATGTTTATATATATTTATATATATCAGCCATATATATATTTATGTATAGTTTTTACAAAGCTAACAGGGATTTAAGTAATCTAAAAACGTCAATCTGGGGGACAGAATATGTGGTACATCCTTACAATGATACTGCATTCCTAAACACACACACACACACAAACCCCTGTGGGCCATTTCTGATGTTACTGTGGCAACCAATTAGCTTTGACATGACAGCTTTGGAACTTTGACTCCACACTGACATCTCATCTTTCTGCCCAGGAGGGGGGATTCTGTGCATGCCATCATAACACCATCCCTGATCCATCAAGGTGACAGAGTCAGGCGTCTGACACTCAGGCAGATTCTCTGAATACATCTCTACCGAAAATTTAGGTCTCAATTTAGTGTCAGGCACTTTCACTCAGAAGTTTTGAGAGGTTTCTGATGACTTCAAAATTTACATGGACAAAAAGCGCGGAAACCAATCAAAACATGTTGTGGAAAGATTCCATATTTGTTCCTTTCCTTAAAAAACAGCAGTATTTTTTTAATTATCAACAAGAGGCACAACCACAAACTGCAAGCAAACAACTGCATTGAGATACGTAGTTATGATATTTGAAATCAATTACCTTGCAATGTAGCTGTATCCTTTTGTTTCAGCAAGGAATTCCTTATAAGCCTAATACCATTTCTTTGTTATTGAAAGCAATACAAATTGGGTAGTGCCATTATTATGAGATTTCTAACTCTGAAAAGTTGCTGTCTTTTAGCAACTATGCAGTCAAGTACAATGTAGTGCTGAGCTGACTAGATAGTGACATCAGTATGTAGCTTGTTTGTCTTTGCAAATTATAGAGTGTGGTCTAGATCTACTCTAACTGTATAGTGTCTCGAGATAACTTGTTATGATTTGATACTATAAATAAAATTTAATTGAAATTGAATTTCTTTAGTAGTTATTTGGTGACTTTTTAATATTACAACTAATCATGCAGAGATTTTATCTCCACCTCTCAACTTTTTTTTCATGACATGCTTCTTTATGCAGTTTTTATAAAATATAACATCAGTGTTGTAAGTCAGCAAGAAAGATGCATCCTTTATTTCAAACACGGAAACTCTTTTTAAACTCTCTACTTAAAAAACTTCACCTGTAAGGTCCCACAGATGTGATATGAGTCGTCATCAACATCCAGTTTGGTCATGTCTGTCAGTGCATCCATTGCATTATTGGTTCGTTCTTTTCCCCTCCGAGTGATGCTAGGCTCTAGTACAGTAGGCTGAATCGGGGGTTGGGGTTGCCAAACTCCAACATCAGTGCCATTGCCAAATGCCTGGATGGCATTACCTGCAAGAATGTAGCGTATTAATCAATGACATTCTTTATCCTGTACAAAATCTATGAATTACTAGAATACATCATATAATGAAATGGAATGTGACAGGAAAAGTGAAAAAATACTGTACTGATATATGACAAAATATGCATCCAATATCATTACTTTGATTTAATCAGGGCTCAACATAAAAAAAAATCCCCACTGGCCCCCAGGGCCAGTAGATCAGAGTTTTGCTGGCCCCTTCTAAATTTTTACTGGCCCTGAAAGAAATATCATAGGTGTGATTGGCAAAGGACAAAAAAGCAGGAAAATATACGCCGCACCTACCATGAAGCTTCAGAAAATGGTTATAACCCAGCTAGCCACTGTCACTGTATGTTGTGCCATTAGCAGTAAAGCTAGACCAGGGGTCATCAACTACATTTTTCCAAGGGCCAGAATTTTTTTAAGTTGACACTCCGGCCGGACTTTCAAATAAAGAAAATAAAATGTATTTATACCTAATAAGCATATTCTTGTTTGATATTTCACTTTCTTACTAAATTAATGCTAAATGTTTTACATGTATTAGTGTAAGCAAACTCCTAAAAAACATGGACAATCCATACCAATAACTAGATAGGCTACTTAACTAGAAAAAGTCCCCAGATTAGGGGGCAGTTCACTGAGTGATGGTTAAAGTCTTTGATTACTGAAACGTTGTTGTAGTATGCAGCGTCCTGATTGGTGGAAAATGTTTGCAGAAAGAAAGGCCTGTTGTCAGGTAAAAATGTCACAGTCAGAGAGCCTGAAGTGAAAACAGCAGCTTTAATGATGAATGGACTGATAAGCAGGCTAGCATTCATCATGAATGCCTCATTTGAAATAAGACAATGCTGTTGCAAAAGAATACAACTGGCAACATCATCATGAATGAAGAACGCGGACGTAACGATCACGTAATTCACGTGCATATCAAGTAGCCACATGTAAATGTATTGGTCTTATAATACATCCATAGGTTACTGCTCCAGCGGAGAGGACGGTTCGTTAAGACAGCAGCTAAGTTTACAAGAGTTTGTCCAAAGTTCAAGATAAACAGTTAGACTACAAACTGACATCTTTCATTTTAGCTTGTTTGTAAAAAGTCGCTAATAGCAGAGTAGAGCTGTGTTTGCACAGACAGAGCAGACTGAAACATGTTGATGCCTGTAGAACAGGTAGGTGGGTATATTGATAAGTATTGACTTCTTAATCATGGAGGTTTTATTGTAGGCTACTTACAGTAACGACTGTAGCGTTAGTTCATCTTCGCCAGCGGCAGTAGGCTAAATAATCCTCGGTATCGTTTCCAGTCAGTTATGTGCTGCATGAAGTAACGCGCACACACGCTCTGTGCTCTGCCGTGTGTGAGTGTGTGTGTGTGTGTGTGTGTGTGTGTGTGTGTGTGAGAGTGTGAGAGTGTGTGCGTGCGCAGCGCGGACATCGCTGTTCACAATCCGTCTATCTTCTAAAATGCAACGCTTGTATCCAAATGAATTATGTTTGAAGCTGCGTGGCATTTTGTTGGTTTGGCTGGTCGGCTTTTGTTGGAAATTGCCGGCAAACGAACCGTCGGCCTACATGCCGTGATCGCCTCTCTCCACCCAGGTGTAGCTACTGTGTTTTCCACTAAGAATGCCCTCTTTCTCACATTAGCTTCATAGTTCTTTGACATTTTAACTAACGTTATAAATTACGTGAGGTGAAAATGTGAAATGTTAGTTAACATTCACAAGCTTCGCGCCACTCAGTATGACGTTTGCTGATGCAGCAGAGAGACACTGTCACTGGCCCGTGCGGGCCAGTAACTGGCCAATCAACTTGCCCGACATACTCTTTTACTGGCCCCGGGCCATCGGGCCATGGCTTATGTCGAGCCCTGAATTTAATAATAGATTGTTATACGTACATGTAATAAGCGCTATCCACCAGAATGCCCCATAAGCCTTGTTTTTAATAATATAGTTTGCACATCTAACAAGTTAGCAGATGTATTCTGTCCTTAAGTGGAAGTGGCATGGCCAAAAACATTTTGTTAATGTCCAACTAAAAGCTGCTTATAATTAATACTTAAGATAATTGTGTAGGGAAATAAATCACTTGACCTTTCTCAAGAGCCTTTTTAAAAGCAGTGTCTGGATATAATGGCTATGATTCACAAAAATGAACTTCATAACTGCCTGAAATAAGAAAACTTCTAAAATGATGTAATGTAAATTTCTCATTTATTTGACATTTAATAAGAGATACCTTTCCATGAGCAAAATAAATTGTGTGCAAAAATTTCTTTTTGTATCGTCTAATCTTAATCATAGTAAAAAATGATTGGGCATGATTTATTGTCAAAGAAAAATGTAGGACATTGTCGTTCAGTTAAGACTGCTCTTTTATACTCTTTTTGAATGTAGAAATGCCACTAAATGCCACTCATACTCACATATGACAACATGACATCATGACTTTGCATAAACATACACGCCCACTTTCTTAAGGCAAGTGGCATGTTATCTGTACGCATTTTGAGCTATCCGTGTGTATGTCTACACTGTATACAGCGGACGTAAACATACACGTCACTTGGTGTGTTATCGCAAGAAAGCGACGGTTGAGTTTAGGAAACGTGACACGTGGGTTGGGTTTAGGAAAAGAAGAAAGCGACAGTTGAGTTTAGGAAACGTAACACACGGGACACGATCCCCGGTCTCCTGGGAGAAAGTCCTGTATTTTACCCATCCACCACCCTGACCAACCTCCCTACGCGGATTTTCTACTCGCTACGGCGTAAATTCACACACAATCGCAAGGTAATGTAAGTCAATGGAGGCCGAACGGCGTTGATAAACACGCTAAAAAGCGAGTATGCCAAAAATGGCATACAAATTGGCATGTCATACATACGCCACTTCATGAGATCAGTCCGCTCAAAAATGCTCAAGACACTGTTCTTTATACAACAGTCAAAGTAACAGAAATTGTATTTGAAGGGAGAACACATGATAGACCATCATCACTACTATTGCAGTTTCTAGTCATCATCTCCCAGTCTGCAATTTCAAAAGGTCTAGACAATGCTGTGAAGAATAGTGCAAGGTTGGAAGGGAAATTCATTTCTGCAGTATGGGAACTCACGTAGGCATCGATTGTTGGTGAAAAACTCAGCAAATCTGTCACAGTCTGGCTTGCTGTTTCCACTGCTGCCGCAATCACACCATGGTGATAGGGTAAGACCAAGGGATCGCACATAATTGGGTGTCATCACTGTACCTGCAGCATAAAAGAGAAGTAAACAGTCATTGTAACTGTAGTCTCATTATCATAGTTGAAACCCTCTATAACAAGGCTCTTTTGGTTTCACACTGAAATTTTAATGTTGAGGTCACTCAATGAGAATGAGCTTATTCAATATTATAGGGTGCCTATTAGGGCTGCACAATATATTTTTTTAATTGTCATCGCATTATCAACTAGCGCAATATACATACCGCGATAGACACTACAAGATTTTTTGTTAGGTGAAATCAGTAGAAAACAAATTAAAATGCAAATTAAAATATAGCTCATTCTTTTTAAGTGGTGTCTTTTATGTTCAATTCAATGTTCAATAAAAGAATGTTAGAAATGATTTCCTTTTATTTGTTTTAAATGTAACAAGCAGTTTGTATTTTAGCAGAATACTCAAAGCAGCAGAACTGAGTACACTTTAATATCTGTTTATTTATTGCATGTAATATCGTTATTGCGATATTCAACAACGTTATCGCATATTTTCCTTATATTGTGCAGCCCTAGTGCTTATAACAAGCATAATCCTCACTGACTTGTACAGTATCCCCATTATTATATGACATGGCCTGTTCAACAACATGCACATTTTTCAAAGATGTAGTGATGTCAACAATAGGTGGCAAACTGCAGTTCTGAGTGTTGTTAAAAGTGTTTTAAGGGCTGCTGTTTCTCAACACCTATTGGGAGTCAACAGTGGTGACAAAACTGTGGCACATCATGGGCAGAAAGTCAAATTAACCATTTCTGGCTATTTTGTCATCTTGATGTAACTGAATAAATCTGTTGCCTTTTTATAGGAAGCATGGGGGTTGAGTAGGCTCATACTTATTAGCTGTATAAGTACATGCAAATTTCTGTGTGCAGAGACAGAGATGAGTGTTTAAGCCATGGGGCCCCATTAGAGGGTGTAACCTGTGTGAAGTAGCATATGAATGGACTAGATTAAAATGTCTGCCTGTTGAGTTTGCAATTGGTCACTGTTGCCCTGCATTCCAATGTAAATTACTTAAACATGTTTCCTTTCTACATAATGGAATCTGCTGATGGAAGAAAGACTGAACAAAAGGAAGTAAGCACTACTTCTGCACACTGCTATAGAGAATATTTTATGATAAAGTTGTTTAGTTGCTAGTTAACATCTGTAAAATAACTGTTACATAGCTTGTGGGTTAGCATAAATGCCTACAAAGAAGCAGTGCCTGTGCAACAATGTAATCTATAATAAAACACCATAGTATGTGTAGAGTGTGTTGTCATATGACAATGGTGTGACATGGTTTAATGTAGTAGTGTGTAACTGTGTGAACAAGTGAATTATCCAACCCTCACTGTGTGAAGGCCATAGTTTTACAGTGACTGCATCATGGTAAAATGTTACCACTGTACTTTTAGCTATAAGAACTACGTTATATTTCTTTTTATAAAACAATCACTTTCCACACTTTTAATGGGTTTCTGACTGTTAGGGGGGTAACGATGCATCAATCTAGATCAATATATTGATTTATTCGAAATTTTCAAATCACATTTCTTTTTTTGTAAATATATATATATATATATATATATATATATATATATATATGTGTGTATGTATGTATGTAACTGATGTGTTAAATGGGCATATAATATCGTCTCGTATTGGTCGCAGGCCCCTGAATTGAATCAAATCGAAATCGTATTGTGGTAGACTTTGTGATATCAGTAAATATTGTATCGTTGTCCTAAGAATGGATATAATATTATGTTGTGATATACCATGCGATTTACACCCCTAGTTTCTGTTATCTCTTGGTGAAGGAAAAAAATCTGATTAACGCGTTATCCATCATCACACTGCTAATTACGAGACAAAATAGAAACAAGTTTAATAGCTTAATAATTGACTGACATATAATGTCAATGATTTAAAAAAACAACAACTTCCTTGCAGCAAGTTTATTTGAATATGGGACGGGCACAAAGCAAATCTTAATAAATACCATTAGTAGTCCAGCTATATGTCCAGTTACCAGTCTAGCTTCATAATTTATCCAGCAAATTCTAAAGCCAATGTTTAAATGCTTCAGAGAACGTACCGATAAGACCCGAGTAAGACAGCAGACAGTCAGCATAGCTCTCCCTCAGACAGCCAGATATGGAATGAGCTTCTGGCTGACAGTTGCTGATGAAGTCTGCCAGCCTTGACCTAAAAACAATAGCGATACAAATTATAGATGCTAATTTCCTGATGCCGTTATCAGATGTCAAGCTTACAGTATACTAGGCTAAGTGCTTCGTCACATTTATAAGCAATGGTTCAATAATTTAATAGTAAAAACACACGCTAGGATAAAGACCATTAGACTGAATATCTATTGCCTTCTTACCTGCAGATGTAGTTGGTCTTGCATGTGTTCTGAAGAGACAGACAGTTAGGTTTGTCTTTATCCTCATAGGAGCAGATGGGTACAATTGTTTGTCGCCGGCGTTCTGCACATGCTGTCTGATCCCCCGCTGGACAGGAGCAAAACAGCATCCCATAGCTGTATTTCGTTGGAACCTTTATTTTTGGAAAGAATAGATAAAAAAAGGGTGTCCATTGATATCTGCAAAATTGTCCTCTTGTGGTCTAAAAACATCTTCAACTGCAAATGCAGCTTCCACCTGTAGAGTAGTTACTGTAAGTAACTTTCCTTACCCAGTTACCTTGTAGTTAAATAGTGACAAAACATGAACAAAGAGACTTTAGACCCACTATGGCTTCCTCCCAAGTTCCCAACGAAAATAGTAGCTTTTAGTGGAGTTACTGTAAGCGTTATGATAGATAAGAGAATTTTACTGAGAGATTGGATTCAAAGTCAGTTCAATGTGAAATTGCACTTACAATAGCATTTTTCCTTCGACATTTGACATGGTTGTGGTTTAGATGTTGATTTGAGCAGCAACTACAAAATCAAACACACATAAAAGCTGCAAATAGCTCTCAAAATTAACATGCTTAATCACCTTGTCAAAGAACTGCCGCAGGGCCTTGTGGCATTTGCGCTTGTTGCAGACCTCAGAAGCAGACACCCTGCTAGTACAGGGGTTGATGTAAGCCGAGCGGTATTTCTTACATGTGTCATTCAGGTTGCAGGCCTTGGCAGCGTTCAGACAGTTGTTCTCCTTTGTAGATGCAGGCTCAACTAAGAGAGAGGAGAGATGCATAATTTTGTCATGTCAGAATTATTGCTTTCCTGCACAGGTTACATTGTTGTTTAAGCCTCAGAAATGATCAGTACATCAAAATGACATAGTCGTGAGTAAATTACAGGAGAGGATACAGTGAGTGCAGTCAAGAGATGTAGAAAAATGTAGAGAATTATTGGAGTCATTTCAAGTAAAAAACAGAAAGAAAGGCATCATGAGAAAATATTGTCCTGAAGTGCAATTTTTTAAAAGGATGTTAACACTCATAATCCTTATTTTCATCATGTGTCCCTGACAGTTTAACCCTCTGAGGAAGACGCTATGGTGCGTCCAAACGGTGTTTGGTAAAAACTCCTCCTCAAAAAGCGATATAATTTTTTTTTCATTTCAAACATTTATTTACTATTTTAATCATATACGTATAACCTTAGACTTTGCCAATTCGTACAACACATAAGTTAAGGTTTGTTTTCAAAAGATTTGAGAAATTTCAAATAGCCAACATTAACATTTCAACTTTAGCGGCAAATTATCTCTTTACACATTGCTCTAGAAAAAAATGTGTGCGCCACTATACGGAAAGCTGAGTTTGTTTGCTGTATGATCAAACAGCTGTATGAGCAACATAGAGACACATTTATACCACACTGACCTCTCATCTCTCTGAATTAGACAAAAACTTAAAACCTTAATATTCAGAGCATTACCAAACATTACACTACTTGTATCTGTATATTCCATTAGCCTATGTGCTTGTGTGACAGCTGCTGTTTTTTCTCATTAGGTCTTATGCAGGTAATTCACGGGTGATTTTGTTTTGCTTAAATACAAACAAACCTGCTCCCTCGGACACCTTGACGCTTTGAGTTATTTTAGTCTTGCTTTCCCAGACCATCCATACGCTGCGGAGAGGAGGAAGGTCTAGCTTGTCCACATAGCATTCCGGGATGGGCGAAAAACGTGCTCTGGTTTATTGGTATGCCAATCACAATCATCTTGGGCAGCGCTAAGCTCCGCACGGAGCCGCTGTAAAATAGTCGTGCAAGAGAAAACTCTGTTTTGACAGATAGTCTAGCTAGCTGTCTCAATTTACCCTGCAGAGATCTGAGGAGCAGTCAACTATAGTCCTCATAAATCCACCAGAGTTTAAAATTCCAGCGAAAATACATGCATCCGGTGGAATTTCCTGCGGCACCGGAGCAATCCTTGAAGTGGAACGTCAAGGATATAAACTAGAGTTGCATAAACCAAGTGAACCATCTTTACTTCCGTCCCTGTATGCCTGTCTTTCCATTAAAGCACAGCAAAAGCACTCTTTGGCCAACATAATGACTCTCACATCTCATTTTTCTTATTTGTTTGTATGAAGGCCTTCCTGCTCGACTGGGTTCTGCACAGTAACACAAACTGTATTCTCAGCTTCGACATGGAAGAGTGAATTCTGTAATTCTGCCTTTTGAGGTGGAATTGAAGCTCACTGCACTCTTTCATGCACCACAAAAAGAGCCATGATTAAATTTGAACCTTGGGTTAATCACATATTACAAAACCCATTACTTACATCTGACAAGTGCCTAGAGATGTGGGCTGTGATCCTTGAGTGGCTGTTTGTAGCTCTCAAGCCATAGGTGTGACAGTTCTAGCTTAATTACAGTTACCAACAGCGAAATGCTTACCTTAGTTGTATTAAAAACATAATTTTTAAAAAAGTTGCATGTAGCCCAAGCTAAGTGTGAGTAAGAAGGTTGAGCTGTAGGTCACAGTGTGACTCCAAAGACGCAACACCCCACGGCAGGAAAAGACCTTTTCCATTAGGAGCATTTTTGCATTTAATAAGCTAATTTTCGGGTCCAATCCAATTTTGAGTACAATCCATGTTTTACTGTCTCCCAGAACCGGTTCAAGTTTTTGGGCGAATCATGATAATGTTGATATGGTGAAGTTCAACCATCACTTTATTCAAATCTCCCACAAGAATACATGAGGAGCATCACCAGCACCTTGCTTATCAGGAATGTGATTGTTTTATGTGATTTAGTCTATTGACCTTGCAGTGCATACCAAGAACTGCAATTATATACGCATGTCCCCCTGAAATATAACATATCTTGTTAAAAGAACTACAGGCTTAAGAAAAAAAACTATTTCACTCAGCCTTCTTAAGTTGCACCCCCTGAGCAAGACCACCATGTTGCCATTGGTGTAGACCAAATAAAAACCAGTGTAGCAAACACTGGAATCTGACCCTTTGACTTCTAATAGGTTGATACAAAAGACCTTTTGAAAGACCGCCAGTCAGGTAGGGTTAAATAGGAATCTCAAATAAGAGGTTAATTATGGTGTCCTGGGGGGCTGCGTCCACTAAGGTAAATGTAAGAATATGAGAAGCAAACCATTCTATTGTACAGCTGCCAAGACGTCCAATGTTTGTAATGCTCTATCTCATGAAATGCCTGTGAAGGTTTAGCAGTGTATATACAACATTTTACATATGTAATTACTGAAAACACTATTTCAGATCAGTGGGCTGAAGTATGTTCAAATTGTGTAAGCTTATTTGACCCATGGCATGTATCTGTGTTAGTGTACTGGCCTATGAGCTCTTGAATATAGGTGAGGTGAAGTCTGGACCTAGAACAAATTATCTTCAAAGGTTTGCATCTGGCCTCTTCAGCACTGTATTTACTGAGAACAGCTGGTAGACTAAATTAACAAGTCATGAGAAAAACCTAGGACTGTGACTAGTATTTTTTTTTTAAGTTAGTTGATTCATTGTTTGATCTATACAATGTCAAAATGATTAAAATCATACCAGCAAAACAATGCTGCAAATGTGGGCCATATTAGATTATGTGCAATACAAGAAAATGCCTGAACGTGGCTGCATGGTTTGCAGTCTATAGCAGTCTATAGATGCAGGCTTAGATGGATTAACCCTCTCTCTGATACATGAAATAAAGCTCCAACTGAATTTCCTGGACTGATGCCACCATTAAACATGGGGGCGTGAGGTCAGAAGCAGTAGAGCTGGTCCTTAAACCTCTTTTCTCTATAGGGTTTAATTCCAGTGTCATAGTTCTGGAAAATAATGTTCTGCCAAGCAATTGCTCAAGCCTACTTTTTCTTTGTTCTCTGAATGTTCTAAATCAAGAATATGGATAGGAACATGTGGTCATGGAATTGCTCTTTTTATCTGTGTCTGACATGTAAATCCTCCCTTATCCATGGTACACAGATTATAGTAATACAGAGTATTAGTGTGACCCTCAGAGCAAACCTCAAGAGCCAGCTGTGTGCATGGAGATCTCGAGGCAACGTGCATTTAAAAAGTTTGGATTACGTTGAAGCCCAGGGTCACTTTACAAAACTATTAGCTCAGTCAATGAAGATGATCAGCATTGTTAGGTCATACTACTGAGAACAAAGCCACAGAACAAGAGTGTGTTAGTTTAATACATATTGAATAGGTATCAGGGTTTCTGATTTTTATAAATTGATTTAATTGTCTTTTGACTTTTCTGTTTGGTTTGACTTTTCTGTTTGGTTTTTAAAAGGGTCTAGTTAAGCATTCCCTAAATGCAGTTATAATTTCTCAATATTTTGTTTGTTGAATCAACATTATTAGTCTTACATTCCCTCTCTGTAGCATTGTCTAGTAATAATAAGTCACTTTTTTTATGCAGGTGATGCCTAGTTTTATGTGACACACAGTGAGGTGAGTTTATTTTCTCCGATGTCAAAGATGAATGACAACTGTGTTGCACCCATAGACAGTTAAAGAAGTGGACCAACAGATCCCGTTGCTCTGGACGGAGACCAGTGAAGGCTATTAGAAGCACTTTTCCGGTGAGGCTCGAGCGTTACTGCGCAGCTGCAAAGTGAGCTTGCCGAAGTAGATGTGACGTGAGCAACGTGTCTGAATGTTTTAAGTCTTCTGGTAGCTGTGCCAAGAGAAATCTCAATCATTCCCAATCTTGCAGAGACGGAGAGTGTAGGTATATGTAAGGAGATGACATAGGCACAAGCTAATTATTGCTAACTAAAATGCTAGTTAACATTAGTAATTAAACTTAAACAGCTAATGTAAGTCCAAACTGACTGCGAGCTTCTCCTGTACTGTACGGTAATTCCTCTACTATGCGACAGTAAGTCGCGTGGTTAGTACACAATTGTTAGCCTATTTTTATAAAAACGTCTGCTACGGAGCCATGTCGTGAGATACAAGGTAATGGAGCCTTTTATATATTGTCGTGTTTCTTTAGAAATAAACATTGGACATATAAAGTCTTTAAATGCTGTTATTTGCTGTCAAAGTGACGCCAAAATGAATGGCAGTCAATAGAATGCTAACAGCGGTGAGGAGTCTGGTAGCATTAAAATGGCGCCATAGGAGCTTCGCGCTGTGGAGAGAAGCTTGCACCCTTGGTTGCACCTGAGTTCAGCCATATTGCAAGCAACAGTGTGTATTGTTATGTATATTTGACATGTGATGTGTGGACAAAATGTCTAAACCTCTCTTGATTCTACAGTGTATTTTAATTGTCCCCAAAGTGAACCATCCCAAATACTGATAGCCACAACATAACTATATTGCAGAGCCTCTATATGCAATGGTCTAAAATCCTCTTCACATTGTATCACTGCCTTATTTAATCATTTTAAACTAATACCTTTACTTAGTGCCCTCTTCATCATCTCCCATAATGGAAAGAAAACAGCAGTAGTCAGGGCCCACTCCTTCATGGCACCCTGCCTTCTATCAGGCTTCTTGCCAGCATCACTAAATCCATGCCAGTGTCTCAGTATTTATGACCAGACCCAAGATCCATTTATTAAGTGCACCTATGTAATTGGCAAAATCTCACTTAGTTTATACTGCATCAGCTATTCTTTTTTCTTCTTCATTTAATCCTCCAGTCTGTCATTCATCCTGTACTCATTCAGAAGTGAAATACCCTCTGCATTGCTAATGTTTGCCATATTAAGTATGATTCTGATATAAGATATGGTTAACATTGAGTTAAGGTAAAGATTAGGGATCGACCAATCAGCCTGGCCGGTTTTCTGGGCCAATATTTGGCAATTTGCAGATTATCTGTATCAGTGTTTTATTTTACATAACCGATAAAGTTAATGAATTAAAAAGTGCTCCGCTACAGCTCTGTAAGCAGTATGCAACACCTGCAATAAACTGTTAGTATGTTTAGACTTCAGGAAGTTATTTTAGTTTTTATTTATTGATTTATTTTTACTGTGTATTATGTTTAGTGTTTCAGTTTTGTTACATACTTGCCTGAAGCTTTAAAACAAACTTTTGTGTTGGAGTTTGTAACATTCCAAAATGTAAATGTTGACTAAAAGATTACAAATTTTAATGTAAATGCATATCTGTTCAAATTATAGGTTATCAGCTTCATTAACTACTAATAATCTGTATCGATATCGGCCCTGAAAATCTAGTATTGGTCAATCCCTAGTAAGATGACTCGACAATATACAGTTTAACGCAACAATGACTGCAGGATATGGGAGTGAAAGCAGTTACGAGCCCAATGGTTGCACCTGTCGATGCAGTGCTTGAGTCAGATATGTGGATGCCTAGGCCCACTTTTGCCTTCTGTTTTTCAGAAAACCAGTTATATTCAGCTCAGCCAATTAAAAGTATAACTGTCTATGCACCTTCAGCAGTTGCCGAATAATATTACTGTTTGCGACTTTTTTTTTCTTCCTTCCTACTTTTAAGCATTAGTAGTTAAAACTATGAACCTGTATATTTATGCACCTATACATCAATCTGAAAGATGTAAGGAAAGCCTGGGGCACTGAGAGGATGTGTTTGTCACTGTCAATGTATAAATGTGTGCAGGGTGATTTGTATGTAGATGAGGGTCTCTATGCAACAGACATGCACACAGTAAGAATGATTGTGTGTGTACGTGTTTGTGCGCGTGGATGCAGGGTGTGGTTAGCTCACATCAAATAATTCCATGCCTGACCGAAAACATTATTCTGTGTCACATGCAGCCTACAGCGTTTTATTTTCTTATCTCAAAGCCATGATTAGCCATTGCCTGCATCACCCATGGTTGCATATCCACTTTGATGATAGTATTTGCCCCATAATATTCTTGCCATGATTCATTTTATCACATATTATTTTTGTTTTGCATGATGTGGCCAAATCAAATTGTCAAAACACAGTAGCAAAGTAAGTTTCAGGTATGTTACACCTTACCATTTCATGTCATGTCCCCTCAACACAAGAGTATTTAGCCTACATTATGTCTTTTCACAATGAACTACTCTCAGCACAAACTGAAAATCGTGCTGGACTTGATATTAATTATTAATCGTCAATTGTACAATTTGCAATTCATTTTCTCATTTAAACAGAGTCACGCACCAATGACAGCGGGCTACCATGCAAGGTGCTGGCCTGACCATTGGGAGCAATTTGGGATTCAGGATCTTGCCCAAGGACACTTTTGCATGTGCTGAAAAGCAGGCATTCTCAAGTATGTGCAATGTTAATGCAGTCCAGTGAACTATTGATGTGCAATTTTCCAAATCTGAAGTATTATGAAATATATTGATATCGGGAGACGGCCTTTTTTGCTATTGTGATTTTATTTTATTTTTTCATATTGCCCTCTCCATCCATCCATCCATCGTCGTCCGCTTATCCGTGGTCGGGTCGCGGGGGGAGCAGCTCCAGCAGGGGACCCCAAACTTCCCTTTCCCGAGCCACATTAACCAGCTCTGACTGGGGGATCCCGAGGCGTTCCCAGGCCAGGTTGGAGATGTAATCCCTCCACCTAGTCCTGGGTCTTCCCCGAGGCCTCCTCCCAGCTGGACGTGCCTGGAACACCTCCCTAGGGAGGCGCCCAGGGGGCATCCTTACCAGATGCCCGAACCACCTCAACTGGCTCCTTTCGACGTAAAAGAAGCAGCGGCTCTACTCCGAGCTCCTCACGGATGACTGAGCTTCTCACCCTATCTCTAAGGGAGACGCCAGCCACCCTCCTGAGGAAACCCATTTCAGCCGCTTGTACCCTGGATCTCGTTCTTTCGGTCATGACCCAACCTTCATGACCATAGGTGAGGGTAGGAACGAAAACTGACCGGTAGATCGAGAGCTTTGCCTTCCGGCTCAGCTCTCTTTTCGTCACAACGGTGCGATAAACTGAATGTAATACCGCCCACGCTGCGCCGATTCTCCGACCAATCTCCCGCTCCATTGTCCCCTCACTCGCAAACAAGACCCCAAGGTACTTAAACTCCTTCACTTGGGGTAAGGACTCATTCCCTACCTGGAGAAGGCACTCCATCGGTTTCCTGCTGAGAACCATGGCCTCAGATTTAGAGGTGCTGATCCTCATCCCAGCCGCTTCACACTCGGCTGCAAACCGATCCAGTGAGTGCTGAAGGTCACAGGCCGATGATGCCATCAGGACCACATCATCTGCAAAGAGCAGCGATGAGATCCCGAGCCCACCGAACTGCAACCCCTCCCTACCACGACTACGCCTCGATATCCTGTCCATAAATACTACGAACAGGATTGGTGACAAAGCGCAGCCCTGGCGGAGGCCAACCCTCACCTGGAACGTGTCCGACTTACTGCCGAGAACCCGGACACAACTCTCGCTTTGGTCATACAGAGATTGGATGGCCCTGAGAAGGGACCCCCTCACCCCATACTCCCGCAGCACCTCCCACAAAGTCTCCCGGGGGACCCGGTCATATGCCTTCTCCAGATCCACACAACACATGTAGACTGGATGGGCATACTCCCAGGCTCCCTCCAGGATCCTTGCTAGAGTAAAGAGCTGATCCGTTGTTCCACGACCAGGACGGAATCCGCATTGTTCCTCTTCAACCTGAGGTTCGACTATCGGCCGAACCCTCCTTTCCAGCACCTTGGAGTAGACTTTACCAGGGAGGCTGAGAAGTGTGATACCCCTGTAATTGGTACACACCCTCTGGTCCCCCTTTTTGAAGAGGGGAACCACCACCCCGGTCTGCCACTCCTTTGGCACTGTCCCAGACTTCCACGCAATGTTGAGTAGGCGTGTCAACCAAGACAGCCCCTCCACACCCAGAGCTTTCAGCATTTCTGGACGGATCTCATCAATCCCTGGGGCTTTGCCACTGTGGAGTTGTTTGACTACCTCAGTGACCTCCACCAGGGAAATTGACGACAATCCCCCGTCATCCTCCAGCTCTGCCTCTAACAAAGAGGGCGCATCAGCTGGATTTAGGAGTTCCTCAAAGTGCTCCTTCCACCGCCCTATTACCTCCTCAGTTGAGGTCAACAACGTCCCATCCTTACTGTACACAGCTTGGATGGTTCCCCGCTTCCCCCTTCTGAGGTGGCGGACGGTTTTCCAGAAGCGCCTTGGTGCCGACCGAAAGTCCTTCTCCATGTCTTCTCCGAACTTCTCCCACACCCGCTGCTTTGCCTCTTTCACGGCAGAGGCTGCAGTCCTTCGGGCCATTCGGTACCTTGCAACTGCCTCCGGAGTCCTCTGGGATAACATATCCCGGAAGGACTCCTTCTTCAGTCGGACAGCTTCCCTGACCACCGGTGTCCACCACGGTGTTCGAGGGTTACCGCCCCTTGAGGCACCTAAGACCCTAAGACCACAGCTCCCTGCCGCAGCTTCAGCAATGGAAACTTTGAACAATGTCCACTCAGGTTCAATGCCCCCAGCCTCCACAGGGATGCACGAAAAGCTTCGCCGGAGGTGTGAGTTGAAGGTCTGTCGGACAGGAGCTTCCTCCAGACGTTCCCAATTTACCCGCACCACCCGTTTGGGCTTACCAGGTCTGTCCAGAGTCTTCCCCCACCCCCTGACCCAACTCACCACCAGATGGTGATCAGTTGACAGCTCCGCCCCTCTCTTCACCCGAGTGTCCAAAACATACGGCCTCAAATCAGATGAAACGATTATAAAATCGATCATTGACTTTCGGCCTAGGGTGCTCTGGTACCAAGTACACTTATGAGCATCCCTATGTTCGAACATGGTGTTTGTTATAGACAATCCATGACTAGCACAGAAGTCCAATAACAGACAACCACTCTGGTTTAGATCAGGGAGGCCGTTCCTCCCAATCACGCCTCTCCATGTGTCTCCGTCATTGCCCACATGTGCGTTGAAGTCCCCCAGCAGAACTATGGAGTCCCCCTCCGGAGCCCCATACAGGACTCTATTCAAGGTCTCCAAGAAGGCCGAATACTCTGAACTCTTGTTTGGTGCATATGCACAAACAACAGTCAGAGTTTTCCCCCCAACAACCCGCAGGCGTAGGGAGGCGACCCTCTCGTCCACCGGGGTAAACTCCAACGTTGCAGCGCTCAGCCGGGGACTTGTGAGTATCCCCACACCCGCCTGGCGCCTCACACCCTGGGCAACTCCGGAGAAGAAAAGAGTCCAACCCCTCTCCAGGAGTACGGTTCCAGAACCGAGACTATGCGTAGAGGTAAGCCCCACCAGATCCAACTGGTAGCGCTCCACCTCACGCACAAGTTCCGGCTCCTTCCCCCACAGCGAGGTGACATTCCATGTCCCCAGAGCCAGCCTCTGCTGCCCGGGTCTGGTCCGTCAAGGCCCCTGACCTTCACCGCCACCCGTGTGGCAGCGCACCCGACCCCAGCGGTTCCTCCCACAGGTGGTGGGCCCATGGGCTGGAGAGATAGGTGCCACGTAGCTTTTTCGGGCTGTGCCCGGCCGGGCTCCGTGGCAAACCCGGCCACCAGACGCTCGCTGACGAGCCCTCCCTCTGGGCCTGGCTCCAGACGGGGGCCCCGGGCTTCCTCCGGGCAGGGTCTCTCTATCCCTTCCTCGTTTTTTCATAGGGTCTTTTGAACCATTCTTCGTCTGGCCCCTCACCTGAGACCACTTTGCTATGGGAGACCCTACCAGGAGCACAAAGCTCCAGACAACACAGCCCTCAGGTTCATAGGGACACCCAAACCTCTCCACCACGATAAGGTGATGGTTCCCGGAGAGGATTGCCCTCTAAAGTCATTAAATAGATTTTCTGTTGCATTCTACATAATACCATCACACACATACAAAATATTGCATCACTGTAAATACGGTGTGTCATGTTAGAGGTATTTATTTAACAGATATTGGTGTTATTGTGTCCACCCCTGGGTGCACAGTTTCCCCTGGGTGCAGCCAACTTTAAGTGCTTTATGCACTGTTCAGATATATCATGTTATATGAAACAATCCTATTACGCATTATATTATGAAGAAATCAAATATTATAAGCTTGCTAATACATAGGATAACGTTGGTTTCACTTCATGTCACTAAATGTTTTAATATTTGATCACACAGCATCTAAGTGAATTTCAAATTTATAATCCACAACTTGTGTCTATTATTGGGTTACGAGCTCCTTCTGGTTAACTCAGTTGGAATAAATTGTGTTATTCTGCGGTCACAGAGGGGCAGAAAGAAAACAAAGAAGTGTGTGAAAGGAAATGCCTCCAGATGATTCACTGATATGGCTGAAAGCAGTCTTGTGTAAAAGGATCAGCAGATCAAAAGTGTTTCTTCTAGTCTGATGTTTAGCTGGAGCAGTTTGCTCATATACAGTATACAAAATGCACAGGCAGGCCAGGGCCAGTGGCAGAGGACAAAGACTACAGAGGATGAATCTGTTGCTTCAGGCAACTAGACCCACTGAATTATTCTGGAGATCTTTGCAATAGAAAATCATCATGCCAGGCTTCATCTCTTGTTCACCGACTTGATTCTATGTAAGACTACTGATGCGCTACGAGGATAGACTGGGAGGAGATGGGATAGGTACTGGGCTCAGTGGTAGGGCCAGTACAAGTGAGATTATCTCTGCCAGAGTGGCTGCTTACATGTAAATTGAGAAACTGGCTGGAGGGCTTTTTGAAAACGTCTTAAGTTTGTCATTCTGAAACTGTAAACATTTATGCAGTTAAGAAAATGTGCTCCGATTCATAGTGGTTATAGCATCATAGGAACATGAGTGTCAGGAGTTTATCTATCTAACATACTGTAAGTTGTGAATGTGATTGTACAAGATATACCCTGCAGCAATTCTTCCTCTTCTTAGCTCTCGCTATGGAATCACCTGAAGTTGTCTTTAGCTCAGTGGAATGTAGTAATTTGAGTTTTCCTCGTTGGTGGCCTCGAGTACCCTAGTAAATAATTTTTAAAGACATAAACAATGTGTTGTACAGAAGCTGTTTTTCCTTTTTGTTAAGGGCAGTTCTCCCATCATTCCCTTAGTCTGCACAACAGCATTGTATTAGGCTTACATCGCTGAAAGGCACTTGTTCATTGATTTCTAAATGACGCAGCATTTAATTTCAGCTGTTCCTGGAGACTATATTCTAGCAGTTATTGGCTTGGATGTTACGCATTTTAGTTTGAATTAATAATGTTTTTAATACATGATAAAGCTTTCTGCAGAAGCCATAAATGATGAAAAGTACAACCAAGGTAGTACTCAAAACAGAAAGGAGTCATACTACAGTAGTAGTCGAGTGGGAAACTAATTATGGTGTCTTTGTTTTTTAGCCATACTCGTAGCATGGCTCTATGGATAGCAATGCTAGTCTGCCGGTCAGTCAACCACTTTGGTCCAGACTGAAATAGCTTAACAACTACTGGATTGATTGCAATACAGATATCCATGGTCCCCAGAGGATGAATCCTACTGAGTTTAGTGATCCCCTAACTTAACCTCTAACCTTGACTTTTTTTTTTTTTGAGTGAAATATTTTGACTATTGGATGGATTGCCATTTATATTTACTTTGGTGATGCCAAACTAATGCCATTCCTATCAGCCTCAACTGTACTGTGTTTAGTGCTAATTAGCTAATATTAGCATGCTAAATTAAGATGGTGAACATGGTGAACATACAGCATGTTAGATTGTCATTGTGAGCATGTGAGCTTTACCGCCGTCAGCATTTAGCTCAAAACACCAATGTGCCTAAGTACAGCTTCATAGAGCCACTGGAATAGCTGTAGACTCTTAGTCTTGTTGAGATCTTGTTGCGAGATTATTTACATTTAGTAGTCATTTATATGAAGATGAGAAAACTTTGCAAAACACTTAGATTTAAAGCTATTACATAAATCCAATCCAATCAAAAACAGGATTGGAGGAAGGTTAAAACAATTACATTTTGCTGAAACTTATTTGAAATAAAAATGAACTAAATGTATAGTAACAAACATTGATTTTCAGCCATTCAGAGTAGTGAGCATCATGTTTTAGCATTTGATCCATGGGATATAATCGTGGACCATTCTATGCTGCTCTCGTGCATTATTTTACATTGCCTGAGGCCCTGCTTAGTTGCAGACAGGAATGAGGTCACTTATGGATTCTTGATATCTAACCCATTAAGTGATTTATTTTTTCTTAGAGCCTTTGGCTGTTTACACTGCTATACATTAAGCGGGCTACTCAGCTCCAGCTTCATCTCTCGATTTATCTGCTCACATACACATCGAGATTTCTTATAATATAATAGCACCTAATAATGATAAAACACAAGTTAAACTGGCATGTCTTCAATATTCTAAGTCATTGACTTTGATAGAAGAGCACATTAGCAGCAGATCAGATTTTTGAATATATCTTAATAAAGATTAAAACATTTCACATGTCTCTGTGTCTCTTCTAAGCTACATCAAGCAAATTATTTTGTTAAACATTACCTGCAGATTTCATGCTGCTTTTTCATCTCTGCCTTTTTAATAATCCTGGATTTGTTTTACTGTTTTAATAGTATTCCCATTATGTAAAAGCCTCATGAATCATTAACCACTTTTCCAATTTCTGTTTTCTTGCAGTTCTTAGACCGATATTTGCACTATTCCAGCACTAGAAAGAAATCCGAATTCCAATAAATCTGTCTTTACTCTCTGTTTGAAATACAGTTAGCCATTATGTCACAGCATGTGGAGCAGAGCCACTTTGATACACTAAGTGGATTCAATCACAGCGAGAGCCAGACAGAGCAAGGGAGAGCCAGAGAGAGCCAGAGAGGGAGAGAAAGAATCAAATGACCATTTTTTTTTTTTACTGAAATGGTAGCTGGCTAGTGCAGCAGACACCTTCCTCCAGCCAGAAAGCCCAACACTGAAGAGTGCCAGAGAGCGCTGCACTTGTCACACACACAGCTCTTGTTCTATCAGTGCCATTGAACGCAGACAGATGGTTAATTGCTTGTGTGTGTGTGTGTGTGTGTGTGTGTGTGTGTGTGTGTGTGTGTGTGTGTGTGTGTGTGTGTGTAGTGTAAAGTGTGATATTTAAATATGGGCCTGCCTAGATGTATGCTCCCAAGTCCACCTGCACTCCATTGACATTTGAGGACACGTATGGCATTTAGATTCGCAACAACAAACTGCAAGCAACATTTCTGCTTTCTTTTTTATAATCCAGGCATTTCGCCCTGCAGGCTCCTGGAGCTCGAACAACACAGGGTTCACTCTAAAAGGATGATTAATTCAAAACTAGCACATAAATGCTACTTCCAGCAAAATTAGTGACAGTGGAAAAACATGCAAACCCCTCATCATTGCTTTGAGAGCTGAAAGTGAAATATACTAAATGACTCTGCTTTGTATACGGTGGGTCACAGTGGCAGATAAAAGCTTTTGTGACGGATAATGGGCGTTGAAAGCTGCAGCCTGAAACCAGACAGCAATAGAAAAGAGTGGTTGTCAAATAGTGACAGATTTGTACTGGTGACGTGGTGACTTAAGCTGGGTTTAAAGCACAACTGAGAAGTAATGGGTCTATGTATGCAGCGACTGAACTTTGCACAATGTCCAAACCTAAGGGGTGTCGGCAACGTAAAAGCAGCATCTTACCAGCTATGATGGGGGCCAGGCGGAAGATATCTGAGAGCCGGCTATTGACTGGTTCATATGGAGAGTACTCTAGCAAATCATTACCTGCATCGGGAAAAAAATATATTGTCAACAATATGAGCTGGAAAAGGTGTGTGTGTGTGTGTGTGTGTGTGTGTGTGTGTGTGTGTGTGTGTGTGTGTGTGTGTGTGTGTGTGTGTGTATGTGTAAACATATGTTATGTTGTGTGGGTGGATGTTATTGAATGCTCTTTAACATATCAATTATACTAAGTAATTGGATAATCCCTGTTAATTAGTTAATTAATTATTGTTTTGTAAACAATAATATGTTATGTAATTAAACCGTAGGTTTTACTTTGTTAAGAGTACAGTTATCTCTATCTCAGAAAGGTTTAACACTGGGTTCTGAGGACGTTTCTTACTGCAATTTGGTTGATTCACAGAAAAAGGGTGATTAAGTCAATCTTATTAAGGTACAATTACTGAAATACAAGTTTCAGGTACCTACTTTCCTTGTTTGTTTCGCTTTTAAGATAGGCTACTTTAAACTACATTTTGGACATATATAGTATACTCCACTGCATATATCTGACCATTTCTTTGCAGTTTCAGATTTCACAAACAAAGCATTCAGTATGATGAGCTTATAACAATACTGCATCACAGATTAAACTACCTACAAGTAGTAAAATTGTTCCACTTGCAGCTATAGCATTGAACTACTGCTTAATACACATTCATGCTTAATAATTACCCAATACAAAATAGCAATGACAGGGCAGGGGCCGGGGCCATTCTGCCTGCATTGCTTTTTCGTTTGATAAGTACATTTGTCTGATGACATTTCTGTACTTTTACTTGAGTACAAATGTAGAATTTTAAATGCAGGACTTTTACTTTGGCTGTAATGGAGTATTTCTTTTACTAAGTAAAATGATCTGAATACTTAAAAGCCTACTTTTTTTTATAATAAGCTCAATCAATCAAATAACGATTATTAGTTTGCTCTGCATACCCTGTAAACTCTGAAATATGCTCCAAAAGATCCGGAGACAGTTCTTCTCCTTCTTCATGCCTCTTCTACACCTGCAGTTATTGAGGGTGCTCTGCTTCATGGCATCTATAGCGCTGCGGCACTCGCCCTGCGCCTCCGTCCCGGTGACCGCACTGAAGTTGTTTTCTCTGCCCGCCACACACTGCCTCATCGTCCGGTACTTGGTGCTGCAGCTGTACTCCTTCAGACATTGTTCACTGGCCTTTACGCAGTCCGGCCGGGTGGGCCGGGAGGACGAGCTGCCCTCACCCTTCAAGGTGAACACTGAGTCTGGGAGTTACAAGAAGGAAGTCAGAAAGATGTGTGCGCACGATGTGAACTCATTTGTCAATTGTTCTACACACAAAGGGCTAACCGATCAATCAATTAACGTTTTTTTATATTTGGAGAGTATAGGCTACTTCATTGCATTGTTGCTAAATAAAGATGCACACAATAGGCTACGCAAGCATTAGACAAACTTTCTGAAATCGTGCCTCAACAATCAGACCAACAAATTAGCATCTGTTTTGCCGTTTTTAATTCCTCACGGCCAATGTGTGCGTGTATTGAGATGAACTGTAAAAGGAACATGTGCCGTTTTAAAAAGACTACATAGCTATTGTAGCCGAAAGATAGAAATCGACAGATGCATACGTGACTTACCCGGGAAGGACAATATCATGACAAAAGTTGTTAAAATCATTGCGCTTCAGAAGACTTCGTGTAAGGTTTATAGAGGTGTTTCGGGATTAAAATAAACTTATCAAACAGATCCGCTTTTCTTCGGGTTGCACATAATGTGGGTTCAGGTGATGATGCATCCTGTCGGTCCAACAGTGAGAATCCAAACTCTCGACACGAGTCCAGCAGCTAAAACCACATCTTGCAAACCTGCCGGAGTTTCGGACGACTGGACAAAACAAGTGAGACACAGAGAGACGCGCTGATGGTAGACCATTTCACGTCACTGTGCTCCCATCTACTCTTCTCTTGGAGATGTCGGAGGGTTGGAGGACCAAACTTTAGCCGCGCGACCGAAATGAGTCAGGAAATCGCAGTAAAACTCTAAACCATGCTCAGTCCAACTTAATGAAGGAATTAATTAAACTTTGAATGCCCATCAGTGGCCTGGGCGGACTGTGTTTAAACATACATACATCCCCAACATCAGGAACAATCCATTCCGTTTCGCAGGTGCGCAGGCAAAACAACCCCGTTTGATCCGGACTGTCCTCCACTCTGATGACAAACTGAGAGGCTCAGGATGCCGGGGGGGTGTGTGTGTGTGTTAGGGGGGGGCGTGTGACGTCATGCGACTATGCGCACAATAACCTTAATAAACACATTGGAAGCCTCAATTTACATTAGACTGCTAAGACGGTCCAAAGTAATTGATGGCCAGCAGCGAGCAGGTTACATCTGTAAGACAATTTTAGCTGGATCAAGTTTACTTATTAACTCTGTGGAAAATGATTTACATTTATAATAGCCCATTATATATTTATGTAACCTGCAGGCTTGCACAACACATTTAGAGTATCCACCTTATTCTTAGCTCCCATGATACCTTGCGTGAATTATGGGCACGACTTCCGGAGCCGGCGATTGCCATGGTAACTATGGTAGCTAATTGTCTTTCAGCGTTTGGGAAATAAAACATGTGGGAACACAGCCTGTTACACCTCAAACGGGACAATGTGATTATACCTCTGCCTTCTACTATTGAGGGATGGGAGGACGACCTGAAAAAGTGGCCTCAGATAACGTACACTAGCATATTTAGCTACTTTATCAACTCTGTTGCTACGGACGGTGAAGCGATGAATAACCTGAAAAGCTCAGAGTCTTATCTGTACCTCCACAGCAATAAAGTCGGTCGCATTTTAATAAAGGAGGTGGGACACAACCTTGTCTACCTTAAAGGGATACTTCACCGCTGGAAAGCTGAATATATCTTTAAATTGGGTCACTTATGTAGCAGAAATGTGAAAACATTTTTTTAATTGGTGCCTTCTAGGCCGAGAAAAGCCAGAAAATGTGTTTTTGGCTCATATGGATGAAAGACACCAAATCCCAGAATGCACTTCGCTTCGCTGCTTTGAGTCCACTCCCAAGCCACACCTACCGCTTGACAGACAGACAGCGAGGCATTCGACTCAACTCAATGTGTTTTATTGTTATTTCAACCATATACACAAAACAACGTTTCATCGTGGCTCAAGTGGCGTTACACATTTAAAATATATATATAAACTACATTATATAATAACGACATACGAAACATTTAGTGCACACACACATTATAGGTTCCGTAAAGTTCAGCTAACGCATACTAGCCTTAGGCTTGGTGGGCTGTAAACACCGAGTATAAACACAGCCGTGAATTAGCGTGGAATGTAGAATGGTCGCCATGTAACAGTCACAAACTCCAGCGGTTAGCAGTTAGTTGGATGCAAATCACCCCATTTCTGCACCAGTCCGTGTTAACACAGCTCACCTTCATACAGAGCATCTCTAGCTCGGATCGTCGGAAGGCTGGCAGGCCTGGTAGCTGGACAGTCCGGTTCACTGTTGTTGAGCCATGTTTCCACGAAAGCAAAACACAGCAGTCTCTGAACTCGCGTTGGGAGCATCGTTGAAGTTGGATGTCGTCCAGTTTGTTGTTAAATGAACGGACACTTTCAATCAGGATTGATGGGACAGGTGGCCGGCTAGCGTTAGCTCGCTCTGGATGTGCCTTTCCCCCGGCTAGCGTTAGCTTCCCACCTATCCGACGTGAATGTCCCCTACCCGGCTCGGTCTCCGTGGCAGGCGAAGCTCTCGTAGTGTGCCGATTATTCCGTCTCTAATAACGTTCCCTGCATATTCTCCGATCTGTAGCGATGTATCCCGGTGGTACACGTGCGGTAGTTTGAATGCACATAATTGTTGTAAAAGTTTGCTGCTGAGAAGTTCTCCCATGAGAGAGAGCCATAGACAGTAAAAGAAGCTTGGATTGTCGGAGGGCTAGCAGGCCTGGTAGCTGGACAGTCCGGTTCACTGTTGAGCAAAAAACACAGTCTCTGAACTCGCGTTGGGAACATCGTTGAAGTTGGATGTAGTCCAGTTTGTTGTTAAATGAACGGACACTTGCAAGCAGGATTGATGGCACAGGTGGCCGGCTGGCGTTAGCTCGCTCTGGATGTGCCTTTCCCCCGGCTAGCGTTAGCTTCCCACCTATCCGACGGCTCGGGGTAGGAGCGAGCCCGCGGTCTCCGTGCTGTTCTCCGTGGCAGGCGAAGCTCTCGTAGTGGGCCGATTATTTCGTCTGTAATAACGTTTCCTGCATATTCTCCGATCTGTAGCGATGTATCCCGGTGGTACACGTGCGGTAGTTTGAATGCACATAATTGTTGTAAAAGTTTGCTGCTGAGAAGATAGAGCAGAGCCCTGTTTAGCGAGGATTCAAGATGGCTGACATTTCGTTTTTTTTCGGCCGAGATCGCCTCGCTTCGGGTGATGGGCGGGTTTAAAACATGCGGAAGTAGGTCCTACTACTGGTTGTAGTCTTTTGCTCTGGCCAAAAAATCTTCCGATGACGCAAAAATCGTCATTTTACGTCATCGGAAGATTTTTTCCGGACCCCCCAATGCAGATATCTCCTGTCTCAGGGGGATATGAGGGAGGGACGCACGGTCATTCAGAAATACTACCGGGTTTCTACTGATACAAAGCTGAATGCTAAATCGGTGAAGTATCCCTTTAAAGTCCCACATCACCGGTCCTGGGTTTTAGTTTCATCGTCAGGGGAAATACAAACAGCTGGGTGCTCATGTGTTGCTGGACCAGGGAGATCTTGCAGCCATGCAGGTGCAATACTTTGGAAGGTAAAATGTTGATTATTTTGATAGTTTTAATTTTTTTCAATGTATTTTGTAATATTAGTTTGCAACTAACAACAGATTTAGCTTAGTCTGGTTGTTAGTAGGCTACAGCCGCGAACAGCGCAACAGGTACCAGAGCTCCGCAATGACATTTTATAACAATAATAATAACAACATATGTTGAAACACAAACCAGTTTCAGTTACATTAAATTACTTTAGAAAGAAACACTGCTGGCTGGGGTCATGTCTTTCTCTATCAGTCTGGCTGGGGTTAACGTTAACTAGGAAACGGCTCATTCCGCTATCTCACCAGAAGTTGCACCCATAATCATTTCTACAGTAGCCCAACCGAGAATAAGGTGGATATTTCGTATTGAACAGCTAAATTGCAGCAATTTATAAATGTCTCAGTATTTCACTGAAGGCAGTTTACAGTAAGTTGTTGTCCTCTCAGCTGGGGCCCGTTTCAGAAAGCAGGTTTAGTGAAAACTCTGAGTTTGTTAACCCTGAGATGAGGGAAACTCTGGGTTTTCTGTTTCAGAAAGGGAGGTTAATCAAACCTGAGAGAGAGGGGTAATTCCAGCCCGTTTCAGAAAGACGGGTAACTTAACCTCAGAGTCAGTTACTATGGTAATTGAGCCTGTGAACCTAACCTGGTCGGGAGCAGGTTTTCTTCAATGGGCCTCGAGTTTCTCTCAGTCTCCTCCCTCTGACACAGCGCTCTTTCATTCCCTCATTCATTCATTCAGTCTGTATCAGGCGCATTTTAGCGCAGTTTGTTATCTGCATGAATAAAAAAACAGGGTTGGTTAATTAACTTTGTATATTTATTTGCTTTTGTCGACAATCCCGTTGATGAAGAAGCTGTATTAGGCTACTTCGCAGAGAGTTAAACATACGTCGGGAGATGATATTGAGGCCCCGACTATGGATGCATTTTCATTTCCAGATACTTGCCTACCTATTTGAGTTATTGTTTTTCTTCCCAGTCTATCAGTTATGTAGCCTACATAACCTTATCCATCCTCATATCACTAACGTCAGCCATCATGGACACGCTCTTACATCCCAGCAGATTCTTTGCATCACATTACGTTTTTTTGCAAACGGCAGTTTTCGTTACAACATTGGTGATGCGGAGTATATTAGTAAAGCACATATGTGCCTAGCTATACATAGCTAGGCGCCGTCAGAAGAATGTCGCTCTGAATCTTTTTTTAAACGTTTTTGTAGTGTTCCCTGGACACAAACCAGTAAGAGCCATTAAAAAGGAGTTCCACAGTATTGCAGGTGAATGATGTAAACCTTTTGAAATAAAATATTATTAATTATAATTCTGTTAATGATGGTGCTGCAGCCTCAGTACCTAGTACTTTTTCACCTGCAGGATTGCACCTACTGTAAATTAAATAGATTATAGGTTCAATACCATTTCACCAGTAATGTGATACTTATGATTAAATATGATATTAATACACTATATTGGAACTTACGCATTTATTCTAGCAGCAATTTTCTTCCATGCAAATTCTCTCTTTTGCAGCAGCCACTGTGTTGCTTTTTTAACGAAATATATGTTCAAACTTGCTGTATATGGCATGAGTATTTCCGACCAGTTTGTTTGGGGTTGTTGCCATGGTGAATCGTAGTATCATGGCTCCATTCATGCTGCCTTTTTATAGTGGTGGTGCACGCACTTAACTCTGAGTGAACCTACTCCGAGTTGATTGAACCAAGTCAAATCAGCTGTTTTGGAAACGCAAACTCAGTGTCCCATCTCAGTGTCAATCAACTCAGAGTTCAGGGTTAGAATCAGTTTGTTAAACATCCTTCCTGAAATGGGCCCCAGCTCTTATAGAAACTAGCCTGCAGCATTTTAAACTGAGAGAGTGGGTAGCCTACAATTGCTTTTTTTGTAGGATGTTTAAAAGTATTTCAGTCCCTCAAAATGAAAGTGGTAAGTGGAATTGGGCAGAAAAAATCATTTTGCTTCCTTATCTGAAATTGTAGTTACCATATAAATTGTGATGACTGTTGACAAAACTTTTTCTATCAAAGTTTGTTTTTCTGCACCGAAAAAAAGATAAATCAGGTTTCGAGAATGAGTGGAGAAATGGGACATAGCACTCAAGAATTTACTGGGTATAGAATTTTGGGAGCTTGCAGCTTGCATTGCTACTATTTAGGTGCCAATATACATTTGTGGGCAACCTCCCCTGAAAAAAAGACCACCTATGCTAATATGAAAATAAATAAAACATCAGCCTTAAAGCTGCAGTCGGTAGCGAAAAAACAGCAGGTTTTAAAGTAGAATGAGACCTCTTCCTGTAGCTCTACATCTTCCCTCTCTGTCTAACAGGCATGCATATAGAACAGAACGCTCTCTCTCTGAAATGACCTGCGATTGGCCAAAGTCTCCTGTGATGGCTATCATTTTCTTTCAGCGCTAAACCACCTTTCACTTATTTATAATCCGATGTATCCTGTTTGGTTTGCCCCAGGCCACTCTGATGCCCCCCAACAGCACCGACATTGACTTTCTCGTGTAAAAACCAAAGAGTAATGGTGAGCAGTACAGTTATGTTAGGTTCAAGCACAGGTTCACTTTTTTTATACTGCAGAAAGGAGATGACAGCTGCAGCCATATAACTGTCTTCTGAATATAAAACAAATAAAACTGATCATTTTAAGAAGAGAGTCTGTTCAGTGAGGGATCTCCACAAGACTGCTGAGCATGCAGTAGGTGCAGAGCCCAAACTGTATTTTGTAAAGCTGATTGTTTTGATTTTTCCTGGGGATATTGTGTAGTTTGTAATTACCACTAACATATCTTATAATAATATACATTCTTTTGTAATGTAAATGAGTTGGTAAGAAGAATTATAGTATAAGTATTCATCTAATATAACATCTAATACTGCATATGAATAGCCTGTATAAAGGAAGAGAGTCTAACTGACAGAGAGTTTGCCAGCAAATTGAATCGATTGGAGCCTGACTGATTCATTAATTGTGAGTGCCCAGTGAATTACGTTAGTATCATAATAAAAACTCATTTGACTAGATGTAATTCATGTCACATTCCCCAACCTAAGTAAAAGGCAGGCAGTAAAGACATTGATTTGTCTATTTATTGTGTCGAGACTGATACAAAGATGAGAAGGCTCACAGAAACTTCGTCCAGCATTCATACTCTCCCAATGTGTGCAATTTATATTTAGTTGTATTGTGAACCCCATGACAATTTGTCCTCTCTAATAAAGTGTTTAAAAATGATTGGACTGCTCCCTGTAAATGCATTGGGCTACAATACAATGTAAGTCAATATCTCTCTGTAAAGCCTGAGCTGCACAAGTGCTTCAACTCAGAGTCACTGCAAATCATTGAATATGTATTTGCTACATACTGGGCTTGTTAAAGTAAAATCTTTGTTCACCTTTAAAATGCCGAAGGATTTTTGAATGACTTGGCAAAGCAAATATAATGATGTGATACAAATATTAGTTCTATAAATTGAATATTGACTTGCAATATCATCGCCTTGTTCCACTGTCACTGGGTTAAAGCGTATTTATTACATAACGTAGGGAAATAACCATACAATGATATATGTTATCAGTGTTATAGCTTTAGGATGTGATTGATTACCGTTCATTAAAGGTGAGGAAGCCATCAGTTACGTTTCCAGTGACAGTAGCTAATGTTGTATTTCCTGCATATGATATGTCCTTCTTAAACAAATGAAAAATCTATACAGAATCAGTAACAGGAGGAGGCTCAAGCTCCGAGATCCCTCGCTCATTCCTGCCAGGTCCCGTTATTACCTTACAAAAGCTCTCTCTCAGCATTATCCATCTCCGACCCTTTATGGATGATCAATTATTTGATGTCCCCTAAGAACCTCCGCTGCACAAGAACACTTGCAGGATGAGATTTATTAGGGGCTAATCAATATTATTGTTCTGTGTATCACAAGATCAACACTAACCAATTGGCTCCCTAGGCCAATCTCTGCATCTCTGACAGGATGCTTTAACTGACTTCATGTTAAAAGGATTATTTTCTTGTTAAAGTCCCCGTCACTCATTTTGTTGATCATATAAATTACAGGTATATTCATATACATAATTCAAGAGTTTGACTTAATTAAGTAAGTATTACTGAAAACCAGAGATGGGAGTAAGTCACACATGGGCAAGTCACAAGCAAGTCTCAAGTCTTAACCTTCAAGTCTCAAGCAAGTCCAAGTCATTTTGTGTGACAATCAAGCAAGTCAAGTCAAGTCATAGCTTTGGTCAAGCAAGTCAAGTCAAGTCATACAAAAGTTTCCATTTTTAAACAAGCTAAAGACAGTGGTTATAACTGCTGGAGTTTTATTTGCATTTTTTCCTACTCAATATTCAAAAGACATTGCGTCCAAGCCACATATATCTGAACAGTTTAAATGTATAAAGATTTAAAAAAGCACAGCCTAAAACTGATATTAGGCCAACAAAAATATCAATATGCCTCAAACATGACATCAAATCATGAAATTCATTCAAACAATCCAAGTATAATGGTTTCTAAGTCAAATAATATTCTTCAAACATGCCTCACTTTTATGGGACAGAAACATATTTAACCTTTCCTTCTCTTGAAAAAAACATTCTTTAAGAGTAGCTGAATCCCACCACCTTTGCATAATTTGGAGAGATTGAATAGTAGGCTATATGTTAATATTTGTCAGTGTATTTGTGAGTGAATGTGTGCGTGTTTGAGAGATGAAAAGTTATTAATATTGGTGAGTGAATGTGTGCATGTGGTGTGTGTGAGTGCAGTGTGTGTGTGTGTGTGTGTGTGTGTGTGTGTATGTGTGCCTAGCTTCATTCACATACTTCATCTGCACAACTGCGTGTGTGTCTGCATGTGTGTGTGTGTGTGTGTGTGAGAGAGAGAGAGAGAGAGAGAGCAGTTTGTTGTGTGTATGTATACAGGGTGCCTAGCTGTATTCGTTCTTACCGCCACCTTGAACAAAGAGGGGAGGGTGTACTTATTCATGGCCCAAAACTGAAGGGAGTTCTGTTCATCACAAGCGTCCAAATAGTGGTTCAGCTGAATATGGGGACTGGAACCTGAATCTCTCCCGATTTTAAATGTCTGATGAAATTTGCCGCGGTGCTGGTTGACGTCGAATTTTTTTGTACTGCAGACCTTGCAAACTGCCGTTCGTTTCTTCTTTGCCTGGTCAGATGTGTAATCCTTATAGCCAAACTTTATTATTTTCGGTGCAGAGGAATCCATGACGTTAAATAACAGCCGTAGCCAGTCTCGTTTACTGCAGCTCTGCCGCCGCGTGGCGCGTCACCATAACAACGGGCTCCCGCGCATGCAACAGCACTAAAATCGTAACGTTAACTCCTCCTTAATATCAGAGGGGGAAAATATATATTTATTAAACAGAAAATCAAGTCATTTCAAGTCATTTGACTCAAGTCTAAGTCAAGTCTCAAGTCATGAGTATCAAGTCAAAGTCAAGTCGAGTCTTTTATGAATGTTTATCAAGCAAGTCTCAAGTCCTAAAATTTGCGACTCGAGTCTAACTCGAGTCAAGTCATGTGACTCGAGTCCCCCATGTCTGCTAAAAACCCAATTTATTTGTTATAGTATCAAATAACTGCCCCCTGTAAGCTTGAAAGGTAGCTGATAAAAGCTTCTTATTAAGTTCTAATGTATGGTCAGCTTTATTTGCTTACATTGGATTTCAGTAGTGACAGGATTTTCTGACATACAGAAGTACAAAAAAATCTATAGAAACATTTTTCAAACATCTCCTGCAGCATAATCCCCTCCACTGTCCATCTGTATGCTCACCATGTTCTAAACACCCACAGTTGTGCCAAAATATGGCTAAATACCCAGCTAAAATCCATGCCAAAAATGTGAGTGTATGATGTAGTGCATGATGACCATGAAAATGAAAGAGTGGAAGCTGTGTATTCAGCCATGTTTTGGCTCAGTGTATTCCAAACACCCACATTTTTGCCAAATCCCTTTAACAGTGTGCTGGGAACACACTGAGCATATGGATGGACAATATGTGTGTTCGTTCATTTTTGCCTAAATATGGCAAATCAAATGTATTACAAAAAGATGGACAATGGATAAATTGGTTACACTGTAACATGTTTGTTCCATATGTAGTGATAACTTTGTATCCATACAAAGTGGGTTCTTTTTCTTTTTTATTCATATGGATGTTTTGTATTCATAGGTATGTGGGTAGCATGCTAGCAATACCATTCTTCTTTGTTCACCAGCAATATAGCATTCTAGCCTATATACCAGTGGTTCCAAACCTGTTTGGAATGTGACCCCTGTCACAAACCATATCTAATCACAAGTCACAACCCCTTGTCAATTGACACATCGCCATGAATTGCTAACAGTTCAACCTGAGAGTGAAGTTTCCCTTTTCTCAGCTAGTGTTATTTGTTTGAATAATTGTTGGTATTTGTTTTCAGAAGCTTGAAAAAGCAAAACTGTCCAACATTTTGTAATTGAAAAGCAAAGATTAGAGAATCCAATTTCTGGATTCATGTAGGCTGTTTAAACGTCTTTTAACTTGAAAATCAAAGCCTAGCTGTTGTTGTTTTTGGCCACAGTTATATATTAGTGGTTTGTAATGTTTCCCCTTGTTTAGATTATGGTAGTCGTTATTTGCGGAACATGCTTCTACTAGACAACAATGAGCTTTTTAGTAGGCAAGGTATACGCATCCCTGATCATATTGGAGGAATATAAGGATGGTGCATCTTGCAGCTTTGAGTGAGAGACTACAGTACCATCTAGTGGAAAATACAACCCTGGCCTGTACCAGCTTTTCTGACCTGCTGAATCAGGGGCTGCTGTTATAACTTCTACAATATTCAGACAAGCTTTAAGAGAAACTTCTTTTCTTTGTTTGGTTTATAGTTTTGGCTCAAGTGCAGTAATTGTGCCATGGCAAACATCCTTTATACCAAGAATGAGGTATTCTGGGATTGACATCAAGTTTCTATGCGATAATCGTGGATGGATCAAAGGTTTCTTCAGAGAGTAAGAGACTGGCATGGTGTGAAGATTTAAATTCTGTAATCTCAACTGAGGAATGGCAGAAGATTTGCTTAAAATCTCAAACACAAACAATAAATACCCATTTTAAATTACTTCAGTATAAGTGGATAATGAGAACATATGTAACACCAACTCAGCTAAATAAATTCAGCCCCAATAATCCCGACATGTGCTACAAATGTGGTAGAAAGGGCACATTATATCACTGCCTATGGGACTGCCCACAAATCCAGGCTTTTTGGAGGGAAGTGATGGATATGATTTTACATGTCACAGGTATAAAGCTATTATTAGACGCCAAACTGTGTATCTTTGGCATCTTTCCCGTAAATCATAATTTCAGCAAGGTAAATAAATCCATGATCACTTTCTGTATCTTACAAGCTAAATATACCATAGCCAAATCTTTCTAAATCTACTATCAAACCAAGTGTTAAGGTCTGGCTTGCAGGACTGTCTGACTGTCTTGCACTGGAAAAACTCACTTTTACATTGAAGGGTGAATACCTCATCTTTGACAATATGTGGAGATCCTTTATGGTGTTCTTAGAGGGGAGGAAAGCATTGGAGGCATGCTCTCTGTGTGTGTCAACCATCAACAAATGAATATTGTTATGTATTTATTTAAATACGGATGTCTTTACTTCGTTATAATTGGAGTGCTTCTGTCTTCGGGATGGGTTAACATTTGGACCTCCGGTGATTCTTAAGGATGATTTATACTGACTTACTGTAACAAACATTGCTTGTTTCAGCCCTGGCATATTTGTTTATTTTATTGACTATGAGCCTTACTGTGACAGTTCTGATTTGCACCTGTATTATTTGTTGTAGTGTGACTATTTTCTGAAAATTAATAAACACACTTGTTTAAAAAAAAAAGAATGAGGTATTCTTTGGTCCCAAAATAAAGCCACTACATTTTATATTTGAGACATCTGGTAAGAGACAATCAAACAAAAAACAGACCTAGCCATAAAAAAAAACACTTGAATACCTTAAGTGAAATCAAATAATGATGCTACAATGGATTTGTTTTCCATTGTTTTTATTTCCAAAATTTGATATCATCACAGGGATTTATTATTGCTGTAGGGAAACTGCCATCAGCCATGCCTCTTCCTGGCTCGTATCCAACATAAGAATTCCTCACAGAATGCGAAACCAACCTCTTTTCACATACTTAATTTATTTGCTGGCACAACCATCTTATTATCTACCTGTTCCTTCTTTGTTCTGTATTGTCTGTGTCACTGATTATTTCTGTGACCTGCTACATTTGTCTGCAGCGGGTCACTTGCTGTGTAGTGAACCCACCAACCCTTCCTACCCTTCTGTCTGCCTATAGGGAGATGAACACATCACATTACCCCAGACAAAGTTGTGGAGTATTTTGAATACAGAAGTCCAACATTTGCACGATAAAATCTGAGAATAAAACTAATATAATTTCTGTGACGCATTACATTGCTCTCTCCCGTTTCCTCAGTCTGTCTGTGTAGACGCATTCAGAAACTCTAAGGTAGAAACTCCATATTTCCACGTTTCCCCTGAAGAACTGATGATCTGATTAGATTTTGGGAGCACCTTGCTGCATTCATTTGCATATTTGTGATGCACATGGCAGCTCAAATGCCTCGTGTTTAACTCACAGTTTCCTTAAGGCAAGACAAGGTCAGTTTGGTTGTGATTAGCATCAAGGAAAGTAATGGGAACCACAGACATACAGTGGGGTTGGGGTTTGCCAAAAGTGAGCACATCTGTCTGGACAGAACGAGACGAGACATGTATCCTAGAGCTCTAAAACTCCTTTCTCATTTCCTCTGTGACCTAGAAAAAAGGATGTTTGTGCTGCCATGTTTCTTGCTGTGCCGGTAATGGAGAAGATGTTGCACTTGTCTCACTTATCTGTGACGAAAGAGACATTGTGACATCAGTGAGAAAACACAGCAGCAATTTATTAGCTCGTAAGTGAAAATACGTCAGGAGTTTCAGGTTAATGTGTGTTTATTCTGAGCCTAATCTGAATCTCCTACAACTGGAAAGCATGTTGTGGGTTAATGCACATCCATTTCCTCAGTAGCAGACATCTATTTTTGATGGAGTAGCAAATAAACTGCCCAAAACAGCCTCCACTTTACTTTCCTCCCTCTTCACCTGCATTACTTTCTGGTAGGAGAGGAGTAGCTTTTAAGGAAGGTAGTGATTTAAGATCATTGTTCCCCTGGGTACATATCTGAAGAAGGTGTGTCCAAAATCCAGATTCCAGAAAATCCAAAAAAATGAAATTCTCATCTAATTTGAATATGTTGCATACATTTTTTTGTAATGTATCAACATATTAAAGTTTTCAGCTGGTGCCTGGAGTTTTTATGTATTTTAGTTTTAGTTTTTGATCACCCCTTTTTGAGCATCAAAAATTGCAGTATGCCACTTTAATGACAATGTTGACTTAATTATTTAGAGTTCTTGTAGTAGGCAATGGTGAGTTTGTTCACCACCAGGGTTTGGGATGGTGAATGATTTTATAACAAGCAGATACTGTGTGTATCTGCTTGTTATAAAAGCAGTAATACAAAATGTATCACATATAAATAAATAAATAAATAAATAAGATTCCCCATGTGGGGTAACCCCAAATTTCAGGTTAAACTTCATTTTATAGACCTAATTCTAACTTGCATGCAGCCCACGATGCCAGCAGTATTTTATTTTAAGGCAGATTTTTTTTTGTTTTAAGATAAGATTTTAGGCCTTTATTTGTGACAGGACAGCTTATACATGAAAGGGGAGAGAGAGCGGGAATGACATGCAGCATAGGGGCGCAGGTTGGAATCGAATCAGCGACCGCTGCGTCGAGGACTGAGTCTCGTTATATGGGCGCACGCTCTACCAGGTGAGCTACCCAGGCGCCCAAGGCAGCTTTCAACAACAAGCCACATCATGTGAAATTGAATACATGCAATGTTGCTGCATCTGGTTTGTCTTTTTTGGTTTTTATTTGATAAGAGTTGCAGTATTGTCTATGATTTACTGCAAATTACCATATGTGGCCAGTCAACATATGGGTGCACACACACAGACACGCCCAAAAATGTACACACAGCCAGCTGGCATTTAGGAAAGCAAACAGGCATACATTATGAGTATATTGCTTTATGGCACGGCTACGCTCATTTGGAAATTGCTCTTGTGCCAGCTGTTAGTGAAGTGCATTATATCATTAATTGCTTTCATATGGCAAATAAACTGTTCCCTTACGGAGCACAGCGTGTGTATACATGCACATTGTGTAGCTATTGTTGTGATCTGCTGCGCATGTTAAACCCAGCAGGGGGCAGTGTTGTTCCACCATTAGGTGCAATTCAAAGACGTGAAGACTGCACAGCATTTCATAACACCACAGTGAAGATAATCTTTAAAGAAATACTGCTGAGTGTTGCACTGCCATTGTATCATCGCCTCAAATGCTCTGGGAGAATTTAAACATCATGCGACAACGATCTTGCAAGCTTCTTTTTGGTTTTTTTGAGCTGCACTTTCTCTTCCGCCAGTTACATTGAACTAAATTGACAGTTGAGGTGTCAGAGCCAGTCATGTGGAACAGTGAATTATTTCTTTTAGCATAAGCTTGGTATTTATGGTTTCCTTTTAACTCTGCACATATATGCACATAGACAGTGTGTGGGCATTGTCACATAGTCCTGGAGGAACACCACCACTAAGCTTCATTATAATTGAACAGGGCTTTTTTTTTGTCATGCCGTATATGTTCATTTTAGATGGTACAATTCCAGGTGGCTCTTGCGCCGTAGCATTACTGCTATTGTTTTTAACGCTCACAAATACCCTGCAATGTTATCCCGGTGGAGTAAGAGGATGTATGTACACTGCAAAGCTTTGGACGGGAGCCTCCAACATTGCCTTACCTCCCTGCCTGGTGCCTGGGATGTTTTGGCCTCCAGTAGGTTTTAAGTGAGTAAGACATATTTAGGCTTGTTATAAACTTGCTCCATTCTTGTAGAGCAATTATAACAAGCTGATAGCAGTTGCTTCCATTTGGGAGGCTTCCAAAGTGGTTATATAAGATTGTTTTTTTCTTCTAGGGATTGCATACAATTTCACAGAGGTTATATATGTAAAGAGCCTGTTCACATCATTTAATTGATAATCTATGTATAACCATATATGGCTACAGATAGGGTATAGTAATTACATGAGAGAATACACTAATTGTATCTTTGGGGATTGATTAAGCACATAGAAACAATAAGAAGTGCAGGTTTTAAATATTAAACATCCTGTCAACTCTTTGTAAGTTCATCCTGACAACAATATGAGACGAGAAACACCTTTTAATAGGCATTCATAATTGTTCAAAGCTGTCTACCAGTTTTTTGATCTTAGTGACTCAATTCTGACTGCAGTAAATATAAGAAAAATAATGTGACACTAAATAGCTAATCCATTATGTATCTTACAGTTTGGTTTCAGTATGTGAAAATTACTAAGATAGATAATAATAACAATATATTTGACTAATAATAGATTTCCAACACAATCTAACTCCTAAATGCGTGTGTTGTGTTTTGATAATTAATTGAAATGTAATTTAACTTATTTCCAAAAATGTTTAAAGGATATGGACACACTTGCTCCTCATATACCTTTTTGTTTCCCTGAAAAAATTAATTCAATCTTAATTCACTTTCCAGCATACAAAGCAACATACAAAGACTGGAGTTATAATGCACTTATAGAATTGTGATCGTGTAACATATCGTGTCTCTTCTGTGCATGCAGCTTGAATATTGTTTTTGGCTTTCACTGTTTTCCGTCACCATCATTTTGTCCTCTGAATCCCCGCTTGGTATTCCCCCCCACACTTCCAATTATCCTTGACGTGATGACACACTATAATGTGACCCACAAGGGCAAACGGCTCCTCTGTCTAGTAACAGATCTTCCCTGGACCAACTCTTCCCTCTGCACACTGGTAAAGAAAAGTGTCTTGAAAGTCTCACTGAGTTGTCAGTAACCAACCAAATCCTCCAATATTTGCATTATTGTTATTTCCAGACAATATACTTCTGAAATACCATTCATTAAGCATTTTGCAAAATGGCAAGACACAAACTAGTTCTGCAGTTCAGATAATAATCACAGACTGTTTGAAGGCAGAAAAATTAAGTGAACAACTCCATCTGCATACAAACTACACCCATATAGCAGTAGGTGTGCTGCAGCAAATTACTATAATGTACGGCCAAGGCAACAATCTATGCTCTATCGCATACAGTTATACCACCGAAATACTAGTGACAAAATATACCTGCAACATATATAGGCCTAATTACAACTATGAACAGTATTCCAGCAAACATGCCACTTAACGCACAAATTACAACATCCAGTGTCAAAGTGTACCTGTATCGGCCAACTTGCTGAAAGCGATAGCAGGTAGTCACTGCTCTAACTGCTTCCTTAGACAAACCTTTACAGCTTGCTTTAAGCTCTGTCCACAAATGAACAAACACATTGATTTACCTGGTATACTTAAAGTTGGCTTTGCTGCACACGTCGGCATCCAATTTCCAAAGCACATCAACCTTTTACAGCTCTACTGTACCTCTGCTGCCTCTGATTTGGTGTTTTAAGAACCGTTTCCATCAGAGGAACACTTTTATTTCCACAGGGATTCTGTAAAAAAACAGTCTCATAAAACAAATGTAATTGATTTAGTTCTTATAGTCAGTACAGTAACGTAATAGTAGTAATGCAATAGCAGTAAGAGCTTCTCTAAATACAAGGCTTTCCGGGGTTAATGTCTGTTTACATCCTGCAAAATGGCCTACCCTGAAACTGACTGTAGGGTTATTGATTAACCTTTCAAATTTTAAAATGTCTTCATTAAATATTTTTGTTATCTCAATTTGATTGATGTAGGGGTAATAGTAGGCTAATTTGAATTTGAAATAAGTTGGCTGGAATCATACTGCTTTCCATGCACTACTTTGGACAATATTTAGTGCAGACCAGTAATAATGATGTGAAACAACTGCACATATACGCCACACTAGGAGATGCTTCATAATCTTTGCTGTCATTCGAGAAAGCATAAAGTTTGGGATTTGAGGTTATATGTTTACACACTTTTTTTCAGTCACCTTAGAACAATGAATATTAGCAAAGGACAATAGTATATTGTATCTTATCTTTTTCTGTTTTTCCACTACTTAATGGACTTTAATGGGGTATTTCATTTACTAACACGTTGTAGGCATTGAACTCTGAACCTTAATGGGGATATTGCTGTGCTCTTGCCAGCTGAGCTGAACAGACTTCTCACTATATGCTTAGGTAGTGTTTTCAGTCGTGCAGCTTCAGCAAGTCTAAAGAGCAGCACATCCTGTAGGCCATAAGAGGTTCTTTAAATAGGATCCTTACATTTTAATGGTTTTATTACATATGTTATATCCATAGAGATGGAGGACATGTTTTGGAACTGATCATGGTTTTAGACTACCGGACGTTAGTACGATGTGGCAAAGTTGTATTATACATTAGACACTAGTGGTGTACCGATATGGGTGTTTCAATATTTATTTGTTATTGAGCAATGCGACCGATAGCCAATATATAATGAAACACACCATTGTTGAACTTAGAGCTGCAACGATTAATCAATGAATCGATTAGTTGTCAACTATTCAATTAATCGGCAACTATTTTGATAATCAATCGGATTGAGCCATTTTAATGGGAATAAAAGTTATCTGATTCCAGCTTCTTAAATGTGAATATTTTCTACAAGTTTCTTCACTCCTCTATGGCAGTAAACGGAATATCTTTGAGTTGTAGACCAAACAAGACATTTGAGGACGTCATCTTGGGCTTTTGAAAACACTGATCGACATTCCTCACCATTTTCTGACATTTTATAGATCAAACAACTAATCGATTAATTAAAATAATCGGTCTATCACTATTAGACACCTTGACAGCAGCTCATGTTTGACTTTAAGCTGCAGCTTCAAAAGTGGTTTGTTTTCACTACCTGTCTCTATAAGGGGATTATAGCATATAAATTGCACAATTGTTATCAGCAAATTACTTTCACCACCACCTAAAATGTTGTCACGTCCACCAGGAAATGTCACCAATGAGATCGAGGCACATTTCATTTTGATCACCACTATACTGCAAACTGAAGCTGGATCAGCAACTTGAAAAGGAGAAATTTAGTCTAATGTGATTCTTTGAGTCTAGCAGAAGCAGGGGTGGTCTGAGGACAGAAGTGTTCTATTACCACCTTGTAGTATAGTGTGCACATCCTGTTATTACTCAAGGTGTAAGGCTTTTTATATGGTGCATTAAAAGACAAATAGTGTAGTGTCTAGTGTGACTGGAGTTTCTGCTTATTTCCTGCTTCCCAGTACAGCTTTTCATCACTTTTTGAGATACAGTATTTGTTTTGTTATGCTAAAATTCAAGCTTCACTTTCATTTAATTTTCAGGATTGGGGTATTATTGACACAATGAGACATCTAGCATCACCACATTTTGGAAAGGAAACCTACGAGAATATGTCGGGATTATAAACCAACACTTAATAATAATTCAAGAGGAAACCACAGAAGCAAAAGAATCGAACTACCCCCCTCCCATAGTGGTGTCCCTGTGTGTTAATAGGAAACTTTAATAGAAAGGTTGATGCCCTATTACTGTTCTGATGCAACATTGAAAAATGTTATTTGTAGCCTTCGGTTTACTTTGATGGATTGCTTTGACCGACTACATTTTATGTCTCTGAAGTTGTTTTCTTCAGCTTCAAGAATTAAATCAGCCAAAAACGTATGACAAAACAGATTTTACAATGCTCTCGGTCATGGTGCGTGCATGTAGTTAAGTCACAATTGATTTTTAGCGAGAGAAAATGAAAATCAGCAAAAGTCATCTTCCACTGGAAATGACCTTATAATGTAGTTAGACCTGAATCTGGATGTGTAGCCATGCACAATCTTTATTTCTCCTTCTTTTCAATGAACAGTCTGACTTGCTGAATGTGTGTGGATTTTATTGTGCTGCCTGTGTTGCTGCTTCAGCTGTTCTGCTACTTCTTCATGGAGTGAAACTTCTAAAAAAGGCTGCTTTCATCTGCTTTTCTCAGTCCTTAGGGTCTCTCCAACTTCTTTATCACCGCTTACTGTGTTCATAAACAACGGATTCACATTATTTGTTATTTCTACAAAGACGTTGTAAAAACTGAAATGACCAAGCCCTATGCCATCCTTGTTGAATTGCTTCGGAGCTTCTAGCTCCACAAAAAAGTACTATCCCCTAACTGTGTGGTCTTTGGCATTATCTTTAATCTTACATTTGCACACTTGAACACCTCATGTATGCTGGATGGACTGAGGCTGTGCTCCAGTTCCCTACTGGATACAAGCTATATACAGAATATTCTAATCCTCGCCTATATACTGTTTTTGCAGTTAACATACAAGACATTAGTGTACTTCTGTTCCTGGAACCACTTTTATCTGGTGAGCTGTGAGTAGTTTCTCCATTTTCTTTATACATTGGATTTTTGATAATAGAGTTCATCAACTGCACAGTCAAATGTTCCGAAAAATAATATATGTAAACTTACATGAGCGTTGCCACTTTTCTTGTGTGACAACCCAGTTAGAATTAGCATATAGTATGAAATTGGGACACAGCTTGTGTGCCACAATCTCTCCCACACAAAGACATACTAAAAGAGAATAAATGCAGGAGTCCAAGCCATTTCCCAGGACTTGCTATGAAGTGAATATCTCCTTCTATCAAGCGCTGAATTAATCAAGGCAACAGAGCTATTTGCAGGTACCACAACTCTGACTTGCCTGGAAGGCCCAACCTCTCTGTCTTAAGTAGGCTACCTTTTAACCAGGGACATGCAGAGTTTTGTCTCTGTAGTAGCTCAAGCCACTGCCCTTTTGCCATGTATGGTGAATTGCCCCTTGGGGCCAAATTAAGAAATAATAATGATCATAATTATAGTGATGCTTTTGTTGCAGCTGCAGTTATTGTTATACTTATTGTTGTATTATATATGTATGTATGTATTATTATTATTATTATAGACTATTAAAATCTGGTCTTGTATTGTGTGTAATTAAGGGCGTTTAGAGAAAATTCCTAGTATTTGTGCATTGCATGTAATTATTGACTTAATCTGGTTTTATTAGACATCCTGGTGTTCAGTTTCTTAACACTGTATTTTAGACATACAGTATATTTAGATCATTTGGTTTGGTCGGTAACCATTTTGCACTCAGCACTACAGTAGTTAAAGCATATAATCTGTCCACAAATGGCAGTTTGCCCTCCCTGTAACCTTTCCCCACTTATCCAGACACTTTGATGCCCTATGATAGGCACAATCGCCATAGGGAAGGCTATTGTGCTCCCTATACTGCCATGATGGTTATTTGCATATTATACTGTAGTTTAGCTGTAAAGCACGTCTCAGTATCTTACAAATATGACAGATTGTGCATGCTGTTTGGAGCCCTGATTCTCATGTCTTATCACACTTGTCCACATGGTCTTTTCTTCAGGCTTGGTGTACATTATACATTACAGCTGGCTTATATACTCTGTGAGCTGTTACGACACGAGTTTACATAACATTATCTTTTATTAAACAGTTATGCTGACTGTGTTCAACTTGTATGCATTTAGATAAAGGGTCATGCATGTGCAATCATGTTAGATAACTCTTTTGCAGGATGCATGAATCTATCAAAATATTAAGCCGATTTAAGCGGGGTTGATTGTTTTTGTGTATAAAATTGTCATTTTCATACATTTTGTCTCAGGCAGAGAGCAGTAACTATAGAAACAAGTTGAGAAGAAAAGGGTTTGAAGGCCAAACTGTAACAGGATATACAGTTTAAGGTGGAAAACCTGTCCATTTGAACTGAGCTTTTTCATAAAATAATATTTAATAAAATATATAAAAATTATATTTCCATATGTGACTTAAAGGTAGTGTGACCACATAAAATGTTACGAATTCCTCTGTAGTCAGAGGCTGCAGAGACGGCAGTTACTAGCTAAGCTAATTAAGCGTGTTACCTTTCAGCAGCACTAATTTACCTGGTGTTTCTTTTTTCTCCATAATCACAGGAAACAGTAAAAAGCTTTGCTTTAGCTAACCAGCTGGCTTTGACTATGTGGAGTGCAGTCACTTTAGTTTGGTTTTTATCCTCTTGCAAATTTTATGTTTTATTTCACTCCAAGTTACACATGGCGTAATTGAGACACCGAGACTGTGACAAGGTGTCAGTCACAAACAGCGTTGACGCAGACATGAGATGCTGTCTTTCTTTTCACAAATAATACGATACTCATTAATCAAGCTACTATAGTGCAATAGCTGAGCCCATTTCACTTAAAGTGAGGTAATGCATTTTGTGATCTCTGATTACACAGGGAAAATGCTCAGTGCGACTGAACCAATTCATCATTCAGCATTCAAATGCAATCTCTCGGACTATAATCTCATCTCTTAAAAGCTTCCCTCTGCATACATACTCAGTTGATGTGAATAACCCTAAGATTCACTATATAGATATAATATGATAATATGCAAAAAGTGATGCCTTTTGTCTTAATTTATGTCTGTTTCTGTGTTGTGTACAGATTAGTGTTTTATGTATTGTACACTATATATCTGTGTATCTGCTGTTCATACATGCAAATGCGTATGCCTCTATCATTTTAAATCACCTAAGTCATCTTCAATAATATATATGTGTCAAAATGGATTACAGAGTTATAGCAGAGGTGGTTGTTTTTTTATTTTTTTCACATTTTTCTCATTTCTATTTTAAAGAATGTTGTACACTTCAGCTGCTACCACAGCTCATAATTATGAAAATAGAATTATTAAAACCAAACACCATTAATTAAGAATAGCTTTAAATCTGCTGGTCTTAATATTATTACTAATGTCTTCAGATTGGAGCTACTGTACTGTATAAGGGCCTTTAAAGTGTTTAGGCTTCCCCATATTTGCAAATCTAATCGGTTAGTGTTACTGCTCTAGTAACAAGTTTTGAAGATCCATAAATCATTAATATTTGCATACGTGCATCCATATATGGCCTTAAATTACCTTAAAGCATTCATTTACATGCAATTAGCTTTTTATTGGCGTTTGTGATGTTTTGGGTCATTTTCGTGTTGCTGCTGGTTAGCATAAAGCTTGGTTGTAGCTGTGCGTTGCTGGGACATTTTAGTCAATCAAGAGTGATGGGAAGGAGTAAGAAGCAAAAGAACAGTGAGGCGTAACATGCAGCAGATCAGGACCCTTCAAACCTGTACCTCAGCATCGCTTTTCTCTTGTCTTGCATATAATGCCTATGGATTTAGTATGCCTATGTTGGCCTAAAAGATGGCACTTAGTTCAGCCTCAGGCACCACACCATCTCAAAATGGATGGCTCATCAATATGATTGACAAGTGTTGGAGAAGAACTTTCCCTGCTGAGGATGAAGACGCTGAGACTGAGCTGAGGTGTAGCATGCGCTTCGGTTTTGTCTGAGAGTCAGTAACAGAGACAGTGGTTGACTACAATATTGCAAGAGGGATTTCCTGCCTCTACACATTTCCGTTTTTCCAGACAAGGATTTCTACAGGGTGGAATAACAGCATGGAAAGCACATTCCCTTGTTTCCCTTCATCCAGTTATCATCGGCAGGACTTATAATAGAAGGGCAGCTTCTTTTTATGGTCCATGTGATGTGTGTATTTTCAAAAGCAAAACTGCTCCACCAAGTAAAATAATAGTAAAAAATTCATGGTTAATCCCCGCAAATAAGTATTGTGTCTGACATCTGTGATCGAACCAATCATAGCGATTATTATATAATCTAAAAGCTTTTTTTAAGGGTGAAATCAGGGCATTGAAAGCCTCATTGTTATCAGATATAACCATAATTCTTTTTTATTTGTTGTTTTTCCATTAATAATACTATAAAATAAGCTTTAGATCCAATTTCTCTCAGCAGGAAATTCAAATGAATGTGTCTGGCAGCTCAAATGTCAATTTCACACACACACACACACACACACACACACACACACACACACACACACACACACACACACACACACACACACTGAGGAATTCACAACCACTGATTTATTCAATTAGAACAATCTCCTTTGTTTTGGCATCAGTGAAAGCAGCAGGGACATTTTGGAGGGAAGGTCAGGTGATCTGTAAAATGCACAACAGAGCAGCCACATACAGTATATGATCTCAGTAAAAGTATGGTTTGTGATGGTTCGAACTGCTGCAGATGTTGAGCCAGTGGGACGTCTGTGATGTGCTTTTGATAAAAGATAAGAACCACCCACAGTAAAGCAGTGTAGTGGGTACATAAATCAAAAGACAGATAAACGATATGAGATACTGCCAGTTCAGCAGATGACACTTGCTACTTGTTTAGACTACACTACAGCAGATACAATATTGTTAAAAGGTGGCATGTGGGCTATTTGCATGCACTCTTACATTGTGCACACACTGTGCTCTGACCAAAAATGTGGGACAAAAAAAAAAATTGGCTCTCATACCTTGAGCATATTAAGCTGCTTAAAAGCACTGGCATTATATTTAAATTATGCTAATTTAATTAAACAAAGACCACTGCCAAGCAAAACTCAATGGTTCCCACACACCTGTTCAGTTTGGATGGAACATTTGGTTGATTTTGAAGCAATTTGGCTTCACAGGCATGTCTGTCATTGGCATTGTTTCTGTATTCCTAAGCATACACAGCATTTGTATTAACAGCGGAACCAAAGCAGACTTTTAAAGATGAGGACAACTGATATAATATGTTATATATGTTCCAGTTTAATGATACTAAGGGCCAGTGTTTACTGACCTCAAGGGCAAGAAGGGCTGAGCAAAGGAACATGCATCACTACAGCATTGGCAATTAATTCCAAATTAGAGAAAAAGAAAGCAGCGAGGTATAACTTTAATGCTTTTATTTGATCATCACCCTGCATCACAGCTCAAATTGAGCTTGCTTTCATTAAAAGAAGATGGCATGAAGCACAGATTATAGACATAAACTCAGTCATACTGTGCGAATATCACGATAGCCTTGATTAGTGCCAGTTTTTCTCAGAAAGAAGTGGAGGAAACAGCAAATTGAAAATGTATGAGCTTATGTTTATTAGACAATCAGAGTCATAGGGGAGTATTGCTTTGGGTTATATCAGACAGCCAGAGTTCAGTAAGATCCCTATTCATTTCTCCTGTAGAAAATGTTTGAGTGGCCTGTTGATGTCTTAACATCAGCCATAGAGTCAAGCATGTATAGAGTGATTTGCTGCAGCATTTAGGACTATAGTTTCCATCTCTGTGAGCATCGCTTTGCAGTATCTGCACATGCTTCACCAATCATTGTCTTTCTATCCGGCCTAGCAGTGTCTTTCCCTAGGGAAGCTACTCGACTAGCAGCAAATCATTCTTGCCTTCTTTGCAGAATCCCCTCAGCAGTATATTCATACAGGGATGCCTTAAGTGAAGGTGCAGATGAAATGTGGTTGAATATGTCATCATCCATTCCATCTTATCCTTTCTCCAGAAGTAGTGCAGGAGTTACAGTAGCTTAGCTTTAGGAAATGAGAAAGCTAAGTAGCACTAATGTCAGCTATATTTAAGATGATATGCAACTAATCAACCCCATGCATGGACGTCACTTTTTTTTCTGCACATTTCCATTCAGGGTTTTAGTGTACCGGAGTGTATTCAGTATTTACTGAGTGGAAGGCAGTGAAACACAAAGCCAAACATCAAAGAGCCAACAGAGAAAAGGCAGTTTAAAGTCTCCAGCGCCTTGCTTGGGAGAATGTGGAAAGAAACTCATCCAGATTTGCCATCCTCACACATGCCACCATGTGGCCCCTTCAAATTAGATTTGTGATGTAATTATGGTGTTAACAGCAACTGCAAGTATAGAAATGTTTTTAGTTTGTGGTTTTGCTTTCCTTTGGAGGAAAATTGTATATTTTTAATAACCTGTGTCTTATTTACATCGTATTAGCCGTCATTACGATCTGTTATTATAACATTTTACTCACCGATTTCATTGCTGAAATCTGAAAATGCAGTTACACCGGTTATTAAGTTCATTGTCCTCCACAGTTTAGAAAAGGTGCTGAATGGTTTGAGAATTACCTCTGAAATGTATGTAGGGTTTTGTTCTATTTCTGAAGAACTTATTTAGAAATGTATTTATTTGATTGAACATACCATTTATATTATAATGGTAAACCATGTTTTGCATTGTATTTCATTAATGTGTAAACAGACACATGCTTTCAGATTGAATAACCTGCTGATCCTACTATTAAAATGAGCACATTTATTTTGCATATCAACACTGTTCACTCAACAGTTTACTGGTTGTTACAGATGAAACCACAGAACCACTCATCCTTTGATCATAAAGATTAACTTCTAGACAAGGTCATCCCTGCCTTCAAATGGTGCTTTCAGGTGTGTCTCAATAATAATCGACAGGCAGCAAAAACATCCTGTGCAGGACATTTACCAGAACCAATTGAATATAGTCCCAAAACAGCAAATTATGAAGGAAAAGAAATACTGTGCATTTTAAGTTAAAAGTTTTCCCAGAGCCTGAAGATCAGACATTCCATTGATCTTCACCCTCTGTAACTCCAGTCTGTTTGTCAAGATGTTCAGAGTTTTTGACAACTGCTACAATCCTGCAGTTGTGCCTGCCGCACATCAAACACTATTCACAACAATGAACAGACTGCTTAAGATTCAACTGATGTTTATCCAGGGATCTGAAACATGCATTCTAATCATATCTTCTTGGAAGAGATGAGCCCTCTGAACGATCAGAAGTTAAAAGTCTTGGTCTTTTTTCTACTTATTTAACCCTTTTACTGAATGTGACAGGGCTAAGGTGCAATAAACAAAAAGCACCTATAACTTGAAATGACCGGAATAGGGGCGACCTCGAGCTCACCTGGTAGAGCCTGTGCCCCATGTAGGCTGAGTCATTGGCATCAGCCCAGGTTTAATTCCAACCTGTGGTCCTTTGCTGCATGTCATCCTGTCATTCAATAATAAAAGGGCAATAAAAGGCCTAAAAAATAATCTTTAAAATGACCAAAATATATCGTTTGGAATATGCAAAACAATGAATTTGCATCATGGAATGATATATTTATTGTGCACATCCACAGCAAACTTTTGACCTTTAACAAGCTGTGAGTTGCTTTGATTTTCAGATAGAATAAGACCGCCAACAGATTCAAGCTAACAATGACACACAGATGGATAACAATGAAGACAGACAGGCGGCAGCACAGAAAGATGCTCACAGCAAGAGACAAACTGAGACCGACGTTTGCAGACGAACAGACTGAGAACAACCTACGCAGACAGACTGAGAGTGACCCACACAGATACGGCAGGACAGCCAGTGGAGACAAAGGGAGGACCAATTCGGCAAGCAACTATAGTAAATCTTAGAAAGGTGTTCATGTAGCCAGTAGGTGCATTAGAGTTTCCCCAGGGCCTTCTAAAAACTATGTTCCTGTAAAAACAGCTTTTGAAAGATTATCAAAAAAGTTGAAGTTGCATGCTTGCTTGCTACATCGCTCACCTAAAAGCTTTGCTGCAGTTCATATAGCATTTCAGAAGCTGCACCACCACCTGTAGTCCTCTATTGGGAAAGTTATTGTTAGTTCCTCCCAACATCCTGCTGTGCTAAGCATGGTTCTTTTTCGCTGGGAGTGACAAGGTCAGAGCCTAGGTGGCACACATCAGTGCTGTACATATTCTACATTCAAATAATAACGCAAGTTGGCTGACTGAACAGAACATTTTAAAAAAACAAAAATTGAAGAATAGAATGGGAAGTTTTGTCTATATTGAGATATGAGAAAATTACAAAGTCCAAGCAAAATGAGTTTCTGCACCTTTACAAAAAAAAGAACATGAAACAAGTGGCATGATGTTCCCTTCATTAGGGCATAAGAGAAAAAGAAACAAGAAAATATATTTTATACATGCATTTCAACAACAATTTGTTGCACCGGTAGCTATTCAGTCAAATTGGGAGGATTTGTTAAACAAATGTGTCCCATGGGGAAGGTTTTTTGCATGCATTTACAAAACTACACGTACCTTTGATGTGTCCTTTAGAATTTTACAGCTAAAACAAATTTACAGATACTTGCCTAGGAAAATGCTTAGAAAATGGGGCATTCAACAGTGTGACTTACGTAGATTTTGTGAGGAGGAAGATGAATCAGACTTTCATCTATTTGGTATTGTAAGGAAGTGGCATTATTTTAGGTTAAATTTGAAAAGCGGATCTCTGTTTACAACTTAAATTTGTACTCATTTGTCCCTTTACCAAAAATGTTGGCGATTTAAGCAATAATGTAGAAGTAAAAGACCTGAACAACATCAATATTTTGATGATGGGTAAAGCATATAAGCTACAACAAGATATTGTTGTCTTGTTGTAGCTTATATGCTTTACCCATCATCAACACTGAATGATTCAAAATGTTTTTGAAATATTAGTGGGTTCTTGAAAAAGATGATTATAGGAATAAAGAAGGGAATTGCATTTTTGAACGTGGGTGGGATACTTTGAATCAGGGTGTGTGCTGGAGTTAAAAATAACATTGGAAGTTGACATAGACACAAACACAAATACTTATATGTGTATGTATATAGATATGTCTGTGCATATGTGTGTGATATAATGTGTAGATATATCTCTATATATCTATATATAGGTATGGGTGTATTTATGTGTATGCATATTAACTAGGGGTGGGGGGAAAATCGTTACAGCCTAGTATCGCGATATTTTCTGTGGCAATACTGCATTGATACACAGACGCCAAGCATCGATCTATTATTATATATGTGTTGGTCAGTTTGTCTGCTTGACAATCCCATTTTTCAGCAATAAAAGTGAAGTGAGATGAACAGAGAAATGTATCTTTTTAGATAAAACAGATGTTGACAAAGTTTCCTTTTGGGGACATCATTTTAAATTGGGAAAAATTTGAAGTTGGAAAAAAGGTAATACATTGCAATATATCGCAGAATATTGCAATATGTTTAAAATCGCAATAATATTGTATCGATAAGTATCGTGAGGCCTCTGGTGATTACCACCCCTAATATTAACCTGCCTTGTGTCCTATATTGCACTCTTTAATGTAACAATAACCATTGTTACATGAATTACAACGCTACAAAGGGAAGCGTCGTCATTTTCATTTTTTTCCCTTCTAATTTATTGTTCTTTTGTTTTATTTTATCTGGCGGCATATGTTCATTTACATGTGTGTACGTGGATGTTGTTTATAATAATAATAATAATAATAATAATAATAATTGAAGAAAAAGCACATGAACCGTTTATGGTTTCACATAAATATGACAAAGTACAAATTTTACATGTCCAAAAACTACATGTGCCCATGTGTGAAATTGTTGTATTCACATGTCGGTGTTTGAATTTACGTGAAAATGTAACACATCTCATTTCACATGTGATAAACAAAGAACGGCAACATTGAAAATATGTTTTAATTAATCAGAGATTGATGGCTAAAGGTTGTGACCAAACGTATGAACGTCTGGAATGAAACCAGAACCAAGCCATGGTTTATAGTGTAAGCAAAGGCAACAGGGAATGGTTTAAGGCATTACGTATATGTTATATGAAGACTACATATTGCACCCTTGTGAAACTGGTAGGGAGAGTGGGTTTAAATGTCTGGAGTGCAGCAAAGTATACTGCCAAAAGAAACAGAAGAGATATTACATCTAACACCATCAATCTACTCAACAAAAACAGTTAATAACATTTCTCAGTGGGAGTTCACTGTGGTGCAGTACTTGCTCCTCCATAAAAAGCAGGTAATTCAGATTAGTAGCACTGTATTAAGACAAAAAGATAAAAATGATTTCTCATTGTGTGGAATAAAAACTATCTCTGCACAGCAGGAAGGAAACTGTCGGAGCTGAGCCTCTGCCTCTACCTTTTAATGCTACAGAGATTATAACGTAATGTGGACCAAAGGTGCTCAAGTGTTCCCTCTTCCAGAGATAAGTCCAGCAGTCTATAAATTGATAAACACCTTTATCAAACTGCCGCTTGACTGTTTAGCTGTGATTAAGTCAGGATTAATACAGTTTCTCATCCGGCAGCAGCGACTGAGACATACTGTATACAATAGATACAAAGGGAGTGGGTTAACTGGGAGTCACTGCTTTCCAACCAATCCCCACCTGCTTCAAAGATAGCAGCAAACATATAGAACTCGAAAATAAACCCATACACATCTGTGACTGTACTAACCTGGATACATTCAAATCACTGTAAAGTGTCTGAGTACTATGAAAAGCACTATATACATACAATGTATTATTATTATTAAAAATACAATTCCTGCACTTGTAATCAGAAGACAGTTAAGAGAATGATAGGAAAATGATAGGAAAATTATAGGCAGCACGGTGGCCCACTGGTTAGAACTGTGGCCTCACAGCAAGAAGGCACTGGGTTTGAACCATAGACTGTATATGAATGGACAGAGCATGTGTGACGTCACCCATTGGTTTGTGGAGATTTGCTATGAGTCGTCGAGTTTGCTGTTACGGGCGCAGCCGTCCTGGTTGCGGATGTGACGATTTTAGACGAGAGGGAGGAGTGAGGGAGGAGCCCTTACACTCTACGTTACGTTACACACTTTCACTGGCAATCACATCATAGCCACACCCGAAAACACCCCCCGCTTTATCGGCGATTTTAAAATCAACGAGACCATAATTCAAAAAATTAACATCATTCTGTGTTGCAGAAGACTTTGAAACTAGCGATTGAGACCATAAACCCATTATGAAACTGTTTACTGAGGCAATAAATCAAGTGAGAAGTGGGTCACTTTCTCATAGACTTCTACAGAAACCGACCTCCTTTTGCAACCGCACGTGTCGCCACCTGCTGGAATTCAGATAGAATGCAGGTTTAAGGCATTTTCACATTTGCAGCACTTCGCTGAACCGGATGTGTTGTCCATTAATATACAGTCTATGGTTTGAACCCTGGTCGCCTTTCTGTGTGGAGTTTGCATGTTGTCTGCGTGGGTTTTCTCCGGGTGCTCCGGTTTCCCCTACCACTAAAAACGTGGTGCGTGCGTTTTATTGAATGTCGGGTTACCCCATATGTCCTTAAATTGTTCTAAACTATTTTTAGATTATATTGCTCAACTTAAACTGTGACACAATAAAAAAGAGTGTTTGATCGTCTGTATTTACATTCACTTTAGATCAGGTCACAACTTCTGAGCTTGTGGTCACTTTGTCATCAGTATTCTGCTCTTGGCCTCTGACAACCTCTGTCCTGCAAATTCCACCCTCTGATGCTTCAAAGAGCACCGTGACAAGACCCCCTCTGACTCTGACCAACTGCCAGTATTTCTAGTGTTGGATAGACACTTTAAATGAAATAACCATCAAACATAGTAAAAAGGATGCCATCTTTGTCTGTGCAACGGCATCTGTACCCGCTGAGTGTTAGACAACAAAGAGCCATAGGGGGCCCCCTTGAGTGTCAATGTTTTTTGGGAGGTGTGGGGGAGAGAGGCACTCTGCTCAGAAATGTCACGTCTATGATTGTCTCTGGTGTTTTATGCCAGAGATGCAGCCGTCATATCTTTGAGTGCCGTCAGCGGATGAGATGCCTCTGGTTGTGTGTTTCTGATGGGTTCAGTTCATAGTAGCAAGGCATTGTGTGTGTGTGTGTGTGTGGGGGGGGGGGGGGGGGGGGGTTGGGGGGTGCTTCACTGTAGGGATAACAATGGTTGACAGATTTACAGGAGATTTGTTTAGAGCTGGACCTGCAATACTGTTGGACATAAAATAAAGACTTGTAGATTTCTCAAATACTGTAATCAAGTGACTGACCTTTAGACATCATTCTGCACCAGTTTGCTCTGTTTTCTCACATACAGCAATGCAGTTTTTTTCAAAGCTCTTTGTCATTTTCTGCTATGAAGTGATCATTTTGTTTGTCATAAACATGCCCAAACAGTTTGATCTTAGCAAATGTGCATTATATGTTTTGCACTTATTACTTTGTGGGAAATGTATCTGCAGGATATTTACACCACACACTGTCATGAGCAAATTCAATCTGCAGCCAACTGATTGAGCAATTTGCTCAGCAATTGAGCACAATAGGCCATCAACGTGCAGGAATACTAATGTATAGCACAGACCCAGAAGTAACAAGCATTTGCAAGAAAAAGGATGCTGCAGTGGGAAGTTGTATTTTACCACTAATGATACAGTGGGTTTGAAACACAGTCAACAGGGCAACCAGGGCTTCATTTTCATAATGACATATGCATTTCATGTTCAATTCAATTCAATTTTATTTATAGTATCAAATCATAACAGGAGTTATCTCAAGACACTTTACAGATAGAGTAGGTCTAGACCACACTCTATAATATACAAAAAACCCAACAAATCCCCCAAGAGCAAGCACTAGTGCAACAGTGGCGATGAAAAACTCCCTTTTAGGAAGAAACCTCGGACAGACCCAGGCTCTTGATAGGTGGTGTCTGACGTGCCGGTGTGTATCAGATAATGATAATGAAATAGTGACTAGAAATAGCGGTTGTAGTAGCGCAGGGAGCAGCACGGCATAGCAGGGAATTTCAGCAGAACCACGGCAACAGCTGGAACCATAATTTTGGTGCCATCCTGATCCCGGGATTTCATCCTGGGTGAAAAGAAACAGAAAGACTCCAGGGAGCAAGCTCCCAGGGCTAGGTTAGTAACAAGCATTTCTGGGACAGAGAAGCAGGTGGCCCGGGCTAGGCAGATGCTGCAACTCCTCACTCCCTAACTATAAGCTTTATCAAAGAGGAGTCTTAAGTTTACTCTTGAATGTGGTGACAGTATCTGCCTCCCGGACCCAGACTGGGAGCTGGTTCCATGTTCAACTATAACACTTTGTTTTGATTGAAAGTCTACCCTAAACTATGTAAAGAAACAAAACCAGTTGTTAACTTTGTTTTTTGATTCATGAGTTTAGATATAGTAGATAGATATGTTCTGATTTATTTTTGTGATCACAGACTTGGTACCCAAAACTAGGCTGAGGCAGGCAGTAGTAAAAATAGGCTGGCAGATCAGAATAAAAAGAGTGTGCAAAGTGATAGTAGTTTGCGGCATCTATTCCAAGTGACAGATAGCTGTCGTCTATATACTGAGACTGACTGTGAGGGTTAGGTGATGAACTGAGACGGAGAGCTTGATAGTGACAGGTGTGGCAGGAGGGCTTAGTATGCATAGAATGATTTTGTAGAGAATAGTCAGAAATGGGAAGAGAGCAGTACAGTAGCTGTCACCATGACAATTTATCTGTATTTTATGGACACAAACTGCATGTATAACTTGCATAGCTGTTCTAAGAAGCTCAATTGCACTTTTAGTGAGGGGATTCAGTCATTCAGTCTTTGTGTAACAATTAACTCCCAAAAATGTCTATAAACTACAATTGTGGAAGATTGGTTACCGTGTTGGAATATATATGAGATAATGCACGAGAATCATCAGTTTAAATTGAGCTGAAATTCATTTTTAATAAATCTCAAAAATGCTTTACTTAGTCACTGCAAAACAAATAAAAACAAATTACTCCTCTCATCCTTCTTGCAAATGAAAAGAGGGAAGACAACATTTTACATTAAATATGATAAAATTCCCTAAACATATACAATATTTTAATGCAAGAGCAAGAATCTCAATAAAAACAAGGTAAGAATAAGGATTCCAATGCATATTATACCATGCGTTTCCTTATCCAATATTTCCAGAGACAAACAAGCCACCAATGGGTTTTTACACTGCAGCGTCCACAGTGAGGGTAAAGGGTTTTTGAATATGAATACTGAGTGGACAAATAAACAGGACATCCAGGACTTAGTCTCGCATTGCCAGACCTATCTCCACAGCGCTGCGGAGGAAGGTCTGACTAGTCCACACAACAATACATGATAGGAAAAAAATGTGCTCTGGTTTATTGGCATTTCTTTAAACCAATCACAATCGTCTTGGGTGGCTCTGGAATTAAAATGGCTGTCGAGTGTGTGATGAGAATTTTACTCAAAAAGCTTGGAGGATGTTTTCCGAATTGACCGGAGTTTAGAATGCCAACGCAAAGAAAGCGGAAGGTGAGGGACATCCGGCCGAAAATGAGGGGCAATCCTGTAAATAAAACGTCGTGGATATAGACTATCCAGGACTCAAACACTGGGAGTAAAATAGTTATTGGGTGTAAGCATACCCTCTCAAAGGATGAATAATGTAAAAAAAAAACTGAAACTGACTTTCTTTTCATTAACAGTTCAAGGCAAGCTACCTATTCATGAGCTCCCATTACATTTCAGCATGGCTTCTTCATTTCTCTTGTATTAGCCCTAATTTCAGATGGACAAGAAATGAGAGAATCATTTTTGCATGAGGCCTGACCTACATTACAGGAGAAGATAGCTAAACTTTGTTATGCTTTCATGCAGAGGAATACTGGCTTGGCTCCATGTTATGGTATTATTATTACTGCTCTGAGCATCTGCTGAAGTGGCCAGTGACATTCGAGTGCTATGTAATACTGTTGCCAGACGTGTGCGCTCATAAATATGGGACAAGCTGGGAGCAGTTTACAGATGTACAGTATGTTATATAAGTATGGTGTATAGAGAGAGAGAGATACAGAGGTAATGTAGAGGTAAAGCTTGTGAACTACAGTTTGATCAAACTATTGGAAAATGGTCCAGCACTCATAAACTCTACACCACAAATATAAGTATATAAGACATAACAGATTGTAAAAAGCAAACCGCGTTCTGTGAAGAAAACTGAAGACGCGGAATACCATATTTTCTTTCACAGAACTAATTTCAAAGACATTTTTTTGGTATTTCTGTTTTATTGGATAGTGATAGATTGTAGAGAGACAGGAAAGGTAGGGGAGAGAGAGGGGATGACATCCAGGAAAGGGCCCTGGCTGCTGCGGTAAGTACTCATACATGATTGATACATGATGCACACACTCTACCTGGTCAGCTACCGGGGCGCCCCAAAACAACAAACCAATTTTTGTTGGAAGAAAAAGAGAATATAATTCTACACCGGTGATCCAATGTGTGTAGTAAAAGGGGCCAGAGCCACTGGGTTGTAATTGTTGCAGATTCACAATTAACTTGACATTAATTTGGGTGCCCATGACAGGGCCACCTCCGAGTCCAGGACAGGTGGAAGAAAAAAAATAATCATCTTCGCTCTGGCCTGCTCCCACCATCACTCTCTATCACATTAAAAGGCCAGAGTCTATGTCCTCTCTCCAGAGTGTCACCCCCTCTTGTCAAAACCTAACAAGTAATTTGCTGAAGGTTATTGTTATTGTATGACATTTAATCCAAGTCATGATATTAGCATAATTTCCTGACCAATCCTCTTAACCTCCAGTTACTTTTAATTGGTCAGAGCTTTTTAATGCCCATGTTTCACATTGCACTGAGTGTCTTTCTCATAATTGTTATGGCTGCTGAACCCTGCTGCTAGACATTTTATAGATAGACAGTTACTTTAATTTACTGTAGATAGGACTAGGGATGCACCAATCCAACTTTTTCATACCTGATGCAGATACCTGGGCTTTGAGTATCGGCAAATGCCGAATACCGTTCTGATACCTGTGTTTAAATAATTAGCTGTTTGCCTCACTGTGTGGAAGTGACTGGGATCATTATTTTATGTGTAAAGCAACGTCATGCTTGAGTTAAATATTGCTTCCCTAACTGTAAAACAAAATGTAAAAAATAAATACATAGATATACATTTACTGATTGTTATTCATTATTAAATAATAACTTGTGCCCCAGCCACCTGGTAAAACAACTTTGAAATGAACAGGAATTACAATTCAAGTGTAAACCTTTTAAACGCAATTAATTGGTCACAACTTAAACTAAAAAATAAAATAAAAATCCCAGTATATAAGGTGTATATAGGGTATACACAAATATTTAAATAGATTGGCCTTATTGTCATGATACCAGATGCATCTTTTTAGTAATTATTAGCAATATCCGATATCAGTATTGGGTGGATGCAGTCTTAGGACACCATGACGTTAACAGTCAGAACACACTATGAAAGATATTCTCTTACATTTTTGTAGTAGCTCTAGCGGACTAACCTTGGGGCTTATAGCTATCTATTGATGTCAGTGGTCACACGATTCTTGAAAAGCAGTTCTGGTTAGCGTGCACTGTGCACAATGCAGCAGCCCACAGGCACTAAAACAAGCCTTCAAATGTGCAACCATCAGGGTTGTCCTTGTGAGGGGCATGTGTGATCAATGACATATGTGGACCCTGCAGCGCCTCGCTGTGTGCTCCTCTCTCCTCTCAGTGATGGTGTCTTGGAGATGTGTTAACCCTTGGCGGCATGTGAGTTGTCAGGTGTGGCGGTTGGCAACCATGCTGTCAAGTTACAACATGTCTGTTGACAAGGGTGATTAGTTAGTTATGTGCACTAGCCACTTGGGCTCTGGAAAATCTCAGAGTTCACTGAAAGAGTGGCAAAAGAATGTGGGTTTGAGACACACACTAAAGCAGCAAACTTGGTGAAATAACGCTTTGTTTGGCAGGATCCAGGCAATAATAGCTATATTCATATTGCAAGCTTTAATTTTCACTAATGATTTAATGCTCCCATTTTTTTCAAAGAAAACAAACAAAGAAAGATGTAACACTCAAGAGGACCATGCAGACCGTATGATAATATAAGAAGTTTAATTGCCTTCTTTGCACCAGATATGTCACTTGCATGGAAGCAAATCACTGACCCCACCGTCCCTCCACTTGACAGCTCTGTTACAACCTTCCACTAACAGGAGAAAGACATAAAAATTGAATTAAATCAAATGTGACTTTTCAGACTGAGGTCATATTGTTCACACATACTGTATGTATATGGCAGTGGCCCAAATCAAAATTGAAAAAATGTCAGATTTAAAATGATTTTCTTTCTGTTCACTCTGATCATGTATAGCGGGAACAAATTCTCGATATGTGCCACTTTTTTCCTGCAATGTGATAGTTTTAAGTGTTAAACATAAATAATTCAGAATGCAGACATGAGCACAGCTAGCAGCCTTGTGTAGGCTCTTAAGTCGACAACACAACTTTGCCCAGCATGCAGTTTGGGCACAAATCGTTTTATTGGGTAGCCATAAAGCTTCAACCTGCAGGGACATTTTCACAAAATAGTCTGTGCATTCAGTACTCTGCTATGATTGTGCTTCAAGGTTAGCACACTTCCTTGTCTTTCACACTTCAACATCAGTTAATAAATCTAAATTGTACACAGTTGATATTACTCTAACTGTTGATTTCTGTGACCTTGTGTATACTGTCATGAATGAATCTGGCATTCTAATGATGAGGACATCTGCAGGGTGCAGGGTTCACCGCAGAGCTGTCAAAGCTCCCACAGACAACAAACTAATATATGTTTGTTTGTTAATTGTTTGCACACAATCATATAAAAAATATAACAATACAACGGGCTTATAGCGAAACCTCACCAAACCTAATTTACAGGAAATATGAATAAAAATAAAAACAAAGGACATGAAATAAAGTCAATATGGCGAAATTAATTAATAAGAAAAACTTACAGAAATAATTACAGGATTAAACTCAATTTAAGGCCTTTATTTGTACAGGACAGAGAGGGGGAATGACATGCAGCAAAGGGCCGCAGGGCGGAGTTGAACCCGGTTTTTGATTCTGAAATTAAAATTTAAAAGCCTGATTCCCTGAAAAATATCCTGCGAATGAAAGCATTTTTTGTTTCTTTGGTTGTTTGGCCTCAGCTGACGGGAAACATGTCCCTGGCCAAAGGCTATGATGACAGCTTTGAATAAACAATTGTCTGCACAATTTCCATGGGCCCTCTTGTGAAGGAAAAGACATTTCAGCCACCGTTTCTACCTATAAATAAAAAAAAAATATCCATCGCAGTACAACCACTCTTCTGATGTTGTTCATGGCTTTAGAATTTAGTTTTGTGCTACAGGTTTAGAGCTTGTGCTCCAACTAGGAGTGTAACGATACATCGGATCGATTTAATGATCCACGATCCAATATTATTGATGCAAAATGAAAATATTGACACATATCGTCTGTAAGACACCCCTTTATTTTATTTATTCTTTTTATTAAAAAGAATAATGTTTTTTATTTTATTTAAATAGATGAAAAAGCTTGACTAATCAAATTGTCAAATTATATTTTAGTTGCTTTTTTCAGTTGTTATAAATGTAACTGTGTATCTTCTCATATTGATCGCAGACATGGAATTGAATCGGATCAAAATAGTATCGTGACAGACTTTAAGATATTAGCAAGTATCGTATATAATCAATATAATATCGTAGTGTGCTAAAACTTGTGATTTAGACCCCTAGCTCTAACCCTCTTCAACCTGATATTTTGTATACTGTATATTATAAGTCAGGAAGATAAGATGTGATTTTCTGGTCACCATCGATAATATTACTGTACACTGACATTTATTCCATTATGAAACTTTGACCCTATTTACTCTTGGTCACTCAATGTGTCTTGGGTGGATTTGTTAGCTGTACATATATAAATATATATCTACTGTAAGAGAAAGTGTAAATGCATCCAGGAAGAATTTGCCGTGCAAGGTAAATGACATGTTGCAATCACAAGTGCACAAGTTTAGTTAGTCCCATCAGGATTTTATGTGGACATGAAACACCTACAATAAGTGTAAATTAGACTATTGACACTGATGACTGGTGCATTCCAGTCTGGTATAACACTACTTACTGAGCAGTGTTGGGTCTTATACAGTGCTAGAGAAAATGGTGTGCTAGGTGAGGAGCTATGGATTTAAAAGTGAGAACACAAGATGCTTAAAGTTACATGTTCTACAACAATATTTTTTGTGTTGGACAAACTTCATGTAAGACTCACCTGCTGCTAAATGGTCAGTTAAAAAGAAAGAACAGACTCTGCTGCGGGCCTTCTGAAAGGTGGATCAGATGATGCAGGGTCTGGCAAGCTTTATAATATGGCTGAGAGCAAGACAAGGAATACCAATGAGTGACCTCAAAGATATTTGTCATTGGCAGGAATAAGCCCATCTGTTAGATAAGCAGGTATGAAATTTGCTCCTGTTCATGGTTGCAGAAGCAGAATAAACTTTAGCAAATGGCTACGCCATGACATATTGAGTCATTTTCTTACAGAATACCTTGCTGCCCAGTTGTCTGTATTATTGTTGTATTACAGTTTGAATGATTTCATGAAGATCCTTTCAATGGTCGCATCTCGTGTGTGTGCAATGTGGCGGCAAAATAATCATTTGGATGTCATTACCTTTTGTAGAGAGAAAATGGCATTTAAAGCCTTATGATCCCCATCCAGTGCTGCTATATGCCCCAACAGATCTCAGCCAGAACAATGGTTCTTTGGCTTCATCCGTTGTGATTTACTTTGACAAGTGAGATTATTTCTCTCTTGAACATTTTGACTCAGAGAAACAAATCACATCTATGGGGCAGGAAGAAAGAGAGGTGAGGGAGTGCTACTAAAAGGTCTCGAAACTAACCACAGACTGTAGGCTTAAGGGTTTCAGAGTCAGTTTTTGATTGTAGAGGTTAGTGAACCTTGAGCACAGATCACAGGAGCTTATTTGAGATGACTTTATTTTACCTGTAGCGAAAGATTGCACCGTGCCGCCATCCACCACAGAGCAAGAGCATGCATGCATTCGCTTTGCGTTCTGTTTGCTTTTGCTATGGTGCTGTCTCTCTCCTCCCACACACACTCTTATCTCCTACCAGGAAGTATAACTCTAATGAGGGAAGGAAAATTTGATTCAGAAGGAGGAGATATGTGCAGGACTGGGATAAGACTTTACAATCATTTTATTTGACATGTATCATCATGAATATCAGTGTTGATTACAGTAGCCTACATATCAAGCGGTAAGCCAGTTGCTAGGCCTAATTATGTTTAATTATGCCCAGCTGATTGAAATTCCAGAAGGCAATAGATTTTTATACAGTACGTCATTAAATCTAGTCTGAATTGGCATTTTGCATGAGGTATAGCTGTAGCAGCTGTACATAGGCTACAGGCATTTCAAGGAGTTTAGGATTAAGCCTTTACACTCACATATCTTTTAGGCAAATACCATCTAGATCTGGTCTCTTTGACACACAGTATGTAGGTCAAGCAGCGTGTATATATGTGGTGAGGTGCATTGCGTGTAAGGATACTTAAAGTTACTTCCATGTTTCCTTTGACAAAACTGCTATGACAGATGTCAAAATACCGGGACTGTGAGCATGATAGTCGGTGAACATGAGTTTTTGAGTCACAAAGGGATTCAAGATGATAGAAGGACAGATGGAAGGACACTGGAGAGAAGCAGCTGGGTATGTCTGAAATTAAAACTCATACCTGGGTGAATATTCACCTTTCTGGGGCGACAATTATGCCTACACACATTAGCAAGGCATGAACACAGATGTGTCCACATCAACAACTTATTCATCCTGTGTTTCCCATAATAACCACATAAAATGACAAGTATTTTAGCACCACTGTAGGAAATGTCACCTCAACTATTCCCTATAAATCCCCACCAGTGGTGTAAACAGTTCCATTTGTTTTTCATCCAGCCAAACACCAACATTCTCTCTGTCAAGTTTCAGATGTTAGCTCACTCCCCACTTGATTGCCACATGCAACCAAAGCACAGGCCTTGTTTTTTTTTTATTCTCACTGAAAACAATCAAGTGTTCTCTGTGATTTCAGCTATGAGAAAGCAGAGATAAAATGATAACTGTGGTTTGGGACAAAAAAAGGAAAAGACAAAAGTTCAGTAACTCAGGAGGAGTTACTTTTTGCCTGGCCTAAATTGGCAAGTAGCCTTGAAATGCTTCTCCAACAAATGGCTGTGGTAAGCTTTGCTTAGTAGTGTGTCTAATTCCTCATGCTTCTCCCTAATCGAAAGGAACACAGAGCCATTTATATTGAGTTTAATATAATTGTAACCGGTATTGCAGTTCATCCTGCAATGATGAAACAGGCACACTAATAACCAATTTGAAAGTAATATAGATCTGCTGAGAGAATAAGAGAAGCCAAAGTAGAATGGTTCTTTTGTGTGAGGCAATGTTGTTGCCATAGTAACTGCTACCTGTTTCCACTCTTTGATCGGATTGGTTAAGTAGGTTTTTTTCCCCTTCTAACATAAATCCTTCGTTAGTTGGCACAGCACCATGGTTACTTTTTCACTTCTATGGCCAGTGTTTTGTTTGTTTATTTCCTTTTTAACCATATTAAAATGAATTAAGAGTCAAAAGATGCAAGAAATTAATGAGGAGTTACAGCCATCTTAATAGCGTGAGAGGAAGCAGGTCAGTCAGGATGCTTTGTGGGGAAACAGGCAGCTAGTGGATGGAAGGGGATTTCGGATTAATCTGGTTTCATCCTGTTGGTAGCACAGATAATGAGAGACCGTGCCCTTAGCTCTTAAGATGAGGTTCTACGCTGATTGGATATCCTCATTTTGAATCCAGCAGTCACTTCATGGAACCAGTGCGGAACAATGTGGTATGATTTGGGAAATGCACCTTTCTTTCTGAGATTTAGATGGTATGATTGATATTACTTTTCTAAATGAGATTGATATCGATCTCCTCGTCTAAGTCTGGGAAAGAAAGTAAATAAGCACATTTCCCAAACTCCATCTGTTTCTATGGAGGCCATGCAACAAAGAGACTGAAAGGCGAAAAGTGTAGACATCTAACAACCAATCAAAACGCTTGTCTAGTTGCCTGAACGAATACTTGGCCATAAGTGCATAAATCCCAGACCTGCTGGTTATAGCTTGTTAATGAATTGAGAATTAGCCAGCAGAGAGTAGTGTGGCTTCCAATAGTAATTACAGAATTATAGCTACCGAACAAACAGCTTGATGTTTAAAGCCCCTACACGTGTTCAGAGGTAAAACCGTGAGGTAGGGCGCAGAGCATATTGCAGGCAGAGTACAGGTATACGTCATCATTGCTTCTGGCTTTGGTTGCGCCTCGAAAGGTCAGCGCCAATGAGGTTAAAGTTGAAACAATTTGAACTTTAAACGCAGCGCTCAGGAGCAATTTCTAGCGCTTCCTCCCAGTTGTCTCCACCGCTCTCCCCATAGGAAAACAACGGCACAGCCAGCGCAGACTGGTTTTACAGCGGATCATGTGTATGTGTAGTAGGCGACTTAACACTCGGCTACACTTGCCCCTTTTTGTCTCGCACTCTACTTCTGTCACTCACACCGAGTTCACACAAGGCGTAAGCAGAGAGAGGCCTATTCATTCATCTTCTACATGTATTCATGTAAATGATGACTAATGCCGAACAATTTATGGTCATCTTCCATGCCTCTGCTGTACAGTGCTACCACCTACCTCTATCACACTGGAGACACACTAAGGCTATAAGTGTTCTGACGAGGGTGGTATGCTGGCTCAGCAGTTAGCACTGTAGCCTCACAGCAAGGTGCTTGTGGGTTTGGATCATGGCCGGCCGTGCTCCTCCTTGTTTGGAGGCAGGTTCGCCAACTGTTTGTGTGGGTTTCCTCAGCTGCTGTGGGTTCCTCCCACCATCAAAGCGCATACAGCTCAGGTCAACATGAATCTCTAAATTGTCCAGAAGTGTAAACATATTTTCTATGATTTTTTTCCCATGCTGTTCACGCCGTGCATGCTGTGGCAGGTTTACAGACCCCCATGACTTAAAGTCGGAACAGGTTTTGTAGGAAGAGACAGCAGACAGAAAAAATGGCTATGCCAAATTTACAGGATTGCATCTAAATCAATGTGTGTTGTCACTGTCCATTGAAATTTGTGATTTTCATGTTTTAATGTTGTCTGCCCTTCTATTAGTTGAGACAGTTTTCAACAATTCAACAAAAACTGCATAAATGCATTGTTTTCATCCATAGTTCCTGGAAATGTGAGGTTTTAAACATATACATGGTTCTTACCTAACTACTTCTATGTATCACATGTGCTAATGCCATGAGATATAGAGCTATGGGATATAGAGATATGGGATATAATGTATGCTATAAGGTTGAATCTAAAGATGACGTATGAACACCATCTACTGCACACAGAACTACCTCATGCATTTATATGAAATAACCAAGCACGTGTGTGCGAATGGACTTAGTTTGACTCATTCAGACTGAAATATTGAGGCCTTGCTTCAGTGGGACACGTTTATGGCACATCCAATATATTCACTCATCAGTTTCAAAAAATGTCATTGAACATCAGCTAAGATAAATGCTTGAAGTTTAGCTAGTTTGAATTATGAAGGAATCACATTATGCAATTTTCAGTTCTTTCAAGTCACTTCAAACATCTGTTGAAGATGGGATTTTACATAATTTAACAACAAAATCAAGTGGGATCTCTGTTTCCCATCTGTGTCAAAGCTTTTCATTTACAAAGGCCGGCATCGATGGACTAGATGGAACTGCTAGGTGAAAGGATGTCTAAGTTGTCAATGTGCCGCAACATTTCTTAACTCCTGTCTATAATTCCATGCAGTTCCACCCAGCCATCTATCCAGTCACCTACACAACCTTCAAATATATTTCTTCACAAAATATGTGTGCGCAAATGCTTAGAGTATGAATCATCTACATGGTGATGCAGATTTGTGGATTAGTCCTTCATCACACTGACTCTCCAGGGTGCAATCATGTCATTCACAGTGGCGCTAATAAATACCAAGCTCATTTCACACCACGTTTCATGTCGACGTTGATGATATCAGAAGCATTATCCATTTCTGCTATGTACTGTATGAGCAGAAAGAAGTGTGCCAGGGTTAGTCAATCCATCAGCTATGTGTTATATTATGTTCGAGAGGAGGAAGAGGCAGGAGGGTTAAACTGTGAAGTCTATATAAACAGATGGTATTACAAATGTATATGGAAACAAAAAAATAGAAGTGGAGTTTAGGATACTGAAAAATACACTGGTGTATGAGAAAGAGATATTGTGGAAAATGATTGCAGAACAGTTCATGATTAAGTGGAAAGGGTTTGGTTTGTGTGTCATTTATTGTTTTTAAAACCTTTCTCCACTGTAAGGCATTCTTATGTCGTAATTACCTGGAATCTTGTCGAATTATGTTTCCTTTACTGCTTTATTCAGTCGCCGACAATGTCACTACTCATGCCTGATTGTAGAGGAGCTCTTTCATTTTGGCAGTAGGCCATCTGGAAGAACTGCTCATTAATACAACAGGAACCTACATGTTTGAACTGGGTAAAAGTCATTTGAAAGTATGTTATTCCACCCTGTCTGTCAAACAGTGTTGGTCAGGGTCAAAGTATTTCTCTGAGGGGGCCACACTGAGGAATTAGAGAACAATTAATGTATGTCTGTCTCTAGACTGGAATCCATATTGATATAACATGCAATGTTTCGTTTAGGATTTTTTTCAGTAGTCAGGGGAAAGGGTTGTGGTTAATAGAAAGTTTGCTAATCCCGGATCGCCCCGACTCCCCTGTCAGTTTAGCAAACTTTCTGTTGCTGTACACAGGTTAGACCCGGTGCTGCTGCTGGCCAACAGCCTGCTATGATCTCTAGCGCTGGGTTTTAGGCTGCCTGAATTCAAGTTGCTACAGCCGCTAACTACTAGGCTGCAGCTATCGATTCTTTTTGTAATCGATTAATCTAGCACTTTATCGATCGATTAATCGGATACATTTTTTGCCGTTTTTAAACAACCAAAACAAATAATGCATAACAAAAATGATGTGGCTGTACAATGATCAAGCATTTGGCTTTTATTTCTCAAAAGAGAAGAGGTATTTATTCCAACTCCAACATTTGCCAATTTAATTTAATTAAGTTTCATGCTGTAATCTAGCCCTGACATCAAAGTAAATATCTGTTTTATGTAGATTTCTACACCTGCAGCATTTACCATTAGGCTACTAACAAATAATATATAATTTCCGGGGTGAGCCTATTTGCTATGGTAACCTAGCAACCTGTGTGTGTGTGTGTGTGTGTGTGTGTGTGTGTTTGTGTGTGCACGTGTGCAGTGCGTGAGGAAGAGTGAGAGAGACGAGGGTGCGTGTGTGTGTGTGTGTGTGTGTGTGTGTGTGTGCGTGTGTGAAGGGGTTCTTTTTTTTAGGCTATACTCTCTTGCAATTGAACGTGAATAAGTTTACTACTTAAAAACATCAAAGCTAAACATATCTAGTCAAACCGCATCACGACATCGCTACAAATACAGTATGCGATTAAAATCAGCGGCTGCTTGGTGAGTGGATGTTTTCGGTTCAGATGCTGAATCATTGAAGTCGTACTGCTGTGGTATCCCAGGTCTACCTAATGTTGCACCTTGTTCTCTTCCTTTTTTAGTATGTAATGATCCCAAACTTTAGACATTCTCTGCGGTTTCTGGACATCTTTACTCTCCGCCATCGCACCAACTAAATTCAAAATGTATCACACGCTAGCAGTGTGCTTCTTGAACAACGGTCCGTGTGGAACAATCAGATTCCTGCGCGTATAGTGCGCGTCATAGGAATTTAATGAGGCTTCGAGGCAGAGTTTTTGCCTCGAGGAATTTTTGTAATCGAGTTACTCGAGTAACTCAATTAATCGTTTCAGCCCTACTAACTACTGAAGGTCTTCGGAGCTGCTGCCCGCTCTCCTCCTGGTAAAGTTGTCTCTTAGCAGCGGGGAGTGAGGCAGAGGGACCTCAGGGTGTGCTAGTTAGCTAATTCCTTTTTTTATTAGGGGTCTGATAAACTGTAAATTCATCAAATTCAGTACCTCATATAGCTATCTAGGAGAAAATGTTGTACTCATGTCGTTGTTTAATTGGTTGTCGTGATTTTGCGTGTGATTGGCGTCCTGTCACTGTTCCAGTTGCTCATCCTCAAAGTGGAGAGAAAGCGGGCAACTGTTCAGTGGAGCGGACAGCTCTGCAGAGTCTTGTAATTTCAACTTCATGACATTTAATAAAATTCTGAAACAGTGGCAGCAATAATTTTGCAGCTGTGGGCTGCAAAATCTCTTCATGCAGTTTGCATTTTTCAGTGTTCGCTGTTCATTGTCTTTAGGCTGCATTCTGTAAATTTGTTACTGGCACAGTCTGCCAAAATTTGTTACTGGCACAGTCTGCCATTCCCATTCACATTGCCTAGCTAAGCACTAGGGCTTTACAAAGATGCATGCATGTAATGATATTGTCTCTATATGTAGGATGTAACTATTTACTATTTATGTAGCCATTTGTGATAGTATTGAGAGGCAGCAGCTACTGTAGGTACCACATATAATATTATTAACAACTGTATAAAAATAAAATAAATAAAATGACAAGGTGAAGATGGCAAAGTGATCAAATCTACCCACATTTAAATTGAAATAATTAATATTCATGAGACATAGAAACTGGGGATGGGCATTCGATTAAATTTTCTTCGTCGATCGTCGGGAGAATTAACTATCAATATTTTTATATTAAAATTCATTATTTATTTAACTTTTTATGAATTAAAAACGCAATGAAAATACAGCGTGCTTTTCCTCGATGAGATCTTAATTACAAGAAGAACAACTTGTGGCAGTTAAACTGGAGGTTAGGTGAAACTTGAAGATATATGCGCCGTGGTGCTCTGAAGCAGCGGAACCTGCTGCTGCGAGCCGGCCTTCTTAAACAGAGACCCTTGTTTGTTCCAAAATCATAAATAAAAAGAATCATGTTAAATAATAACTTAACCAAAAACATAATAATACTTAGATCTGACAGGTTTTGTCAAAATGTAACACAAAACTATCCAAGGCACGGACAAAGCCTAATATAAAATAACCAGTAACTCACATACAACTTCTGCACCAGTCTACTGGTTTTTGTTGAGAAAAATAAGCAGGTTGACATGATCTGGGGTCAGACGCGACCGCTACCTGGTGACCGTCAGTCCAACCCCCCGCGCTAACTTGGCCAGCCCGGGCCGGGGAACCTTATTCCGTTCTTCGTAGTGAGTTTCTACCAGTCTAGTGATGGGACGTCGTGACGGAATGTGACATGCTGGTTCCAATATCCATCTCAATGAACTTGCAGATCCCTTGGGTAATTTTCTCTGCTCGTTGTGCATCGCAGCTCCTCCGTGCTAACGCCGAGTTGATGCTAGGTTGAGACTGAGAGCAGGATGCACCAACACCGACATTAACCAGGGTCGGATGCACTTTGTGGTACATCATTTGAGTCATGGCCGTGTTGTACATGTCTTAGCAGTGTTTGCAGTGAACTAAGTCGTTTTTTAAATCAAAATGGTCCCACACCACACTTCGCCGTGACCTCTTCATGATTACTTTTGAAATCAAATCGGAAACTCGCAGGTAACTGAGCAGCCTATGGCACCCTCAGGTGGTAAAATGCTTAATTGCTACCACACAGTGACAATTCATTTCATTGCTTCAAGACTCACACTATGCAACGCAGTTGCATTAGTTTAATCAATGACAAATTAACGCGATCGACGAAATTCTTAATGATCAATTATCGATCGTTGATTAATCATGCCCATCCTTAATAGAGACCAAAGATATGTACTCAAAACAAATTGAATAGGCGCTAATTAAATAACTTAAATAACTTCATAGTGCATCTAATTAAATTTCAATTAAATTTTTTTATAGTATCAAATCATAACAAGAGTTATCTCAAGACACTTTAAAGATAGAGTAGGGCTAGACCACACTCTATAATTTACAAAGACCCAACAATTCCAGTAATTCCCCTAAGAGCAAGCATTTAGTGCGACAGTGGCGAGGAAAAACTTCCTTTTAGGGAGAAACCTCAAGTAGCGAGGAAAACTTCCTTTTAGGGAGAAACCTCGGACAGACCCAGGCTCTTGGTAGGTGGTGTCTGACGGTGCCGGTTGGGGGTGTGATGAACAGGGGCAATAATGGAACTATGACTAGAACTAGTCAGGGACTCCGGGGAATAAGCTCCCCAGAGCTAAGTTAGTAACAAGCATTTGTGGGACATGGATGCACAAAGATGGAAAGAGAGAGGAGAGCGGAGCTCAGTGTGTCAATGGAAGTCCCCCGGTAGTCTAAAACTGTAACAGCATAATTACCGTAAGAGCTTGTGCAAGGTGAACCTGAGCCAGTTCTATAAGGGTTGGCAGATGAATCTGACGACTATGAAGAGAAGCAGAGGAGAGAAGGGGGTGCCGTGTCTATAGCATACACCCTCCCCTGCCGGTCTAGGCGAACGCTGCAACTCCTCACTCCCTAACTAGTATCACAATGAAACTCTAATATGCTGTACATCACCTCACACACATTCCTTCGCACAAGGTTTACTGGGTGTGAACTGATAGTAGATTTGCAGATCATGTCACTCGATTTGTTGAGACGCTCATTTTGACCAAGGGTGACAAATGGAAAGCATGACTGATCATGGTAGGTGGTGTCTGACGGTGCCGGTTGGGGGTGTGATGAACAGGGGCAATAATGGAACTATGACTAGAACTAGTCAGGGACTCCGGGGAATAAGCTCCCCAGAGCTAAGTTAGTAACAAGCATTTGTGGGACATGGATGCACAAAGATGGAAAGAGAGAGGAGAGCGGAGCTCAGTGTGTCAATGGAAGTCCCCCGGTAGTCTAAAACTGTAACAGCATAATTACCGTAAGAGCTTGTGCAAGGTGAACCTGAGCCAGTTCTATAAGGGTTGGCAGATGAATCTGACGACTATGAAGAGAAGCAGAGGAGAGAAGGGGGTGCCGTGTCTATAGCATACACCCTCCCCTGCCGGTCTAGGCGAACGCTGCAACTCCTCACTCCCTAACTAGTATCACAATGAAACTCTAATATGCTGTACATCACCTCACACACATTCCTTCGCACAAGGTTTACTGGGTGTGAACTGATAGTAGATTTGCAGATCATGTCACTCGATTTGTTGAGACGCTCATTTTGACCAAGGGTGACAAATGGAAAGCATGACTGATCATTGGAATCAGCAGGGATCAGTTGACGCTAATGAGTGGTAGCCATTTTTCAGAGTTCATTAATTGCACATTGCAGGGAGTGGTAAATGCTCCTCGCAGCAGTGTTATTGGCTGGGGTGTAGAGCAAACAGCTACAGCCATTGATCAGACTCGGAGGACCCACATCTGCTGGGTTTGTTTGCATGGTTGCTCTCCGCCTCATCTCTGTGGCCCTGCCTAGATTTCTTTGACCTTGGGGATTCTGTGTTTCCCGGTATCTGTAATGTCATCTCATATTCATGAAGCAATTTTTATTATTATCAAAGGGGCTTCTAGGTGGCCTATAAACTGTGGCTTAGACACAATGTCTGCTCCAATCTGTCCTGCTTTTCTATACCTGCAACTATCTAATGAAAGGTGAAATGCACTCAAAGTAATCTTATTTTTTTTATTTTTTTTTTTTTACAATATTTGAATTTCAATGTAGACTGAACACTATTGCTCACACTATAATGAGAACTGTGTGAACTCATGATGTGACAGGTGGCTAATGGTACACTGTACACCCATCACGGACTGGAGCTTCAACATAAAATGACACTTGCTTCGACAAATAACAACGCTGGTGTCCAAAACCTCTTAGCACAAAAACATCAAAAGCATAATCGAAAAGCACTGCATCTTCAAGGACTCAACTCAAGAATGTAATAGTTGTTTAAAATTGTCTGGACCTGATTGTTAGAGTATATTCTTGCCAGTTTGCTCATCCACATTGCATGCTTTTACCACTCTTAGAACAATGTTCAAATCTACAGTGAGATTATCCCCGACAAATCACAACATCCGCATGAGATGTGAGAGTAAAATGTGGGTGGCATCCACCCGACTTGTAGTCCGCTATCTGCATATGAAAGACTTATAAACCTCCCACCTAAAAAGATTTAAATATGCAGAATGTACCACTGCTATTTTTAGGTTTTTACTTAGCATCACTGATCAACTCAGAAACCTCACTCCTTGCTGCTGTTCTGCTTATTGCACGTTTCTAGCCTGATGGTATCAGATCTGTGATTATGCTTTCTGTTCCTTCACTAATCTACTGGGCCAAAAGGCTAAGCTTATTAGGCCCTTTGATAACAATTGAACAGGAGAACCCTTTGGCTATCAGCCTGTCCTCCTGCCCTTTAGATATTATTGCCGCTAGATTTCTCATGGAGGGGATGGAGAGTTTAGGCTTTTGTTATAATTATAACTGTATTTTAACTGTTTTTTTTAAACATGGCAATCGGTCTTTTCTAAAATACCTCTCCCTTTATACATACATAAATCGTATGTAATTACAAGAGTCTGGGATCTTAAAATTTGTCTCACCTTCTTACTGCATTGAATAGATGTTTTAGAAGAATACCTTTTTCTATTCACCTTTAAAATAGTTACAAAAGCATAATATTAGTGGAGATACACATGACACTGCAGCAATATAGACATAGTTTTAGAGTGAGTTATATTGATCTGTTAGCTTTTTGTAAATGTATTTACTGTAGATGCATCTGCTGTTTGTGTATTGAGATGTGAAATTAATTGGTCTCAGTGGGTGAGATGCACACCTCATCAGTGGTTATCAACCATGCGGCACAATGGCCTGAAAACCTGTATATTTTCTTTCCTCTCAGTCTCTACATGTGATGATTAGTTACTCCAAATAAGGGTGCTAATCAGCGAGAGCATTGTGTAAGACAGCTGCTGTGTTTATTGTTACCGGTTTGCCTGTGTATGTGGTGGAACAGGAAGCATTGATGAATATTTTGTAAAAAATAAATGTTGACACTAATGCTGCGTTCCAGACACAATTTTTAGCCCGTAAATTACGACTTCAAGCCACGACTCACGACTTGGTAGCGTTCCAGGGTTCAGGTTGGGCTACCTAACGTTAACGTTAGCCATTGGCTACGCTGACGTTGACGTTAGCTAGTGGCTGCGCTGACGTTAGCTAGCGGCTACCTAACGTTGACGTTAGCTAGTGCTAGCTGATACTAGCGATTTCTAGTCAGCGACATATATTGGGCTTTTTAATAAACATAACCTGTAGTAGTACACAATTGTGTGTGTATTGTTTTGATTACAATGTGCGGAATTACTTTACGTTGCATATTTATGTCTATTTATTTCTATTCTACCGGCGTCTGTACAGCATCAACAGGGGGTCGCCATTGTTGTTTATGTGTGTGTGACGTCAAAAACTGTAACTGGGAGTACAACGATCTGGTACAAGTTCACGGGTAGTAAGTTACGGGTTGGACTGGCGTTCCAGGTCACTTTCACGGGTAGAAGGTTGTGAAAACACGAGTTACGGGTTGCCTGGAACGCAGCATAAGGCCCTATTTACACGATGACGCTGAAAACAAAAACATTTTTATCGGATGTGCCTTTCGTTTATACGGCGACGGTGTTTTTGGGGCTTAAAAACGCAAAAAAGTGAAACCACCCTTCAGAGTGGAAATCTTAAAAACGCTCCACCGTCGCGTTACCGTCTAAAGGGTAAAAACGCAAAAGTCTGAAGACAGAGGTGTGGAGAGAGACGAGAAAAATGCGTCTAGATAGTCTGTTGTTACGGAGTAGGCTACAGAAATTATAGGCTCCTGTTATCTAAAAGATTTATAATGTAATGGCTCAATATTTAAATGATTTCGACAATGTGGATAAGGTTGTTACAGTTCGATGACCTTATGTAGGCCTTATTTATTTGAGCCAGAGTAGGCTACAGCGTTGCGGATGAAGAGAAAGAGAGAGAGTGAGTGGCAGCGGCCAGCAGGCAGAGGAGGGTCCTGAGGAAGGGCTGCGAGGCTCAGGATATTGTTAGTGCTCCCGTGGGTGCTGTGCTGTGGCTTATCACGGTCGACTATGCCGGTCATCATCAGACAAACATGCAACTCCACCTCCTTGACTTTCCAGACAAAATTGTCATCTTTTTTTAATTTGCTTTGACATGTTTTGGTTTCGCGCTACTAAGGAGAGAAGTAGAAGGAAGGTTCTACGTAGGCGCACGGCCTTGGTGGTGTTGTGTAGCAGTACCACCTAGCCGCCTGGCGTGCATACTACATTGAATTTCACACACTTTTGCGTCACCATATGCATGCAGATTTCCCCCCCAAAACTCTTGTCTAAACACAGAATAAAAAGTGAGAACGCAACGGCACTTTTGCGTTTTGTCTTCAGATCGTTTCCGTCTAAACATTGCCTAAAGTTGCAAGATTACCTAAAGCTAGCTTTAGAAAAGTGCATGCAGTCTGAAAAACTGACAGACCATATTAATTTGCCATTTGATCGTCATTTAGCATACAATTTTAGCAATTTATTAATAGATTCATAAATCAGGCATTTTGAAAATGTCACAAATTCACGTGCATGGTCATACAAAGTCACCATACACATTCCACATGCAATAAAAAAACTATTAGACAGTGATCTGTCTTTCGTTGTTTTGACTTTCCGCACATTGGACTTGAAATAAAACTATTTGACGTTTAATTTCAAGTGATTGAGGGAGCAGAGCAGCGGGACAAAGACTCTAAACATTCACACAGACACAACAACCAAAAGGTTTTGACCGGCTAGTCATCCAACCTCATCCAATTGATCATGCATTTCATCTGCCAAAGACCGGACTGAAAGCAAAAAGCCCCCGGAGCAAGAAAGAAGTAAATATGTTGGCGGTACAGGCCTGGCAGAACATCACTACAAGATAGCAGTGTCTGATGGCTGTAGAGGATTTTTAACCAAATATTCAATATGAAGACAAGTTTGTTTACTTGTTCAAATACTTTCTGACTCTGACATAAACATCCTCAAATTAAAGCTGAAAGTCACCACTTTGTCACTATATGTCAAATTGAATGTGCTGGTTTACAGGGAAAAAATAAAACAAAAAATGCAATATAAGACACAATAGTTTTAACAAGCGTTGCTGTACTATAAGGTCAGGAATTATTGTTCTGCATGCTGAGTACAGGGCAGGATGAAACCGCTGGACCTTCACCTCCTTATTCACTACCAAAGTATTTTTTGGCATTGTGCAGCAGCAGATGAGCAATGTGTGAGAAAACAATTATTAAAGCAAACCTGGACATCAATGCTTGCCTTCTAGCCCTATAACCATAGATCTGACCACAACAGGTCTACTGAGTTAACAGTGCATCGGTCAACCAGCGAAGCTTTCCGTTTCCTTCAAGAGCAAAGGAAAGGTGGAGACTGCTGATAAGAAGAGTGGAATGACTTAGAAATGACATGCTTTATATAAAAATCATTTTAGCTTTAAAAAAAGAGTAGTTCTGCCACTTGAGTACCTTGGATAAACCTTTTGCAATGAGATAATGAGGGAGAACGCTTCACTGACTCCTGAATGTTGACAACTGACAGTAAAGATAGCAGACAGTATTTTTTGTACTGTTTTACGTCACCTATTCTCATCCAGGTTAATCCAATTTTAATTTAAGATTTCTTCAGGAAGGGAGTCGGCCAAGAGAGCAGCCTCAGGTTCAGTCACAGAGCAAAAGTATAAAGTTCAGTAAATTCAGTGAGAGGGCAAAAAGAGATGGTGCGAGGGAAGAAAAGTGACACAATAAAAAAAAGTCAACCAAAAAGATTTTATTATCCAGAGGATTTTTAAATTGTTCTTGAGAGGAAATTTCAAATAAATATGTTTCAGTTGGAGATAAGGTTACAGTGCAAACACTTATCCATACCTCACAGTAGGTGGTGATAGTTTGGACATATTATAGGGTACACCATTATCACAAATACATTAAGTTCAGGATATTGTTTTTAGATACTGTTGCTTAGGATGTGGATTGAGTGTATGTACGTGTATGGATTCAAATGTTCTGAGTTGCATAGCGTTTTTTTCACCTGTGAAAATAGCACGATAGCTGCTTTAGGGTACCTAACCCTCAGGTACCCAGAAGAACACCCTTAGAACTGGTTTGCATGTGTTGCTATGTACGTATGTGGATCTTTAGAAGGCAAGGCAAGGCAATTTTATTCGTATAGAACTTTTTCAGCAGCAATGCAATTCAAAGTGCTTCACATATAACACTAAAACACAGTTAAAAGTTAATACAAATTAAAAACAAATTAAAAGCAATTGATACAGAAATAAAAGCTAATACAAATTAAAAGCAAATTAAAAGCAGTTAATACAGAAATTAAACTAATAAACAATTAATATCAATTAGTTTAAAGCAGGTTAAAACCAAAAGTTAACAAAAGGCAGTATCAAGCAGAGTAGCAGAGTATATACCCACCTGTCAGTGCTTAAGATAAGGTAGTCTGACAACCTCCTGCATGGGCAATGGGCATTAACAGAAAAAAAGACTAGAGTGGAACATTTTCAAAACGGCCTTTCACTGGATTTGGACATGCATCAAAAGACTTGTGTCTTGGCCCACAGCCACCACTTTTCACCAAATGGCATTGAAATCACTAAATTGTTTTTTAAACAAGATACAAACAGACAAAAAATGCTGAAATCATAACCTCATCCAGCAATAGAATTAATCCAGACTCAAATTCCTATATATAAAGTATATACTGTGTATATATAAATAAATCATTTTTACAGTTGATACAGAAATGGATTAAATGAATATGATAATGAGTGCCTTCTGACAGCTACAGCTACTATACCTCAGGCAGCTGGCTTAGATGGCTCCATTGATAGTTGAATAGTTACATTTTGGGTTTGGATATCCAGATATGGCAGTGTTAATTCTTCAATTGGTTTCATTGATTGGGATGTAGAAGTGGTCATATTAGGGAAAGAGCCTTCCGAACTTCATTTCAACATTAAGCCAAGATCAGTCGAACTTATTGTCAAAAAACATTTGGCTCAAAGTGTTAAAGAGCTGTCAGCATGCTCAACCAGTCCTGCTATATTATATACAATTATATTACTGGTCTTTTTTATTGATTTTTTTCTTAAATGTTATTAGAACAAATTGGGGGCACGTGTTCTCACCAGAATCCAATGGCATTATTTATAATTCCTACTCGAGAAATTCAAGGTTAAAACTTTCTGTTGTCAACTCCTCATGTTTCCCTGGGGAATCTCACTAATACCCCGATCAAAGTCTTTGCCATTTAATAGTTATTACAAGGTTCTTGGGCAATGAAAAAATGCAGACTTTACTATATTCCAACATGTCAAACCCTTAAACAGGTATTGTCCAGCTCAATAGGACAGGTATTTGAATAATGCTTATAATTTACTGCTGCTCAACTGGGATGTAATTATGCTGCTGAATCACAGTATAAATACAGTACAAAATAAACAGATATATTGCAACAAAGTACCTCAGTGTCCTCCTACATAATGTTATGACGTTATGAAAATAAAGTAGTTGAGCCTCTGGCCACTTCTTAGCTGCCTTGGGCACATGCCTCTTGTTCTGATGCTATCATCAACTTTTCCACATCTCTAGCCAGTGTCTCCCTCCCAGGAGCTTTAGACGTCCCCTGCAGGTGCCCACCTCATCCTGAGCCACCCTCAGCCTCCTCTTTTCTTGCTCGGGGTCTGAAACATTGCTCATCTCCCCTTCGGCTCTCCTCCACCAGAATCCTTCCAGCACAAAGCCTGAGGACAGGTCTAAGGTCAGGAACTCAGGAAGGGAGAACTCTCAGCCTTAGCACTGAGATGGAATTCAAATTACACTTCATCTCTCCTTATTGCTCTTTATCCAAGAGTTAAACGCCCATCGTGCCTGCCCACTGCATCCTGCATTTTGGAGGTAGTCAATACCTGCAAGATGGTAAAATTAGCTATACGCCTTACTACAAAATGAATATGAATGAAATCTAGTCTATGTTCAGTGTTGCAACATACCAGCATTTACAGTGTATTTATATCTGTTAATTTACATATACATTTACACAATTAACACTCATTGTATATAGCAGGCAACAATCATCCCATTTAACTATGAAGATGCTTGATTATGTAATTTCTTTCAACCCAAGCATGCACCAGAATGACAAACGCCCTCTGTGTTATAAACTCAGCTCTGCAAAGCAGTGTCTCATTCACGCAAGTTCATGTGAGGCCACTCATTTTAAAGACTCAGATCCTTGTGAGGAGTACTGACTGTTCCAGCTCCACTGGAGCCCAACAGGTCCCCCGCAGGGCCTCGGAAAACAAAATTTGGCAAGCACACGGTCTGCGCTTGAGTTTTGCACATGGACACATCGCATTTCACTGTGTGAAAGGATGAGTTAAAAGTATGCTTGGCATGTTGGAGTGGGCCAAAAGACTAGAGAGAATTTCCATGAGCAATTAAGAAGCTCTGAGTCAGAATGTGCTATTTCTACTTCCCCTTTTCACTAAATAGTCATTAGTCAATACATCAATGGCGTGAAAAAACAGAAAGATTAATAGCCAGAGAGTTATGTAGATAGGAGAGATGTATAAATAGGTAGATAGGTAGGTCGATGGATGGATTGATGGATACATAGATAGATGCATACATTGGCAGATGGATAGATAAAGGCCTATGAATAGTTGGTCTGTTATTCAGCTTATTTAAATATTTCTGAAATTTGAAATATACTAAACGTGTAAATGTTTACAGAGCAAACTTTGACATTATTTATCTGCTCTGATGACTTCCTCACACTACCTGCTGAGATCATTTTCATGTTAAAATCACCCTAGCCCTTTTTCAAACCCGCCTCTTATCTTGTACAACATTTCCTATCACATGTTAATATTTTTTAACATCATTTTTAATTTTGTACATCCCATTTTGTCAACGATTCTAGGTATGGGGGAGGTGGAGACGTGGATTTGAATAGCACGACATATGGGTGTGAATATTAATGTACTGTAAAATTGCTCTGAATACGATTTCAATCTAGAATTCTGCTGCCTAAGGTGTTTTTGATATTGCTGAACCACTGATGCATCCTCAGTTAAAAACTCCAAGAAGCTACTTGACAGTTTGGCAGGATCTCTACTTTTACTTGAGAAGACAAAAACTCCAAGGTAATACTAAGGAAATCATCATGATGCCTTCCAAGTAATTATTTGGTATAATGCACCTCTTTAATTGAGGAGACACAAACACTGTAACAGTTAGTGCACCTCAACTCTAGAACAACATGCCTGAATCCTCTTTTAAAATGCTTCTAACACATTCTTACCAGAAACCGTTTTCATGACATTTATAAATGTCTGCATTATTTGCATGTTTGTATTTTATTTATACGTGTATGCAGGTTAGTTTGTGTTATCCATGAATTTGTGACTATAGTTTCTTACCATTATTTAGTGTTTGGGCACAGCTAGTCTATATCCTTGACGGTACACTTCCGGGATTGCTCCGGTGCCGCAGGGAATTCCACCGGATGCATGTATTTTCCATTTCCATCTGCTTTCTTTGTGTTGGAATTTTAAATTCGGTGGATTAATGAGGACTATTGTTGACTGCTTCTCAGATCTCTGCAGGGTAAATTGAGACAGCTAGCTAGACTATCTGTCAAATCTGAGTTTTCTCTCGCACAACTAATTGCAGCGGCTCTGTGCGGAGCTTAGCGCCGCCCATGACGATTGTGATTGGTTGAAAGAAATGCCATTAAACCAGAGCACGTTTTCCTCTCATCCCCGAATGCTATGTGGAGTAGCCAGACCCTCCTTCAGTGCACTTTGGAGGAGGGTCTGGCAAAGCGAGACTCGGTCACAGCATACTCTGTGTTTTTGGTTCTAATTGCAGTTTTGGGTTCCAAAGCTGATACCAGATTGACTGCCTATGGTTGTTGTGGATGTTTAAAGTAATTACAGTCTGTTTAAATATGACAACTTTCCACACCTTAAGTTGCTAGTTAGTTACGCTTCTCAAAAGAGTGTCCAAGTGCATTTTTTAATAGAGAATAGTGGTGAGAACTGTGTTCCTTCTTGCAGCATTGTTTATGCCAATGTTGGCAGAGCAATGGTTCAAGTCTGTAATAAAACATAAGCAATATGCATGCAGTTTGATTTTTTTTCTTTGGTAATAGTTTTGGTAATTAGTTTATATAGTTTAGTCTATTTTAAGTGTTACCATTTTAACAGACTGTAGGAGAAAGGTGATAGAAACTACTGGCTAAAAGGTAGCAGAGAGGTAAACATGACAAACTTATGAACTTTGAAATAACTTTAGTGCAACTTTCTATGTTGCATCCAATTTCAGTTTAAATCTCATCAGATGAATCCATTTAAGATATTTATAGTGGCACTTGTCAATGCTTTCCCACTGGTGTTTCTATGAGCAGCAGTATGTTTATGAGGTCACCGCTAACCAGTGTGCATACGGAATCACTGCCAGTAATTAGATAAGGCTTTTGATTGTCTTTATGCATCTGAAAGTACACCGGGGATGATCTTAATTTTAGATTAAGGGCTTGTCGAGAGGGATTACATTTCAAATGACTTGCTTCTATCTAAAAAAGAAAGGCATACATATTAAATCTTATTCTTATGAAACAAAACACTGAACACATTAACATCTTTAGCGTCTTGAATGCCCCACATCCATTTTGGGCACTGTTTTCCCTTCAAAAAACAGGACTTAATGAACAGAAACACACTGCAGTAGATGACACAAATAAAGTCTGGATATGTTAAAAAATTTAAAGGAATAAACACACCAGCAAGAATGTGCACCTTCCTCCTGGCGTAAAAAGCTTCAGTGGCAAAAATCTCAAAGGCTGCAGAAGAACAATAACAGAAAATAGTGAGTCTACTAAATGATAATGAGCAACAAAGATAAGGTATTATATAGAATGTAGAAATGTAGGATACAGCATATAACGATAACCAAACAGCTTTAGGATTGGAAACAATGCGTCCTGAATAATGTAAAGCAGGGATTTTTTGATAGGTGGATGGATGGAAACAGAGATGTGGACACAAAGCTTGGCACCTGGCTCCTCAAAGAAACAAAGATTAGAGAAAGACCCTCTAAGTTTTACCTTTTGGCTACAGTTCCATTCGGGTGTGAACGTTACAGTTGCCATGCCGTTAAGCCTTCATCTCCAGCAGCCGCGGGGCATTGTGCTTAGCCTTTCCTGTAATGTAAAAAACAGAAGACTATTGTGGGATTTAGAGGGAAATTGAATGCTGTCTTTTGTACCCAGCTCAGTTACTAGGTATGGTGTTTGAAATGAGAGATAAAACAAGGAAATCACCCAGCAGGCAATGCTTTTCTCATCTATCACCATGAGAGATCATTTCATTCCAATTTGTTGCTGGGAGGAGAAAATAAAAGCATGTAATCACCTCAAAGGCCCTTCCTCTTGCTTTACAATACATCTTTTGTTGTTTGGAAAACAAACAATAAATACAGGTGGCCATTTGCTATGTTTGCGCAGTGGTCAGTAATATCTGTTGGGTCTTTGTAAATTATAGTGTGGTCTAGACCTACTCTATCTGTAAAGTGTCCTGAGATAACTCCTGTTATGATTTGACACTATACATAAAATTGAAATGAATTCTTTAAGCATTAGCCAAAATGGCTTATCATTAAAATAAACCAGGAATTGGGAGCAAATGAGCAGCCTTTCAAACTGACTGTTTATGTGATGTTTGGTAAAAACAAGCAAAATAGACACATTATATATTATTTAAACTGCAGTAAACTAGGCTATGAAAAATCACATAAGTTATCCCATTAATACACTTATTCCTTATTCTTAAAAAGGGCTGTCACCCCCCTTTTTTAATTCTTATCAAGAAAGCACTTTTAATTGGATGTTTTAGTGAATTAGGTCCATCACACATTCTGAAGGTTCTTTCCACACTGATAAAGTTATTAATTAAAAAAATGTGCCCGTTTTACTCTGTGCAGACACAGAGCCTGGGAGTGCTAAATCATGTCAAATTCACACACAGTTTGGTTTAAAGAGAGAATTCTACACATAAAGTAACTATCTAAATGTGATTATGGCTACCTGAATAATATCTGATTGTTGATTACTCTGATTTCTGCCAATTACAGCAATCTGCACTGGATTTTGGTTGACTACTGTAATAGTTGTAGTGTTACTGAAACTCTGTATTACGGTGAGGTGCCAGTAGCTTAGAGACAGAGATAAGAAACCAACAACTGACAATTACTTTCGTGAAATAATGATAATGAGTAATAATAATAATAAATAATAATTACTGATTATTTCAGCATGGATTAACCTGCAGATTATTTTCTCAATAAGAATTGTTTTGCCTGATCAACAGATAAACAAGTTACTGTCATATTTGGCAACACAAAACACCGAATTCTTACATTTGAGAAGCTAATGATTTTGATTATTAACATAGTTGCAGTTCAATTTTTTTGTCATTTCATCTTGTAAAATGTCTTTGAATTCATTATTCACTATTTGAAATAGCTTTATTATTAGTATTTTTAATTTAAAAATGTAATTCAATTGTTGTCATCATTTCCCAAAGTTCAAGTTGATGTCTTCTAATTTTGGACCGTAGTGTTGGACTGACCAACAGTATATTTCACTTACATTGACATAGCAAGGATAAATGCAATACATCCTAACACTTGAGAAGCTGGTACTAACAAATGCTCGGCATATATTTTTAAAAATACTTTCCTAATAAGCTCTATTTATAATATTCTTATACCTGTGTGTGTGTGTGTGTGTGTGTGTGTGTGTGTGTGTGTGTGTGTGTGTGTGTGTGTGTGTGTGTGTGTGTGAGGAGGAGAAGCATGTGAAGTGTCACTCTGTGTCAGCTTATCACATTCTGATGGATATATTCTTTAAATACTTTCTGCAGCTTCGGAAGGCACCGTCTTTCCTCTGCACTTTACATTGCTATGGTTACAGCTACGTGGAACAGCCTCAGGAAAAGTACTCTATTTACTTGTTATTATATAAAGTTCTAATGTCACTCAGCTCGGCTTTAACATGTACAACTCTCACAGTAATTATTGTTTTCAATCCCAAACACAAGTATGATCATAGTCTGTGACTCAGCTTGTGTAGTCAAACAGTGATTGCTTTGCTGCTGTTTTGCGGGTGTTTGATAATTCAACTGAAAAGATTAAAATGAATCAAGAATATTGGAATAAAGAAGATGAATTGTTTGGCCTGTGACATAAACACTGTGCCCAAACCTGATTAAATAGGAGAGTGTTGACATTCATTAATTATTAACTGTGGCCACACATCTATTTTTGTCAAGAATGTGCTACTTTCTGGCAGATTTGGTGACCAGTTTTGATAGCAGACTGTTGCTTTGGGAGTTATTACATTACAGTGAACTTGACAACCCATTTCAGAAGGCATTTGTATCAAAATCAGACTGAAGTAAATTTCACAATGTTATTCTTCTGGCTCATTATTGACATCACACCCTAGAATTTCTCTGCTCTAAGATGTTAATAACCTCATTATCTTCAGAAACTGTTCACGTGTTTATCACTTGCTCTTACCATGTACTGTATATCCTAGTGTGACACACATTGTCACTTCTATTCAATCAACTTGGGTACCGCTCATATTCTTGTTCTCCTTCACTCCATTTCTCCTTTTCCAAATGTCTGATTGAAGAAATAGTGTAAAAGATAAGCGGGCGCCCATGTATAGAGGTTTACTCCTCGACACAGCGGCCGCGGGTTTGACTCCGACCTGCAGCCTGTGCTGCATGTCGTCCCCTCTCTCTCCCCTTTCAAGTCTAAGCAGTCCTATATGAATAAAGGCTCCCACAAACAATTGAAGCAGCCCCTGAATCCGTATTGACCATCCAGGAAGTAATTTTTAATTGAGTATCTGGACTGGCTTCCTGTGTTGGTCGTTTCAGCAATGAGAATGTTAATTATGAAGGGGAAATTGGACCAGGGGTCTGCTTTGCCTTCTAAGCACAGCACAACGACAATGGAATTTGTCCTTTTTCAAAATATCAATGCCTTATAATATGGTGTAATGGATGGCAGAAGAGAACAGAAAGTTTTGAATAAACCCAGGTAGAAAATGGCAACCTTGTGGACTGAAAACCTTTTTATAAAGAGAGGAGATTTCTGGTCGTGTTTCTGTTTGATTTTGTAACTGGTCCTTGATGTACGGAAGAAAGTATGTGGAAAATATCTAATTTTTTTTAAATATGTACAGTATAGCCTCTTTTGAATTAGGTAATATACTTTAAAGTAAATTCTGTTTTATACTGTCAAATTTGAAATCACTCAGCAACTGTCCCCAAAAATACAGTTTTTCAGTGCCTGCAGCAATGCCTCTGATTGAATTACTCAATCGGTAAACACTTAATGAGTGAACAATTAAGTGTGAAATAAAAAAATTACAGTTCAACATTTAAATATCAGAAATAATGCCTACCATACGAATTGGATTGTAGGAAACATACAACCCTCTTTTCCTTATCAGTAGTACCATTGCAAATATAAATATTGCCAAAAAGCATTTTACCAGCTCTTTAGCACCATGCAAATCAGCTGTGACATTCTGACTTTTTATATTGAAAATACAGACAGAAAATGCATACAATTGCAACTGCCATGGATTAGACTCAAGATGTAAAGCAATATGCAACAGTGTCATCTGAATGAGAAGGTGCTGCCTGCCATGTCATTTATCAATCCAGAAAAATTGATCTGTTTGCCTCAGAGTTGGCTCCTGTTATGCATACACCCAACCCAACTTCACAAACACAATATCTCACATACCGGTAATCAAATCTCAACAGCCACAGTATGTATGCAAACCAGAAAATAAAATCTAAGCCTTCGGTCCATGTCTGTGTTTTCACAGGCTCCCTGTAAAATACTACGTCTAACCTACAAGATATTGCCCGTCCCTGCTCCTCAATATACTGTAGGCCTATGACTTATTGACTCACTCCCTGTAAGCCCAACTGCACTGTTCACTCTCAAGTTGCAGGACTGCAAGGACATCTATATATCAAAAAGAAAACAGGTGTGTGTTTTTGTTCCTATAGGGGCCTCCTACCTCTGGAACAAGTTTCTTGTCCTTGTCAATGATTCAGACTCAACAGTTTTTAAATCCACACTCAAGAACTGAAATTCAGCACAGCTTGCAACCTGCACTTCTCCTGCAGACTGCTGGTATTGTTGGCTGACTGGATGTGATTAGTGGATATGCCATTGTGTGTGTGGGCACAATCACACAGACTCTCTGTCTCCCTTTCATGCAAATTAGCTCTGGATGTCTTCGCTGCAGTTGTCCTATGTCTTATTTTTTATCTTTTGATTTTGTATTTATACCAACATTTTCATTGCTGCAATGGTGCTCTAGAAATGTACTTAACATGACTTGACATACTGTTTCCTTTTTGATGTCATCACCCTAAAAAGTAAGAAAAATAAGAATTATTGCAGGTATTTGGTCATTTTAGTTTGACATAGATCATTGTCATGACAAATGAACTATGATTAGGGTATGCTGGGCAACTAAAACACTTGGTAAAGGTTGAGAAAAGATTGTAGTTATGTTTTTAAAAGAAGTGCAAATCAGTGGGAGGTTTTTTATGGGACACAAACTGTGGTCCTCGACCTGAAGACAGACAGGACCGTCCGCCATTCCAGCGTCCATGCCCTTTTTCCATAAAGGGCACAGTATTTCCAGCATTGGCACTGAGCGTAAATCGCATCTAGCAGAATGGTCCGACGTGAAAATGAGTCATAGAGATACTAGTATTTTCCAGGCATTTGGCATCATGCTGATTGGTTCTGATCAAACCATGCCTGGTAACTTCACCGTAGCTACAAATATGTACCTTGGACTGAAAAATCTATTCCAACATTTCCATAGAAAACATTAACATAATATTTACATGTGATAATTACTGTGATTGCTTTACTCTATGACTGACACTGCCGTATTCATGTTATACAAGAAACTAAAGAAGCTGCTCTCAAGTCAACTTGAAAGAAAAAATAAGACTCAAATTGAAAAATGACAGCAATTTGGCCTTAAGAAATCAAGTTGGAATATATGAATGAAATATTCACACACGGTGTTTACATTCATATGACTATAAACTTATGCAACCTTAGCTATGCCAACATATGATTCCTAGAATAGTCATAAGTAGGGTTGGGCGATGTCCCCTAAATTGGCAGTTGACGATGTTTACAGTAAAACATCGTGATGGACAATGACATCGTTTATCATTTAATACATAAATATTTAATTCATAAATATTTTTACTATGGGCTAACAGTTAACAGAAACAATCAGAAATACATTTAAATGCCCTCTGTAAATAGACAGTATTACATGGCTATGCTGCCTGGTAGGGCCAGTAAATTACAACTTGACCTACTTTCACTTAACTATGGTGCAGATGTCCGTGCTCTGCGTAACGACAGTAGCCTACAGTGGAACGTTTGCCTTTAACAGAGCGACAATAATAACCTAATATACCAGCATTACTGAGATTAAACTACATTCTTGGTTATATTTGCACTGAATAACGCATTCAGTAAACAGAAACATAACTCTTGCAGCGCACATGAATAGATGCGTAATATTAGCTCACACAAAATAGCACCCTCATTAATTAGCCTACTGTTGCTAACGTACATTCATAAATCCTACATAACATCGTCCCGTACCCACAGGACATCAGACTTACTTATTGATGCATGCACACAGTAGTGTCCACAAACTTAGTCCAATGAGGGGAAAAAGGAAAGTGTGAAGCGTTCCACGTTAACGCCTGTTTTGCAGTTCTGTGGAGGCTCCGCGCAGAGCTTTCGCCGTAGCATGTACGTTAGTGGCCTGATGTTTATACTTGTGTGCTGGTGTGTGCGTCGAGCCGGCATGTGTGTGTGGGGAGTGGGTGATAGAGCGAGGGAGAAGTGAGAGAGTGACGGCAATTAGCTTCGGAGCGAGTAGCGACTCTAGAGTTATAGCGAGAGAAACAAAGTGTCTCCCCTGTTCTTTCTGACCACGGTGGGAAATCTGGAGCAGGAAAAGTTAACCCTCTCCTTGATTTCATGTTGTTTATGGAGAAGGACAGTTTAATTTCCCGTCCAGCGCCCGCGACTAGGTCCGACAGGGTGGGGGACGTGGCATCATGATGGTGGCTCTCCATCGTGATGTCGGCCAGCCATCACGATGGATGATGATATCGTCTATCGGCACAACCCCAGTCATAAGATAGAGTTCTATATTTTACACTCCAGCTGGTCTTTTTTCTTTTCAGTCACTGGCTGCTCTTCTTGGCTGCTTCAGAACAACGTCTGTGTTCTACTGTAATCCCAAACCACAAATCCCTGTAGACACTCGCTGCTGCTGCTGGGCCACCATGATGAGCCTGCAGTCCATGAGGTCCACGATTTTTCTGGGAATCCAGAGCTCTCAATTAAATCTGAAAGTATGCTTGCTGCAGAATATGTAAGATGACAATGGTGCTTCTGGGACTGGGTCTGAATGTGGTCTGCTTTGTGTGTGGGTGTCCTGAGAAGACCCAGTTAATATGCTTTAAAGAAATTACTAATCTTAACGGCAATTTAAAAGATGGATATTCTGCACTTTTCTTGTGTTGGCTTATGATTGACATCATTTAAGATATCTTGTTCATCTTGTTTCCTTGAAATCTTGACATGAGCTTGTTTTTTTAGCTCACAAAATGAAATGAATTATTAATAATAAATCAAGGGTAAGGAGCTCAGACAGAGTAGAGACGCAGCTCCTTTCCGTTGAAAGGAGCCAGTTGAGATGGTGGTTTGGAGGTTTTCCAGGCACGTACAAGTGGTAGGAGCCCCCGGGGTAGACCCAGAACACGCTGGAGAGACTATATATCTCATCTATCTTGCCTCAGGATCCCCCAGGATGGGCAGGAAAATGTTGCAGGGGAGTGGGAGGTCTGGACTACCTTGCTTCACCATTGCTACCGCAACGTTATGTTGGACTCAAACAGATTGGGGCACTGGCTGCCTGGTGGCCTTAGAAAGCACTACTGCAATATTTGAAATATTTAGGCTAATAAGACCTTTTAAAGATATTTAAACATTATTCTTTTGATCCTTTTGGTCATGCAGCTCATGTGTTCTTGGGTTAAATATTTGGAGGTCTGTTAAAGAAACAAACCTTTGGGTTTTCAGTGTTTAAAGCCTCGCGTTTGGTCAAGACTTTATGTCTGTCGGTGAATTATAGATTGTGGTTTGGCTTTCTTCTTTTTTTCCTGTATAAGAGAGTTGTACAGTACACCATGGTTATATGACACCTCAACGTTGTTGTCTCCATGGTGAACCTTTTTTCAACTATTTCTGATTTCTGAGATAGACTAGCAACCTGTCCAAAGGTAAGTTAATTAGGCACTTCAAAAATGCTTTACATAGAATGCAATGAATAAGACATTCAGCACAAGACAAACTAATTTAAGTAAATTAAAGTTAATATTGTTGAGTAGGGTGTTTATTAACCTTATGCAGGGCAGGGAGAGCTCTGCACCCCACATAAATAGATAGATAAATCCTAATGCCATTCAGTTTCTGTGCTCCACTAACAAACCACAATTCTCAATCGCTGCATCAGCAGGAAGATGTCAAAAGTAGCACTCTCAACTGCACTAATAGGCCACAGAGGCCAAAGGCAAGGAAAGGTATGCCCCAAGTCATCTTTATGTATTATCAGTTAGTCCAGAATAGAAGCAGTGCAGAGGTGCAGGTATCAGTTTGTCTGGACCCAGATGACTAATGAGTCAATATACCACCGAAAAGTGGCCAGACGGAAATTTTGATGACTCAAATTTGATGCTTCAACAAAAACATTGACTTTAACAACATGACGATAAAGGAAATGAGAATTGATTGAAATTGATTGAAAAGTCAGGGCACAGTGAATTGCTACAGCCTAGGTTAAAATAACAAATAATGATGCATCTACTATAAGTAGGCCCCGAACAGCATTTATCCAATAAATAGCTCATCAGCAATAGCTTAGCAACTGTAACTAGACACAGCAGACCTGTCGATTTTTGGAATTCTCCACATTCTGAAGCAATACCGTACTTTGGTTGCGCTTGAAATTCCATACTGACATGCTATTTAGTAGGCTAAAACAGTATGTGAGATTTTTTAGTATGTCCGAAACCTTAGTATGAAAACAATAGCATGGGAATTGCAAACTATTTCCGTGGAAATATTACAGTATGCAAACACTGGACACTACGCTGGCATAAGTATCCCACAATGCAATGCGGTAGTAATGACAACGTTCATAACAGACAAACGGACAGCAACCAAGGCAGCTCTGTAATGTAACGCTTTAATTTACATTTCTACATATTTAAAATCTATGATTTTGTCAACTGCGACTGTTGGTCTTGTTGCTTACGTTTTTCAGTAATTTAAGAATGGGTTAAACTACATGTATAGCTGCTGTAATGTAAGTTGCAAATGTTAGCATTGCTGGATCCAGGGTCCAGCCAATATGTAAAGTATAATTTAGAGGAAACTAATGGGAATTAAAACCACGACAGGGTGATGCAGGTCTTGAGTCAGCCTGAAGGCTTATTACACGGCTACTTATTATTATGTTATACATAGCAACGGTCTGTTAAACTTAGCAACGGTCTATTATACAGAAAAAACAGACCGTAGAATGCTGTGATTGACAAATCAGAATTAAATATTCAACAAAGTTGTGTAATAAGCTACTATGTTAGAGTGGGACATTTTTTAAAGTCACATTAGCATCTGTTAATTAAACTGACAAATTCACATATCTCCTCTATTGTGTAATTGTATCAATGGTCATTTAAAAACTAATGTTACTGTTTAACCCACTCACCCACAGTAAGAAGAGGCTTTAAGACAACTTTTAGCTTGACAGCAGAAAAAAGAAAAGTGCTTATCTGTGAGAAAAGCTGCAGATAGCGTCTCACTGTCTTTTTTTTCCTGTTAAGTCTGAGCACTTATATCATTTGAGGGTGAATGAGAGTTTGGCTTTAGACTCTAACCTTGATTGCACTTTTGAATTCTAAAAGGGGGAAATAAGAAAAAGTGCCAGACCTCGGTAATGAGCTATGCTCTTAACAGCGGGGACAGTGTATGTTTGTAAGATGAGCTTTGGCAGTGTTTTAAACTGTCCATTTGTTAGTGATGCATGATTTTTAGGGCTGCAACAACGAATCGATAAAATCGATTATCATTATTGATGCGAGCAGAGCAGAGCAGAGCAAGAGAGAGAAAAAAAGAGCAGAGCGGAGGTAGAGGAAATACCATCGGAGAGACCCTGAACTCATGGCGGAGGCAGAGAAATCAGTAGGCCGCGGCACACCAGGCCGCCGGATGGTGTTGCTAAGAACTTGCAATGTACAGTATTATCAGACCGGCCCTTGCGGCCTCAAAACACTACCGGCCCATCGGGAAGTCCCGACTCTCCCGATTGCCACTCTGCCTCTGATCCAAGGTGTGGGAGCATTTCACACTAAATAAATCAAAAAGGTGTGTTAATTGCAATATAAGCAAAAGCGACATGGCATGGCACGGGAGCACCACGGTGATGATTCAGCACCGTAAACATGTTGGAGAACTTGATAGGAGGGTAACAGCAGGGTAAAGTTACTACAGAATCCTACTTTTGTTCCGTTTTGAAGTGAGGAATCTAACGTCCCTCCAGTAGCTCTTCTGGTGCTGCTGTTTACACGTTATCCAGCTAGCTAAGTTAGCGTTAGCTCGTTAATATCAGTAGTAAAGCAGGGGTGGTAGCCTATAGTTTGCAAGACTTCACTTGCCTTTTTTGGCCCATTAATTTTTCAATCAGTTGTCATGTATATATTCTGTGCTTTGTCCCATATTAGTTATTGTTGACAAATATATTTGTGTGTGTTGTACTTTTTAATTTCATTTTAAAGTTCTTTTATAGCACTTGGTCATCTTAAGCTGTGTTTAAATGTGAATGAACTTAGCTTGCACTACAATGATGGTAATCATTTAATGAATAAGGTTTGTGTGTGTGTGTGTGTGTGTGTGTGTGTGTGTGTGTGTGTGTGTGTGTGTGTGTGTGTGTGTGTGTGTGTGTGTGTGTGTGTGAGTAAGAGTTTGTATCTGCTCTTTGGGTTAGGCTACTTACCTTTACACAACTAGCATGTAAAACAACATGTATGTATTGAGTTGATGTAAATTAATGCTTTTTTTTATCAGATTCATCGATTAATCGAAAAAATAATCAACAGATTAATCGATTATTAAAATAATCGTTAGTTGCAGCCCTAATGATTTTAAAAACCACTCCCCTGATTTAATCCTTTGAATGATGTGTCTTTAATAACTTAATAATAATAATGATAACTTTTATTTATATAGGGTCTCCAAGGACAACAAGAATTACTGTGGCTAAGCTAAAGGGAGGTTGTAGGCTGTGGTAAACAGGTGGTGTTTTAGGACTTTTTTTTTTTCTTTTTAAATGTTCAGGGATGTAGCATTTCGGATATCTGCAGGGAGGGTGTTCCAGAGGGATGGGGCTGCAACACTAAAGGCTCTGTCTCCAAAGGTACAGAGTCTGCTGTGGAGAATAGAGAGCAGGCGAGCGTCTGAGGACCGCAGGTTTTGGGGTGGGGTGTATGGATGGAAGAGGTTGGAGTGGGGCCAGGGCGTGGAGGGATTTGTAGGTGAGAGTTTTTAAGATTTTTATCCCTTTATTTTAGAGTGACAGTGGATAGACAGGAAAGGTGGGAGAGAGATGGGAGATGACACGCAGAAAAGGGCAGCAGGTCGGACTCGAACCCACAACTCAGCCCACATGGGGCGCAGGCTCTTACTGGGTGAGCTAGAGGTCGTCCCGAGAAGGAGGATTTTATATGTGATGCAGGATTTAATTGGCTTAATTGTCTTTGACAGGTGTGATAGCTAACTGTGTGGCCTAAGGTGAGTGCATTTTCAACACGGTCTCACGGCAGTTCGTGAAATGGTTATTGGTGGTTATTTTTAATCTATTGATTCGTGTACACGGACACAATTATCTCATTTATTTTGTGGTGCTCAGCACGTAATGGGAAGCATATATACGGAGGTTGGGTTTAGGAAAAGAAGAACGGGGAAAAGACGCGTCACGCGCCGGGACACGATCCACGGTCTCTGGGGGACTCGCGACAACAACAAGACAGTTGTGTTTAGGAAAACAGTAACGGGGAAATGAATTGTCACACACGGGACGTGCTGTGATCACGAAAGATGATTCCCATTGAAATACATTCGATTAAAATTCGTGCTCACCACTACGAAAAAAGCGACAGAAACGTGTCTGTGTACACGAATCTATCAATAGATTAAATAATAGTAGTTGTAAGTCAGATAATTGGGTCTGCAGAAGAGAATGTTTTTTGTGGTTTGATACGAGGCTTGTTTCTCAGCAGTGTTGCCATCGAATGATTCCTTGTCCAATCTGAGGAAACATCTTCCTCATTGAAGGCAAATGTATGGTTTCTGCGACTGTGCAGCTTTTCTTTCTTTTACCCTAGGGTAACTGCAGCAGCAGCACACTTCATCAGCTGAGGATGAATGGCCCAGGATAAACTATTAAATATTTAAAAAAATAACCTGCACTGAAATAAAGTATTTTTTTTTTAGCTTTGCCTTACCAGAGAGGTTCACCTTGAACCTAAACATTGGTTGTATTCAAAATGGCTTCTTTTTTTTTTTTACATTTTCACGGATAATTGAATTCCATTTTGCAGTACTCTGTTTTAGGGCTGGGCGATATGGCTGAAAACTGTATCACGATATAAGTGTTTCATATCAGTCGATATCGATAATTATTGATATTTTTTATGACCCATTTAAAATAAGGACCAGGAGAAAAAAATGTATTCAATTTAAACGTTTTTATTTTAAGCTTAACCTTCCTCCGATTATAATCCCCTCAGTTATAAAAGCAGAAATGTCAAAACAACCATGGAAAACACTCAAATAATTCAAATGGAAACATAAGTCTAAAATCACAACGAACACTTCTGGTGAATGAAGTGTTTTAAAATATGTGCAGTGTTTTGTAAACATAGGAGAAATTGAAATAAAACTGAGGTAGACTTTACATCTGTAACATAAAAAACAAACCTGATACAGTACAGTAACAGTTATTATTTTTCTCCGTCTAACAGTCACGGTACAGCCTAAACCGTACATGGTGGGGTTGGGGGGGGGGGTAACCTGGCTTCTCAACAGTGCTCAGCGGAAGCATGTCTTTGGCTATATGATATGCCACTGCCTCCGTTATTTAGTTAGTTGTACCGTTTAGCTTTTACCGTCATAAGACACTGATGCAGAGTACCTCTCCGTGGTGCTCTGCTGCTTGTGCGGTGTTGCAGCTGCAGATGCTGTTGGACGTTGCTGGCGAACACGGCTGTGCTCCAAAGGGTGAGCGTGTCTAAAGTGGTAAAACAGGTTTGCGGTGGGGACGGTGGTCTTGCATAATTTGCAGACGACGTTGGCCTGACTACGGTCAGACTTATAAAATCCAAAAAACTGCCATATTGGCGAGCTGACGTTTCCCGTTTCATCAAGAACTTCCGCGCTCGCTGCAGCACGCATTTTCCACTTAACACTCCACGCCAGTTCTGTTATTGAAGAATCCAACCGCAACCAAACCAAACGCAATACTGTTACATGATTGGCTGTTAGCGTGTCACTCCCTACGTTGCTAGGCTACCAGAGATTGAGTGCCTTTGTTCATGCAACCAAACTTGCTTTGAAACCTTTGGTTACTTCCGACGAAGAAAAAAAATTATCGAACTTTTATCGAACGCATTTTTTATTGATATTGATTACGTGTCTATCGCGATACATATCGTTATCGTTTTATCGCCCAGCCCTACTCTGTTCAATAGTTCACTCCACTCAGAGTATAAATTGAATATTGTGTATATTTTATGTGGACAAATATCTTTACAAATCTACTTAAGATATGCTCAAGTAGCATTTTCTGTATTCATACTAAATTAGTTGGGTGCCGTGGAATAAAAAAAAAAGTTTCCGCCTTAGTATTACTCAGGGTGTGCTATCTATCTTCATGCTGAGGTGGATATCAATTAGGTGAGCCAACCATGTAACTGATTTCCACTCTGTTACCTTTAGCTGATATTAGTGATGTTCAGACAGCGCTACTGTTGCCTGTCTTTTTCTGCTCCCTTGTGTCAACACCTCCACACGTACATGAACTTTATTACAATCATGGGAGTAAATATGATCTATGTAATCCATTTAGGCCACATGAGCCGCTGCTCATTGTGATTTCATTAAGTTACGCTGCACATGGCGCAAGATGGACACCAGGTCATTACCCAGTCACTATTACACCACCATTACAATAAAATCAGATATGAGAACAAATTACATTTTTCTCCAATCTAAATGACTGTCGGATCTGTAATAACTGCTGCCTGACCAGCCATTCCTCTCACGTAACAGGAAAAGGTTGTATGCACCTCTTGCTCTTGGCAATTTGAATAATTCACTCAGATGTGTGGATGCGATTGGTGCTGCGACCTGTGTCTGTGCGGTCTACCTCACTGTATGCAGCGAGGAGATAAGAATGTGAATCACAGACAAGGAATACCTCAGGGAGGCTTGAGGAGCGGAGCAGAGGGGGGCAACCCAGGGTCAACTACCTGCCCAAGAATGACAACTCATGCCAAGGAGATGTGGGAGACTTCCAAAATAAGTCTGTTTTTTTTTGATAGGTTGAGTTTTGAGAATATTGATAAGTCTGGATTTGAGGGTTTTATACCCCTATCTGACTCTACACGTTGAAAAGAAAATTAAACCAATCCTAATGTGCCATAACAAATCTGAGTTCAGGATGGAATGAGAGCAAATCACAGAAATGTCAGAGAACAAGTCAGAAGTAGAAATGCTTTGCATGTTTCCTTTCTTAGTCAATACATCAATGGGCCGAATTGTTTCATTCCAAGTTTTTATTAAATTAGTCTGTGATATAATTATCAACAGCTGCTTAATTTGGATTACATTATGTGAAATTAGCCAAATATCTAATCTTAGCTGTGTTTTGTGCACCAGCTGTCGTTTCAACTTTTCTAACTTATAGTACTGATTATATTTTATCCCAAGACCACCACATGTTCCTGTCTTTGTAATAAAAAACATATTGATGTTAGATGGGATTTTATATTGGCGGGATGGGAGGGGGCATCACAGCTCATGCTATTTTATAGCTAAAGCAGGGTCATGCTTTTTGCTGGATGCTGGTAACATTTGTTTTATCTAACAGTATAAACTGCGAGTATCTTTATATTACCTGTAACGTTGTAATCCAGAAAATTAGGTTGAATGAAGTGGACAAGCAACTGCAGCAACACAATGGCAACATCAGTGTGTTTTTCAACTGATAATCATGATAGAGGGAAACGTTTTCTGTAAAAGATCATAGTTTTGATGTCAAGACACCGCATGCTCTGCATGCATACTGTGTTGAGATGAAATTCCTACAGAAAGGTAAGCGTAAGTCTGTTCACTTGGATGTCATCCATAAAGGCAGTGGCCCATAGAGACAGGAAAATAAATTCTGACTAGAAGATGGAGTGTTGAATGTACCCTTTTTTTTATCCTCTCTCTCCGTCCTCTTTAATATTCCGTCAACTAAAGCTGTGAAGGGTTACTCATGGAAATAAAAGAGGCAGAAAGGGAGGTAATTTTACCTGCAGCCTGCACGTCCAATAATTTGTTTTGTGGTCCTTCTGGGTTCTCACGTACTCTAAAGGCAGCACAGCTCAATGCTTCAAGGTTAACGCTGAAGTGCTGTTTTCATCCACACATTCCTGGAAAAGCAGAGTGCCTCAGTCACTAAAAGCTCCTGTCTCTGTCTGCTGCTGCTCTGTATGTGTGTGCGTGCATGTGCGTTCAAATGAGTGTGTGCACACTCGTGCCTTTTCTTCCTGCCTACACACATGCACCGTCTATCAAAAGGCCCCTCTGTTCCCTGAAGTGGAAAAAGGAATGTTATTTCACCACAAACTGTTGTGAATACAAACACAGCCAGTCTCTGTTCAGCCCTGGCATCAGGCTAGGTTAGGCTAAATCTCAGTCATGCTATCATAGAAGCTTACCTTAAAGGACCCTTCTGCACAGTATGTGTGTTCGTCCTCTTCACTCTCTCTTGAATAATCTGCAGTATGTCATCATGATGAAAGTGTCCTGTGGTTTCCTGTGTCATAGATCATGCACTGATAAGCCATCCTTTTCTGCATGTTGTTACCACCAGAAATGAAACTGGCAAGATTACAGGGAGGAGGAAAGCCTCTTACACTGACCGACAGTAAACATCAAGGCAAACCTGAGATGTGTGGAATTGCTATCACACCTTAACAAAAGCAGGTCTACCTGACATGACAACTTTGAAATCATATCCATGTGAGAAGTTGCTGCTGGAAGTTGTTTGATCCTTACTGAAAAGAAGCAGTGGGAGTTGATGCTATCAACGACAGGGAGTCTGGAAATTCTAGCATCATAACGATGACTAATATAGCATTGTTTTTTCTTTTTTCTTTTGTTTACTCTGCACACATCATGATGGTTGCTGGTCTTTGAACGTAAGTACTAAAATGTTCCAATTGCAATTATGACCAGCAGTTTTTTGAAATGTTGTTCACTTGGCCATTTCTTGCGATTCCACAATTTTCAGTTACAGAGCATTGAGCAAATTAGCTTGCTGTCTGTCATCTCACCTATTAGAGAAATATAGGAGGTAGGTAGGCCCTGTGTCAGTGATGTTGTATGTGACAGTTTGACAGCTGAAAATGCTATTACCAATGCCAGTTTTCCTTCCATCTGTGCTGTAATCCTCCAGCTTCTTTGGATAATATTTTTCTTACCACAGTCCATCATGTACTTTGCATTGATTATGTTTCTGCTTAAACAAGACAAAAGGAAGACATATTGGTTAATAAGCTTATTGTTTTAGGGGAATTCGTCTTTAGCACAATCTTACTTTGAGAAACAATTCTAAACTTAAGGTCCCCTTACTGGCTTTTCTGAAGCAGACAGTCCAGAGTGAAAGTGTTCATCCAGATCATGGAAGCGAAATTGACAAATGCTGTCAGGATGCAGGCACGGCCATGAGGCGTCTAATGCAAGGAAGTAGCGCGATCCTCACGTCCAAAACAGCCCCTGTGGACACGTACCATTAGGCCATGTGATGACACAACCAACCTACAGTATATCCATAACAACTGGGCACTCTCCATTCGCTAAGGAAGACCATGAGATACTGTTGAAAGCTTTAGAAAATGCTAGTAAGTGGATTTCTTTGTCAACTACCGTTGTACTGAAAGAAGTTTCATGCTGTATAATATAGGGGTGCACAATATTGAAAAATATTTGATATTGCGATATCGATAATGAATATTGCGATATCGATAATGAATATTGCGATATCGATATTAATTTCGATATTTTTAAACATATGTAAAATTACCAAAGTTATGGGAAAACGCATCAAAATAGATTCATAAAAAATAAAACAAGTTTTTTTCCAACCTGCAGTCATATTGGACTGGTCCAACATGTCTACAGAACAGTATTAAATAAATAAAGAGCATGTCTACAAAACAGGACATGTTGTACTGGATGTATGTACAAACAATACAATGCAACATCTCTTGGCTTAAAGCCAAAGTATTTCCAAGCTACCGAGGAGGCATAACTTTTGGCCTCTGAAATTTCCTCTTCAATCTCTGTTATTTCGTCGTCTCCCTGAGCAACACTCATTTTCTTACTTTTGGGTTCTTTCTTTTGCTCCACTGGCTCCCTTCGCTCTCTCTTTAGGTCCTTTCTTTTCTTTCGCTTCGTTTTGTTGTCTCTGTCTATTTCTGGTGTGTGCGTCGAGCCGGCGTGTGTGTATGACCGAGCGAAATGAGGAAATGCAACGCTACCAAGTGATGTGTATTTTTCGAGAGGTGCATCAAAGAGTATAGACATAACAAGAGGCAAACCTCAATAGAATGTTGTGCTGCAGCTTGCAATGGGACATTTTATTGAGTGCAACACAATGTTCTATTGAGTTTCGCCTCTTGTTACTTCTATATTCTATATATATTGGGTGCATGTTGGGCGGGATGCAACGCTTCACAAATGAAACAAAATATTGCATAATTATCGCGAGACTTTCGGTATAACATCGCGCAACGTGATATCACGATAACGATATTGAGTTGATATATTGTGCACCCGTAGTATAATGTCAATATTGTGCCTTTTATTTATTGAGGTCAACACAAAAAATTAAGCTTCATACCTAACATACCAAATCATGTCCATGGTTTTTATTCAATACGAATCTGCCTGGTATTTCACTGGTCTGTCAGCAAGCAGTGTTGATCATACAAACAATTTCAGATAAACTACTACTAAACTATTTCTTTCTGAATGTGTGCTTTTATGTTAAACTGATGCTTGTCAAGACATGAAAGAGAATAACACATATCACATATTACAATCAATGCAACAAAATCCACTTAGGCTTTATACTGTTAAAGTGATACGGTCACTGTAGATATAATATTGAGATGTGCCTAATCGACTAATGGTGAGCATCAGACCAGTGGGGATAATCAATGTATTGTTTCAGTAATTCTTTAGACATAAACTCCAATGATTTTCTTGATCAAGTGTAAAGATTAGCTACTTTTCTCTGTTTCTATATCACTGTGAACGGAATATCTTTGGGTTTTGGATTGTTGGTCAGACAAAAGAAGGTATTTAATTCACTAGACTAACAGACATTACCATATGGTATTGATTTTCCAGAAAAGCAGTTCTACCTATAGAGGACCTTGCTCCCACATAGCAACGTGTATATCTCCTGGTTATTACTACGTGTGCATCGCAGCTGCCTCCTCCCAATGACGCAACTGAGACACACTGTGAACAAGTGTTGTGTGTGAAATGTCACTTTAAGTCAGCAAAAGAATAAACTTTCAGTGACAACATTACATAGCTTGAGCTTGTCACTTTTATAATTCCCTGACTTTTGATAGTGCCACTAACAGGTCAATGTCTTCACTCATCCCGTGAAATATCTCAACATCGACCACATGGATTGACACACATTTGTTTACGCGCATTCATGGTCCCTAGAAGATGCATCTTAATGACTTTGGTGATCCCTATCCCCACTATGAGGTTCACTTTTGTGGTTTTAAGTGAAAATTTGGAACTGACATTTCCCACAAGATAAAGTATATTCATTTCTTTACATAGCACCATCATCAGTTCAACATTTTAAATGATCTACTTAGTTTATGTCCAAATTCCTTCAAAACTAATGACATTCCCATCAGACTATGTTGTATGTGTTTAGTGCTGATTAACCAATGTTAGCAGTTTTTTCCTGAATAAGTTTACAGTTTGTTCTAGTTCCCCTTCACAATGCCATCAGAGCCTGCAGAGTAACCACCACTACATTCTTATTGGCAAAGCAGGTAGACAATATATTTTCTTCATATGTCAACAGTCGGGTCTTTGAGTCTCTGGTGGCATGTTGTCCAATGTTTCCACAGTTGGACCAAACTGAACCATCATAAACACTGTTTTAGACTAGTTATATGCAGCAACCCTCAGTTTTATTCCTTATGCCATGTATTTTTCTCATTGTATGCCCAGGATGCGACATTGGTCAGGGGTCTGCCTCTAGCCAATTAAATAGAAATCCATGAAACACACACACGCACGCACGCACGCACGCACGCACACACACACACACACACACACACACACACACACACACACACACACACACACACAAAATACTATCTTATCATGCAATATGTCATGCATTATTAAGCAGGAGTTTGAATAAAAGATAAAGGTTAGTGTTTCCCAAATTATTCTCTCAGGAAAAGGGAGAAAACTGTGAACATATTTGTATGGTGCGGTCCTGCAGATGAATTAATGGGACGTAGGATATAATGTACTTTAAATAGTAAACTATGTTCTTTAGTGGTCATCTGCTATATACACATAACATATTAAATCAATGTTTGATTCCTATTCCATAAAGGTGAAATAATTCACACACACGTCTGCAGAGGTCACTATTTAACATTGGTATTTCTTGTAACTATGACTCAGGATTTGGAAACATTTGAATTAAAGCCCCCTTTGGTATCTAAGTAAAATATTGTGTTAGAAATTGCTCTTTCCATTAACCATGGGGTAAGATAAAGGCAGTGGGAAACAGCAGAGGACAGAGGCTAATACAACCTCCAGGAAATATAGTTGTTTCACAGTTTAACAGAGATTTACCTTCCAATTATTAGGCTCCCCAGTGATAGGACCACCCTTTTTGTAAGACACAAAATGACATTATATAGAGCTCTCATCAATAAGTCATTGGAGGTCAGCTTAGTGTTTGTTAGTGGGAAACTGGTTCCTAATTAAGTAAAGAGAGTCCAAGTATTGGCAGTTTAAGGTGTTAAGGAAAACGAATGATGTGTGAAGGACACTGTGAGGAACATCACAGATGTGGGAAGAAAAAAAACATGTATCCGTACTTGAACTGGCTTTAAAAATTCATGTGAGGCTGTTCACTCCACCATAATTGAATTCTTTTTTGTTTGACATTGACTCTTTTTTTTCAGCCAAACCCAGGCATGCATTTAAGAAATAGCAAAAGAATGTGAAGGAAAAAATTGCACGAACAAGCAATTACTCTATGTGAATGACACATTAGTAGTTCGTCTTTTCTAATGCAATATTCATGACATGTTTTCTCTGTTATGTTTGTGGGCGCATGTGAAAACGGCACAATGAAAATAACATTAACAATGGAACAACTCAGTCACAGCACAACTGTGTTGTTTTTTAACCTTGGTGAAAGTATGTTAACATTGATGCCTGGTCAGCCAAGCAGAACCACTGTTAAGTCCCATTGTCAGTTGATTCAGTCATTGCTATCCTGGAAATACAGACATGCCCAGCTTGAACAAAGACCCATCCACTCTGGCAGGAGCCAAATAGCTGCGCTGTAGACAGAGTTGAATTTCAATATGTGCAAAACATATCACAGTTGACACAGGCAAATTGAAAGCATAGGTAGTAGTGCATGAGCGTCACTGTATCCAGCTGGGGTAATCCAAACATCACCCCCCCTTTCCCAGCTCAGGAGTATAGAAGAAATCTCATAAATTAATGAGGCAATGTGCCCTCTGGCGGCCATGTTGGAGGTCCACTGCTTTTGGCAACAACAACTGAGAACAGCTGATCCCATTTGTAAGCTTATGATTTGGCTGCGTCAACAATATGGAATAGACCTGCCTAATTCTTTTGATGTTTCTAGTTGGGGACTGATAATTAAATTACTACACCATCTGTAATATTGTCCTCCTGCTGCACCCCAATGATAAGATGGGTCTGGACTAACTTTCGAAAATGCATTTATGAAGAACTTTTATGCCTCAAGCAATCCTATTGTTATTATGGTGGCATCATGGGGTTGATGTTGTTTTAAGTCACAATATGAAAACATTCATGCATCATTAAAATGTAATATAATTAGGCTAACAATTAAGAAACATAGTACTGAGGGTGTGTATCATCTTTTGGGGGTATAGAGGAAGTAATTTGCTACTCACTGAACTCTAAAATGGCCTGAATTCTGGAATGATGTTTTCTTTTTTTTCTTATCTATTTTCTTAACTTTTCTGTTATGCTTTGACTGAACGAGTCTTGAAGCACCTCTGCTGTAACAACTACAGCACTTGCTTCCCCCCACACACACTCTCTCTGTTGGAGAAGAGTGTGCTAGCTTATTATTCAATTACTTTGAGTATACTTATGTCTGCCTAAGAGGTTATGTTTCTATGCCTCCACGTCAGGGATAGCCATCTGTCCGTCCATCTGTCCCATGTTTGTGTTCGCGATATCTCATGCCTTAAGCATATTTCTTTAAATTCGGCACATAGGTCCCCATATTTCACATTTGGTCAGATCTTGAAACTGTGGCGATTGTATAGATCTTCTGTGCTGCCAGGTTGAAGATGTGTTTAAAGCATCCATGTTTTGCCAAAAAATACACTTAATAACTTTTTATTAAATTCCTTCAAAGTCTTCACTACATATATTATATGAGTCTGGACAGACATGGATGTAAACTCCAACTTAACTGGTTGGCAGAGGCATACCTCCGTGAGGCGGTAATTCTAGTTATCCTATTATTTTTTTCTGTAAGTATTACAACACAGGAGTTAGGAGAAATGGCTGCCAGTTACAATAGGTAGCAAGCATGTTGAGCAGACAACCGCTGCAGCTTTAGGTAGTTGCTCCAGAATCAGCACCATGGGCAGCGCTCTGGATCGTGCTTTTTTTCTCTTGTAGTTGCTGCTGCATTTCCCCCCTTGGCCTTTTACTCATAGTAAAATGAGCAGGTGGAGATAGCAGTAGACAAGTTTCCATCCAAATGTAGTCCAGATTATAACTGAATTTCTAGAAGATTTGTGATTTGCGAAGAAAAATGTAGCATTATGTGAATTGTAGGAGTTGCCTGCATCAAGAAACAGTTGCTGGCGCTAATTCTCCAATTTGGTGTCATTAAATCTTTGCAGAAGAAGAGGACAAAACGAGATGATGTTAGAAGAACACCAGTCAAATCTACAGCGATGAAAACCATGTGGAAAACGGGATGGCAATATGGCATTTATGTTTGTTTTGTGTATTTGTTTGTTGTTTTGTATAATTTGAGGAACTTTATAGTCTCCTTTTACTCTACACATATATAATAATTCCATCACAGCAGTTGAGTCGAGTATATGAGTTTGTAGTACTGAACGGCCTCAGCAGTGAGCACATAAAGCTATGGTAAGCCCAAGGGAAAAATGTGTGTCAGTCAGTCACCACTGGCACTGCTTAAAGCAAATTAAACTTTGTCCACAGTACTTGGTGAAATGTAACACTATTTAAGGTGGTATTTGCTTCCATGGTTATTGCTGGTACTGATTCCATCTGTTCGTCTACTAAGGAGCATCCCCTGCCCCTGATATTCTTAGATTACAGGTGCCTCTCGCTGAAAAACCAAATGTCCAGGAAGGGGAGTCAGACCTTACTCGTGCTCAGTTATTATTTCAAAGAAAGAGAAGTACATTATAACAAAGTCCTGGCCTGTCTGTCAATAATGTGTGGACCTGGCATTCAGCAAGGCAGCTTTGGATCTTCAGAAGTAGACATATTGTCTAACAAGATCCTCTGCTCTCCTCTGCAGTAAGTACCCACACATCGAGGTTCTGCTCTGTCAGGTAACCCATCTGACATTCAAATAGAGACTTCCGTGTGAACCAGACCTGCAGGGTTTTTGCAAGTGCATTGATCCCACATGAGCTGGGATTTCCAAGTAGATGGATTAGATTCAGCCAGGTAGTGGTTTCTCCTGATTACCCCCTCCATCTGCTCATTTAACTAAGAGTAGAAGGCAAAGGAGAAAAGTCCAGCTGCACTTACAGTACAAGAGAATCATAAGCCCAGAAATGTGTAAAGAACTGAGGGCCAACACAGAGGTGACATCCTGTGGAACCCCATGCATGAGTCAATCATTAAGGCTACTGCATCACCAACAAACAACATCTTTGGAGAAGCTATCCACAATGACCACCATGGCTGACAAGAGAATACCAGAAATGCACGTTGAAAGCAATGTAGGACCAACCCATCATTCCCTCAGCGTGAGGAAAGCTCCATCTGTGCTATGTGAAGGCATGGTATGTTTCTAGTTCCCAGTGACAGTTCGGGATCTCAGTAAGTGCATTAATGGGAACGCCAATAAGCTTCCCACTGAACCACTGGTAGAAACTGGTGAATCCCATTAAGCACAAATCCAATTTTACAGCATTGGATTGGGGGGAATCAAAGACTAAATTAACCTTTTCTGGCTTCACACACATCCAGGAGGCCATGAGGATGTATCACAAGAAGACAACACTAGAAATTATTTCAACCACTTTGGCTCGGGGAGTAGTTGTTTTCCAAAGTTCTTTTGAGCACTGGACTGATGCTTAACATGCTTGTGCTTGTTCTGGGAATATGCCCGGATGATGTCCATGAACACATATACAAACCTTAGCATTTGCCATGCTGGAGAAAAGCACCAAGTATTCACAGGAGCGATGTGTCTCTCCACCAAAGGTTACACATCCAGAGGAGTTGTGTTGACCAGTCTTGATGAATAGTGGCTCCCTGGAGATGCTCTAATGCAAACACCAAGAGTGGGAGATGACATTGATTTTAATATAATGCAGGGACTAATAGTCAATACAGTGATGTATGTTGCTTTAGTTTATGCCCACAAAGTAAGGTAGGTGAGCAAAAAATTCACATGCCAGCAGCTTTTTTGATATGTTCTTAATAACGGCTATCTTTAGGGTGGAGACAGGATGATAGTGCAGTCACAGGGAGGGTGCAGAAGGCGAGAAGTCACCCATGACTTACTGAAGACCTCATGTGCTTCTTCATGCCGTGCTGGTCCAGCTTACAGCCTTGGAGCGGAAAGTGGACCATGGGTGGCCTCCTGGACATAGAGGGTGACTGACACAATGGACACTCCCGCAGCTGCCCAACAGTCTGTAAAGCCATAAATATCCCCAGAGCAGGAGACACCCAGGGGAATGGATCAGATGAAATGATACGTCCTTCTGGTGACAACCCTCCAGGATCAGGATACGTGAGATAGCAACGAGATGAACTTTAACTGACACCAATGGACATTTATCAAGGGTAGAGACCTTAAACGTACAATATGTAACTTTCTGCCGCTAGGAATCTCTCAACCAAAACAATGGATTGTAAACACAGACTTTTGATGACGTTGGTAAGTTGCGTGGAATTATGGAAGTTGTAAACAACTTCGCTGATTAGAATGCATCTGTTCACGGACAAGTTTAGCTACCCATTCAAATGTATTTACTTTATTACACTTTATTCATGTCATTCTAATAACATAGCGGCATTTTCCCCAACATAATTACGTTTTTCTTGATTCGATCTGTATTGGAAGCTGACCAGTTAGCTAGCTAGTGAGCCAGCAAGCTAACGTTAGCCAGCAGCTAAAATTACAGTGACTATCACAATATATTTCACATGTCACTGTCACCTTTTTGGATAGTTTCACGGGGGTTTGTTGTAACGCTAGCTAGCAACTCAACGAGGCTGAGAGACGGGTGTGGGTGGGGATTGCCGGGGGAATCTCCGGCCGAGGATGGCCGATGTGCAGCAGCAGGACATCTCCAAGCTGCCCGGAACAATCTCCCCCTTCACTTTTCTTTAATCTTAACTATTCGTTTTTGTGCTTGTCGGGTTAATTTAGCTAGCTAACTGTAAAGACAGCTAAACGCAAAGGGGTGAGAAATTCGGCAGGGAGGAGATTTTCGGCACGAACACCGGTAGCTAGCGCTAACGGAGACGCAGCAAACACTAACTATGGATGGCCGCTTTTGCGACTCGGATCTGGGTCTGATATGGTCTGTTTCCCAATGCCTCATTAAACTGACGTTAGTGTCGTAAGCACCCGGCACCAGAGTTAAGTGCTGTATAGTACTTATACTGGATGGATTGCTGTAATGGTGGCTGTCTGTTGGCTGGCTATGGGCTAACGGTAACTGGCTATTGCTACATGTCCCGGCTGTGTTGTCAGCTGTTATCCCAGGCAGACAGACCCGGGTGCTAGCTGGCTAAATTAGCATTAGATTAGTCGTCGATATATATCTACAGCTAATGTTAACATTACTAGTAAACTCATTCGTGGGTTAGCCCAGCGCTGCTTTTATCCTTGGTGAAAACAATCATGCTACCAATAACTTTAGCATGTTGAACGATGTGGTACGATGTGGTAACCCTATAATGTTATCCACCAAGCATTAGCACACAAGCAAACCCCTGATACAATCACTGTTTCATGTTTAAATTAGGAATAATTTAGGTTATATTGTATAAGTTTAATTTGATGGTTAATGTAAAAGTGTATATATTTTTGTCTTGCAAAAATCCACAGCATGCCACTATGTAATACATAGTTAACGTATGCTGTTATATGTGTTCATTTTTCATATAAGATTGAGAAACATTGCAGAAACTGTAAACAATATGCTAACATGTTTCCCCCATGCTGACTGTAAAAAAATGCCTTTTAACTATTTATTTGGGAAGCTTTATATTCTAGAGCAAATCTCATACAAATTTTCCATCCTAACCCCTTATTCAAAAAACAAAGTGTTACACAATTGAAACCAATATTTCAGTGATTTGAATAAATTCCTCTGCTGGAAGTCCTCAGATTTTTGTATCACTTGAGAAGCTTCAAATGCTTGTGAGGGGTAAAATGAGCACAGTTAAATCCTGGGAGGGAATGACTGTCGACAGCCTGTCAAGTAAAAAACGTATCTTCAGAGCGGGACAATACCTCAAACAATGCAGTCAGACTCATCAGACGCATTAACAAGCCGCTAATGAAAGATGTGATCTATACAGAAATATGAATAAGCATGGAGATGCCACAGTGCTGCAGTTGTGTCAGTCATTTTCTATTATTTATGAAAATCAATTGAGACACCAACCTCAGGGTGGTGCGAATTGTTATTGTAAAAACAATGCATTCAAAATGGCATAATTTTAGAGTCATTTGGGGATTGTGAGGAGTTTGAAATGGATCTAATTCTTTGCCATGAGCCATACGCAGTTTAGACAGTAATGGATGATGTAGTTTTGGCTTCTGTTAAAGTAATTGCAAGGTTTTGGATAATGAACTGTGTATTGCAGATGCTTATATAAGTTGTGCAAAAAAGCAGGAGACATTTTCCTCATTTTACTCTCTCCTACCTGTCTCACCTCCCCCTTTCTTCCTCACTCTCCCCCACTTTCTTTCATCCTCATACAGAGGCACACACAAACCACACACCATACACCCACATTTACGAGGGTAAAATTATTTTTCTTGAACGTGTCGATTACTCCAGTTGGATTGTTAAACACAATCAGTCATGTATACTAAAAAAGCAGATGGCAGGTTTAAATAATGTCACAACCCTGAAGCAACAATGAATAAGAAACCACAGAGTACCTCTGTATTCGTCACCCTCTGGGTCTTCTTCTACTTGCAACAAAAGAAGCTGCATTCAGTGCCACTTTGAAAATTTGAGACACTAGAGACCTCTAAATGTCTTATTAGCCCTTTAACAACCGCAACTTGTATAAAAATAGCTTATTTTCTGATTAGACCTTAATCAATGAAAACTGGGAAGCCACAGTTTAATAATGTAATCACATTGATCTGTCTCCCGTGATGACAATGTGTGTGCAAACATGGACTGCAAGTAGGAAATTGGTGTTACAAGTTACAACTATTGCATTTTTTTTTGCTGTTTGCTAGCCATATTGCATGAATATAGAAAATATAGGACACCCATAATATTGAATCAAATCTCTTTTTGGACACTTAAAATATATGTGATGAGAAGACCTATACATTCTCAAATGTGGTTTTAACCTGACTCCACTTATTTCTTATGTGCTAGTAGCCTACGTTGCTGTTGATTGCATTGCACCTAGCTTTCCTTCAACGCCCTATCCATACATGGTTGCTATGTAAATACAAATACATTTAAAAAAAAAATACAAATGCCAAATCTGGCTAATTAAAGGAGCTTTGTGAGTCTGTTTTTCACTCATATTCTGACATTAGTAAGTCGTAGCTACTGCCCGTAAAACCTGGTTGGCTGTGCGCCCAAAGCACTAGGCTACTGTCCCTGGTGATCCGTAAAATAAAGGATTCATCAGTAGATGAATTTCATCTACTGCCCACGGAAGTATCAAGTTGAAGCAGTGCTCTAACTCGCCCATAAATTATGAGCCAGGTGTTTGGTTTGTTTGCTCATGTGTGCCACTGGTGGAAGACATCGGGGTGGCGCTTCCCTCCTCCTCCTTCTCCTCCTCCTCCTCTACCTCCCTCCATCTCACCGCTCCCTGGGGTGTGTCTATGGCAGTGCCTCGCCTCTCCTCTCCACGCCGTGTGTGTGTGTGTGTGTATGTGTGTGCGGGACGTGCGCTGCTGTTGCTGCCGCCTCCTCCCTCTGCCTCATATCTGCATCTGCTGCAGAGCTTAGCCAACACGCATTTATGCTGCCTCTCTCTTGTTTTCCCACTACCTACCTATTTCTACCCACCAGAATGTTTCCTTTCTCGCTTTCTTTCTTTCTTTCTTTTCGCTGATAAGGGAGTCAGCGCACACCTACACCCGTGGAGTCTGGAGGGAGAGATGGGACACTCACTAGTCGTCTCTTTGGACTATTGAGGACGGCGGTGAGCCGGAGGAGAGCGCCGGATGGGATAGGAGCCGTGAAACCCACATCACTCACCGCGGATTGAGCAAACCCCCCACCCCGCCTCCCTCCCTCCGTCCTCTCAGTCTCTCCCTAGTCTGCAGCCTCCAATACAGCCGCCGCATCATTTTTTCAGAGCAGCAGCCCCCTCCCTCCCTCCAACCTCTCTCTTCTCTCCATCTCCCTTTCTGCTGCTTGCACCACTGTGGGAATGCAGTAAAGGTAAACGAATCTTAGAGGCTTCTTTTTCTCCTCCACCAATTCCGGATCTATCATCGCAGACAGACAGCTCTGGAGGCACACGGCTGTCACTCCGGGAAAATCAGAGCGGTGTGGCCGGCGTAGGGATTGGACTCGGATCAGTTGGATTTAGCCCGCTACCCCGGACTCCACCACCACCCAATCTCTTTGGCAGATCACATCAGATCCCTTCTGCCCTGCCTCGTTTCAGTTTCGGTGTCTTTTACCGTCTCCCTCCCCACTGGATTACCGACAGCTGGAGCGACCGAAAGGGTGGCCGGACACGGCGAACTGAGGGCTATTAGAGGCAAACTTGAAGTAGCCGACAAAGACTCCTTCAATAGTAAAAGGAAGCTCTCTAACGTATGTAGAAAAGGTAAAAAGAACTGAAATGAAACCTAAGAGAATAAAGGAATAAATAACCAACAATTGGTTTGTATTTTAAGGACCTTATATGCGGCCGATAATCAACCAATTGAGAGTGGAGAATGGTGCTGCCGTAGCTTGGGCTGTTGATCTACGCACGCACACATGCACATGGATTTACAGCTCCAGTCTGAGGCGGATCGATAACCCTTTCCGTTCTTTTTACGTCGGCTTTTTTAACAAGGGAGTGAAGCATCCTGGGATTTATCATCGCTTCGTTAGCGCCGAACTACAGTGAGGCGCCCCATCGCTTCGCTCTCTCACCTGTCCATAACCTGTGTGCTGGTGTGTGGAAGTGTGTATATTCTGGTGCATGTGTGTGTGTGTGTGTGTGTGTGTGTGTGTGTGTGTGTGTGTGTGTGTGTGTGTGATTTTGGTTTGTTGTCCGCCAGAGGGAGTGTAGGTTATATTGCTTGTGTATGCATTTGACTACTGTGCCAGCTTTTACTTAGTGGTACGTGACTGTGAGTGATTGTGTCTGCTCATGCTTGTGGGTGCTTGTGCATTAGTTAATGTTTTATGTTTGTGCATGTAGATATATAGGCTAGGTATTGTGTGGGTACATACTTAAGATGCCCAGTATTTCTTCTGCACCACATCCCCTTCCTCGTACGTATATGCCCTCGTATCATTTGGCCGCCTGTTTGACCTCCTGAACAGAGACGAAAAGCTCCAGCAGGATGAGTGAGCGTTCTGGTGCAAGCAGTCTAGCAGCCATGACGCTGGAGGAGCCAGGGGCTGAACAGGCATCTCCCAGAGCCCAGGGCCCTCTCCGCTGTGGCCCATGTGCTGTGTGGCCTCGCCAGCAGACCTGGCTTTGTGCCGTGCCCCTGGTAATGGGTTTTGTTGGACTAGGACTCAGTCTCATGCTGCTGAAATGGATTGTTGTGGGATCTGTCCAAGACTATGTCCCCACTGATCTGGTGGATCCCAAAGGTAGCATTGGACAGGACCCTATATTTCTCTCCAAACCCAGTGCCATGCCCAAGGGGCCCGACATTTCCACAGCCACCACTACTTCAGCTGCCTCTACCACAGCAATGGTGTCGACTACCACGCCGCTAGCTGCGGATGGTACGGCCCCAGCGCCAAGAACTCGATCAGCGCCACCGGCAAACCACTCAGCCAATGGCAGCACTGCCAATGGAGATGGCAACCGCGCCCCACACCTTCACAACCGTGTTGGCACCCGCATTAGTGGGACTGTGGTTACAACCTCCACCACTCGTGCCACCCGACTCACCCCACCACCCAGTGTTAAGGAGGTCACCCCTCGCAGCACTGTCAGAAAAGGAAGCAGCACTGGTAATGGACGTAACGGAGCCGCCAACTCAAAGCCAGGGCAGACCTCTGCCACCGTCACCACTACAGCGTCCACGACAACTACAGCTGCTGTGAAGACCACCACCAAAGCGCAGCCGACCACCTCGCAGCCGGCAGTCCCGGTCAAGCCCACGTCACGCTGGAATCACGGGCGCCCTGGCAAGGGCCCTGCCACACGCCCACACCACCGCTTCCGAACACGTAAGTTCACGTTTTGGGTTCATGGAGATGTGTGAGGGGAGTGCTGTTGTGTGAGGTTATGTGTAGAACTTGAGATGAGTGTTTCACAAGAGCTCTTTTCTGGGTCTTTACAGTAGTAATAATGTCATAGCTGCAAGTTATCACATATAACTGTATGCCTGGGTAAAAAAACGATTTTATCTGATATGCTTTGATATGACTCATGGTCTGAGAATATAAATTATTTCCCTTTATATCCACATGGGAAGTGGATACTCCAGCAGCTTAACATTAATCGTATTCATTAGCACAGACAGATATCAGGGGATATTCTCAGTATTTTCACCCCTCTCGTCTTTATCTTTCACTTGTGCATTTCTGTAATCCGATATGAATCTTACCTCCGGAGGAGTTTTTTTTTTTTTTTTTTTTTCACACACTGGTTTAAGTGCCATTAAAGGCAGGGCTCCATCTAGTAGACTTTATTTTGTTTTGTCTGCTTGGGTTGGGATCTTAAAGCTTTGTGATGTGTGCTGTGACCAAGGACAGCATATTTGTGTTATGAAAACAAATAACAGGAACTGGTGAGGTGTCGAAGTGGGAGAAAGGTTAGCTCTCACCTCCTGTCTAGAGGAATCAGATATAGCAAGGCCACACATCTCATTTAGATGAGAGGATACTGGGAGCAGAGTGTCGCAGGTACTGCTTTCACTCTGCAGGGATACACTGAGAGATAGATAGATAAAGAGAGCCTCAGAAGGGATAGTATATGGATGTAGGGATGATAATAAGGTTGCGAAGGACAAGTGGATATAGACGGGATAGGAAATGGAGAAAAAGAGAAGAAGTACTTTGAAAAACAACAAAGTAGAAGAGGATAGTGAAGGAAGGAAGATAATGCAGGAAGCATAACAAAGCAAGGGATGAAGCGTGGGAGCTGTGAGTAGAGAGAGCTGGCAGATGGAGTGGGCTAAGTGAGGGAAAGGCTTGAGGGAGATAGAGGGTATGAAGCAGGGGAGCTGTGATATTTTTGCGTATTTAGCATTGTGTAAAGAAGGAAGGATTTCTGATTATTCATTCCTCAGGGGACATGTTTTTAACATAACAAGGCATTTTTTTCAGACGTGGGTGGGGCAGGATGCAAGTGTAATCATGAGTACTGACTGTGTATGACTACATACAATTTTTATTCTCAAACTCCAGGTGCTCTATTTTCTAACAAATTCTGTTAGGACATTAATTGGCAGCTTTGATTTAAAACCAACTTTTGGCTTATGATTATCTATTTTAGTTGCTTGTTTTTTCCAGCAAAGTGCTCTAGAAGGAATGAAAACAATTTGAAAACTGAAACCTTCATTTCTCCACATTTCTGTTGTGGATCATATGTTTGGACAGCAGTTCTGGTTGACTACATAGTATGCTCTCGTTTATCAGTTGGAAAGCGTCAATGGCATCCATTCCACAGGCAAACAGTGATCAAGTGACATCATTTTCTCCTTCTTTACTTCAGGGCAGAATGTTTTCAGCATAGCTGGTTGGAAATTGGTTTTCAGCTTTGGAGAAAATAGCTTGGACTTTGTAGTTTTCCCAATTGTGGGAGAACATTGGGTGTGGTCAGCTTCTATAAATTCCAGTGGTGACAAAAATATAGAGATACCAATAGACAGTCCTCAGACTTCCACAGCATAATCCACTGCTCCAGAGTCAATTACGTCACTCGACAAAACGTTGCCAAACAGCTAAAAGCTGCCAAACTGGGCAGCCCCCTTGTGCGAACATCAGGACACATTTGTTTAATACTGTATACTATAAAAGGGCACTGCCTTCAAAAGCTAAAACATGTTTAGTAAAGCTGCCCTTAGTTAATTTAAGCTTTCACATATACAAGTAATTTTCACAGGATGCTGATGTTCTTAAGTCTCAGGCCTACATGTTGACATCATGCAGAGTGATATTTCAGCCCACTTATGGCATGTTTATCTCTGCGTTTATTAAATACTGTATCTATCAGGCAACAGGTGGCACTCTATAGGCACCAAAAAAATCCTGCTATCCTCACTGTTTAAAAATCAATTGCCACTATTTAGTAAACTTTATGTTACCAAATGTAGACCATATCTTAAAAAATACAAGCCTTTCTTCAAATCTTTTAAACCTAGAATATAGGAAAAACTAATAATAGCTCCAAACTCTTGCCCCTTTCTTGTTTGCCAAAAATCACCCATGGCAGCAAGCATTGTTTAAGCTCTTTGGCAAGCATTGGTATGGTAATAATTGATGACTTTAGTGTCAGTAATAAAAAGCCTTTCTACCTATATAAGTGATATTTGTAGAAATAGATTCAGTGGTTTTGCACCTGTCTGCTACTTAAAAAAGACCAGTATTATCTTCAAAGCCATGACAAATGTTAATAGCTAGGTACCTCCCCAGAAAGTTATGGCAGTGTTACAGCTATTGTTAAGAATCCATAAAAGATGCCCATCGCTCTTATAGCATGTACAAATTCTGAAAGGGATTTCTTTTGTAACATAAAACTTAATGGAAAGATTTGCTCTTTTTGTAGGACATGTCAAGTGGAAAAGCAACTCACTCAGCAGATCATATCACATTATTTTCATCATATATGGTACGGTGCTGACAGTTTCAGTTGACATTTCACTAATATTAATGTTTTATTGAAATTCCTCCTTGCTGCAGGTCATTGATGACTGTAGGCTGATTGTGTAAATAGACATCTGTGGCAGAAATCAAGTTTAGGAAGTTACTTCTTTCCTATCATATAGTAGACTTCCTTGCAAAGGTGTTGGACTGGGGGTGGGAAGAGGACTGAGGGAGGAGGGCCCAAAAAGATGCTAAAATGAATAGCTGTGGATACGGGGAGGGGCCCATAGAAAATGCCTTTCTACAGGGCCCAGAATTCTGTGCTACGCCCCTGCTTCCTTGTATAGTCAGCATGTTTCTTTAAAAGATTGAAGACTGTTACTTGTATATGTGCCATTTGAAGAAATACATTTAATACCACAGAAGAAGCATGGTTTCAACATGTTAAGAAAATGCATTACTGATTGAATTTACCTGTTAAATTTGCTGCATTAGCCTGTTTGTAGAGGTCTCATTATTACTTTTTTGCAGGACAGCTATCCTTGTGCCAAACCACAGCTGTAACTCCATTGATTTATATAGTTCATATGTTCATAAACCACCCCTTTATCACTTCCAGTATTCCTGAATGATTTAATTCACACAGGATCAAACAAGAATAAACTTTAGGGAATATAGCTAGAATTTAATAGTGTTCAGCATGGAGCCCAACCACTGCCACTGCTTATTCTCCCAAGGCTACACTTTGCGTTGAATGGCTTATTGTTGCTTTGTTATTCTTCCCTGTTCCTCGTGTTGACATTGTTTCTATGGGGTAAAAATATTGAAGCATTCTCTTTACTGCACATTACTTTCATTTATATTTATTCACATAACCCTTGTGTACAGCATTTATGTGCCATATTAGATGCAAAACACCAACACAGTATTCTTAAGGGCATTCTTATGTGAAGCTAACTTTGGAGTTTTAGGAATGCAGCTCCTTCTAGAGCTTGGATGTACCGAGCTGTAATAGCATGTAGAGTTGTGCAATGCAGCATATTTAAAGTGTAATGATACACAGAAAATGTCTCAGCTGATGATGAAACTCTCTGTAAAACATGGCTCCAGGTGCATTTGTCTTTACCCACAGCTAAGTTATCTCATATTTTATGTTAAGTTATGTGCTATTCTGTACGGTCTCGGGTTTTCACATTATAACCCCCCCCCCCACACACACACACACACACACACACACACACACACACACACACACACACACACACACACACACACACACACACATACTCATTGCTACTGCCCCTGCTGTTTGGTGAAGATGTAAATGAATCTCTGTGTCCTGGAAAAGACAAGCTCTGTCCGTTGGGGATAATGACATATTTTACCTACTCCTTTTTCTTTTTTCTCCTCTATCTCCTTCACTCTCCCTCTTTCCCCACGGTTATTGTGTCCGCTCTCAGTGTCATTGTGTTCCTCTGTCTATTTTTGCTTTGCTTTTGTGCTTTCTATCTTCCTTTACACTTTAGCTCCTCATCTCTCATTCATGAGCATATGGGCAGACAGAAAAACTGGCACACTTGTGAACACAAAGATGAGCATGAAGCATGTGCGTGTGTGCCTATACTCTCCTATACTCACTATGAATCTAACATTTTGTTTTCTGTATCTGAGGCCATTATGTATCCGACTCCACTCTCTACATACAAGCCCCATTGGCTCCTAAGCAGGGAAATAGCAGGCGAATGGAGCAGTGCACAATGAATGCCTGTTGGGGAAACCATGGACGCTGTGTTGGCTCAGGGCCCAATTCCACTCTCTTCTCGCTTGCGAGAAATCTTCCTTAGTGAAGTGTGGTTGTAATTCCATGCACATCTCGCTAGCCTGATTCCAGACTTGGGAATCACCACCCACATTAAAATTGTTGTCAAGCAATTCAAAGGTCTAGTGCTGCTCTTCAATGGAATCAATGGCTGTTTCCCCAACTGGAACAGCCAAGGTAGTCAGTGCCTTTATAGGTGGGACTCATTTTGTCATCTGTGTGAGAGCCAGACACAGCTATCAGGGCTTCTGTAAATCAACAACAGAAAACAACAGCCATTAAACCAGAACAGCTGTGCACTGAAGGCATTTTCTTCTTCTTTTTAAGATGAAAAAAATGTTGTTGCTGTTATCCCCAGCGGTTTCATTTATCAGTTGTCTCCTTTGGTAATTAAGAACATGGATGCAGAGGATTCAGTACTTATAGTTAGTCCTACATCTTGGATATATGCAAAAGTTTTCTAAAGTGAAGAGAATTCTTCATTATGTTATCAGTTCTTTGTCCTGTAAAATCACTTTACACATAAGTGACTTTGATCAGCATGTTAAAGCTGTTATGTTTGCCACCACTATTGCAGATTCTGTGTAGCCTGAGAATGACGTTGAGCAGATGGATAGTGACAGTGATTGGTCAGGGCAAAATAAATGCCCTCCCAAAAACAAAACCGCTTAACAAGAGCCTAATGTCATACTGAATACTCGGGCGGTAACGAAATGGCATTTCAATCTGAATAACAGGCTATGGAGTCAAAAGCCAGTCAGATGTGTGTGCCACATTTTTTTATTTTCAGATAGGAAAACACAGGAGAGCGACAAAGATGACCCTTTTCTCTGATGTCACTGAGAAAAAAACCTGAAATGGGTATTTTTCTTGACATCCAAGTCCCTGTTTGTTTTTGTTTTTTTCTTGTTTGTTTTTTCCTGACTATACATGAAGCCTGCACAAAGTACTACTGTAGGACCAGTGGAGCGTGTAAGAGGGATTAAAAACAAAGATATAAATCCAGTTTGCCTCTCTGTTTCTCTCCAGGGAGGTCAGGCTCAGATTTGCTAGACTGCCTCTGAGGCCCCTCTGTCTCTCCTGAGACACGCTCTGCTTGTTCGTTGAGGTCGGCCCAAGCAGGACTGCTTCTGCACAGTGTGTGTGTGTGTGTGTGTGTGTGTGTGTGTGTGTGTGTGTGTGTGCAGCTGCACCTATTTACAAATCACACTACAAATATCTTCCTAGTTGGAAAGCAAGCTTTTATGCTTCAGCTTCTATCATTTTAGGCTCAAAAAGAACTATTAAAGAACATTTGAAACAGTTTTTTTCTCGATCTCAGCATGTGCCTTGCACAGGCTTGTTGTATGCCTCAGTAGAATACAGTTTCCCAATGCTGCAATTTGATGTTAACAGACTGAGTAATAACAGTGGAGCTGCTACTACAGTAGGGGCTGTCAGTTACAATGATGACTCTTTGCTCAGGAAATACCTGTCTGACACGACTACCATGCAGATGTGAAATTGTCTGTCTGTGGTGGCCACTGTCCATCTAAATTTCATTTAAGGGGCTTTAAAGAAGCTTAATAATTTAAAATGAATGGGGAGTTATTTCAGTATCCATAAAGTGCTTGCATGGATGTTATAATCCCAGAAAGAGAAATTATTCTTATTAGCATTGCTGGAAGAGGCATTAGCAGAAAGCCATGCCTTCAGACATGCTGCACGTCTGACACTGTGAACCAGCCGACTTCTATTAGCGTTTCTATAGTGCAAATGATGTACATATACAATCTCAAAACAAAGAGCTTTGGTTCTTTTTCCAATTATTCAGACAGATTTCTTTGAAAAAAGAAAGAAATATCCTTATAATACTGGCATAGTTGAGATTCTTCAGACAGTAAAAGATGTGTGTATATACTTAGCACATGCAAATGAATGAAACTGTACAGCATCCTGCAGTGTTGGCCCCGCACATCTAGCTAGCAGAGACATTTGACACTGATGGGCACCAATTACAAAGCAGAATACATCAGTGTATTCAGTAGGGTAAGCCTGCAGACAAATTATCCTAGAGTGACAGCCCAGCAAATGCTTGAAATTTGATGGGAATTGATCCCATGCCCTTTCCATTGCTAGTGCTGTGCTCTACCCACTGAACCTCACTGAATCAATAAGGAAGAGGGAGGGAGAGAGCCCCGAGTAGCGATGGCTGAGAGAGAGTGAGAGCAGAAGGACAGATAAAGGGCGTGTTGGATACACAAGAAAAAATGAATCTATTTGGGCGAACACTGTCAAAAACCATGAGAGCATGCTCCAGAAGTAAGGCTCCTTTACTAGAAGGTAAAGGCATATACTCATCACAGTTCAGTGAATGAGGCTCAGCCAGACATATTACATATCTCAGACCACCATTCTACCCGTTCTATTATTATCTCTCCCATTTTTATGCAGATTGCCCTCAAGGTATTATCCATATTTGAATGTTGAAGTCTTTCACTTCAGTCCTGTCACCACAACGTCTCGGTGATGTATCCTATACAGACCTGAATCGGCAGGCTATGTAAATCTGTGGATTTTATCAGTGTATTATCTTATATTATACATTATATATACATTGTATGACACCATAGGCGTGTGAGTGTCTGGATTACTGTGATATAAAGACACACCAACTTTTGGTAAGAGTAAGTAACCTGAATCGATCAGTCACTCAACACAAAAATAATCTGCAACTAATTTCTTAATCGATTAATCGCTTTCGGTAATATTTCATTATTCTGTGGTTTCACCCTCGCACCTGTGAGGATTGAATGCTTGTATTATTTGTGACATGACAGTAAATACAATATCTTCAGGTTTTGGTCGGAGAACAAGCATCCTGATTATGTCATTGGGCTCTGGGAAATTTTTTTTTTTACAATGTTTTCCCCAGTTTTGTGGAAGACTTAGGTGCACATATTTGGCGGGGGGTTTAGGCATCCTTCCTCAGGAAAATGTTATGTTTTTCAATAAAATAAATGCAATTTCCCTATACATTTTGAATCTCTTTGTGCGATTTTGCATCTCTTTGTAGTCGTGTTGTGGTAGTTTTGCGTCTCTTTTTCATACCATTTTGGACCATTCTTATCACCATATCTGTGTCTAAAACGTTGGAAAAGCTGGAGCAGATAATAAATAAACAGCACTTAAAAAGCTTAACGGAAAAACTTGCTAAAGAAGTCAATTTACAGTCATTAGATCTGGGAAACGTTTTTCTTTACATTTATTCTGCTTAGGTGCTGCCCCTAACGGCTCTGGTGCTGCACCTAAACCTTATAATGGCAGGAGAAACCCTGTTTTTATATGATTAATTTATTTATTGAGAATAATAATAAGTTGCAGCCTTAAATCATTGTGCAACAAGAGAACCGGTGCTGTAGTAGTCTCTGGTCTTTGTCCAGTACTTATCATACATTAGCACTAAGGGTGCTCCGATCAGGATTTTTGAGGCCGATCACCGATCACCGATTGCTGGAAGACGTATCGGCCGATACCGATAACCGATCACCGATCACTTTTATGAACTGAAAATTACGCCATTACATAACAGTCACACATGTTTAGAGAATGTATCAGTAACTGTTTGGCTTTCTGTCCTAGCTCAAAATCTAAAAAATGTCCTTTCAAGGTTCAAGGTTCAAGGAGTCTTTATTATCCCCGAGGGGCAATTCGTTGTGCAGCAATAGAATGCAACATAAACAACACATAGACTATACAGAAAACAAACCCCATCAATAATAGACAAAATAAATACAAACTACGGTACACAGACATACACATCTCGCAATGACTTATTTACAAAGCCTATAGCAGCAGGAACAAAAGAGTTTTTATGTCTGTTTGTCCTGCATTTTGGCAGACAGAATCTGCGGCCAGACGGAAACATCTTGTCGCTGTTCAGAGGGGGGGTTATATCAGCCAGGACTGACTGGGCTTTCTTCAGAGTCCTTATCTCATATAGAGAGTTTAAGTCAATCAGGGAGTTTTGGGAAATTTTGCCACACACTTTAGTTTTTTTTTAGTTTTTTTTTTTTTCAATCACTGCACATTTCTTCAGCACACACAGTCAGTCACACGACACACACACACACACACACACCGACACCGACACACACACACACACACACACACACACACACGGCGAAACAGCTGTTTGAGCGGCGCACACACAGACACACACAGTCAGTCACACCGACACACACACACACACACACACACACCGACACACACACACACACACACACACACACACACACACACACACACACACACACACACACACACACACACACACACACGGCGAAACAGCTGTTTGAGCGGCGCCGGAGCTGCTAGCTACACAACTCCGCTCTGCCTTAGCGTTAGCTAACTCTGAAAACTCCTCATCCTCCTTTCTGTGACTAACCTTCAAATGTCTGATGAGGTTGGTGGTGTTGAAATGTCTTTGGAGATTTCCGCCTCGTGGTATTTCCTCGGTACACACGTTGCTAATCGCTAGTGTATTGTCTTTTTCCCAGATAGCAACGAGTCGGCGGACCACCAGCGGTGCTCCAGAGGCAGTAGAAGCGTCAGAATGGTGTAATCACAAACACGTTTGCCGGAGCACCACCGGTGGCAGCCGCTTTTTAAAAGCAGTAGCCGTCTTCCTACCGCCTTCGTTCCGCGGCCGCGGGCCAACTCCTGTTCTGCCACCGTTCAGACACCTTGTAGAACTGCCAGACCGCTGAATGTAGGGACGCCGCCATTTTGAAAATGTTCTCAGGAGTAGTGCGCTCTTAATACATCCGTGGTAGTGCGTCATCTGATCGGCCTATCTGATCGGCCTTTATGGAGACCACCGATCAAACTATTTAAAGCCACTATCGGCCGATACCGATCGGTGGCCGATCGATCGGAGCACCCTTAATTAGCACAATACATAATGCTGTTGAGTGAAACAAGCTAGCACTGTGAGGTGAACATGAGCTAATGGTTTGGACACACAAGGGTGAAACTGCTACCAACAAGGTTCATGTTGTTGGCTTAGCGGTCCAGTATGGAGTCCACTGTGTAACATCCAAGATTGTATCTTTGGATTGGAGTGCCATCCTCCCTCATACAAGGGACATTGGATTCTTGAGTCGAGCCTCTTCGGCAACACTTCCTCTCAGACTGTGTACATATTCCACCTCCTTCAGTTGAATTGGCAGACCCTTACCACAACCATGGCCCTAACCTCGACTTTTTCTAACAGAAAGCATACAGGGCTTGTTGGGGGGTGCTGAAAGGCGTAGGACCAATCCGTCCTGTGGGAAATTGTCTCAGTAAACAACAGTCCCCGGAAGACCTCAAAGATAGAAAAAATAAACAAACAAAAAAATCTCACCTTGCTAGAAGCAACCACACAATCTAAACTCTTTTATTGTTAATTTGCCTAGTCTTAAATGATTCATTTTGCAGCTACTTCTGTCTAATATTACAAACTAGGTGTCCATTACATTTTATGTACGGCATGCATATGCAGGCATATCAGTAACACTTTGTGTTGCTGCTGTAATTGATATTTTAAGTTTATTTGATGCTTTTGAGTGACATTTGACTCTCAGGCAGCAGTCAGGGAACTCATAGATTGTTGGAGGAGAAGCTTGCCGACTGTAAGTACTGACTGAGGCCATCTTAGGGCTCCTTAATGTCACTGTGTGATTTATGTAGACAAAATGTCCACCGGGAGAGAAGAAGAGGTAAGGTTGGGGGCTGAAATATTAATGTATGGGAAGAGAAACATGTGGAATGTGTGTTGCCGGATGTGTGAATAATTGATGAAGCTTCCCTTTTGTAAAGTGCTTGAGATGTCCCATGCTCAGTGGTCTAATGGAAGAAGGTATGGGATTTTAGTTGGCCTCCACAGGGCTGTCTTTCAGAGGCAAAGGCACCTATAGTCATATGTTGCATTTTTTTTAAATAATATTAGAGGTCCCTTGATACAAAATCAGTAAAAGAATTTTTCAGAGTTAATGGTTACTAATGTTTCCTCTGAGAAATAAAGGTGTTTTTAGCCTAAGGAAAGAAATAATCCTAATTGAAAGTAAACAGTGGGATCATTATTGTCTCTGAACATGACTCCCCCTCTTTACATCTTTTCAAATTGGAAGAAATGGAGAGGAAAGAACTGGGTGTAGTGGTGATGGGTGTGCTGGGGGAGTACTCACTAACTCTAACTCACACTAACTCATAATCACATGCTGTCATGCCTACTTACCCACAAGTCTGCCACAGTGCCATTTTGTGTGTTAGGATTGGGTGCTTAGCATACAGTAGGCCTGCTTCTAATACATGAAACCACCATTCATTCATTCACCGACTCATTCATTCATTTATTCATTCATGTCCACAGAATGCAGTGACTTGCTGATAGCTGAAGGGACACTGAGATATGGTAGTGCAGTGGCTGTGGCAGCGCAATGAGGATTACAGTCCATCATATCTGATCTGAGACTGTTAGATCCCAATATTGAATTACCGACCCTGCGGGGTCTCTGGTTCCGTTATCAATTTGCAAACGAATAACGCGGAAAGGAAAGGGATGGGAGCTGGAGTTGGGTGGGGTTGGGGGTCATGTGGCTTTGGCAGATTTTGGTGGGATGCAATAAATTTAATAACAGCCAATTTCTTTTGTCCAAGCGACTGCATGTGGCAACAACTGCATTGCCATGTGTGATTTAGGTGCTATGGAGCTTGAGTCCTTCCTAATTCAGTTGGATATATGGTCCCATTTTGGAGGGATTACAGTTGTAGTGCCTGCATAAAGCCTTCATTAACCATTATATTAAAAAAAAACATATTTATGGCCCTGATACCCTTTTAAAACAACATTTTAAAAGCTGTGTGAGGGGTTTTAATAGGAGAGCCCTGTAAAGGATACTCAATAGTAATTCATATGGAAATTCTCTCAGTCACTGTCTGCCACATTGTTCGTTTGAACTGAGCTCTGATCCTGTTGGCATGAAAATAAGCCTCCAGTTGTAAAGTGTCATATAGACATCTTTGCATCAATTCCTCCAAACCTCTGTATCTAAACATTGCTTTATGCATCATGGAGAGATACTGAAGTCACGACTTGAAACTGAGGTATGTGTGGCATGTGGAACATGATTTCTCACTAGCACTGCTTCGCACATAGCATCAGGGTACATGTCGAGCCTGCAAGAAAGTGTGGAGTGCGGCGGTTGCAGCAGTTGGATTGATTCACTGCAATGTGTGGCCTGCTGCCACCCCTGGTGACGGGAAATGTGCCATGGTGCCCTGGTTGAGATGAAGAGGCTTGTTGTGGAGTGTGAAGGTGGAGGTGGAGATGCAGTAATAAAGATAAGAGTATATGAAGAGGAATATGTATAGCTGTCTCTCTCTTTCTCTCTCTCTCTCTCTCTTTGTGTTTCTCTCTCTTGCCTCCCTCCCACTATCATTCATGCCTTTATACTTAGTTTCTCCTTTTTATACACATCCTCCTGTTCTTTATTTTAAGGCACACGCATGCCTCTCTTTGTTTTCAATTCCTCTTTCTGGGTTTCTTTCGTTCACCTCGCTGACAATATGAATAGCAGCCAATAAGAGCTCTTATCTTACGAGTGCACCAAAAGAGATACAAGTATAATTCATCATTCCATATTACCTATTGTCATGACTTCCTGCAAAGATTTCCCAAGGAAATTATGATAAGGAACCAAGACTATTTCTTTTTTATTATTATCAAGTGTGATGCTTTTTCATGTAGGCCTCTGATATCCTTCAGTTGTCCATATTATACTGAACTTTAAAAGCTGAACCTTAATGCTGTACATGCTTAGTCATTGCTTTCCATGACAATTCAAGTGCCTTACATATTCATGTCTGCTTTTGTTGAGACTCCTAAGAAAAGCTAACTTAGACAATGAGGTCCAAAGTAGCTATCCCAATTCAAACATTCCTTTTATAAGAAATATACTAGGAAACATTGTCTTTAAATGGATTAAGAACTTTCTGATTAAAACCAATTGTTTCAATTGTGGTTCTGTTGAAAGTCCTGCAGAATGATTTTTTATGAATGGTTTTCATACAACGTACATGGAGAACATTTTATGTTAATAAAGCTGCCTTTGTAACATGCTCTTCTCGCCGCCCTTAAAAGTCTATTAAGAGTCTGCAGAATAGCCAACATCCTGCTGCTACTGTAGTTTTCTGATCAAAACTAAAAAGAGAGAGCCTATCATGCAAGTGGAGTGATGAGCTATTTTAACATAGCACTGGCTATGAAGAACACTGCCTCCATGTATCATTAGGACCTAACTTTAAAGTACTTTTGATTGGACTTAAAGTTCTTAGTGGCTGAGGACCAGCCTACACTGTAGGTCCTGTCTTGTTTTGTGTTCAGTTCATGATCAGTCTGATGCTCCGCTGTGGATTTGTTAGATGTTGAGAAGTAGTAGAAGAAAATTGGAGCTTTCTTAAACTCGCCTCCCAAACTTTGGATTCCCATGGATAATAGGGAGGCAACTTCAGTTAGACAGCTTACAAGACGTTTATTTCAGTTGGCTTTTAAGTATTCATTTAACTTGTGAATTTCTCCGTACATCGTTTTAGTATCGTCCTACTTTAACTCACATTATTTTCATGTACTGTAGGGTGCTATGTGTAAATATAATGTAATTATATGAGGAATACAGATTTTTGTTTTTTTTTAGATGTGTGTGCTCAGTTATTCAATAGAAAGAGAAAGAAAGGTGGCCTAATGCCCCCTGTGAAGTTCCAGCAGATGCCATTATTTTCAAACACGGTGTCAAAAGCCCCAGGTGTGCTGATCATTGCATTGATGAATAGTGAGAAAGGGAGCCCGAGTGGAGAGGGAGATGGAGAGGGAGATGGAGACAGGGATTGGCTAAGGTCCTCTTATGTTATTTTCCTGGGGGCGCACACAGCTTGTCTCATGCGGTAATCCATGCATGGTAAAACCTTATCCATGGGGATAATGTCAACTCACTCCCGAAGATAACAAGACAAAAGCCCTTGCTTAGCGCTCACTCCAGTGTGTGTTTCATATTCCCCTAATCTGCTATCTTACATGGCTCTGTTCTATGGATTTGTTGCCCGAGCTTGCCGATTAACACTAACACAAACACACACACACACACACACACACACACACACACACACACACACACACACACACACACACACACACACACACACACACACACACACACACACACACACACACACACACTTTGGACTGTGTAGCTTTGTACATTTTCTTGTTATCAAAAAAGATAGTGGACAGAAGTGACATTTATTTCATTTCAACTACGTCACGCACCCTTTTCTGTTTAAGTAAACACAATTGTGAATATATAATCTAGTGCTGCAGCTATTGGTTATTTTACTAACCGATTATTCTACCGATTATTCCATTGATTAATCGAGTAATTGGGTTGGTTTTATTGAAGAGATAGTTTGGTTTAATTTTCAGAAAAAGCTAAATTTGTATTGCCTACATTGCTTACAATATCATCTCTCAAAAAACTAAACATATTACAGTAAGTTAATTTACTCTAAGTGCCATATTACATTGTTTTTAAAGAAAACATTTTCTGAAATGCAATAACAACCTCAAACTAAGGTATACATTAAGTTTCAACCTGAGACTGATTTGTATATAGGCTTATAAGTAGAATGTGGAAGTGGAATGGATTATTAAGTATTAAGACTCAATGTTTTCTGTTGAGATGCTGAAGCATTGACGTTGTGCTATTATTGTGGTAAGCTAGTTCGATTTTGCAGTAGACACACTGTACAGAGTTTTTGTTTTAATTACGTTTGAACTGATTCCAAACTTTGGACACTTTCTGTTGTTTTCTCCAGCCTGTCTCTTCTCTTAGCCCCTCACTATTTACGTTCTCTTTCTTCATTTTGTAAACTGCGGCGTCAGTTTCATGGCATGTGTCGCCAGCAATGTCAGACCGGTGTGCGACAGCATAATCATCCGTGCGGAAACACCGTGAGCGATACGTTTGTAACGTTGTTTAAACGAAGCTTCGAGGCAAATCATTTTGCATCAAGGATTTTTAGTAATCAAATTATTAGTTACTCGAGGAATCCATTTTATTTGTCACGTGAAATCATACCAGGTACAATTCCAGTAAAATGATATAGTGTGGTGGCAGCACAAAAGCTGCATGGGAACAGTGTGTAGTCAGTATTAAAGCTTGCCAGTAGTGAATATTATTTTAGCCTCGGATTTAAGTGTACCAGATGATTTTATTGCTCATGGCACTCATGGATGTTTGATTACTCATGGTGAGTTGATTGAGCTTGCGCAATTGTAGAGTTACTGTACATAGCCTGCTGTGCTTCTAAGTTAAATGGAGGAGCCAGTTGTCAATTATCGTTGTGTAAAAATGTGTGAGTGCGACACACCTGTGTGTGTGTGTGTGTGTGTGTGTGTGTGTGTGTGTGTGTGTGTGTCTGTGTACAGCATTTCTATAGTAGCGTAGTGTAAGGATCAAAAGATTATAAAAAGGACATTTGGCAGTGTGGTTCATGCTCAAAGTGGCCTAAGAGATCCAAGGTTTAAGAGCACTGAATCTTCACGAGACCGAAGGAACATCTGTCACATTCACACCCGACACGTCAGACAACTCAGTGAATTATATATTGAAAGTTCCCTCCAGGATCCAGGCAGAGACATCTTTCTCTCCGTCTCTCCCCTTCCATCTGATGTGCTGCATTGAATCATTGATAGGACATCCACAACAACAGTGCTCCTCCCTATAAAACACCTGTCACAGACAGCCTGAAAGGAATACAACCAGAGTGAGATGTGGAATCTGTTTTGATCTTTTCAATAGTGAGCTTTGCAGCAAAATGATGCATATTGGGTATAGGGATGCACCGATCCGACTATTTCAGTCTTGACACTGATACCTGGACTTAAGGTATCGACCGCTACTGACTTATGATGCGATACCAGTGTTTAATTAATAAGCAGTTTGAGTCTGTAACGGACTGATACAAATCCCTAATATTGAGGTTTGTATAAAAATACTGGCAACGTTATGCTGTTTACTGCAGTACCTGATTCATCACCTAATATTTCTGTCCATAACCAACAAAAACTAGCATGAAAAATTCTCATTATTGTGATTTCATGAAAGAACACTGTCAAGTGAGTGACATGGCTTTTTATATTCCAGTGTGTCTTCTCCTGTTATGTACCTATACTTTCTGAGGTAATGGGAACACCAAACCCTATTAACTACTTTCCATGATTGCTATCAATGTAACGGAATGAAGGCGTCGGTGCAAACGAGACACTGCCGCTGTCAGCACTAGCATGCACTTTCAGTCATCAAGTATACTCTTTGATCCCAGCTGGAGTCACGGATGCTTCATGGATATGATGGAATATTTTATTGCAGTTGTAGGGAAAGCAATTGGTGGGGTTGCCTCAGTCCATCGGTTTCACCCTCTTCCCTTCATAGTAACTAAAGCTATAAAGCCTCAACTTGCTACCCAAGTGAATATTTTGCATGTTGTTACTCCTTAACTGTCTGTTTTACAAAAGGACTGCGCTCCCTCTGAGTTTCCCGAGTGTAAGGGTGGTATGGGACCGGCGGGGTTGAGGATGGAGTGGGGTTAGTAAAGATGAGTCTGACACTCCAGCCAGAAAAAAGTCTGTGGCATTACAGAGAATAATGAAGATAAAGATGAGATTGGGTATTGGGAAGATTGGAGGGTCAGTGTGTAAGATCAATGTATGGAGGGAAGTTAAGATAGATGAAGGTAAGGGCAGACAGATATCCTCTTTTTCAGAAATGGAAACCAGCTTGATTAAAGGAACCCACATTTCTCTGAGTGGCCACATCGAGGCTTGATCAGATAAGAAAATAAAGCACAAGGCATTATTCATGGGTTCTTTTTTCGCAGAGGGTTTGGGAGAGTTTTAAGTTATTGGATTTTGGACCACAAACAGCAGCATCCCTCAACACAACCATGGTATGCTTTTTGAAGCATGCAGCCAAAGCCTGTGGGTTTAATTTAAAGTTTGCGTGTCATTCAACGCAATTCACTTTTAACACATGTTCTATGCATTTGCAATCACTAGTGTACATCTAAAGCAAAGCATGCAGTATTATACTGTGTAATAATAATCAAGCCGGTGCTTTTGTGACGGGTCACATCCAGGGCAACTCCATCAAACACTTGGCATAAGTCAAAAAATAGACCTGTTCTTGTTCTTTGGTAATCCACAACAGCTGTGTGTGTGTGTGTGTGTGTGTGTGTGTGTACTTGATGGATATCATGTGTGTCCCCACGTGCATGTGTGTATGTGGGGAGACAGAGAGAGCAGATAGCAAGGCCAGATGGGTCCAGCTGTGGATCTGGTGGCCTAGATAAAGGCTAGATGTGTGCCACAACCTTCATTTGGTGCCAGCAGAACATTTAAAATAGGTGTTAAAAGCTTGAAGGCTTTGATGGACCCAGCATCCAGCCGAGGGAGTGCTCATCGGCTCATCATAGCTTTTAAATAAAGTCTATAATGAAGAATGTTAAAAATTGACCACTGCACTGTGTCTATTTAGCAGAAGTGGGAGTAAGTCACACATGTGCAAGTCTCAAGTCTTAACCTCCAAGTCACAAGCAAGTCTCAAGTCACTGTAGTGAGAATCAAGCAAGTCAAGTCGAATACGGAGAATACGGCCTGGCTATTACATTAATAAAAAGTCAAGTCCTTTCAAGTCATCTGTCTCAAGTCTTGAAAACCAAGTCCAAGTCAAGTCAAGTCATTTATCAATGTAAGTCAAGCAAGTCTCAAGTCCTCAAATTGGCGACTCGAGTCAAGTCGTGTGACTCAAGTCAAGTCGTGCGACTCAAGTCTCCCACCTCTGCTATTTAGGGTTAACATTGCCATTACAACTTTGATGTTTCAATCAGGAAACTGTATTTACATACTTAGCTAACCTGGGCTGGAACCATTAGAGTAATTATTTTAGGTATCAAACTTAGTTTGAATGGTTAATCCATTGTCCATAGTCAATTAATTATTATTAATTGTCAACCATTATTTTTTCAATTAATAATTCATTAAATGTCAAAAATAGTAAAATTTTTGTTATGGCTATCAACTAATTCTTTACTCAACTAAGCATTATCTCTAAATAATATGAAAAGTCTTGAATAAATTGGTCCATCATCAAAAATGTCTGTCCATTTTCTGTCAGTCAACAAATAAATTAGATTACGGTAACCGACTACCAGTAATCATTTCTTAACTCTTAGTTTTCAATATGTGGGAAAATACAGAAAAGTAGCCAATTCTTTGTTTTCAAATGTATCCAGACAGTGCTTGCAGTCTGTAGCGGCCATTTCAGAAAACCTCCAGCATACAGCCCATTCCCACACAAACACTTAAATGGCCATTATGAGAGGAGAGGTGGAGAGCCGGTGCTGGCCTGTAGAGAAGGAGGAGGTGAGGTAGCCAGTCTCTGTCCTTTTCCAGGGAACTGTAGGACAGAGAGAGCCTTCACCAGCACCCCAGGGAAAGGGAAGACAGATTAATCCAGAGGCTTTAATATTTCAGATGGAAACGTATTACTGCTCTCTTGCTCTTTCTTCTCTCCCTCTCTCTCTCCCCCTCTCTCTCTCTGGCTCAGAGAAGTGGGCCTTGCTTTCTCCTGCTCTCTTCTTATATCTTCCTCTCTGGCTTAAAGCATGAATGTGTTTCGCTGAGGGGTAGATTTCCCCATCCAAAGCTTCTCTGTCTACTTATTGTGACAGGAAGAGTTATATCAGCATGAGATAAATCTAAATAAATAGTGGAGTGTGTGTTTTTGTGTTTGTGGGGGCCTCATCTGTCTGTCCATCTGTACATGCACTGATAGCTCTTGAGCTTGCAACCAACCCTTGCTGTCTATTCTTTGTTAGTAGGGCTGGGCGATGTGGTCAAAATCTTGTATCCAAATATTTGTCATTTCATATCTTGACAACGGTATATATCACGATATAGCATGTGTTCTGGTAATTCAGTAAATAGTCTATTATGAAATAACCACACGGCAATTAAAATTAAGGTAATTTTTGTATTCTGTGTAAATTAAATACTTGACAGATGAAAAGTACTGAATATTTCTCTTTTTATTAAGGTGCCCATATTATGAAAAAATCACTTTTTCTGGGATTGGGGGTGTTATTTTGTGTCTCTGGTGCTTCCACACGCATACAAACTTGGAAAAAAAATCGATCCATGCTGTTTCGAGTGAGATACGGGTTTCTAAATGTGTCCTGCCTTCAGTCTCTGGGTGAGCTGTTCAAAATCTGCTCTGCTTTTTACGTAACTAGCCGAAACGACGGGCTAAACGCAACCGTTAGCATGCTAGCGCTAGTGTTAGCATGCTAGCTCGTTCTCAATGGCAAAGCACTGCTACAACACACACAAATTCACCATAATCTACAAAAGAACTACTTACATGTGCACCCTCCTTTAGAAGAAGTCTCCCGGCTAATCCTGCCTTGTAACTGACCAAAGTTGGAGAAACAACCTTTCTTTTACTGTCTATGGAGCTAACTGACATGATCTGCGATCTGAGCTACTGAGCATGTGCGAGTGCAGCCAAAGATAGTACAGAAGAAAAGATGATTCACTCTGTCAGCTAAAACAGAGACCTGAACACAAGGTGAAAAGAGGAGCTGCAGCAGTGAGAGAGAGATGTGCAGTACAACAAAAATATGGTGTTTTTTGAAAATTAAACCATGTAAACCTATTCTGGTACAACCTTAAAATACAATTATGAACCTGAAAATGAGCATAATATGGCATCTTTAATAATATTAGTGCAAAATGAACATAACATAAGGATCAGAATGTAAATCGTCTTCCAAATGATGTAAATATAGCCGTAGTGCAGTTTGGCTGTTTTTTTTGACAAAATATATACAATAGACATGTTTATATTGTTTTGACGATACATATCGTCATATCGACCACTCCAACATGATATATCTATATATTGTCTTGGATGTAGTTCTGTCTACTTAAGTCTGTCATGACCTCTTTGAGGATCATCACACAACTCACAGCCACTGTCTTCAAACGTCCGACAAATCCATTGTTATCACATTTTTCATCTGACCCTGTGACATCTATCCTGGCTTAAGAACAAAGATTCAACAAATAATATATTACAGCATGCATAGGTTCCCAGCATGTCTGCTGGCAAGAAAATCCAACCTAAGAAGATTAGATTAGACAGATTAGACAATTCTAATCTTGTGGACTATGAACCAGGGTTCTAGAGAACAATGGTTATTATAGCTTATTTAAAGTGACTATATGTTACTTTAAAATGTTTCTGAAACGGTGTCATTTGTTTACATAAATGACCTGTAACAGCAAACGAGACTAACAGTAAAAAGAATGCTATTTTTATATATAGTTTTTATTAATGCCTCTGCCCGGTTCCGATTTTTCCTGTAAAGTCACAAAATGATTTACAGCAGATCGACGGCGCTACAGAGCACACATTCTGAGGCTCACCGATTTTGGCGTAACACCGGAAAAGCCTGTGTTAGTGAGTATGCAGGTAGACGTAGCAGGATATTTCTTTATATAGGCCTAATTGTATTTTTATTTTTTATTTTTTTATGTAGTTATGGCTGATACTGGTGCAGGGCCATCACAGAAAAGAAGGAAATTATACAAAGAACAACTAAAAACTAAAAGGGAAAGTGAAAGTCTATGTGCGAAACCAGAGGAACACTCGGTCGGGCTTCCGACAGATGGAGACAGTTACGTGATTGTAAATTATTCAAAAACGTCCCCGAATTCGCCCTCAGGTATGTAATATGTCTATTTCATTCATAAAATAAATTTAGACTGCACAATGTGGTTGTATGTCAGTAGCCAACATCAAATTAGCGTGGACGTTTTGTTCATTTTAGTTTGTGTTTGTGTTGGCCTACTAGCTTCTATTCCGTTGTCCCCCTGTACTTGTGTCAAGCATCTGTAGTTTCATGAAATGCGCTATATAAATCTAAGTTATTACTATAGTTGCTACAACAAACTCTTAATGCTTTGGCTAGTGACATGGTGACAACGTTACCCGGTTTAGCTCATGATACATCCAAAGTAGGCTAAGTTACCGTATACAACACTTGAAATGCAACGATGCATCTGTAACATATTCTCTTATTGAAAATGAATGATTTTCTGTCAGAGCAAAATATTCATTGCGACTCTATAACCTCCCGGTAACGCTAACTCAGTAATACATTAGGCAATACAGCACCGTAAAGAGAAGACCTTTACAACAGCAGGTGTGGTAAAAGTACTACCGCTATTGTCCAAAGCGGCCGCTTGAATCAACACAAACTGAAAGTTACGTATAGCCACTAGTATAATGTTCATAGATACTCAAACACTCAAGTTGTTCTCTGTTACAGTTTTGTCAAAAACTGATGCTGCAAAAAGGAAAGATAGCTGTCTTTTTTGTGATGGTTTTGTAGTGGAAAAAGAATGGCGTGCAACATGACGAATGTGGCCACTAAGCACTGTTACTGAAGGCTTGGTTTGATGTACCTGATTAATCTATGTTGAGCTATTGCAATAGAACATATCAGCTGGGTGGATGCACACAGGCTGTTACCTCTGTTTAAAATGCAATCTCAATTCAGCTCCACTGTATCCCATTCAACAGCCATCCATTACCTTGCTACATGTGCAGGTCAGGGTCACTGCTACTCTGCAGGGAAATGTATTCCCTGCAATGTATCTTGGGTCAGACCCCGTGTCTCCTCCCAGGTACTGTACGCCTCCTAGCTCAGTAAATCTCCAAAGGGAGATCTTACAGGTACCCAAGCCACCCCTACTTCTCCAGTGTTTTTTTAATCAGGAGATTGTGCTGGCAAGTTCATACTGTGCTTGTTTCTTTTCTTTTTTCTCTCGTGGTATTCAGTTAATGCATACTATTTAACATGCCATTCTTCATCTATCTCTGCTCTCGAGGCCTGAAGCTGTTTGTGGGGGAATGAAGTTATCTTCCTCTCTCTTCCTCCCTCGCTTCCAGAGCTGCACATGTCAAACACACAAAAGCACACGCACCTCCCAGTCACACAGGACGACACATGCTCACACTCCCTCTCACACATGCAAGACAAAACACAAGCTCGCTCTCTCTCTCTCTCTCTCTCTCTCTCTCTCTCTCCCTTCCTCTCCCTTTCTCTCCCACACACGCACACACCACCCTACAATTCATCTCCCAAAAGGTCTCCTCTCACTGTCCAAGCCAAACAGTTAGATAATGTGCTGATATGTTTGACACATACCCTCCCCCTTGTTTCCCCTATTTATTTTTCTCCCTTCTGCTTTACCAATATCTCTTTTTTCTTTCACTCTCTCCCTTAAGACCCGTGAGTACCCGTGAGACCACGCACGCGCACACACACACACACACACACACACACACACACACACACACACACACACACACACACACACACACACACACACACACACACACACACACACACACACACACACACACACTAATAATGCCAAGTCAGAAATCTTATACTGATATTTTCTATAATTATGTTCTTTTACCAGGAACCTGAGTGTGAGGTGCAATCTTACTGTAACTGCCAGTGGTTTTAAGATGTAGTGTGTCTGTAAAGGTTCAGATTGCTAATCGCATACTAGATGCTCAGCTATTTGGCGCTTTAAAGGTGAAGGTAGTAAAACGTTAATGGTAACTGCCAGTGTTTTCTACAATGCAGATAGTGTATATAGAAACAAAAGAGCATTTTGAAAATATAACCTTACTTTCTAGCATTTTATAGACTAAGTAAATGGTCAATTAATAGAAGTTATCTTGTCTTATCTTAGTTGCAGCACCAGTCATTATTATATCGCAAATTAATTTAATTTAATGGTGGTTACAATAGTAACAAATTCAAATTGACAAAAAATAAATGCACATAGAAAAGTCCTCCAAAGAAATTACTAAATTCTTTTTTTATCTGACACACCATCGACAGGATGATATATTTGTCATTGCCTTTTAAAACCGCTGCAAATCTGTGAATACATGTTTTATGAAACATGTTGTTTTGGGGAACTTTCTGAAACAACTCATGCTGTTGTTTGTCTTGGGAGATCAGTCTCCAATATCACTGACAAACATAGAAAATAGGAATCAAATGTAGAAAAACAAAAAACAGCACAGACAGAAAGGGATACATTTTATGAATTGTATGGTGGCTGAACCACCATAATTATGGAAAAAAAAGGTTTGGAGGAGGAGACGGGTGTTTTTCAAATTCACCTTTTTCCTGATGTTATCATTGTCATAATAGCGTTTAGCTTTTGCCACCATTACTCTTATTCTACTTCTTCCTGCTATTTATATTTTTTGTTGTTGTGTTATTTTGGTCTTTTGGTGTGGACAATTTCCTCTTTCATGCTGCTGCCATAGCTGCTCCTTTTGACACAGCATTTGTAACAGAACTGCTGCTAAACAGCCTTAACTTGCTCTCCCCTATCGAAAATGAAGTTGATCTGTCCAGTCGAGGAGCTGTCCAGTGCTGAAAGTGGCAGATACAGCACTGAGCTTTTAGAGGTCAACAAGAGTCTGCAGCAGACAGGGTGCAACAGGAACACCATGTTGAGGGCCAGAGACACACTGGGAGCAGCTGGCCTGGAAAGAGAGGGGAGAGCAAGAAGTGAAGCCAGAAACGGAGAGAAATGTTAGGGTAGAGGGATGGAGGACAAAATGGGGAATGGAGCAACGAGAGTATCATTCTCTGTTACACTGTTTCACATGGTGGAGCCTCTCTTTAAAAGGCCAATTACTCTGTAATAGTCCTAGACTGACTAGGTGATTTCTCACTGTGCTGAGTGGAATGGCAGAGCAGGAGTGGAGTCAGTCCAGTGGAGAAACCCAATCATCATTGCACTGGAGTGAAAGGAGTCAAGGGACACGTGTGTGTGTGTGTGTGTGTGTGTGTGTGTGTGTGTGTGTGTGTGTGTGTGTGTGTGTGTGTGTGTGTGTGTGCGTGTGCGTGTGCGTGAACAGTTTATGTGCATAATTGTCACTATTCCACTGAATTCATTATTGAATATGACCTTCAAGTACTGCAAGCATACTTCAATAGAGCCAAAATGTTATGTATGTGTGCGCTTACATGGCTATTTATGAAAGAACCCTCACAAGGGATACATTGTATGTACTGTACCGTACTGTACTGTACCTCTTAATACAGAAAACTGCAAGACGATACCAGAGACTAAATTTACTTTCACATAACATTGAATTGATTTTTTTATACATCATGCAGTTTTAGTTTCTGTATTACAGTAAATTGATTTAATTGCAAGTTAATTCAATTGACTGCTACCTTTACTACCTAAAATGTCCTCAATCCCTTTTATGTCTTTGTATGCCTCTTATTTATTTCTAGCCTTTTTTTTTCTTTTCCTGCTGTCATTCATATCTAACATGGTGGTGCTGTGGGCTTAACACAGACAGTATTCCATAGTTATTAGTTGCTTGTAATTTTGGTGATGTAGGGATTTAAGCTTGTTTCAGTGTTGCACTCACGTCCCTTTGGATAAAAACATCAGGTACGCATAAAGTATAAATGGACAGCACTGAGAGGATTGTAGCTGCTACACAACTCAGCAGCAACCCATCCCGACAATGAAAAGATTATAGTCACATAACATGTAAGCTAATGATCTCTCCACTGGCTACATTATGAATTGCATCACCAATTGAAAGACAATTTCAATGTTGTGTCAGAATGGTTAGAACGGAATCAGGAAAGGGCAGCAGCTTAGTGGCATTGCCTGTCTGATGTACTATTAGTTGTAAGCTCAACTTAGTTTTTTTTTTTCTAAAGAGAGATTGGTTTTATGAGACCATTCATTGATAGAAAATATGAATGAATGAATGAATGAATGAATGTGTGATTTGGCAGAATTGGAAAGTGAGGTCCATTTTACAAAATATGTAGAAAATATTTTGCTTTAAGAATGTCAATTTTCCATGAAATGAAATGGCTCAACAAAACCCTGAAATATTCTGGTATACAGATGATTAAACATTGGAGTGCTCGTTTAATTTTGACCTGTTTAAGTTTGCGGTGTTTCATGCGCCTGGAAGAGATGGCAAGGCAGACTTAATTAGTCTATTATAAAGTATATAGTCTTGTATTGCCAGACCTATCTCCACAGAGCTGTGTCAGTGCTGGAGTGTGGTCTGGCTACTCCGCCTTTCTATTCTGGGACAGAAGAAAAAACACTCTGGATTGTTTGTATTTCTTAAAAACCAATCATAATCGTCCTTGGAAGCACTAAGCCCCGATAGCAGGAGTGGAGGGACATCCTGTGTGTCGGATGTCATGTTTTATCCCAGCAATGTTGAGCCAGATTGTATAATATATATAAAAAAAATTCCAGTGATTTTTGAATAGATCTGATTGAGAAAGCTGTATGAATGTTTTTTTTTTATTATTTTAGATTTAAATTTTTTGTTGTATTTTGAAAATATATGCATACCACTCAACAACACTTTGACTTCATTCATTCATTTGGGTATAGTTGTATGAAAGGCAAAAAAAATGATTTATTAAGTAATTCGTAAAAAAGTAGAGAATATACTGACTTCTTGTCAGTATGTTTTTTAGGGTCAACAGATTACAACAATAAAAAGAAAACATCAGTTTGTGATTAAGCACCACTCACGTCACTGTGACAGTGATGTCAGTAAATGAAAGCAAACGTATTTCAGATGTTTGAGAAAATATTATGGACTGCATCATGAAACGGCCAGTTAGGAAGGTGCCGTGAACTTACATATGCTCTGGAGTCAAGGGAGCAATCTGGCAGTCTGCAAGTGTCTGTCAAGTCTCGAATCAAAAGACGTAGAGCATCACAGATGAACACAGCCCATCAGGAGAGGGACCTCTAGTAGCCGCTGCTCATCTCTAAGATATCACATATTTAAAACATTAGACTCTTCATCTTATACACTGTTTGTCACAATCGACAGACGTATGTCATGAAGGAGAATGGCGCACCATAGAAATTAACATGGGCTTCTTACTTTTTGACAGGCTTGCTTTTCAAACATCAAAACTGTCAGAACCTAATCTAATTTGATGGTTTCTGTAAAATAAACTAGGGCATTCTCAAAGCGCAAGGCAGAGAATTCCCTGCCCTGCCAGACTGGTTCCTCCTCTGTGGTTCTCTTTAAAAGCCAACTTACCACAAGCTAATGGTTGCGTATGAATGTTTAAACACATATGGATGGGATCAAAGATTTTTAGATGTGCGTGACAGTACCCATGCCTTCCCTTGTGGCTTCTGCTGGCCTCCACTAAAGATCCTTGAGTGAAGTCATGCTGAAAGGACCAGATGACGCTGCTGCTGCTGTATTAGTGCTGTGACTGTGTGTGTGTGTGTGTGTGTGTACGTACTCACAAGGGGAGTGTAGAGAGGTACGATGATGGTGGAGGAGAAGCTGTTTTCACGCCCAACAACCTGCCAAGATTGTGATATAAAATGATACAAATGCCCTGCATGTGGAGAGATACGGTGGGTCGGCTGCTAGTCCAAGATTGAGAGAGGTTAGGGCTGCAAAAATCTTTTCTTGATATTTAGTTGTTAAATTCACTGTTCTTCACTGTTCACTTTTTTGTCTTATTTTGCTAATGTACAAATACAAAATATATCGTTTGACTAATACATTCCTTTAAAGCTGTAAAGATTGAGTAATCAATTAGCTGTCAGTTATTAAATTAATCGCCAACTATTTTGTTAATCGAGTCATTGTCATTTTTTATAAAAAAATAAAATTAAACATTCTCTGATTCCAGCACGTTCAAATGTGAATATTTTGTAGTTTCTTCTCTCCTCTATTGACAGAACTGAATATCTTTGAGTTGCGGACAAAACAAGATGTTTGATGACACAATCTTGGCTTTTGGAAAACACTGATCAACATTTTTCACCATTTTCTGACTTTTTTTTTTAGACCAAACAACTAAATCAATTGAGAAAATAATTTTTTGTTGCAGCCCTACATTTCTTAGCATCCCTTAGCATGTGCAATAGTGGACGTGCACTTGGTGTGACCTTGTATGCTGAGTAAACACACATGTGCATATGCTGTGATGATGTTTGTGTGTGTGGACCAGATTGTAAGTGCACTGGAGTGGATGGTAATATACTGATGTTGCCTTCTTTCAGCCAATTGACAGGTTGACAGGACATTTAAGTGACAAGAGAGGCACTGGGTAGAATAGACTGACAGAAAACACTGTAGCAGAAACACAAGAAAAGAAGTACCAGTGATACAGTTTACGGAGTTGGAAACTGAAAATGTTTGATTTTGATCATCTTAAAATTAATATTTTAATATTGTTTCGTTGACTGTTGTAGAATTTTGAACTATCATGATTTATGAAATGAGTTTTATTTTGTAGTTCCAGACTGATTATTCTACCAGGACAATGTATTGGCTGATATAACCTTATTGCTGATATACTGTATTTGGTTTCTTTTTAGAAATGTGTATGTTCATGTTTTGTGTTCATGCCAAAAGACAAAGAAAAATATTGACCAATATATTGTTTTTAACTTTTTCAATACCAGAATTGAAGTGCTTTACTTTCTATCTGACCAATTTCTACTTCTATTTCTACATTCATTCCTGTGATGTAACAGCATTGGCAGTAATAATATCAACGTTTTAAATTTTCTCTTGTTAAAATTACTGATTTGTTAGCTATTTTGCACGACAATTCTATTGTAACTGGACACCTGCCATTGTTGGGGAATGTTTTGTCTTTGCGATGCATGGAGTGAAATGATGCACACAGCAGATAGTCATTGCCCAGAGTTAATGTGTCCAGATGCGTGGAAAATAGTTAATATCTAAAAGCATCTTTTGTTGCTGTCATATGTGACATTTGGAGCAGTGAATGCAAATTGCCAAAACAGATCAGTGCAGTGGAGCAACTAGATATCACAAGTCAAATCAAGCCGCTTTAATGCGTCAGTTACATATTCTTATTGCCAAGCCAGGGGGCAGTGAAGTAGAAAAAATGCATTGCACCTATTTCTCTGTTTCTGCTGCTTTCCAGCAAGTCAATAATATTCCAATTTCGCAAAGTAAATGCAAAACGAATGATGTCGATCGGAGCGGTGAGTCAGGGCAGCTGTTGGGGGCCTTTTAAATTGAATCTTTCCAGATCAGGCATCACTTTTTGCCTGAGCCGTGTAAACAAAGACTAGTTGCATATTGTCTAATCCAGGATTAGATTCACCTGTAATTGGACCTGTATGGAGTGAGTTAACTGTTAAATTGCTCTCCAGTTAGGGGGTGCCACCTGATATCCCTGGGATAACCGTCTGGGGAACACAGTGTTGAGTCTCTAACAAGGTGGGATGACGCAGAGCGATTGGCTACCTGAGAAACAAAAGCCTCTCACAGTGCTATACTCTATTTTGCAACATACACAGTTGATTCAGTAATGCAGTGGATGTATGACGAGTAGGACCCTAATTGTCTCTGTCCACTGAACTCCTCATTGGCTCGCCACAATGACAGTGGACAGCAGACTTGAAGTTGTGACCACATTAGCAGCATTCATTGGTGCATTTGGAGGCAATTTCATAATGAGTGGCATCCATTAGAGTTGTGGTGTGGTAATGGTAATAGTCAAGCTATTGCAGCAGGTGCTTACATGGGTTATGAGCCCATTCAGGCCTCATCATTATGGAGCAGTTGAGATTGGAAAGGGGATTCACTTAAATCTGAATGTGAGGCAATTTAACACATGCATGCTTTATGTGTTGTTGGCTGCAGCCCTTGTTCTATGGCCGTTGTTGATCTGTGCAGTTACTTATAATGAACTACTTCCTAATGCTTTTCCTCTCTCTGTTACTTATAGAATTGCAATCCCAACGCTTGTGTAAAAAGGCTGTGCTGTTTTTGAATGGTTAGTGTCTTAAATAGATATTTTATTTCAGCCTGTTTTGTTCTTTTAAATGCTTGTGCCTGTCGAGTCCGGAGGGTCTTCAGGATCCTATTGTATTCCTGTGCTCAAGCTGCCCCATTCGGATGGGATTAATATTCCAGTGAGACATGGGTGATAAAATATTAGCCATGCTCCTCGGTTACCAGACTCATCATTCAGGACAGCAATTTAGCAGGTGACGTCTAACAGATGTGGTTTGAAATAGACAACACAAGACACAATAAAACCCAGACTGACAGCACATAATCAGCTATAAGGCAGCCTATAGCCAAAACATTATCAGCCCATTGGAAGGGCTGGCAAAGTCTCCTAATGGCTTTTTTTTTTTAGCTTCATGGGCTTACAAGAATGACATTAGTCTAAATATGAGTGTATCCATCAGATTAGCCCAAACCCTTTCAAAGTACCCCATTACACTCCTCTAAACTCAAATGGCGAGCAAAGCTGATGAAATGAAATCAGAGAAAACAAAGCTCCTCATGCACAGAAATACTGAGGGGTGCACATTAAAACCCCAAATTCTTTAGCTGTAGCTTTAGCAGTGCCATAGGCCCAGCATAGAATGCCCACCATCAGGTCTTCACTGAGTAGTGGAGTTTATTATATCAAACAGGTAATAAATAAATAATAAATAACAGACAAGTAAATGTTACTATATGATATGGTAAATAAAAACAAACAGAACATGTAAGCCCTAACCATGTTGCTTTCAAATTTGCTCACTAAAAGGGAATTTCCCTCCTGCTCACTGAAACACAGCTGAGCCTTAGCTAATATCTGCCCCAAAAGTTGCCTGATTATTCCCCAGGCTCTTGTGTAAATATATAACTAAAAGGGTTTTAAAAGTCTCCACATCTGGGGACACAGATGCTAAATTAACACCGGGCTCGTTTTGAAGTGGCAGGCAAGGTTGCTTTCAAATTATCATTAATGTGCATTTTGACCATGTGTGTCAGACAAATAAAACACCAGAAATACTTGGCATGAGGGCAAAAACACAAAGAAATGGTACTACACCATAAATACCTGCATACAGGAAGCAGTGTTAAAAGCACAATAGTGGTCCACTAAACTATTTTTTAACGATCAAAATAATAAATTGATTTACTCAACATACTTTATTAACATACTAAGAATCTGCTGTAAATCAGTCATAAAGGAAGATGGGAATATTCACATATGATGAATAGGTAATATGCCACAGTAGGCAAATTTACAAAGGACCATTAAATTCTTTCATATACTTCAAAGTAGATTTTTTTAAATGGGCATGTTTGGGAGCGTCTGTAGCCTGCTCAGTCTCTGCGGATGTTACCCAAAGTTAGATTTCCTGGTTCCAAACAACCGGTAAAAATGATTGGATACATCACATCACAGCTCCTTTGTCTATATTTTCTCCCTTAACATTTTTTTTTTTTAGGATAAGGCATAGCTGTAATGTTAGCTGTCATTTTATATAACTTATATCCACTCAGTCCTGCCATTTTACATTAGCTGTAGCCTTGTCTAACGGCATTCATTTTCATCTACCACAGCTAGAAATACAGTGCACTTCTGATTAGATTTGCTGTCACCTCCACTGCTAACACCTTAACAGCATCCTCATGAGGTTCACGAGGGGAGATAGGAGTTATAATGGAGGTTTTCTTCTTTATAAAATTCTCCCTGTTCCTGTTTGTCGTGACTGCATGGTGTGCTCGTAGCTTGGCCTGCAGATGGGGAGTGGTCCTACAAATCATATCAATTATACCTCATTTCCATTCTAAAGTAGTCCTCACACTGCACATCGTAATTTGAGAGCACACATGGCCATTTATCCTCCCACACCTCCGGGGACAGTGCACACATCATCTCTGAGCTCTGCCATCCTGGATTTCTCGCAATCACTGTAGTGTGAATCCAAAGACAAATTGCTGCTGTCGGACAGACAGATTCTGGGTGGTAAGGCTCTCTGAGGCTTTCGAGCATAGTGTCAATATCTTGGATCTTATTAACACCGAGATGTGGGAAATGATCAATGCATTTCTGTCATGCATTCATAGTTTTCCTGATGTCTCAATTGTAACTAGTTATCATTTTAATGTGGCTCTTTGGCATGGCAATGGTAATTGTCCCTCTGTCACTGTTCATTTGTTTCCATTTCTCAATATTAGAATATGGGCAGAGCTTTAAATGAGAGCATGTTGTAAGTGACATACTCCATAGCACTTTCATATTAAAAAGGAGTACAAGTTTAAAAAAATATTAGATCATATAAATTGCAGTTCCAGGCAGCACGATACAATATGGTGCAGTATTTTCCAGTCAATATAATGTGTAGCTATATTGAAATGGAATCATGCTCTGCTCACTCATCCTGCAAGACATTTGTCGAAAAGATATTGTGCGATTGTGAGAAAATAAAGCCAGCGCATCTAATCTTTGAGGGTGGTTTAAAACCACAGCTGTTGAAAAATGTGTATGTGTGCTTGCTTTCATTTCATTTTAATGGATAATATTCGGTGACTTGAGTGGCTGGCTTGTCTTATTGACTTCAAAGCTTTGGGTAGAAGTTTGAAGGATTAATCTATCACCATTTTGAAAGAGTGGTTTTGTTTTTAATGCTGTCTGGAATGATGGTGTTGATGGAATGGCTCCACATTATTGTTTTATACTGCACCTGTATTTAAACACATTGTAATGGAGCTATTCTATTTGCTAGAAAAATACTTAACTGCATACGGATTGTGTTATAATGATGGGCAATGAGCTTCATGTGAATGTAGCTGATGTACATTGATGCACTGATTTACTAACCCTGCGCAGTTTATCAAACCTGACACCCATCAGGCAATCAGCGCATACGCCACCCTCCACCGTAATTAGCGCGCCTCTAAAAGAACAAGGAATGGGCCCGTATGTATCTATCATGGATCTTCCTACGGGAAAAAGAAAGCGCAAGCTTAAATTTAGTGACGACTTTGTAATGTTGCCAGGAGTTTAAAGTGTGCTGGGATGGAATGTGAACACTGAGTGAAAGGTTCCAGGTCATCTTTGATTTCGTCCAGTAATAGAATTATTGCATGGCTGCTTAATCTGTAATGATGGATGATTTCTGGTTCGCTTAAGTGGAAAAGAGTGATTCTCGTGGCATAATTCCTGTCTGCTCGCCGTCTTGGCCTATGCCTTCGCCTTGCTCGGATCACTGCTGCCATTGAATAAGGTACATTTTTACACACAAGAAAACACACTCTCCGGTTTAGACCTGCTTTTAAGAGGCGGAGAATTTCCCATGCAGAATAGAGACGTGCTCTTACTGGCAGTCTTTGTAAATACCGCCGAATATATAATTATGCGCACTTTACGCGTATTCTCCTACCTTTTTGGGTGGAACTCCCACTTTCCCCATGACCCTCCCACGAACACATATTGAAAGCGCAACTTGTCTCTTGCTCATGTGGCAGGCGATCTGCGATTTTACCCAAGTGCGCCCTGTTTGTAAATATCCTGCATCGTTTAAGTCAGTCGCTGCAAGCAGTTAACGCCTGGAAACAGGCGCAAACGGCTTGATAAATCTAGCCCTCAGTTTTATCTGCCTGGTTTCAACATAATACTTTGGATACAACACTGTGTGTTGGATACTATTTGTCTATGTGTGACTATTTCCAGAATTATTTGAGCACTGCAGTCAGTTTGTGTACGGGCATTCTTTTAAAAGCCCATAGTCAAGATTGTATGACAGATATAGGAATGCTCAAATTCGATTAGACTTTTGTTTTCCTATTTTACAATATGGATCGATGTACTGAATTATTCTTGGTAACCTTGAACAGTATTGTTTATCCAAGATCCAATATGTTTATGTTATACTGTATTTGGCACAGTGGTGCATTAAGCTAAATGCTAATCTCAACATGCTAACATGTATACAATGTCTATGTTAATATTATGTTTTACCACTGTTACCTGTACACTGTGTTTCACTTTGGCGCCAAAGTGGTGGTTCGACAGACGTTGTCATCACTGGAGCCACTAGCTGGCTAGCACAGCTAAAAACACTCAAAATAAGACTGTGACCATGTATGATGCGCTAGTAACCGAAATTCAAATGGACTTTCAAATGTTTCTATCCTACCTGCTAGTTAATTGTGTTCACCTGGCATCCCATGTGTAATTTAATCCCTGTTGACATGGCTGGAATACAAACTACTCCACAGGATTTAGATGAAGAACCATTTCAAACACATCTGTGGAGGACAGCTACATGAATTTCCAGATAGATTGCTGTTGTCACAATCCTGACTAATGCGGAATAAAGAACCGGGCAGCTCTCCCTCGGTCCCTGCCAGTTCAACCATAATATTGCTGGAAGCCATAGAGGTCTCATGTCACCTTCATTAATTAGCCATATTAGCTACCGTACAGCCATGTGTGAGTTTATTGAGATGAGGGCACTCACAATGCAGTGTTCTCCCATGTTTGCTATTAGGGTATTTTCTCTCATTTTTCAGTCCTCTGCAACAGGGAAATAACAATAAATAAATACATGAAATTTGTCAAAGAGGCCGGGATACTGAGAGAACAATAACTTGGCTTGCTGAATGTTTGTCCTTTTATAGTGCTTGACCTTTAGAAGGCGATGCATATGGGTGTGCTCAGAGAGAGAGACTGAAGGTGATCAGATTTGGCCACACAGTTTTTGCAGGCGAGGTCTGTTGTTTTGTTCCTTTATGTTGTATTTATCCTGAGTATGCTGGTTGGCCTTTACTCCTGAGAGGCTGCCAACACCTTGAATTTTTCCACTTGACCGTATGACCCAACAAACCAATATAACTACCCTTTAAAGCAGTGCTAGATGCTTAAAAAGTCTCACAAAGCAGTAACATGTTGTTTCATGAATTTAATATAAGCCTGCAAACATCCCTTTCTTGTTCCTACTCTTTATTTTGACTTTGATAGAAATTCACCCTTTGAGGTGTAGGATCCCAAAACGATAATGTTCTTCTTCACTTCCCACATCTCCTCCTGCTTATGAACTGAGGGAGAAATGCAAAGAGGACAGATGCGTGGATGAATCTTATTGAACAATTGGGACAGCCTGGCTCTCTCTAGCATCATTACTACTAGAGATATTTTGACACCTCAATGACTTCATCAACACTTCAATTACTAATGGCGCACAGCTGCATCACCTGTCACCTGTTTTGCTTGCTTTTGCCAAATTAGTGTGACACACAGGGCTGCTGTTGCACTGACTGATGTAATACTCGCATTACTGCTACTCTCTTATTCTTTTAGTCATTCCCACCTACGAATGTGGCAGATATGAAACTAGGTTGTGAGATATTATTCCTATTTCACATCAAAACCGCGCCATAGATCTATACATGCACAACAAACCACCATAAGAGGAACTGAGGGAAATCAGTCAAGCGAGTGTATTCCACCTTGTACAATAAGGGATTACATCTACAGGTCATCCATCAATACATGTTCAAACAATGAAATTAAACTTCAACCACATTAAAAATGTCACTGACCATCATCGGGGCTGTCCATTTTTAATCACATCAGCTGCCATGAGTTACAGTAATACTGCAGGTTATATTGTTATAAGATCAGAAAGTCATTTGCTTTTCATATCAAATGTATAAACCTGTGTGAGAATTTGAGGCAGTGTATTGTGTCTACATTTATGTTGTTTTGTTCCTTTATGTTGTATTTATCCTGAGTATGCTAAGGATATTCCATGAATGCTGGAATGACTTACAGTTTACAGAAAAACAAATACTGGATAAGGGAAATTATATCACAACTTAAAGCGTTTCAGCCTGACAGTGATTGATTACGTTTTCTGCTCCAAAACTGATGATAGATCGATTGCAGACTGTGAAAATAACATAAATGGAAAATCATTTCATTATTATGAAAGAAAAGCAGCGACATGAGGCAGCATTCAGAATAGCTATAATGAAGTCTATAAGTTGTTTGCTTTGCAAAAGGCTACAAGTGCAGTAGGTATTCTTTTTAAGCTTTGATATTATAGGACTAATGAAGGCTGGAAGGGTAGAAAAGTGCTTTATGATTTATTTGTGTTTCAGATTAATACACACCTAATACTTTTGACTTTATAATGGAGAAGTAGGAATAATACCACCACGGTTGGTGCTGTTGTCTATCCTGATCCCACGGGTAGCTTGATATAGTCACAGTCTTTATTCAGCCTTTCACACTCCTTTTACAGTCCAATCAGATAAGCTGTAGCAACCAATCAATAAAAAAGATTTCCAGTGAAATGGTGTTACTGTTAATGAGAAAACGTCAACTGTGTATCTTCCCTCCAAGACCATCTGAAAGGCTCCTCTCTCTTTCTTCCTCATCTCCTCTGAGCTGCATTTAACTGATTGGAACATCCTCCTTATCGGTGGACCTTGACCGGTTCACGGGTCACAGACTGGAGAACGAAGGAGGAGTGAGCAGATGAGGAAGCACAAATGGAGCTCATAGCGTAGGTTAAGGCAGGAACACAGTCATTGAAGCCATCTGTATCAGCTGAGCATTGGCTGATCTCCCGAAATCCCATCATTACACCCTCACACATTTACCTATGTAATCTGTTTAAAGGCCCAACACACGCGTGGTGCACCCACACAGGTGTTTTCACATATTTGTTTTTTCATTAGACCTCTGTATAGGACTGTGTCTCTGCAGACTGATGAAAAATATCCCTGACTCCTGTTTTATTTTTACTTTTACTTATTTTCTGTGCCACTTTAGAGGCTATAATCTCACAGGATTTACCGGTTTGTGCCTTTGCATCAAATCAAGGGATATTCTGAGTCTTGTACTATCTTACCTTTGGAAAGGTTTACAAGAAGCATAGAGCCTTAAAGGTCCCACTTCATCGGCCTCTGTGGATATCTGTTGTATCTCTCACTCTTTGTATTTCTTAATTGATCTAGGTACTTAGTTAATCTGATACCTGCAACACTCTTGTGTTTACATACATGTAAGTGACCTTCTGTAAGGCACACTGTTAGGCACCACAGCTGTAATCATAATAACATTTATAATAGTTTTACTGAGGCCCGTGCTGGCTCACTGGACTTACAGCAACAATTAAATTAAATGGTTATTAGTTACACCTGTGTTTCTTCTGCGCAATCAAAATGTCTGCCATTTAAAAGATCTATTCCCAACACAGTTTTGCTTAATTTCAGCCTGAGCGAAGGCCTAATCAGCCAGAATAACTGGCAACACCTCTTTTGGTGTGTAGGGCCTTAAATGTCCTTCCACATGTGATTGCTGCTGCTGCTTGCAACAAGATGTTGCTAAATGCTGTAGCTTATGCTGTCATCTTGGCATGCAAAGCTGATTCGTGAAATATGTTAAATGTAATGCTATTTCTATGGTATATTTAATCATGTAGTACAGTATGTTGTCATCTGTGCGCAGATAATTAGGGGTTTTGTTTTGGCCAATAATTTGACATTACTTCCTGATTGAGCAATAATGTCACTTGAAATTAGGCCACTATGCATATTTCAATTGCATTTGCCATAGTCTATATCCACGGCCTTCAACTTCGGGGAACTAAATTCTAAACTCGGGGAACTGAATTCTAAACTCCGGTGGATTTATGATGACTATGGTTATCTGCTCCTCAGATTTTTGCAGGGTAAATCCAGACAGCTAGCTACATCATCTGTCCAATTTGAGATTCCGGTTGCACCACTAAAACAACTTTTGAACGTACACATGTTCCACCAAAACAAGTTCCTTCCTGAGGCTATTTTCCAGCGTCTCCGGGGCTCCGTGCAGCGCTTAGCGCCGCCCAAGACAATTTTGATTGGTTTAAAGAAATGCCAATAAACCAGAGCATGTATTTCTCCCATCCCGGAATGCTATGTGGAGTAGCCAGACCTTCCTCCGCAACTCGGCAGCGTTGTGGAGGAAGATCTGGCAAAGCGAGACTGCATTTGACATAATATTAACAGATGAGAATGTTTCTGGCTGAACTAGCTAATAGGACAGAACCCCTTGTGTGGCCTCTTTTCTAATTCAGAATCAGTTTCTTGGGTATTGAGCTCACTCTCTCGTTGGGTGACGACCTCACTAACCTAAAGGACATCTTGCATATCATTTACGTATTTGAACAGTGGAAGCCAAACTACACCACCAGAATGGTATGTGTTTTAAAGAAAGTAAGTGTAATAATAAACAAAAAGTGCATTTTAATTATCCAAATATAAAGTTCAAGGTTACAATAAGTATAACTACCACAAAAAACACTTGCAAAATGTTCTCTGAAAGGAAATAGAATGTGGAAATCTGACTAAACAAATATGTCAAGTGGAACTTTCTTAGAATAAATACCACTAGAACGGCATGACCTGAAACCAAATATAGTGTGACACAAGATGTGACACAGCAAGTCAGACAAAATGTCAAAGAAAATGAAAAGTCACGTATCCTGGCAGAACTGAAGCACACAATTTTTGTTTTGTCATTTGAACAACAGATTTAAGGCCTGTATCAAATGGCATACATAACTGAGAGACAGGGAGGGATTATGCTGTTGTCCGTACCATTCTGTCACTTTGAAATAAAACCAAACAGTGACTTCCCCACACATCATACATCATATTAAAATGCAGCAGTATCATTTAACCCCAGTAAAGAGTGAGCAAGCAATGAGGAATTATCAATCAAGAGAGACAAAGAGAGATTAGATGAACTTTGGCCCTTCTTGAATCAACATATAAGCAATAGCTATAATAATATGATAATTAAAACCACTTCAACAATAATGACAAAGAACACTGCAGCAAGTTCAAGATGCGTGTAAAGTGCACTTCACAGGAGCTGTCCTTTTAGCACCACAGAAGCCAGAACACCAACATCACAATAACAGAATTCATTTTACACACACTTTAATCTTAGTTAGCTGCTGTTCCTTTCATTCCTTATAACTAGTGTTGTAAGTAATGTGTGTAGTAATGTAATTGCTTGGTAATGTTTCCTAGTATTTACCACCAGGTTTGGTGCAGTGCATTGTAATTAAATCTGCCAATCACACTAATTAAGTACCTGATTATGTGTTGCTTTTTGTCTGAGTTGAAGTTGAAATGTCTTTAATGTCCCCAAGGGGAAATTTGGTTCACAACAGGTAGCCAACACATACACATTCACACAAAAACACATAACAGCGGGAATATTGTCAAAAGAAAGATGCAATAGTTAGTTACTGACTGCTCCCACTTTCACAGGAACTTTCACGATTCATAAAAAAATATGTAGCAGTGCAATACAGTACGTTGGTGAAGTCATAGTTCTGCACAAATCAGAACCAGGGACAAATAGATATCTAGGCACATATAGATTTAGAGATTGTCTCATGTTTCTCATAGCCACTATACAGTTCTATTACTACGAAGAAAAAAATACTATATATTGAGCTAAATGTCCTACACAAAGGGGCTTTAACAGTGTTTAATCGATACAATCTATAAGTGGTGTAATATTTGTGGTTTTAATTTCAGTGAGAGGGCGGGTAGGTCATCTTACTATCCGACTCACCTTACACTACCTCTACTGTACACTACTACTGTTTGCCATATGTAGAACTACTGCAACCTATAGCAGTTTTTATTGTGCAGTGGCCTTAAGTCAAAGTGAGGGTTATGCCTGGAGTAATAATTTCTTCATTTAATTTGAATGCAGTTGTTTTAAAAGTTAGATTTGTATTGGGATTACAATTATTAAAAGTCTTTACATTTTTGGACAAAAAAATATGCAATAGCAATATGCATATATAGCAATATTATTAAGTTAAAGAACTTTCCACTCAGCTTAGACAACTTTCCTGCAGCCTTACTGTCAATAACTGGACTTTCCCATCCAAATGCACATGCAGAATTATCTGTAAGACTAAAGCCACTGTAGCCGGCCCTGATGCATGGTGTTTAGAGATGGCAGGATGCCGTAGTGAAAGGGACACCATCCCTCAACTGGAGGATCCGGGTTTAAGCTTCTGTGTTGGTAAGCATTCACCCTGCTTAGGTATCCTTGAGCAAGACACTGATCCCTGCCAGCTTTATGGTTGCTGCTTTGTACCTGACCTTCTTGTGGAGGGTAGAAATCAGCAAAGAGAATTGTGCTTGTGTAAATTCATCACAAACAGTGTTATTACCTTATTTAAAGGTGCCCTGCCACACAAAACCGCTTTTACTTGTATTTTTTTTTAAATATGTTAGGTCCATATGTGTTTGTGTTATGTCATGAATGTGAAAATGAACTGCTACCTCCTCTGTCAGCTCTAGCCACTGAAAAGAAATAAGCAGAGAAATCAGGCCAATTACAAAAGCTGGTCAGTCTGACATGTTGCCTGAGCTCATTACTATTCATGAGCTCGCCCAGTTGCGCTGGGTAAAGGATGCTGATAGCCAGGCTCTCATTGGCTAGCTGTTAGCTAGAGTCAGAGTCAAGCAGCTTAGCTCGTTGAATATTAATGACAACTGGCAGAAATTGAGCTGAGCCTCCTGCAGGTTTTCTATACCACGCTAGAATGGCTTGAAACAAGGTAACCAAGGCATTTTTTCCACAAAAAATGTTACAGAGTCCATGGTAGAACTTCAGACATTACCACCAAGTAATGAAATACGTGTGGCAGGGCACCTTCAAACTGTAATGTTAACTGTTAAAATTGTTTTGTACTCATCAGATTGGTAAACTTTGTGCATGAATATATTTGTGTAACACTAGCAGCCAAAATGCTCGATTAACATTTATGACAGAATGTGTGCCAAGTGTTGGCTTCCACCACTTTGCTGTGCTGTGTCTATTTAAGAGGATGCCAACCACTAAAATGTATTTCAAGTCAGATGAAAACCACGTAGAACAAATGCCAGTGGAAGTCTTCTTTTGATAAAATGGCTAGTATTACGTTTGTTCAAATGCATACAAAAGGTTTTAAGAATGTGGCCTCTTAGAGTTGTCTATAGACCAACACCTTTGGTACATGTATAGCTTCCCAGGGGAAAATACAGACACAAATATTTAGTAGAGCTAAACCTGCTGTATTCACATTTTCCTGTTCAGAGAGGCTTTTTAAAAAGACTGGCTAAAACAAATGAGCCCTGGGGAGGAGAGAGGCTGAGGGATGGGATGCATGAGGCCACTAGTATAAAGACTTCATGTGTGATTGAGCTATAAGTTCCATTGAGGGAGGTCATTTTATTCCCTTATGAAATCTAGATTGAAAGCATTTGTGATCTTCTGATCTTCCTTAATCTCTGTGCTGCAACAGATGCCTGACCTCACTCAAAATGGCTGCCCACACACCCACAGCACTGTTACAGTAATGAATGACAATTATACTAGATTACAGGGCTAGGTTGAGCAATAATAAAGAAGGGATTAGAAGTAAAATGCTCAGATGTTAGGAACAAATGTTGCTTGCTATTTTATGTACATGATTTGAATAGGGTAAAAGTGCAAGAATAGTTCCAGTTATTACAAGAAATATACATGTATTTTCATGTACCAAGGAAGTTTAAACAATTAACATGTTCTCATTTCCCCAATGATCTGGGGCCACTTCTCTAAAACAGTATTTTTAAAAAGGGGTGATCAAGCAGATACGATTTTGACAAACAAGGACTCAAACTTGAAGGATTCTGGTTGATTTTGGTTAAAAAAAATGTTTCTAATTGATTTTGCACCAGGATACGTTCCGTTAATAGAGATTGTGAGCATTACAACATTTTATTCAGTATTATTGAGGCAGAACTATGGACCAGGTATCTTCTCACAGTGAAGTTAGTCTTGGCTTTTCAGCTTTTAGAGAAGAGCTGATGTTCCAAGTATCTTTAAATTTGCAAGGTCATAGGATTTCTGTTTGTAGGTTTTTGCTTTCTTATCAGGCTTTATACAAACATTCCTTCATTGGACCTGTTTAGGAAAGCATTCTGGATGGGGTATATAAGCGGCCAGAGGTCAATACTTTGAACACATCTAAAGAATTTTAGATGTCGACTGTGTTGAGCTCACAGTGACCTTAAATGAGAGCGGGAGCTTAGACTGTTGAATTCACGGTGGGTGACTCAGAGAATAATCTATTCACTTTGCTAGCAGTCATCAAGCAGTCAGCCCCTCATCTGCATGATCCAGAATTAATTATTCATGAGGTCTTTTTCAACACTGAAGTGGTAGCACATCTCCCTCCGCTTTTGTCACAGTTAAAAAAGACAATAAAGGCTAACATATGCTTCCATCTCCCTTACCCATATTATGGTGCAGTGATTATACTAAAGGAAATGACACAATTTGTATGTAGGATAAACAAGAGGGTCAAATCATCAATGTCTTCATTGCAAATTTCTTCAACAATATGCCTCAATTTGTATATTTCCATTACACTTAAATGTGGTTGAGTTTATTTTTTTGCACTGAAGTTAATCGGAAAACAAATTCATACCTTGTTTTTTCTGTATACTTAACACCATACCATCTACATGAGTTGTGTGTGTGCTTACATACATATGTGTTTGAACTGTAAAACATCTTCCTCTTTCTGTCTTTGTAGTCTGTATTCTTATGTACTGTTCCAAATAATGAAGCTACGCTGACTAACAATATAGTAAACGCCCTCCTGTGGGAACTCCTTTATAATAAATTCCGTTTGTGTCTCAATGTTATTTGTCGGATTTACTCCCAATGCACAGTTACTATTCATACGATAAAATCTAATAAAATGTGCATTTGTTGGGAGAATAGGAGGAGAGCTGTCGTACTGCAAAACAAGCATATTATACCATGATATGAATGTCCTGTAATGTAAGCTGCATGCAGAGCAATATTGGAACAAGGCAGGGAGCTGTTTGCGTTGCGAAAACATAGATGTTGCATAATGCACGTGCAGCCATTGAAATACCGAATATTTTGCAAAACAAATAATCTTTTTAGGTAACCTTATAAAGTGGGGGAAAGGTGTGAGGAGCAGTATTTTAATTTCCTTTATTATCGATTACTCTGCTGATTATTTTCTCAATTAAGTGAGCGAAAAATGTTCATTACAAGCCCATCAGATTGCTCGTTTTGTCTGACTCCAAAACCTAAAGATATTTAGATTATCATAACTAAATACAAAAAAAATTTCACGATTCAGAAGCTGGAAGTGGGAATGTTCCTCTTGGCTTTGGTAATTGTTTCAGCTCAAATGCATTCATTTCATTCTAGTAAACAACTGCATTTATAACATTTATAAATATTGACCAAAAACGCAAGATGAAGAAATAGAGCATTTAACAAGGTTGTCTTTGTTTTTAAACAGATATATAGTATGAGTTGTTGAGGTGAATGTACGTTCTTTAGATTTAGCATGTCTTACAACTGTTTCATTGCTGCACTTCAGTGAAAGTTCTTGGGTGGACTTACTATGAACATTTCTGCTGCTTCATATAGAAACCATTCTATTTCTGTATTTTTCTGTTGAACTTCCCACACATTGGCTGGATGACTCAGAGAGGCATTTAAATATAACACATGCATCTGTAAGAAAATGATCCATCAAACACTGGAAAAATGGATGTTTTCTACAGTGGTCAGATTTTTTAGTCTAGATCCTTTCGAGGCCCAAATGTGTTGGAGCCCTTTTGTTTAATAGGTTGTTTATTAGGTCATTCTTTTCGGCCATTAACAAGAATAGTTGCCTAAGTGGTTTTTGTGTTGTAATTTTAACTGTACAATATTATGTTTCTAAATAAAATGGTTATTTACTACATACTCAGACTAACTGATTTCCACTTGTATTGCTACTAAATTCCTATCGTTCACTCCCTTTTAAGAGCCAAACACAAATGCTTTTAACATGAACCAAAGGGAATCCCAGCTCATGATTAATTAGAATGCTGTTAAAAAAACAAGAAAAAAGGCGCTTTAAGTGAAGTTTTAAATGTAGCAATGCTGCAATCATTCAAGGATTACTGCTACCATTTGTACAGTGTGCGGCAAAAGGCTGCCTGAGGTAAGATTAACTTGCAGGGTTATGTAATCCAGATGTTAGAAGATGTTCTCGCTGCTGTCCGTGTTGTTTCTTTTCTGTTAACTGCACTGAAATATGTTCATAAGCTTGTTTCATTTTCAATTTATTTTCATTTCCGTTCGGTCTTTGTCTGCTTCCTTGACTTTAACATTATCTAACAAGTGACAGTGTATGAGTGCATGTTTGTGTGTTTGTGTACGCAGATGTGTTCTTCATCCATCTGTGTATACAGGGTATGTATCTCATATAGATGCATTTTTCATACCCTCTTGATTATTAATTTGTGTTTATTTCAGTATGCAGCCATACAAATCTTAGGGAAATCTAGTGAATTCTGTTTGAAATCTTGGTGGGGCTTTGCCAGCCATTTGCAGAGTTGACAGAGCTTATGAGAGGCACGTCTTACAGCTGGCACATCCGCCCATAATGTGTCCTTCACAGTTTACGAGCTGGCAGAACTGCAATGAAATGTAAGCAGAGATAAACAAAATAGCAATACCGCTTTTTAGTGGACAATATATATAAAATCCACACACAGTGTAAAGCTTACAGTGCAAGCATATGCTGATTACCACATTTAATAGAAAATCTCCAATCAGCTACTTCAGTAGGTTTTGAGGTGGAGGGAAATTACTATGCAGAGCAGAGAAAATGCTCTTTGAGCATATCCCTCACAGCCTTAACCACTACTTAAATAACTCCTAACCCCTCTCTCTCCGACACACACGCACATACATACACAACATAATCTATAATGTAGTGGCGAAGAGTGTGATGGAGGGAATGTGAATAGCCAGCAGGAGTGGATACACATCCAGCATCTTAGAGCCCGGCCTGATCAAAGTGTCTGCAGGTCAGAAGGTTAGATATGCACAAATCATAGGTGGTGTGAGAAGAAGGCATCTAGAGGCCTCTGTGGGCCCTTATGTATTCAAAGCTCACAGTCAGAGACCTGTTCATGCCTACTACAGTGTCTTAAGACATTATTATGACACGTGCTTTATTTAAATGTCCCATTATCCAGCAGACTTCCGGTTAGCAGTGACCTGGATTCCTCTGGGATTGTATGTGAAGTAGTAGGCATTGCAGGCCCATATGACTCTTATGTATGAGTCTGATAACCACTGATAATGCCCATTCAATTGAGTGATAACATTTGAAGCGGGTGAGGACTTTGGACTTTAGACTCTTCCAGAGTAACTTGCGTGTGTGTGTGTGTGTGTGTGTGTGTGTGTGTGTGTGTGTGTGTGTGTGTGTGGTGTGTGGTGTGTGGTGTGTGTGTGTTGAAACCCTTCAAACTTATTTTGTACTTAGCAGCTGTAAATAAAAATAGGCACCACGTGATGTGTTAAATACAGTACATCTAGCAAAGAAATGATTTGGGTGTTAATTAGTACTGACTAATTAGTACTGATTGTATTGTTTAATGACTCAAATAAGAAAGTCCTGGCACCCATGGTAAGATGCATTCTGTTGCAAGTGTAACAGCCTCAATTATGTCCAGTTTGGCCAATTACATCATGCAGGCGAGTGTATGCCAATCATGCCACTACTTTGGGATCTTCCTAGCCAGATTCTGGCAAGAAATCACCAATCTCATGTAGAACGAGTGGTTGAAAACTTTAAGGGAGAGTTACCTTTCAGATGGTCTAACTAACAATTTCTGCTGTAAATGTTGGATCTAGCAGTAAGCTCCGCAAAGTAGCTATTTGTTGGAGTGGCCTCTTGGGACTCCATCTCTCCAGGTTAAGAGAGAAGAGTCAATATAAAGTAATCAGAAAGTGTCATGCCCTAAGGTTTGCCTGTGGACAAGCCTAAATGAATGTTGAGTCTGGTTAGTCTTGGTTGGTGGCTGCATCGTTTGTCATTGAAGCACTGAGGGGGCAGCATGTCTTCGGCCTTTCTCAAGGGTCATTGACTGGTTTGTAATCAAAGAGCTTATTCTGTTAATGCACCAGTGTGACCAAGGACCATGCAATGTGAATCATAATGGCACCAGCCCAATAACAAAAAGAAGAAAAAAGAAACTTAAAAAAGAAAAAAGTTAAAAAGATCCACGGCTGCATGCAGTACATGACAATGTGCCACTTGCTTTATGTAAAAACATCTTTGATGCATCATACTTCACATAAAGTTGGACCTTTTTACTCTACCACCCCCTCGAAGCTCTTTGAACTGTATTTCAAGAGAGCCACTCTGATCTAATCTTACTGGTCAAATCTGTCATCAGCTGTCTGATGAAATGGTGTTGTTAACATGTAGTCTATGAAACTCAGGAGAATGTGTTGCTGAGTGCGAAGTGTAGATCATTGTCTTTAAGCGCCAAGGTATCAGTTGACCATATTTGTTAATACAAGGACTGCAGTTCAGTTCTCAGTCCCTGTAGAAACTGGTGTTCTGGAGGTTTGCACAAGAACCGGTCGGTCTATCTTGCTGTCAATCAACAAATCAATAGCCTTGGTCCGTATGAGTATAATAAGCTATCATGCTTTGTTATAACAGCCAAGAGACATCTGCATGTATCTTTTGGTTGTTTCCCATCCTGAGTGAAAGTTACTTTGACTTTTTGTTGTTTCACTTTCTTAATTTTCAGTCGTTCTTTAATGATTATGAGAAAGCCATAGTCAATGTCAGTTACACAACACACCACAGATACAAACAACAGATTTCACTGGTTAGCTGTGTTGCTGTTTTGTAGTGAGCTCTCACAATTAGTTTTATAATTCACAAGAATTATACTAAAATGCATTTTGTAACAAACCTTTGTAGGCAAACAAATTCGACATGTGCTGTATATAATCCACCATAGATCTTGAATGCAATCATTCATCTTAAAAAAATTCAATCATTTAAAAAAAGATGTCTTGTTCTGAATAAGCAAATGGAAATATGACAAAAACACAGTTTCTGGTTAGGGACTGAGAGGATTTATGTTGCACTTTAAATCAGATTTTAACTTCTTTTAACTGTATTTCCTACTGGGAAGTTGTAATAAAAGAACATCTGCACAGATCAACTTTAGGATCGTTATTCAATGTTAAAGAGAGGGACAGATTTGATGCAGATTTGGACCAAAAAATAGATTCTGTTCTCTTCTATTCTATTATAGATTTGTTTTTATTAATTTTCAAATTTGAGTATCCCATCTGAGTTCCAGTGCACAGTAAGCACACTGATATTTTTTGCAGTGCATCCCATGTTAAGCATTTCATTTGAGTGTTCTTTAAAGCCTCAGCTGTAATCTCCTTGGTGTGGATAAAGATTAATATGATATGGTTTGGGGTAAAATTTTCTATTTTTTTGCATTGACTGAAAATTGAAGGATAGTGGGAGTGCGAAAAAAAAGGGGGGGGGGGGGGGATTTGGCTCCCTCCAAGTCTCAATTCTGTGATGCTTCATAAGTTAACTTAAAAGGCAGGAAATCAGCCTGGCCCAGAGTTAAGTTTGGGAGCATACAAGTTCAGAAATAGTAAAACCCACCCAAATGTCAAATGAGGTTCTCTAGAATTAACATCAACTTTCAGCCAGTTGACTACATTTTCAAAAATACTTTTCCCCTGCCTCTGTCCAGCCAATCAGAATGTTCTATCCTGTACTCTATCTACATAGAAGACACTATCCTACCTTCACCGTCACCTCTAGCTGTCCAAAAACAACAAGGAGGTAAAATAAAAATTTGTGTTTTTCTGAGACAGCTAGCAGGTGGAGGGAGAGGACAGTGTGTGTTGACAGGCTTGTGGTGTGGTGTTCTGTCTGTTGGACACACATAAGAACTCTTAAGGAGCCATGGAAATCCAAACATCCTGTTTTTAAATTTACACAAAGAAGAAGAGCATAGGGGATTGCATGAAGTAAATAATTGTAAGGGGTAAACAGACTGCAATTCAGGACTTGTACTTTATTTTCTATTTACAGCTGCTGCTTGTTTTTTAAGAAAGTATAAGTGTAGCTATTTTGTGTTTCTTCTCTTTGTCTTAAAATGGACTGTAAGGGCGGAAACAATCAGGTCAAACAGTACAAACTGCAAGGGAGTCGAAACAGGTCTAAAGATGATTATTTAAATACACAAGAGAGGCAACTTTATGTATTCAGGGAGACCGTTTCATTCTTAGTGCTGTTAGGGTGAAAGTTCTATCAGCAGACCTTTTCAGCTGAGACCGGATAGCCAGCAATCTATGGTGGGAGGATCTGAGGGGCCTGCAGTGCTGCGGGGGAATGTAGTTTGCTGGTTTCCAGAGACCATGCAGAGGTGTGAAGACAAACAAGAGAGTTTTAAGAGATTGAAACTAGTGTAAATAGGCTAGTATTGGTGTAATGTGATGCTTATGTTTTATTTGAACAGTAATTAATACCTGATTCATGTGAAAATAGAGAAAACTGCAGTAGCCTGGAGGACATTAATGGGATAAAAGACAAACAGGCTGATTTTGGAGATAATCCTCAATTGGAAAAAGCAAGATTTCACAACTGAGCTGATCTGTTTGTCAAACTTTGGAGCGCAAATATCAACCAAAGGTTTTTGCCTTGTGGCCTGACATCAGTGGATAACAGATCCAAGCTCTGGGCAATGACAGAAGCTGCGGGGCCAAATAATATTCTGTAGAAAGTTGTGTTTTAATCCAATTTTTGATGTTGTGTTAACAATACGCTTCAAAGGCTTGCACCCTTTGGTCTGTGTGGGTCATAATTAAAGTTCATTGGATAGATTGGACAGGGAAATCAATTTCCCTGTAACAGAACTTTTTTTTTTAATCAGATGGTGCCCATACCAGGGTAACTGTTATGGTTATTTTATTTTATATTATTTAAATGAAATGACACATTGGTAAATGCATCTAGGGTCTAGGTGACTGTAACTAAACCAGGAGGAAACTTAGATTCTAGTAAGATCTTTTAGTCATTGTATCTCATGCATTCAGGGTGATATAACCGGTCCTGTTCCTTTAAACTGTTGTATATCATACATGATTTCTGTACAACGTATCACTACAACCCTCATATGACTTCATGCAGCATATGATGATCATCATGCAGCAGCAGGAACAAAATGTTTACCCAGTTGTAACTCGAGCTTAGCAGAAATAAGCAGCACTTTCAGACGTAATTGCATGAAATGAAAAGCTGCCAAGTGGCAGGTCTTTCAAATCAGTGTGGCGTGATTGAGAGGGAGGGAGGAATTTTCTGAGCGCAGCTGGAGTCTGGGTGTATGCAGCCTGCGGCTGTAGCTGTGTGTGTAGGTTGATGGCTTTGTGGTAGTATTTGTTATGTCTGGGTATATTACTGAATATTACTTTTTGTGGATACCGCAGGTCTGTGGCTATATGTTTGTGGCTTTGATTGCGTTGCCGTGCGCATACATGCACAGTGAGTGTACTGTACATACATGTGGGATGAGTGAAAAAAAGTCCTCAGGGTAAATTCAATGTGGCGTGATAATGAACATATAATGTGATTGAGGAGGCAGGTGAAAGCCCCATCCAGCAGATCTTAATAACATCTCAGCCTGTGCTGATGTGCTTGGGTGAATACTGCTGGCGTAGCAGGTATTGGCTGAAGTTGACATGGTAATATGGCTTGGGGGTGTAGAGCCCATGTCACTCAAAGTACCAAATGTTCATGTTTGTGACCAAATGTCACAAACTTTGACTCTTAACTCTATCACAAGTCTTTTTTTTTTATTTGATGAGAGTAATAGAGAGTAATAATACCAAAGTCTGGAAGGTACAAAGGCACATTAGTAATATACTGGGACTTCACCCTCTCTGAATAAAGTAGTTGGTTCATTTCAAATGCTGGTGAGCGCGGAGGTTTCACAACCTGCAAGCCAAACACAATTCAAAGTGTGAGTTGTGAATGATCTTAAGTCACACCATAACAGCAGTATGCCTTTACCAAATGGAGCTGGTCAATTACATAGGCCCCATCCACACAAAGACGTATTTTGATGCAAACGCACATCTTTTGCATCGTTTGGGCCGATTGTCCACACAAATCCTGTAAACGCACTGCCCGTAAACGCACTTTTTTGAAACCTGGTCCCAGGGTGAATAAAATAAAAAACGGCTCACGTTTGGCTTTGTGTGTACGGTGAAACCGCATAAGTGCGTATCGATGATGTCATCCCCACACACCTTGGCCTCACAGCTCCGCCTTCAACCCAGCTGACTGCTCTAACAGGGACGCAATGCTGTTTATAAAGTGGAAGTAGACAACTTATCAACTAGCTAGCTAATCTGTCTGCTCATCAACTCCTTGAACAGATTATAGTAACTTTTAGCACGGCTTATTGTAGAAAGGCTACCGCAAGAAATATGTGTAGCTAGATTATCAAAAAGACATCGGATCATTCATGTTTGTTTGACTGCCGATGTTAGCTAGCAGAGCTAACGTTAACGCGCTAGCTAGCGCGCTGCAATCATGTCCGATAGCAGACAGAATTGCAAAATAGAAAGCAATCCAGCAGCATATTATACAATGTAACGTTTTCTAGCGGTGGCCTTTATATAATGAGCAGTGGTGAAAGTTATTAAAGTCTAGTCCATGGCTGTAGAGAACTATGGTATGTTATGAAAGGAAGTGACCGTTAATTTCTGTAGCAATAACAGTGCCGCCTACAGGCCTGGCATATGAAGTACCGTGTTGAGTCATTTACATATGAATTCATGTGTACGTGAATTTTCTTGAACTGGGAAGACGGATGCGTTTTCATCCTAACGTCTTCGTGTGGATGGGGCCTTAGAGTTTCAGAAATAATTTCAGCCTGCATCACAGGCTGGTCTACCACATCATCAGTGGGCCACTCTGCTTCGTTTAACTCCCAGGCTGAAAGTGAGTCCCACTCCGCCCCTGGGTGTACAGCTGAAGCTTATTACCAAAATGTCCAACAGCAGTTTACAAAAAGCATCTCCTCTATATATTCCCTCATTGGTTTTACTACACAGGCACACACACAGACTTAAGACTTTCTGTAACCATAGAAACAGAGAAGACACGATCTGCATAGTATGTAAAGAATTAATGACTCATAGACAAGGAAAATAACATTTTAGATTTATTTAAAAAAAAAGAATGTGAATTGACATTTGTATTTTGTTGCAAGACAAATGGTGGAAGTTAAGGAGCTGTCCCAAACAAATCAGGACGTCTGTTTACCCTATTCCCATATTTGCATATTTAAATTTTCATGCATTCCATTTAAAAAAGAATATTATTTATATTATTATTTATATTTAAATATACATTCTTTTTACATTACACGTTTTTTGTATATCACAATGTTTTTCCTAGTAAAGGCACCTTCCTTGGTTTACAAACCTGAATGTCATCACATCTTTATGTATACCAGAGGATTTTTCACATCTTTTCATCTGTGCATGTAACCTATCCAGCAGGCCATTTTAAAATTTAACGAAACACATGGGTATAACCCACGATTTCTCGCTTGAATGCACTCTGCACATCTGTATGCTCGCTCACAATAACTACAAACTTGAACCCACTTTGCCTACAAAGGTGAAAAACAAACCTCGAAGCACAATCTCTCCTGTAAATACAAGTTGAATTTTGCCCACACTCTGTAGGAAAACGCAGAGGCTATCTCATAAATTGTTAAAGTGGCTAAATTAGGGAGTAGACTCATTACCTGCTTTGTAGAGTAGCATAGACAGTGCCTGGAGCAAGAGCCGTAAACACACCATTACTACAACACTGCAGTCTACTGCTGCATACTGTCCCAACCATTGTTCTATTTATATGGTCCCAACACTCTTATGAGATCCTTGCTGTCTTTCTTGCTAATCCCCAGTCAGCCTCATTCATAAAATCTTTCTAGGATATTATTCTCTCCTGTGCCAGTTTATTTTGACACCTTGACCATTTAAAGTAATCATCTTGAAGGTATAAGTAGCCATTTTGGATTTATTTATTTTTTAGTAGATGATGGGAAGATGTATGTAAAAACCACTGGTTTTATTGGGGGTTATGCTAGCTGCTTCCATCTGTTTCAAGTCATTGTGCTAAGCTAATCTGCTGCTGGCAGTAGCTTCAAATGTACTGTACAGATATGAGAGTGGTATCAATCTTATAACTCTCGGCAAAAAAGCAAATATGCGTATTTCCCCGAATGTCAAACTAGTCCTTAAACAATTGTTTGCATATAACACATATAAACGGGTAAAATCTAGGGTTATTTTTAAAAATGAAATAGAAAAGCAAAACCTCTCAGGAAGAGCTGTAACTAATAGTACCTGATTAACGCACGCTATATGCCCGCTGACTGGACACGTTCCAACAATACTAGCCTCAAATGCTGCAAACTTGCAGAAGAACTTTTGCAACAGTAATCAAGAATAAATAAAGAATAAACAAAAAAATCTCTGTGTGTAGCCCTTAGGTATCATTACAAGTAGGTCATTACAAGTCTCAAGTAGCTTCCCCTCGCCCACACTGTGAATAAAGTAAATAAATGAATGTAGATTACAGAGCCAGACACTGAAGAACAAGGAAAAACATTTAAAGCATGATGTGATGGCTGAAGTTAATTTCGAATTTGCTAAATAAAAACATATATTTGGATGTTAACCGATTTTAGATAATTTATGTTTGTATACTAATTGTATGTGAATATTTAAAATGGGGGCATTTTTTTGGTCTAGTCCATGCCATCTGTTCCTAATGTGGGATGTTTTTCTGGGCCTTTATGCAATTTTGAAGGCTGCCAAAAGGGTCAATGTAAATTCAATATCATTATGCACCACACAAGGTAATATAGGGCTGGAGTGGGCCATGCCAGTGCTTCTTAAAATGTAGAGCACGCACAGTATTACCATTACACGATCTCTTTACTTGTCTCATAGGCTACCACACCATTAACACACTTGGCATGCAGAACAGAGAAGTAAATCCGGTTGAATCCAGCTGGAGAAGTGTGTATTTTGACTGAAGAAGGTCTATAGCAGTGGGCTTATTTCCCTTATTTACAATATATACACACACATTTTCACTTTGTGTTTGGTTACTTGTGAGCTTAAATCTCATTTCAAAACTAAAGTCAAACCCCTTGGAAAGAGAACATTGAAGTAAAATATGTGTAGCTGTACAGTTTAACTAGCTGATAATGATTGTGAATGCTTGGCTGCATGTATGCTCTCTTCATCTGATTAACTCTGTCCACTTTAATTACAGCAGTCATTGATTTAAGGACTGTTACTACATTTTTCATCAGGTGATGAAAAAGGTAATAACCTGTCCTTAGTTATGCTCGGTTACTGACCAGGCCAGAAACCTTAATTCAGGATTAGTTATGCTTTGTTGCAGAGAGGACTGGTGTACGTCTCCAACTGTTAGACACAAAACACATCGTAGTGACTCTTTAACAGTGCACAGAAGGAGACGCCAATGACGTTGTTTTTGTTCCAATTTGATTGCCGGGGATGACATGTCCATCCTTTTTAAATGCAAGGCAGGAGAGGCATCACTGATCAGATATAGAGTATACTTAGGAGGATTCAAGGAATGATATTGAGCTGATAGCAGAAGGATTGGCCTGACAGTTACACAGTTTTTTAGAATGAAGATTAGCAGCTTTGAAAATTACCCTGTGGCATACATATTGTTGTTTTTTCCAACCAAGGTCATCCTCAGTTGCAGGATGAGTGATAGGATGTTTTGGCATCCTATATACACAACAAATGCAGAAACTATGTAGCCTAGAGAATTGTCCTATAGTTTGTGAAATGGATTGTAAAATAAAGCTCTCTGCATTGCAACAGCCTTTTTTGTGACCTTTGGTTTCCAATCATGCCTTGAAGAGACCACAACAATACACTGATGTTTCAGGAAGCCATTTCAAAAATGAGTTTAACATAATCTCAACTGTAGATTGTGTGGAACAAGACTGAGCTTGAGAAGAAAACAGAAGGTAGTCTCTATGAATTGCAAATAGTTGCTTAGTTGTGCAGATCCAGATCTAAAATGTGTTTTTTTTCTAAGGGGCGATGCAGTAGTTAGAGCTGATTTAATGCTCTGTGATGTCTTGGGTGTTCTGTGGAGGGTCTGCTTTACTTCTGGCATCGGCATTAAATGCGTGTTTAAATCCCCTTATTTGTTTTGAACTATAGGGATTGACATTTTTAACATTTTTATATACTGTATATGAAACATATAATTCATTTTTTAATATATCATTAATTATTCTAGATGAATGCACATATACACTGAACAGATACACAGATGGAATCCGGGGAAAGGTTGAGAATCACGTGCAAAGACAAAGCAAATAACTAAAAAATTGCGCACCCACAGAATGACCTTTCGCCAATCCATTTCTTTATCAGGTTATGAGCCTCTGGAGCAGACTACTGCTTCATTAACGGGATACTTCTTTAGCTTTAATCAGTTCAGACCTAGTCAGAGATCCTTGAATGCTATTTCCTCGACTTGATATCAGTAGTTCTGTTGCAAAGAACTAATCCTCTTAATGCGAGCAATAAATGAATAGCTTAAAGAGTGGGATTGCTGTGGGTTTTGGAGAGAAAATAAAAAACAAGGGTTTTCTTTTTGAAGCTCTCAGCCAAATCACCCAGACACAGAAGAGAGAAAGAGAGAGAGAGAGAGAGAGAGAGAGAGAGAGAGAGAGAGAGAGAGAGAGATGTGATTTTAGTGAAAATGTTTATAGTTAAAAACTATTAATATTTCAGTAATCCTCATATTAGTTTATTTCTTGCACACTGCTCGCCTTTGCAGATAGATGCCTTTCACATAGAGATAGAAATGTGCTCTTTCAGAATAAATCAATTAGAGCCCTTTGAAAAAAAAGTGGCTTTTTTATTCTATATTGCCTCTTGGCGAGACTTCAAAAAGGTAGTGGAAATTCAAATAAGCCCCTGGGAAAGAAAAAAAAAAACATCACCATGATGAAAGGAGGGGTCACGTTCTCTTCTCAATTGTCTTGATGAGACCGGATGAAGTGACAGTCGTGAAAATGAAGACGGATTCTTCAAATTGTGGTTTCATCATACCGTAGGATGAGCAGTTTCCAAGACGGCTTAAATGTCATTAGAATTTCAAATTTGATGGCGTTGTTTTGTATGTGCGGCGCAGCAAACGTGGTATATTTAACATACAACGTCATGGTGGTGAATAAATGCCTGGCAGTGAATGTCTTAACACTTCCACATTTTCAGATGATCAGTGAGGTTGCAGCTCATTACATGTAAGTCAATGTAACGGAGCAGTGTGTAGCTGATGGAGGTTGTATTTCTTTTGTCATCTTCGTATGCCCTGAACAATTCTCTTGACAGCAGGTGTAATCATTGGCAATTTGCAGCACTTCGCACTCCCATGCAAAGTAAACACTCATGGGTCTCTCTCTCAACATGTCATATCCGCTATTTATGTTTGCCTCGCACAGCTATTACCAGTGAAGATATAACAAACGTGGGCAGCTGATGTCATGTTGGGTATCAGTGATGCTGGGACGATGAAAAGCCGAAGCAGTACCGTATCTCTTTGGCACAGACACAAGGATAAGAGACGATGTGTAATGATGCTCCAAAATAAGAGAGTGAAAGTAAGCTTTTGACTCACGCAGTGCTGTGGCCACATTACCTTCTGTGATTCATTTCTGTCTCCAGCTTTTTATTTATTTGACCTGCGGCTAGAGCCGCAGCTGGTAATCCCGATCGTCTTTTAAGCGATCACATGCAGCCTGATAGGTAGGATTAAGGATTTTTTCTTTTGTACATGAATGAAAAATATCCAAAGCTGTGCAAAACATGGCGACCCTCTGCTAGTGCCCCCCCCCCGCCTTTAATGCGCTGTTTTTCATTTTACATTTAAAATATTTTAGATTTCCTCGCGCAAAACCGTTAAGTGAACCCCCTAGTGAACTAAAGACACTCGTCTTTAAATTGAAGTCTTCTTTATTTCACAGTGTCCTGCTTTTTATTTTTATTAAACATAGGATTCATAGTGGAAGACCTAGTTGAAACCCAGTCTTCCACAGTTGGCCACTGAGCAGCTCCAGTGAAGCGGCTGAAGGTTAAATGATTCACTCAAGGGCTTATCGATGTTCCATTTGCATGAATCCATTTCTGGGTCGTATGTATCCCATCATCTTCTTGTGCTTGGTTTGTTATCTGATGATCAGATTATTCAAAAAAGAGCAAACTACTGTATTTGGGTAATACAAAAACAAGTTTGCCACGGGCAATGAGTCACTGGTGGGCACTTTCAAATATACAAAATACTCAAATGATGTTTGAAGAGTAAGTATTGAAATAAAAAATATTACAATCAGTTCTGCTTGGTTGAGAAAAACAGCCTTGCAATTCTAAGTTGGTGAACTTAAAAGCTGCCATTCAGTGTCTTATAGCAATGCCCTCACAGTATAGGTCAGAAATAATCAGAACAACTAGGCATTGCTTTAGGTAAAATATTTCCCTGCAGCAGAACAACAATACACTGAATTTGAGAGTGTGAAAAGCATTTAAATGAGTTTTAAGTTACAGGCATTGATAACAAAATTGTTCTGTTCATACTTTGTTGTTGTTGAACTAGAAAAGGGCAGATGTCATTTGATGCAGATAATGAAAGTTGTGAACAAATGATATTTTTAGGCAGTACAGTTGCATAGGTAGGAGAACAGAGAGGGCCAAAAGTGTGGACTTGGCTCAGGAAAAGTTCTGGCTTGTCCTACGGTGCTGCAGCTGCCAGGTTGGGTTCCACTATGCTGGATGGAGTAGCCCTCCTCTTACAATTGGATGGTAATGAGAGTGACTGATGGGGATGCTTGGAGAGGCTGCCAAAAATAATGTTTTGTGTTTCTCTTGCTCGCTTTGCCTCTATGTTGTGCTGTCTTTTGGTGTACCTCATGTCTGCCACTCCTTATTTAAATTAAGAGCCAGACAACAATTTTAAGATTAAAATTAGTGTTTGCTGCAGGGAAATTTAGTCATTGCAGCAGACAATTTGGACAGAAAAAAAGAGCAGATGTCTTTAATATTTACTGTTTTTGGAAGTAGAATGCACAAATGTGCATTGCTCGTTATATAAACATGATCAGATTCACAGAGTAGAGGTGCAGCATAATGCAACCTCCTGCTCTCATGTGATTTACGGGTCTAAATATGTCTGTGAAAGTTGTGAGAATGAAGGAATGGGAGGCATGACTGCAGCCATGATGACGCCTGGTTACAGTAGTTGTAATCCTGTGATTACTGAGTGTGCGACATTACACGGCACATCTGCATGAGCTGAATGCAGAATGGTAACAATGAGAGCAATGGCTTGTGAAAGTGATGTTGTTTTAAACCCCTGGCCAGCGGTTCAACATCCCGACCCCAGATATGTGCCTTCAATGTTATACAGCCAGGATTACAACATCTGTTGTTGACACACAAAAAAAGGCAAGACCACATCACCTTTTCCCTTGCCAGTCTCATTCTCCCTGCCAGCCTGCAGTCTGCGACATGTCTTAGTGAGGCACATTAAGCCTCACAGTTATTCCCTGGTCTCACTCACCATTCCCTCTGAATACTGACCAAAAAGGAGGAGAGCTCACCCTTCTAATTCAACAGTGTTTTTATGTTTCCCATAATGATACATTAAAGATAAAAGTTGCTTCTCCTTCCTCCAGTTTTCACCTTATTCCCCCCAGGGCTTGCCTGTACATTTTAATGATGTGATAAAAGAGATGCAACACTCTCAAGACCTAAGAAGAAAACATATTTAAAAAATAATCACATTTTGATCTAAATGACTTCAACCAGATGCCTATCTTTGTTGCACCTCTGTTATCAGAACTGTTGTGTACTTGTGGGCAAATGTTTAATTTTATTCACTGATTTTTGGTTCGACAACATTCGACACACAAATACCATGTTTAAAGAGGTTAAAGGAGAAAGAAGAATACAGAATGGTAAAAGCAAATTGTTCCTCCAAAAAGGATGTAGTACCTTTCACAACCACTCAGACCTTTGTCTAATTATTGGAGTGTCATTTTGAAAATGGCACAGTTCAATAGTGAGAAGTATGGAAGCAAAGAAGAGACACAAATCTTTGAATTTTAACAGCCACTGAATATTTAATATTGCAATATTTTACTTTGAAAACCATGTGTCTAAATGTATTTGTTCTGAATTCACCTCTTTGAAATTAAATATGAAAAATCTTGATTTTACATTTTAAAAACCTGAATTTCAACATATATTTTTCAATGGTCACATATTCAGATACAAAAAAAAATCAACTTTCAGAATTTCCAAAAAATAGATTCAGGTTGCTAAAATTCGATTGGTTAAATCCAGATCTAAAAATTCTAGTTTAAATTTGACAAAGAAAACCAGTCAAATTCAGTTGATCAAATTCAGATCGTAAAATTCAAGTTGAATATTCCTAAGTAACATCCGGGCTACCCAGGATAGGAGAGGCAATTGAGCCTGCATGCAATCGAACCGACTTCTGACCTATCAGAGCACGGCCTGTCGGTCATGTGATCTAAGAAAGACCGTGCTCTTTGAATTTTTAGATCTGAATTTGACCAATCAAATTTGAGATTTGAAATTCAGGTAAAATGTAAAATCAAGAATTTAGGTGAATTCAGAACAAATAAATTCAGATACATGGTTTTAAGTATCCGGTGGCTGTTAAAGTTCAAAGACTTATGTCCCTGCTTCCATAGAAAAAGCATCAATCTCCCAAGTCACAAATACACTCACAGGTGTCTGTAACACTGAATGTGATGGGAGGGTGAATAAACTAAGGACCAAAGACGTATGTCTGATTTCATTATGCAGGATTAGGCTTTTTATGTCACTAGCCGAAACGACAGGCGCTAGCATGCTTAGCGCTAGCATGCCAGCTCGTTCTCAATGGCAAAACACTGCTACAACACACACTAGTTCACCATAATCTACAAAAGAACTACTTACTTGTCCCGGTTCTGCAGGTAATTCCACGAAAAGTTGGAAGTGTGCCCTCGTTTAGAAGAAGTCTCCCTGCTCATCCTGCCTTGTAACTGACTGAAGTTAGAGCAGCTATCTGGTGTGAGCCTTACTTAGCTACTGAGCATGTGCGACTCACTACATAGATGGTAAAGAAGTACAATGTCTCACTCTGTTGCTAAAACAGAGAGCTGAACACAGGCAGAAAAGAGGGTGAAAAGAGCAGCTGCAGCAATGTGCAGTACAACAAAAATATAGAGTTTTTTGAAGATTAAACCATGTAAACCTATTCTGGTACAACATCAAAATACAATTATAAACCTGAAAATGAGCATAATATGGGCGCTTTAAATTAGCTGGATACATGGTTTAACGTAATTTGCTCTTACCGGCGTATCATCGTGTGTATTTTGCCCGTAGCAAATTCTTGCTAATTGGTCCCAAAACGTCCCAGTTAGAGAGGTAATGCCCTAAACATATTCTTTGTAAATCTTTATAATCTTTCCCCAAAAGAACCAAGCAGGCCTGCCTTGTTGCACGATCCAAAAGTTCTTTAAAATTTGCCATTTTCAGCGTGTAGCTTGCTAGCTCGAAGTCTGTTGTTGTTTCAGAGTTTGAGAACGGCAACACACAGAGAGCGGAAGGTGAGGGACATCCGGCAGTCATTGATCCAGACTACATATCCCTTCATTGATCCATGTCAGAAATTCTTTAGAAGGAAATTACACTGTGGTCTAAAGTGTGGTTTGATTTACCCCGACATAAAAGGTAACGCTCATTTAATAGCAATACCTATGTGATTTCACTGAAATTACATAAAAATATCAAATATTCTTAGCGTACCAAAGCGGGAATATCCTTGCAAATTTACTATGTGGAAACAACGTATTGCCTTTTGTAGTTGTTTGCTTCTGCTTCGGGGGTTTGTAAAACCAATATGATTCATTTACAGCCTATATTTTTACCCTTTGTGTTTCACTTTTATATATTTATCCTTTTGTTCTCTTGTTTTATCTGCACCGCTGTGATCATTTTATGCAGTTCAGTTCAGTACATAGTCAACAATTTGAAATCACATAGGGATGTTTGATCTATGCTGCAAGGGCTAGGGGTTGCTTTGCCTGTGTGACCCAGTGGGTAAAGTGCAAAGAAGGGAGAGTAGACATAGCTCATAAATAGGAAATGGCATGAAGAAAAGAAAGTCAATGGAAGGAGGGCTAGAACAAAAGAGAGGAGTTGAGCGAGGGAGACAGACAGGATTGAAAGTTGAGGGATGGGAGGATGGGAGGTACGAAGGGCATGTGAGCTACCAGGGATCAGAGATTAAGCCACTGTCGTTACAGTGAAATTCGCCAGCTGTCCTGTCTCAGATGACTTACAGTACTTTGTGGTTTAGGATGGGTGGCCTCTTACTCACATAAAAGTTCAGCCAAATGTCAAGAAGAGTCAGGAAAATAAAATAGACTTAGGTCTACTGGCTGCATAGAAAGACAATAAATACACAATTGTGTATTTCTGGTTGATTGTGTCCATTTACAGTTCGTACCAGGCTTTATAAAATCATGTTACACAAATGTGTTACACACATTTTACAACTACACACTGTTTTCAGGAATAACTGTGAGGTAATGATGTGAGTTTGTGGCTGAATCATGTGGCATCATTGTTCAGTAGCAAGTGTTCACTTTAGTTCTCCAGAGTATGGGAGCTTTCCTTATGTATAGCTGATAATGCTCGATGCAGCGCAGTTAGAAATTGGAAAAACAAGACTTTTTATCAAAATGTAGCCACACTTGCAATCTCTTCTTTCGATCTTTTGCAGTGCTCCGCTGTGCTGCTGTGTGCTTCGGCTAGATGTCATACAACAATGAAAAGATTGTGCTGTCTGAGCTTCGCTGTCCCGCGTTGTCATACTGCACAACTGGGAAGAATGGAGACTTTAACAATTCCCGTAGTGAAAAAAAAAAAAAACCCTGGATGTAGAAAGAGACCAAACAAAGGAGAAAAGAATGAGAGAAGACAGGTCACACTAATAAAACTCCCTGTCCTGGAGATGCTTTGAGTGAATTCAAGACCCAGAGTGAAGAAAACTCCACTCACCCAAGTTTCAGGCAGAATAGACATAGTTGCTCTCAACAGTTAAATTGTGCCCACAGTTGGCGGCATCAATTGTGTTAATTTCAAGCCTTGATTGGTAGTTTTTCATGCTGTTCAAAGACAAAAACAAAGAAATGTTGTTGGCAGAAGTAATAATGACTAGCCAGCCGTGGTGGGCATTGCAGCAGCTGCAACCCACTTGCCAAAGAGAACATTAGTGTTGGACAGAACCCTGAATTATGTCCAATGATAATGTTTTTAACCCATCAGTCGTACAATATGTGCATGGCAGCTACAGTCCAGTACGGTAAAAGTAACTTGGAGAACTACTTGGTTCATGTTCGGGAACGATTATTGTTTGATCATAATGGTTAGCAATAGATAAATAAATAAAATCTATCTACATACACACTATTTCTCTACATTGCCACTCCATAGCATCGACATGAATCTAGCTATTTAGAGTCCACATTATGAATATTATTCCTATGGAGACTTGAGCTGTCTTGACCAAGCAGATAACCCTATCAAGCAGCTTCAGGAGTTCATAACATTTGAATCAGCTGTGCTGAAGCAGAAAGCGATCTTAGACATACATAACTCCAAGAAGAGGTTTGATAGAAAAACAATCACCATCTATTTTTGATAGTTAAATAATCGTAGTAAGTCATTTTTCATGCAAAACAATTGCAGAAAATGCTGTTTTCAGCCTCTCAAATAAGGACATCTCTTTTCTCTGTTTTGTATCATATTAAACTGAATATCTTTGGGTTTTTTGACTGACAAAATAAGACATTTAAAGACATCGCCTTGGACTTTGAGGAACTGGGATGGACATTTTTCACTATTTTCTAACATTTTATAGACCAAAAGATCTAGGAAATAATCTACACATGAATCGATGATAAAGATAATAGTAAGTTGCAGCCCTAATGGAGATGGGACTGGGCATCCGTGGAGAACCAACTGCACTCATGATATGATGTATAATTCATAAAACTTAATAAATAGGCTTTGGCAGCCATATTTTAGAATGTGCACATCCATGCACTTTACACAGTTTTACAGTGAGATTTAACTATTTAATATATGATGATGCAAAACCTTCAAGCATTACAGCATATAATACTGCATTATTAGTTTAAGCATTTCTGTTAAATCCTCAGTTGAAACATTTTTATTTTGCATGAAACTAAAAAGGAAGCCAACTTTTTTAGAACAAGCACTTATCGCACATTTTATTTTTTAAGTGTTTTTTTTATTAGGTGTTATTTTCATAGTTTTGGCCATTGTTTCTATTGATTATGACTCAGCAACATTTTACTCAGTCATTTTAGTATGAGGATGTAGTGACACTGCTTGACACAGCTGTACAACGGACTCCATTATATTAAGCAATAAGAGCGATCCGATGGGTTTTGAACTAGTGCCTCTTTAACCTTCACCTTCATTTCCACTTAGGTGGTTAAGATAATGCGGTTAAAATATTGTGAGGAAATGGTGATGATTTGCAGAGCAACTTCCTAGGTTAAATTAGACCTACTAAACTTGGTGGAGAACTTTCAGCAATTTCAACATAAAAGTTAAACGTTGAATTTGTTTAAAACCTGGCCTGATGGACTCCATATGGACAACTGTCAAGTTGTCTTTAGCTTTTGTGTTTTACATGGAGTGTAGGTGTTTTCTCTTTTGAGGACAAACCACGTATGTTGTTTGCGATTAAGGAGCGTCCAATTTCTTCCTAGAAGTGTTTTCAAATCCTCCCCAACAACATTGACTGTTTGCCCAGGTACATCCCTCAGAGAAGCCAGCAGAGGGCTCAACTGCTGGTGGGAGAGGAGGGATTTAGATACTCCCCTTTAAGGACAGCCAAACCCCTGTGATTACTGCTTAATCCTCTCCGGCATATCATGTGCATCATGGCAGCACAGTGAGCCTTTCTGACATCACGGGGAAGGCTGATGTGGGGCTGCTTAGTCTATATTTCTCTCTGTATCTGTCCCTCTAATGCTGTCTCTTCTAACATCTGTCTTACTATCTTACTCTCTTACACCATTTCATTACTGTGTATTTCATTACTCTGTCCCTTTCGGGGCGGGACGTGGGGGGTGGAGGGGGGGGATCAGTGTGGATTATCACTGTCTGGAGAACACGGCTGGATTTGTTCGCCATCTCTGTAGTTGCATTTTGTGCCAACCTGCCCTCGACTAATGGGACAGCAGTGCACAAGTTGATATCAGTCAAATGCTCTTAACCAACAAAACTGTCCCTTTAGTGACTCATGTGGTACAGTGTTTCTCAGCATGGCTCCATGTGAGCAATCCATTCGTGAACAAACTAACCGATAACAAAAAAACATTATGTGGGAAATTGGGATAGGGAACCAGCAGGAGGTGCATCAATGTTAAATACAAAAATTAAACCTGAATCCGCTTATTAAAAGGGAGTAAGCCTCTGGCTCCCATTCTCTAGTTCAGTCTGCCTCTTTGATTTCCTTTTCGTGTCCTGCTCTTTATCATTCTTAGTCAGTCTTTCAATCACAGCAGCTTTCTGCTCTGGTCAACGCTGAGGTCACTGAGAGTTTGATGAGGATCTTAAGAAATGCAACTGCAATCAGAATTGTGTGCAGAACGGGCACTTCCCAGGTCTAGATGGTAGTCAGCGACTGAGGGTCCCGCGGTATATTTTTAAACGAGCCTTTGCGTTTCTCCACTTTTGAGAATCAAGCTTTTCATGCCAGTAACCCAGTGTAACAATGCATGTTAAATGACTTTGAAGTAATACTCCAAAATGTAGCATTAAGAAATATGTCTGCTTTCATTGCTGGCTCATGAAACATTATCATTGGGATATTTATATAGACTTTTGTATGTCAGCGTTGAAACAAAACAAACATCAATTGGACAATCGTAGCTTTTGAAAACGGCATCTGAAATTTGGCCCGTGGGGTGAAAGTACTACTGTCTGAGCTGAGCCACTGATTCGCTTCTAGAAAGCAAGCAGGTAGTGATCTTATGATGTTTGTCACGTCTATTTTAGGAAATCTAAAGTTATGTGTATGTGCTTTTTTGTCATATTTGTTAGTCTTTTTTTCTTTCTTTTTTTAATCTTAAAAGCCAATAATTATTGTGCAAATCAATGATTCCACGCTGCAAGTGCCAGCTACTGCGGGCTACTCTGCGTTTTTGCAGTCCGAGCGTTATATTGTAAAGCATCACTTTGTGAATGTTCATACTACAGTGAGGATGACTTGTGTTGCATTTGTAAAGCTGTTTCACATTCTTACTGTATGGTTAAAGTAGAATTGACTACATTTAAACATTTTACTGAAGAGATGAAGACAGCACTGCCATTCCTAACCAGGCAGTTGGACAGTTAGAGCAGAGACTGTCCCCATCGCATATAAGCACCATTATTAGTGTAATTTCATGTAATTTCATTGGACAGACAGATACTATATTCTTACAATATATCAGGGATAGCTTACCATTTTGGTAAATACTGTTATTTGCTTTCCTACTGAGAGTTAGATGGAATGAACAAGTTTCAAGTTTGCGTGCTTACTGTAGTATAAAGCTACAGGGAGCAGGTGGTTAGCTTAGCTAACATAAAACACTAGAAGCAGGGAACAGCTAGCCTGGCTCTAAAAATTTGAAATTGTCATATTTACACTTTGTTTCTTTTGTGGATTAAATAAACAATATTTAATGTGGTAATTTGTGAGCTTTAGAGGTGTTGGTAGGCAGATTTTTCCCCCCTCTGGACAGAGTCAAGGTAGCTGTTTGTTCCTGCTTCTAGTCTTTATGCTAAGCTAAGAACTGGCTGCTGGCTCCAGCTACATATTTACCGTACAGACATGAGAATGGTATCTATCTTCTCGTGTAACTCTAAGCGTATTTGTTCCTTTAAAAAAATATTACAGATTGAAATGTGTTTCAAAAGACTAGGCTATGGCATTTAGCTCAAACAGCTACGGCCTGCCTTCTTCATGAATTCCTCAGAGACACAACACCTTTGTGATGTGATTCTGAAAGAAATGTTGATCTGTTGCAGCAAATTTGATTTGAACCCTTGTGAAGAGGAACGTGTGATACTATGATGTCTAAAAACGTCAAGCAAAACCACTCCGAAAAGTGCATTTCTGTCCACTGAAAGGCAAGGAGAGATGTCTCCTAGCTTGTAGGTTATTGCTGAATATAATGAAAATCTCTGGCATTTGAGTTGTCAATCAACATGTCAATTAATCACAGCCGTCAGCGAGGGATTAATGGAGTGATTAGACATATCCTGGCATGCTCTCACAAATGAAAGAATTGTCCACGCTATTGACAGAGCCATTTCTGCTCTGCTTCACCAAACCTTGATAGGAAATACTCAAGTCTGTATGGAGGCACAGCAGCATTTCACAAGAGGATGGCTGAACAAAATCATTACTCGAAAAACAACTTTTTATCAAGCAAGAATCAGTCTGATACCTCAATCCAATATGTCTTTGCTCGTGAAGCATTCACAAAACTAGATTTGATTGTGAGTGATTCTGCTTGTCAAAACAAAAGTGGAGTTAAAGTCTACTGGAAAGATTCAGTATGTCTTTCCAATATTTAACATCATAGTACAACGAGACTGAATCTGAGTTAATCTGCCGTTGATTTATTCTAGATGTAAACTTAGGACAGTACTAAAGAGTATGTTTAGGCTTTTTTCATGTATTTTATAAAATGCATCCCCCTACTGATATAGTAGGCCGTTTGAATGCATGTTTTATAAGACTGCTGTCTTCTTACATCAAGAAACCCACTGGTTCCATTTTTAATGACTGCCCCCTGGCTCTTCCTAATGGGTGCTGCTGAACCTCAAACCCACATTCACATATGTGCACAGTCTTGCGTGTAAACCATAACAATAACACACTCAATTCACACTGTCACAATGTAAACGAACATGCATCTAGTGAATAATGGGAGTCAACACATTAGACGGAGCCACATAAGATAAATGTCATGTTTGGTAGAGTAAATAATAATCATCCATCATCGAGGATCAGTTCCTGAGCAGTGAAAGACCGAAGAGACTATTGGGAAATAAATACTGTGGTTAAGTTTCCAGTGATTTATCTGCTCTTTTTGTGCACAATCGTTCTGCTCCTCTCCTCCTCATCTCGTGATATGCAGGAGTCGGTGCTCTAAAAGAGGCAGATGAGCTGATGCAAAAAAAGAGTTGTTGCAAGCAGTGGGCAGGCGCTGGTGATGAAGAGGAAAGGATGTGAGATGAGATTTTATGAGTGTGGTTCTTGGACAGGGAATAAAGTGTCAAGTAGAACATGAGTGGTACGATGGGAAACACTCAGAATTTACTCACTTGCTTCTTTCAGATATTCCCTGCATTCACTAATACATTTACAAGCAAGCATACAGTAATGTACTGTATGAGCAACTGCCTGCTATGAATGCAGCATCAGGCTCAATATTTTGAGTTTAAGGTTAAGTCTCTCAATTTAGCAATTTGCAATTTCGCCCAATCTCTTCCATTCACTTTTAGTACCTAAATAATCAATCTCATTGACTGTAAAATACAGTGCTCAGCATCTTCTTGCAAGAGACAACACAACTCCAGTTGCATGAAGACATAAACTCTGTGTGAAAATCATTTTTAAAAAATCTGTTCCTTTACAAAAAATCGCTATTTTGGGGGCAAATCTGGAAGAACAAAACAAACAAAAAAAAACAGAAAATGCAATATGTCATAAGCACACAGTACAAACATGAGCACACATGCCATAATATAATTCTCATGATCCTGGGTTTTGTTTAGTTTCCTATTTTATTTTGTAGGTTCTTCTCATGTGTCACGTCTTGTTTTACTTCCTGCCTTCTATGCTTTTTTTGCCTTTGTGATTGTCTCCCCCGCCCGGATGTGTTTCACCTGTTCCTTGTCATGTCATCTGTCCCTCGCTACCACCCTTCTTTCCTTGTGTGTGTATATATATATATATATATATATATATATATATATATATATATATATATATATATAATAAAAGACATATATAAATAAAGGACATCCGGCGGAACAATCCCGGAAGTGGAACGTCGTGGATATAGACTATGGTAGCAAAGACCTTGTAAATCATGTAGTAGTTGAAATCTTGTTGAAATCTTTGCATGCCAAAACACGTCCCTCTTTTGCATCAAAAGCAAAGTCGCCTGTATTTATGAAATGCTCAGTGATTATTATTTTTTGGTGCTGAGCAGCAGAATTGCATCCTATAACAGGGAGATAATGAGGACACAGGGGAACACACAGGAAATGTCGGCACCAAATTATCTAGTGCTAATAGTAACTGTGAAGGAGATGGTAATGGTCAAATAAGGTTGCAGAGATGTGTGCACTAATGTGGCTTGCATATGTGCCAACCTTTGTGTTGATTCCATTAAAACTGCAGCAAAAGCAAATGAGAAAGAGAAAAAAATGACAATAGATGCTCAAAGCAGTCAAGTGTCTCTTCACACTTGAATGGCGAGGTCTGAAGTGGCTATTGGTAAGAGCACATTGGCGATTTGGCTGGTGTGCTGTCAAAATTTCTGGGGATGATGGCGCCTAGAGATCTATTGACAGAATGATCAAAGTGACCAGAAAAGCAGGGATCTCTCCATGGGACTGGAGTGAGAAGCCACGGTAGCATATTTGTATACTTTGGTGTTGTATGGCAGTGGTTGTAGTATCGTGTTTCTTAAAGTAATCTCTGCTTTGGTCATGTGTTTGGGAGGTTTAGGCCAACTGCAGAGTGTGAATGATAGACGGGCTGCCAGCATGGATGGATGAAGAGTGTTGGCAGTACTGACGCTTGTCTGTGCCAGAGCCCGGCGCACATTGTTCATTCTTGGCCTCTAATCCATGTGATCTGAAACAGAGGTGCTGACTCCAGTCAAAAAGCAGAACACCGTCATTAAAGAAAGCTACCCCCTGCTCACCACTAGACGTCATAGTTTAAAAATAGCTCCTCTGTGAAAGAACACACTCGTCCACCAAATGCATTTCATATTCCGTCTGTGCTCCTCAAATTTGTCCCCTTTTTATTAGCCCTCAGGATTATGATTACTCTCCAATTTCGAAATTGTGCCAACCCAACCCAGACGGTTTTCCATCTGATCCTCTAGGCAGAAACAAGCCTCTCCACAGTGAGTTGCTTAAACCCAGATAAATCATATTTCCATGTGCCCCTCAGTAATGCTCTCCTAGGTGCAACCTTTTCTTTGAACAGTAGGTTTTTAGCCACTGTAACAAAAACAAAGATGAGGCCCTGTGAAATCTCTCTGCATACAGCAGAATCTAAGACAATCATTATTTGTGTTACACCAGGGAATAATTCCCTGCACTGGTCTGCATAGCCCTTCTTTGAATGAATAGTAACAGGTAGAGGGGTAAACAAAGCACTTTAATTTGCATTTGTAAGCCCAACAAAATGACTTTTTTAATCATTTGAAAAAAGGTTTTCCTACATATTATATCCCAAATCCTGGAGCTGACTTTCGTTTAATCTAAATCTTACTTCTCCCCGTATAGAAAAATTAATTAATCTTGGACGAGAAAAGGTATTATTTTTTTTATTTTCTTTGAATAAGTTATCAACGGCTGTTCGTTTGTATATGCCCTCCAGGAAAAATCTGAAATTGAAATCTATCCGAGCTACAAGTCAATTTGAATCAAGTTTAATGTTGGCAGTGGAAAGTATACGCAACTACAATCTCAATGAATATGACCATGCGAACAATGGGAATTCATCATAAACACTGTAGAGCTCTCTGTTGTTAAAGGATATGAATCCAGGTCATGACTCTGCAGGTTCTGTCCACATGGCCAGGGGAGACATCACATCACATCGCATCATCTGGCCATAAGCGGACATGTTTGTTCTGACTAGTCCACAGGTTCATCATCCTCTCTAACCACCCCCCCACCCACCCCCCACCCCCACCCACAGCCCCAGCCCAGCCACAGATAGCCTACGCTTCAACTCTGTTTTAAACAGATCTGAGTGACTGGCTGCTCCTGTCACTGTCATTAATACCTACCAGAGTGAGATCATGTCTCATCCACCCACCATGCAAGCGACAATCTCACTTGAGAGGAGTGTGGGAGTGCTAGGGAGAGACACTTTCAGATTTGAAAGGGCAGAGACAGCGGCATCCATGCAGGGCAACTGGCCTGGCTGATGTGACGTGCCACTGCTGATTCTGCCACTCAGTGAATCAAAGAAAACAGTGATGCTGATGTCAAACCAGAAGGGGCTCCGTGTTTTCTTGATCCTTACATCTTCATGGTCGTGAGAGCACAAACTGAAAACAGAAGAATCATAACCTTCTCTCCCAGCCCCTCAGCGTTAACTAATTTCTATGCTCAATTACAGTTTATGTCAAATGAAAGATGCCACAATTAATGTTTATGACTGATTAGGTATTGAAGTGTGGGTTATTGTTTCACGGGGCATTGAGTCTGATGTTTGTTTAAGGGCTGTAAAGTCAGAGCATTGTCTTTCCATTGTCATGCATTTTAATTACCGCTTGATTGTTTAATTATTTTGTGAAGGACATTTTTTTTTTTTTTTTTTGCATAAGGATAAAAAATCAATGTGACTCAATTTGCGAACACCAGAAATACTCTGCCATCTGACCGTGTGCCTTAAGCAAGCGTGATTGTAACTGTCTTGAACTTGTACAAGGCCAGCCATGAAAGCAGTCCTATTTACTCTTAAGATACCATATTTGTGAGTACAGGTGCAATGACTAACTTCATTAACGAGCGAAATTCATCACAGCCTGGGACCCTGCAATACATTTTGTGCCTGCACACTGGTGATAATGCCATTTGTCTTTTCAGAGGTGTTAATAGGGAGTGAGATTTACCAAAATGAATGTCTTGCAGACAAACGTATTGTACTGTATGTCGTGCATAGTGTGTAGTCCTTGCTACTGAACAAATTAAATTATACTTGTCTTTACCACAGGTCCCAGGCATGACTTCAGAATGAGTTTAACCCCTGGGTGCACTATGTCAAAGTAGATTATCTGCTCTGTTCTCCTGTATAAGGTGTGTCATTGGGTTAGTTTGTTTTACTTACACATACAGTTAACACCCATGGCTGCTACTGTCAGAACGTTTTTCTTTCATTTATATGCTGAAAATGCTATTATGCATTTCCCGATACACCTCACCAAGAACAATCAATCTTACACAGCAGATTAAGCATAGTACCAAAGTGGTCTCAACCTTATGTGAACAGTGACAAAAGCTACATTTTCAAAGTTCAGAAACTATCTGCCATTAACAGCAGCACTGTGAAAGCTGCACAGAACCAAGGAGGACACAGGCGATTTGCTTCTGGTTCTCTCTGTCTTTGATTCAACACCAGTGAAACAAAACACACAGCTAAAGGGAAAGCTCACAGTACTCTGGAGCTATTCAATAACTTTTTCCTCTCCAGTCTTTTCTGGCTGTTTCACACTTAATCAAATCACATTATGCCTCCATAGCTCATTTGCCCACACCTACTGAGATAGGGTCAGATTTAAAGAAGGGTTAATTGAGTGCAGGTACCTTTGTGACCCCCCTAGTCCACTTCCGACTCTCCACCTCTTGACCAGTGCTTGCTGAAAAGACACACACTTGGCATTTCGGCGCCCTCTTGGGTTGTTTGTGAAGCCTGTTAAACAATATCTAACATCAAACATATGATTTCAGAACAAAAGCACGGCGAGCAGAGAGGATGGATAAAGATCTCTCAGAATCCATTTTCTATCACTTGGCAGATGTGAACAAATAGGAAGCCCCAGTTTTCATTGTGAGAATAATATGAAAAAAATCTACTGAAGTCTATTGAATCTGCTAGAAAATAAACAGCTGTGTGTTCTAAGTGACTCCACAACCTCAAGCAAATAGTTCCTCTCCAACTGTGACAGTGTGTTCTCAATTCTTGACAAGTTTGCTATCTCTCCACAGCGCTGTGTCAGAGTATAGTCTGGCTACACGTCCTATCTATTCTGGGATAGGGAAAAAAATGCTCTTGCTTGTTTGTATTTCTTTAAACCAATCCCAACCGACCTGGGTGACGCTACCACCCGATAACGGAGAGAGCGAGAGGGGAGGGACAGTGCCAGATGTCAGGCTTTATCCCAGCAATATACATCCATTGAGGCAGACTAGCTATCTCTAAACTGCAGAATATCTTCGCCAAATGCACCTTCTTGTGTTTGTACTAACTCAATGTTATAATTTGCCTGTTAAGTCCGTTAGTCATTGTCTTATTGTTTGTGCTGTTTTGCATTTTTGCTTAAAAGTATTTATGTTGACTCTTGACTAGGATATACTGTACGTTTATTTTTTGGAGCTGAGAGAACAAGCAGAAGCTGAAAAGTCAGACGGAAATATCAAGGGAATTATAAGGGTGATGGATGGCAGGCTTTGAATTGCTGTGTCTATCACAGCCACATTCTTTGGCAACTCCATTTAAAAAGGAAACTAATTTCCAAATCACAGTGTAAGATTTACTGTATTCATTTCTGTCATTTTAAGATATTCCCGTTTTGCATACAATGTGTTTATTGTACTTCAGTTGAGGACGGGCTAGATGCTCATTTGCCTTCCTACACAATCAGGCCTCTTGCCTGTGACCTGTTATCTTTCATTTTCACCCACAGCATGGAAGAAAATGGGCTCAAGGGTAAGCCGTCTGGCCAGAGCTTCTGGAAATAGATTAAGACATGCCCTGCACATCCACCCCTCTAACTACACTCCCCACTTCAGTGGGATTCATTTTCCTTTTCATTTCCCAGGCCACTTCTTCACTACGTCAAATCTCTGTGTGTATTGTCTCATCCGTTCTGCAACTCGCAGTTTTCCGTAAGGCCCTAAAGGTGCAGTCGGCAGTATCTAATTTTGTCAAGCAATTACAAAGAGGCACACATTCATTAGAATGTATGCATTGCCATTCGTAAAAAAGCAAGTGTCACATGCTGTTAATATTTGTAGCATCACTAATATTTACTGCAAAGTGTTAAATTGTAATCCTTTTCGGATTTCAGTTCTGGTTGACTTAGCAACAGCCGTAGTTACTATGGTAACAGCAAGTGTGGTTTACTGTAATACTCAAGGTCTTGAAATTGTGGCAGGGGGGGGGGGGCAACTGGCAACAAACTAACATTGTTTTAATAAGGACGTCAGTCGTAATTGCAACCGTGATCAGATTTTATGCTGATTGAACAATTGTGGTTAGCGCAAACCGTAGTGGCGAACACATTGTGTTTCCTGTAGGTCCTTCACAATAGGAAGCCACCCCCTGATTTAACAGTGGAATGCTTTTAGTGTGAAGCAGCAACAGTTTGCATTAGCAGTAACTTAATACAATAAAGACAGTGAACAGTAAACAGCAGCTGTTATCACTTAGATAGAATTACGCTGAATTACATGTGTGCCTCATTTCCTTTGAATCACTTGTTTTCCGGGCAAGGCGATATGAATCCTGCACAGTAATGGCGGATTCCGTAACTAACAATGAAAAGTACTATTTGGATAATTACACAATGTAAATACTGTACATTGAATGGTTATGGCAGAAAAGTATGCAGACTGAAAATTGTATCATAAATAGGTTCAAAATCTTAAATATTATAAACTAATGTTGGCATGTTTTGTCAAAGCTCTGGGATGATTAGGGGTCAAACATCTTCTGACGCGCTTATTTTTCTCCGATATATTTGAAATAAATAACTGAACAACATAACATAAAAGTGAACATTGAACATTTGTCGTTACGTCAGTTTTATGTAGACTCCAAGTGAAACAGTCTTTTTCTTTTCCCATTATGAATATGTGAATTTTAAATATAGCAAGTACAGAGTTACATATAAGAGATGAAAAGGGAACAGTAGTATGCCCACAGTTTCCTCAAGCTAAATGCTGAGTTGATGACACACACTCAGAGCTCATGAATTATTCAATAGCCTAGTTTCATTTTTGTGAAAAACTTGGGCTGGAGGTGATTATTGTATCTACTGTCTTCAGGGTGAATAAACACTGCTGCTTTTGCTCACCCCCCTATTGTATATTCTTGGGCTTGAATAGGATGAATATATCCGCTACAATATAAAGTAGCTGCAAGCTCTGTTTACATACTGTATGGTGTTATTTCAAATGTGTAAAAGTGGAGAAGTGACCATGCAGCTTTGGGTTTTTTGGGTCACTCTGCTTTGACTCTGTTTGCCAAATTTAGGATTCTTTATCAAGCGTGAACATACTGTATAGCTGGTTGAGCTATATTGACTAATCTGCCTGATTTAATCTAATTTGATATTATATCCCAAGCATTATCCAGTTCTCCCATCGGCAAAACTAAAGACCTACATTAATTAAAGGCTTAGCATCTTACACATCTGACTTTAAAGTAAGCTGCTTCAACTATGTTTTATAGACATTTTCCACTACATACACGCAGGTTTTGTTTTCGAAATTTAGGTTTGAGCCTCTTAACCAACTGTCATTTACATTTCATTTTTGTTAACAAATGCATGCAAGTCTTCTGTGCAAATGTCTCATGTGTACATGATCTTCACCTACTGTAAATGTTAAAATTCACAGTTGATCAGCTGAAAATAAACACCCTGCACACATTGTGTGCTGTTTACAGCTTGAACATCTCTGAATTACAGTTTTAAATGAGGAAGTTGATAATTTAAGGATTTAACATGGCAGATGAAAAAAAACATGTTATAGGTGAAAAAGCACCAGCAGACTGTAAACAGAGTTTGTGAACATGTAAGTGGGATCCTCTAGGTAATGAGGCACAGTAGAGGGCTGGTTTGGAAATGAGGATTGCAAAATACGGGATGTTTTAAAGACTACATTACATTTGAAATTCAAAACAACTGCACTGTTAATAAAGCATGTTTATTTATTGTTTAATAAGTTGACAACTGAGCTGAGCGATAACAGGTTGGACTCTGTGATTTTAACACTTTTAAATACAACAAGTAACATATTTAGCTTAATGACAATAGGTTTAAATTATATATATATATATATATATATATATATATATATATATATATATATATATATATATATTTTAAGTTTGCTTTCCTGTGCAGGGTGATAGTAAACCATTTATGGTAATGTACTTGGTTGGTTCATGAGTGGCCAGCTCTGATAAAGCACTGTGTCTAATTAACACGCTGACAGCAGCACTGTCTGGGCAATCACACTCTTCCAGTTTATTAAAGTGGTTAAGGAAGTCACTCTGGCCCTGGGGGGACTGGTACAGTAATTTTTCCCCTGCAAGCCAGATGATACGCCCAGAGATGAAGCAAACCAAGTGTCACTGTCTCTCCCTCTCGCTTTCTTTCTCTCTTATCGGTCCTTATTTTCTCTCCATTTTCTCTGCCTTGCTCCCCATGCCTCTCTTGCACATCAATATCTCTCCCCCCCCCCTCCCTCTCTCTGTGGGTCGGAAATGTAATATCACATGCATTTTTCTGGTCTTTTTTCCCCTCCAATGGAGTCTAAAAATAACTCTCACAGCGGGAAATGCTGACTTTTGCTTCCCACACCACTTTAGTGTTAACAACGAGACATTTTGATTGGTCAAGACAGGCTTGTGTTAGCAGCACAGGAGAGTTGAGCTTGATTGGTGTCTAGTCAGCAGCAGTAAACGGCGAAAGCACAACACAGAAACACTTTGAAGCTGCAAACAATAATTAGCATTAGAGATGAGGGAGATGTGGTTATTGTATTTACTTGGCATGCTGAACTGTAATGCTTAATACAAACCATGCTCTTTCAAATGTACGTTAAATTATGTTTTATTCCTGATAATTCCTGATGGATTTTTTTCCCCTGAAATAAATCAGTTCATGAGATTCTGCAACTTTTACCAACTATTCTGATGTTCGTTCGAGTCAGAGATGCATGCATTCCTTTGTAGTGAGGCAACAAAAATGAAACTTGTGAGGCTAAATAATACAAAGTCCAGCAGAGACATCAGTGCAAAAATACCTGGGTGAACATCCTTTTTGGCTGCAACTGGGGGATCAGTGTTGTACCTTCTTGCTTGTTGCTGAAGACGGGATATCAGCTGGCCCGATTATGTGCAATGGGAATTCAAACAGCATCTGAGGTGAAATAGATACATACGTTTCCTGCCAGCAGTGCCTTTGTAGAGTGAGACCAGTGTTTTTTTTTTTTAACCAAGTGGTTAAAGCACAACAGCGCAGGAGGCCATTGACTAAAACATATCTGTTTTAAAGGAAATCCAATTCTAGATTGTTTTTTTATCTTCACTATAGCCACCATAATGTGTCATTTTTCCTTTGTAAAATGTATAGTAGCTCAGAGGCATCAAAGGAATTGTTTTTGCAATATATATATATAGTATGTGATAGGACTGACTAGCCAAAATGATAGCTCCTCTGAATTCAGGATTTTCCACACAGGTAATACTGAATGAAAATATCCAGCTTTTGGTTCACTGTTGAACTGTTTCTGATTTTAGATTTGTGCAATACTTTCAAAGATTTTGCATATGGCTCATGTTGTATTTTGCTTTAGAGCGTTTCTGTATTTTGACAAAGCAATGTTTTTACAGGCAAGGAAAGTCTTGCTGGGATAGTTAAGGGCTGTTGTTGTTGTCCTTTGCTTTCTCTGCTCCTAGATATTCCCAGAGAGACCTTTGGGCAGTTTTCAGCACTCCACTAACTGATCAAAGGTCAACACTTGGCAGGGTAGTGACACTGACCTTAGGCATGTGTGTCGTGTGAGGTGGAGAAGTCTAAGGCTTCCTGACATGAGCCATAGTGACTCAGTCCGGCTTTAACCCTCAGTGCACGCTGACTAGACAGCGCCATGTACTTTTTGCTTACCTAGCATTCCAAATGTTCACATCAGTGAGCATCTCTTGGGTTTTTCTTTTTTCCAATAAGCTTCACTCAGGGAATCAGTAAGGTTAGGCTGGACATGGTTCAGAGAATCTCATGATTATTCATGTTCAAACAGCCTAAGGATGGAAAGCACCCCAAGCAATTGGCAAGGTATGAAGTCACTGAAAGGATGTGTTGAGTGTGATTTAACTGTTACTGTAAATGTACAAGATACACAAAAAGATAAATTACTTAATGCAATTCAGTTTCTAATTGAATAGTAATAAAACAATAAAACGTTCTCATTGGAACCATATTGGACATTGGCAATAAATACCATAGGTAAGCAATTTTTGTGAAATTAGCATTCTTCATGATTTATAACATTGGCACTTATATTCAATTTCGCCCCAAAAATACAAAGAATATACCAAATACACTGGCTTTGCTGTTGAAGGTTGACACTTTTTTTTCATTTTTCCATATCACCCAAACCTGCTGCAGCATTTCTAACAGTGGAATCGCTGCATCACAAAAATTGATGCCTCTCACATGTTTGTTTAATATAAAGCTGGAGCCAGTAGACGATTATCATAGATTCACACAAAGACCAGAAACAAGTGAAATAATTGCTAGCTTGGCTTTGTCCAAAGGAAAAAAAGAAAATCAGCCAAGCAGTACCACTAAAGCTAACTAAATATCCCACTATATATATTGTGTTTGTTTCCGAAGCGTAAAACCATAATTTGCAGTTTTACTGAGAGGTAAGTGCGGGACCATTTCTTGGCCAGACGCAGTGACTTCAGTCGCTATAAAATCACAACTTGTGGTTTTTAAATTTTGTTTTTGTACAGTATCTTCTTCCACCTCCATTAGCTAGTTTCCAAAGGGAAACCCTGTAGCTGTGAACCCTGAAACTGCCCAATAAAGTTTGTTTATGTTGCTTCATCTCACTTCCTAGAAGAGCTTTAGGAATAGATTAACTGTGTTTTAACCATGTTTTCAAGGCTGGAGTACTTACAGACTAGTGGATTACAACAAAGAAATAATTTAAATGGAACTGACTTTATGTAGCTATTATTGATCCAGTGAATTTAGCCCCAATCTCAATTCTACGGATCCGCTTGAGACATCCTTAATTCTTTACATGCAAATTCAGTGTCTCCCACACACACAACTATTTACACACAGTAGAAACAGAAAAAAAATCACAGTATTTTAAAACAATCCCTTCTTCAAATTTACTTGAACATTGTAAAAGCAGAATATCAATGTTACCCTGTTGTGCCAGTAGGTGTAATTAAGCTAATTTTTTTCACCCTGCCTCTAAAGGTTAGACTTATCAAACACTAATGATGAGTGGTAGGAAAAATACCATCATGCTTTTGTATATGTGGGGAAGCAACACATAAAGGAAGCAACAACCAACCAATCGACTTCCTGTTATTTGAATTATGAATATTTTAGTGGTGTTCCTGTTTAATAATAATAAGGCAATACCTCTATGATAATTATATTGTGGATTGGGGAGGAATGCAACCACAAGAAAGTATTTGATCTCTTTAAATGCAGCCAATATAAGACATTTACCTGTTTTCTTAGAAACAGGAGTAGCCAAAAAAACAACATTATAGAATATTTTGTGTCCTTTAGAAGCAGCTTGTACAATTGACTGTACTGTACAGCATGTTCATCTTTTATTATGTATTGTTTTGCTTATTGTGAAGATGTGGTATCTCTTTTGCAGCAAATGGATGTGTCTGTATGCCTTTTGTCCGCTAACGATCACATAGCTATTATCATACATTTCTACAAGTAAATATGTGTAAAAAGGCGACTCAGGCTGATGCAGGCTACTTCCCTCTTTCCCAGTGGTAATCAGTCAATGCACAAAACAAGTCATTGTGATTGTAATAGCTTCGAAACCTTGGTATTGTAGTGTTGTGTACAACATGCCCTCTTGACACCTCATCCCGAAGGTCTTTTTTCAAGAGATCCAATTCGTCTTGGGGAAATGCAAATGCGTACAACGCAGGCAGAGTATTGGAGGCCTCTGCTGTCAAATCTTGCCTCAGTCAACAACCACAGCCAGACCAAGTAAACACATAGAATCCTGTTACTGCCTGACTGTTCTTCCACCAGCCCCCCGCCCCCGAGGCTGTCGGTTTCTGCCCGTCCCCCTGCACTGGTGGTAACAGTGAATGAGGAGGCAGGACTTCCTCTACCAAACACAGGAGAGGAAAGCCTCCTTCATGCCTCATTGACTTTGTTTTCTCAGGCTAATTTTTCCTTTCTCCTCGCCGGCCGCCTCCCAAAAACACACACACGCACACATGCACAGACCATTTATCTCCCTCCCTCCCCTTTTCCACGCCTCGCCGTTCTGATGGTGATTTTGACACACAGGCTGTCATGCAGCAGTTCTCTGGGAGGTAGCGATTAACAGAGCTGTCGCCATATGGAGTGAGATCAGCCGTCAGAAGAACCCTACATAATTGGCTCGGGGAGGAAAAATACTTGCATAACAGGGCTGAGAAAAGGGAGGGAGAAAGTGTTGAGGGCGGACACCTTGGTCCCCGCATTCGCCAATATTAAATGCCCATTAAAACACTTGCAAGTGATTCATTAGTAATGAGAAACTAAATGCATCATAAAACCCAAAGCAATACACGGCACATCTAGCTTTCTGTGCAGTAGAAGAAGAGAATAATTCCCCATAGCCTCGAAAGAGGAACTAGTGTAACAGAACGGAAACATTAGCCATTTATGTGTAGTGATAAGCCACATACAGGGCTTAGAAAGAACAATTTATCAAATGAATGCAGCAAATACTCACATTTGATGAAGCCATTGTCATGTCTGCAACTAATATTGAAATGGACTTGAAGTCTGAGCCAGGGGTTTACATTGCTGACGGCCTAATTATATGGATTGGCTGCAGTAGAGCGTAGCCTATCAGCTCTGGGGAGAAATTAATTCTGGTACAGGGCAAGAGAGAGAGCGGCAGGCTGCAGTCGGCTTCACTGCTGTGAATTGATGGCTGCAGAGGGCCGGGCTGCTGTGTGTGTGTGTATACACAGGGTTCTGGTTCACTTAAAAGCTACACACAGCCTTTGTGATTTAGAAACAGTGTGCAGCTCTGACAGATATGAGTTGAATTGCAACAACAGCCATAAGCAAGATGTAAACGACATTATGTTGATTCACTGCTGTTTCTGCACCTTTATGTGTGCATCCAGGCTGATTTTTCCAGCTAAACAGTGAACATACATTAACCCTGTTTATTTCTAAACCAGTTGGTGGTCAAAGCAAAGCATATAATCTGAGAGCATGCTGTGTAGTGACGCTGCAGAGTGCAGACTGTACGCCTGGTAAAGTAGCATTTAGTATCTGTAGCGGCTAGCTAGACAGATATAAGACAATTTTAAGTGTGGACAAGTAAAGGTAGTGACTAAATTAAGACAGAAAGTAAGTAAGTAAACCACTGATGACCAGCTAATAATGCATTTAGCATGACAATGCAGAAATGCAAAGATCTTTACACCATTTCTGTTTGAGTTTGTCACTGTCTGATCCTCTTTTCCACCAAGAAAAGATGTTAGCTTGAACATAATGCATGTCCGCAGGTGGGTGGATGACTCAACTATCTTCACCTTTGGGCACTAGTCGTGCTGACATTTCTACTACACCATGGGCAGAAATCCAGTCAGGCATATGTTTTATCTCCTGGTTTAACATCTTTAATTTATTATCTAATAGTCTAATGAGGATGATGTATTTGTGTTCATGCCTGGTGACATCTTTGCTTGCACTGATTGGTCAGCCACCTACTTTATACAGTAAGTCTAATCTTATATGTCATTTACTGTATCTGCTGTAGGGCTTATCATGTCGCACCCTTGTAATCTTTTATTAGCTCTCTTACGTGGACCAAATAAATGCTAGGTATGAGGTAATATCTTACAGTACACGAGTAGGACAGCAACATTTTGCTGTTCACTGCGGACAATATCTTTTTTTACACCATGAATTTTTGAGCAGGACGTAAATTCACATTAAAATATTTGAAAAAGAAATTTTAAATTTCTTTTATGCTATTATTGATAGCACAGAATATGATATTAATTATAGTGAGAGTGGCAATGTACAGAGTGGAAGACATGAAACAAAGGTTGTTAAAATCATAATAAAAAAGAGATTCTCAGTTGCTACTCTTTGTAAATCGTAATGGAAATCTGAGGTCTGGCCTTTAATAAAATGTGCGTACAGTCAACATCAAAATGATGATGACAGCACCGAGCACAAGGATCCGTGCCATAAAAGTGTGCAAACTGTGGTGCAAAATTAGTTTCAACCCTCGATAGACAGTATCTTTTTTTCTGAGGTCCCAAAAAAAAAGAAGAAAACTATGTCTGATTTCGAAATGTGCCAGGTATATGAAATGTGTTCTTTCGAGCCACATGAGACTTTTGAATTTTGTGCCAGCAGATTCCGTAAGGACAAATTGGTCAGAGGAAAATCCCGAATATACTGTAGTTAAAGCATCCCGTCTTACCATCCTGTTAATTGGCCGGGTCTGGAGCTGTCTGGGTCTGATTGTTGTCAACACAAATGAGCAGCTAATATGCTCTGTGATGTATCTCGAAGGCTGACTCTACAGTGCTCCAACATAGCTTGACTGTTTTTCAGAATAGTACTCTTATTTATGCCCATCCTTTCTTTACAGTTCAGTAATCAGGCAACATCTCTAGTTCAGCAGAACAGCCGCCAATGATTGACAGGCTCTAGCGTTGTATACACACCGAAAGGCCTAAGCCTCTTCTTTGCCCGCTATTTTATAATCCTTCCATGTTATCAGTCCAGTCAGTCTGACCAGTTTGTTATTTATGTGTACCATCACCCCTTTCTCATGCTTTGTGGTGACAGGTGTCAGTGGCTTTGTTAGAAATCCTCGACTAGCTGCTCTGTCTTACTTATGCTTAGCTGTGGATGGCTGTCATAGTTGGCAACATTGTTTGGCCTTAAGAGAATGTCTTTTAGAGTGAGAGGGACAGCATGAAATGAATGCACTGACTTTTCCAAAGCATTGCTTGTTTATATTTTGTAAAAGGATATGCTTTTTATTGCTTTAACCGTCATAATCTGGTTAAATTTGACCAATAGATTTGAACAGCTTGTGCTTACACTTTCTTCCTGCTGTCTTTCTATGTATTTAGACCAATTATATTAGTGCTACAGATAATCATAAAAGAGTCGCTTGCACTGTATAGTGACACTATTTAAAAAAAAAATACGATCAGGATCACAACGAGCAATAGAAGCTAACTATCTACGACATTTAACCTACCCAAACCAATCTTTTTATTATGTGCTGGTGGTCACAGAGTCTGTCCCGCAGCCAGTCATTTGTGCTCATGATGCCCATTCAATTAGCCAGTGTAGACATTTTGTGATAACACAGCCATCTACCACCACAAAAGGGAAAAGGGAAAAGAACCTGCCCGCGAATCATGAAGAGAGCGAGAATGCAGCGTTAAATGAGTGACGTCAGTGAGTGTGTTGTCAAGCAAGGAGAGCGAGCGGTAGCGGTTGTCACTGCGCGATGTGAGTCTCAACGCGATCTGAGTCGCGTCGAGTTGCGCATGCTCAGATTTAAACAATTTACGGCATAACGACAATAACGGAAGATGGGAACGGCAATAATCGAAGATATGGAAGATGGAAATGGCAGTAATGTATTATTTAGCGTAACACATCACATGTTCACGGCATGATCCCTCATGTCAGTTAATAAAAAATAAAAAAAGTCAGTAAAATGGAGCTACATGACCAAGTTGGTTCACTGCTGGCTACAAGTTGGCAATCAGACACAACAACGGCTGTTATTTGAATGGTGTTATGAGCTAACGTTAGCAATCAAACAATCATAGATAGCATTTGATAACTAAAACTTTTTTGAAATGATTTCCACCTTCTATATCTTCGATTATTGCTGTTCCCATCTTCTGTTGTTGTCGTTATGCCGTACATTGTTTAAATCTGAGCATGCGCAACTCGACGCGACTCAGGTCGCGTTGAGACTCACATCGCGCAGTGACAGCGGTGTCCGACTGAGAAGCGTATGTGTGGCTGTGAGGAAAAAAAGAGATCCCGGGCGAAACAGGAAAAAACACATCAGAAACTTTATCCAACGTCCGATTATATATTCCGAGTCGAATCTCCAATTATATATCCTCGAGTCCGAGTCGAGTTTCGAGTCCTCAGTCCCCGAGTCCAAGTCAAGTCACGAGACCAGGGAAAATATTCTTGAGTCGGACTCGAGTACTCCATCACTGCCCGCAGGATTGCCGATTCAAGCACTGTAACAGCCGATGTGTCCATCAGTAGACATTTGTCCTATAAAAGCAAGACACTAATCCCCTGCCTGCTCACTAAATGTGGACCCTGTTCACTTTGCCTTATACGCTACAAATGTCAAGATGCCACTGAAAACTACCCAATCAAGATTTGGACCACTGAAGTATTAGGATCGACATCCACTAACACCTGTTAACTGATTGGTAAGAGCTTGGAGAAGGCATACTGCTGACATATTTTGTTACATGAATCTGTCTAGAATGGAATCATACTTTCACAACATAGAGGTATGTTCCTTTCATTTTTACTAATACAAGATATAGATAAAACATTTTTTTGAGTGATGTAAACCACAGTCAACTTGTTTTTCATGTTCAATGTTATCCTATTCACCAGGAGTGATCCAGTAAATCCAGTGGTCGAATGTAACTAAGTACATTTACTCAAGTACTGTACTTAAGTACAAATTTGACGTACTTTACTTGAGTCTCTTCTTTTCAATCCACTTTCTACTTCTACTCTGCTACATCTCAGAGAGAAATAATGTACTTTTTACTCAACTACATTTATCTGACAGCTTTAGTTACTAGTTACTTTACAAAATGAAGATGTTTGCACACAAATCACAGGTAGTTTATAAAATCTGACGTTTTATTATAATGTTGTGCCAACAATATTACGGCCTACAAGTCCAGCTGAAATGATTAGACCATTAAACACAGAACTGTTTGGATCGTTCCCAGTTTCTAAAATGTGAGGATTTTTCTGCATTGAGTACTTTTAATACTTTAAGTACATTTTCCTGATGATACTTACATACTTTTACTTCAGTAAAATTTTCAATGCAGGACTTTTACAGTGTGGTATTAGTACTTTTACTTCAGTAAAGTATCTGAATACTTCTTTGACCACTGACTAAATAAAACATCAATGGCATCTTCCAAAGTGATTGCAGATTGTTGGTCCCAGCTAGTGTACCCATACCCATAATGTGAACATGGCACGGCCGTACTTGACCTTTCCATCTACTGGAATGAAAAAAGTTAACATGACCAGCTGAGGTTCTGACAGAAGTTCCCAGTTATGACTAAAACACCCACCCGTCTGACAAGAATAAAGACTGCAGGCTGGTTGAGGGTGTCACAGCAGTCGCTGCAGTCGTCCTGTCAACCCAGAAAGGCCACATTAACCATTTACTGAAATAATCATCAGTTTTGACAGCTTATTTACAGGAGCTCTATTTTTGAATGGGTCTTTTGGGGTTTTGGATGGGTTGTTTTTGGTCCGGAGGCACAAGGAAAGATTGAACAAAAGAAGTGAGCTGCCACTTTATGTTGCATTGAGGGGGTGATGTCAGCTGCTGTTATAACTGGATTATGTTATGCTGCACAATTTGTCATTTCTTAAGCCTTGCTGTCTTGCTAGTGACAATGTGAGATTGCCATTTTCAGCCTGAGCATTGACCTCAATAATGTGGTGTTCACATTATTGTTGATAATATTAACATAATATGCTTTGGTCTAATCAATTCAGTTCTTTTTTAATGGAGTACCAACAGTTGGGGTTTGTCATTTTCCAATTTATATTCTATTTTCCTTTTCTTTATCCTAATTTTTGTTTTCATCTTATAACAGTATAGTATAAGCCACCGATATAACCTACCTTGCTAGGTATTAAGAATTTGAGATGTTAATAAGATAATACTGTGTAATAATAGTTGGTATGGCTGTTGTATGGCTGTTACACGATAAAGATAATATGGCAATACAGTAAACTCACTTTGCTGATGAGGATATAATGATATAAATGGCATCATGATTCTTTCGTGTGTGAATAAAAATGCTTGAATCACATATATCAAAATAAAACATTTTTACTTTACATGGTTATTTTTTAAGGTGTCTGAATGTCAACAATTCGCCATCATTCTCTGCATGGATTTATCCCCATCCGCTTTCCAGTAAATCCTTGTTTGTTTGCTATTCAAAGCACTTTATCTTGTGCTTCAGCTTGGGAGTTTTCTGTTTTAAGCTTTGAGCAACTTGCAGTGTCTTCCGCCCCTAATGTGCCAAATTCAACAGCGACGCACAAAAATGACAAACACTGAGAAATAACAGCTTTCACACCGTCCAATTCTCTACCTTTGTTTCCTTTAAGAGAAAGTATTTTTGCAGTCATTTCGAAACAAACATCCAGTCGGTAAAAATATATATTTGCTTGTGGCTTTCATTGAGTGTGACACATCAAGCAAAGGCAATGTTGGTGTGTGGAGAAATGAGGGGACTGTATTGTATTCATCCCCAAATGGCTCTAAGCGAAATTTCTTTGATTAATATGTCTGTTAGGGAATGCTATGCACCGGAGAGAACCACTTTCTGAAAACACAACCATAATTCACGCACAACGTCTTTGGCTGTCAGGTTTAATGTTTTCATACGTCCTGTGATGGAGGCCATAGAGGAGAATGGAGAAGAATATTTTGGGGGAAGCGATATGTTTTACAGGGATTTTAACAGCTTTTACAGTATGCGACAGGTGAAATTATCACGATTACTCACTTCAGGCTCTCATGCTGATGACTTGCATTAAAATCAAATTCCTATTCTGAAGCCATCCAATTAACGGACTACATTGTTATCACTGTATGTATGGTGAAATTATGGAAAAAGTAATAAGTGTAGGAAAAGCATTCTATATTGAGCTTGTGTGTGTAAGTTTCCTGCAGTCGTGCGTCGGTGTTTGGTGTTGTAAGCCCGCAACGTCGTCTTCCAGCGCTGACTGGACATGCGTCACTCCTGTGGTCAAAATATTTCTCTCCCACACACACACACACACACACACACACACACACACACACACACACACACACACACACACACACACACACACACACACACACACACAGATGAACACAACAGGTGGTGAGGTGTTAAACAGGCCATGATTTGGCTCAGATTAGATGGCAGACTCTCCCTTAAGGCCAGGGGAGGGCTAAACAGGATTTCACTGATTCAGCGTCAGGGCCAACACTGCCAGTCCAGCATTGCACTTGGAGATACCCCACAGTATGTGTTTGGCAGCATTGCTTCAGGGGAAAGCCTGTAGGTTCATATGTACAAATACAACGTTACCTTGCTGTAATACCCCTCACAAACTCATTGTGTCAGATTATCAGTGTTCCCTCCTTTTTGCTCGAGTAATACTGATGACAAGCTCATTCCCAAGGGAGGCCAAGCCACAACCTTTCCCTTGTTTTTGCATTTGTCACCATGATTGGATCAGAGCTGTGTCTTTCTGCTGTGATTGAGCAGTCTGAAAGGCATGTAATCCTGTTCCCACTGCTCCATTGGGAGCAGCAGGCGTGTATGTTTCTACCTATGTTTATTTTTTGTAGTGCTTTGGAGTGATAATGCCAGGGAGAAATTTGTGTGTGTGTGTGTGTGTGTGTGTGTGTGTGTGTGTGTGTGTGTGTGTGTGTGTGTGTGTGTGTGTGTGTGTGTGTGTGTGTGTGTGTGTGTGTGTGTGTGTTTTGAGGGAGCCACCTCCAAGATATGGATGGCTGTTTTGAGTGGGATGGGGTGACAGGGGAAATCTGCCTTGTTTAAGGGTAAGCAAAACTCATCAGGGCTTTGCTTTGTCAACGAGACGCACAGTTAGTGGGATTTATAATTGGGATTAACCGTTGTCCCCTGGTGTTTTTCAAAGCCAGTTCTCATGTAATCCAATTAGTACATATATTGTGTTTACAGATTTGGCTCTAAATGACTCATTGCAGGTGTACTTACTTTATTAAACTAAATAGATCCATTTGATACAGTTTATTCCATATGCCTGGATCAATGTTATATTAATTGTTAATCTGTTCTCTTTATATATCCAGCTCTTTTTAGTAGTTTAAAAAAAAGTCAATATGCTCCAATGCAGTAAATACACAGTTGAGTGAAGTTGAGTTCATATACTAACATGTAAACCATTCACTTACTAACCTTAACTTCACTGTCTGTACTGGACAACACACTGGGTCTTTAAGCCAGTTCATTGCATTCAGTGCAATAACACTGTACTGAACGAAGACTTTGATGAGCGCAAGAACACAGAGGTTTGCACGGCTATTCATGCTTTGACAATCCACACCACTCACATTAGAGATGAAAAACACTTGCTACGGTACAGATGGCTGAAAAGAGTTGATCAGCTGAAGGGGAAGGCCTTCACACAGCTCCTTAGCTGTTATGGAAGTGACAGTGTTTGAGTCAGAGCTTGCCATCTTGTCAGTGTTCCCCTCAAAACATAAAATGTCCTATCACTGCAACCCCCCTGCACCCATAATCCATGTCGTAATCCAGCCCGGTATGTAGCTAGATAGCAGTCGAATACAGGCCGTCAGCTACAACTAGCAGTTAGTAAATGTTTTTGTAGGAATCCCTCAATTGTACTTTTAAGAAAAACACATCAGTATCTCATTCACTTTGATCAGGGTCTTTGGACATTCAGGAGGAGCTGCTTGTCCTGCTAAAATTAGGAAACTAAGTGCTGTAAACAGCTGTTTGTGTGTAATTTGGAGATTTTGGAGAGGTCTATAAGAGAGTGTCTCCACCAATTGATGGATCAATGGTATCAATGTTGACTTGCATACATCAAAATTACAATGCACTGCCAGATTGCCAGTGACACACCCTGGCCTGGACTATGCCTCTCCTACCACTGCAGCGCACATCAAGTCACCCTTAACAGCAGAATCACTGAAAAATAACACTTTGCAATGCACCCACATTGCTGCCTGAAATACACAGCCAACCCTTTCCAAGTCACAGTTTATGTGTCAAATACAGTGCAAGGCAATGTTAGCTAAAATCACATTTCCCTCCTTGAAAATCTGGAGTAGGACTGTGCTTGTTTTTCCATATCAATAGAACCATCCTTTGAGATAGTGTATGGGCTAATCACATCTTCCCTCCGGTAAGCCTAAATCCTAAACCCCATCTCAGTCAATTTTTACACTGGCTCCCCTAATCCCTCTCCCTTTTGATGTTTCCTGTTGTTTGTATAAGATCAATAAAATATACAGCAGAAAAATGCTCTCCTCTACCTTCATCTTGGCTACTTTGAGCAGACCAAAGCCACTAAAAGGAACTAGCTGCCATCCTAGAGATCTCAGGAGTCACAAAAAGAGTAAATTGTATCAGAGGTTGCTAAGACCAGCCCCCCTGCTATGCTCATGTATGCCCTCAGTAGCTTCATATGCCAAGAGAGCTGCCAAGGGAGCGACAGGCAAGCTCAGTGACTGCCAATCTGCAGATGCAGGAGCCGTCAGCTCATGCATATTAAACCCGCACCACCTGCTCGTCGTACATCACACCCTGCATTCTTGGTCGCTGGAATTTTAATCAACTGTGATGACGTATAGGTGAATCGTCTCAACTCCTCCTCTTATTCCCGTTAAAGCTGGAATGGGGATGTATGTTGATGTTTCATTTCTGCATTTGAGGAAAATGGAGAGTGGCAAGGATGATCAGAATATGGTGATGAGGCAGAGGAGAGGACAAAAAAGACTGCTGTGCCTTTAAAATAAGATGTGTAATGGCGTTTCAGTTCTCTTTCTTGTCAAAACTCCCACACTTTGTATACGGTCCCTCCTCTCCTGTTGTCCTCTCAGGTGTGAATAATTGCCTGCATCTTGTTGGATTAAACAAAAACAGAGAGGCAGAAAGTACAAAAGAGAAAAATTGCATCATTAACTTGTGATCAAAATGATTTCTCAATTTTTATTGGTGTACACTGTACTGCCAATGCAAATCAGGCATCCCTCCTTTTCCTTTTCTGCTTTTCTTTCCCTTGTTTCAGTACTATTTGATCTGTTTGCATGTGCAAAACCGCATCTCGAGACCTGTGCTGCATAAAACAGTATTTTGAGTAATTTCCAATTCAAATATGTTTGTAGGGCATAACGAGGGAGCATGGTGAATACCCATGGAAGGAAAATTAAAAAAAAAACCCTGCTTTTTCCCAGTAAATATTTTAACACAGCTGCGCGGTGATCATAGCACTGATAACACTGCATATACAACTCATCAGCATGAAGAAATCAGCATTTCTTTAGCATCAATTGCCATGTCAGACGGTGTTACAGTAAGTAAATGAAGACACAATTAGGTACTCGTCCGACTGCACCTCTCAGTCTCCCTGCTAGTTTCTGCTGGCACAGCATAATCCTCTGCAACCCCCAGGATAAAATTTTAATGCCATCATTTTAAATATAGTCTTGAATTTAAAAAAAGGCAGATGGAGCCTGGCACTGCCAAGACAGAACCAAGTGTGGTAACAGTTAGATGCACACAACAGACAAGCCAAATATGCCATGTTTGATAAATGGTTTGTTAGCGTTCTTAATAACTTGTTATGAAGAACAAAAGACTTTTCATGGAAATTCATAAAATATGTTGATGGACACATGCTGTGCACGTACACACAGCCGCACACACAACGATTACAGATCATAATTATATCTGTAAATGACAGTTTTGTGAAAACAAGCTTTTTAATGAGTAATATAGGTAATTATGAATGTATGTGTTCAGGGCTGTATCTTCCTCGTTTTTTCTCATTGATAATCCTGGTAATATCCAAGCATATTTTGGATATGAATGGATATCGTGTGTTCTGACATCAGACCTCATACACACTGCATGTGATTTGTAAGTCCATCTTTCCACGAGTGCTCTTCACTAATTTCATGCTTTCTTACATATTAGTGTGCGTTCATTTGTGTGTTTTTCATTAGTTTTACAGCCTTTTCATGTAAACAGTGATGGATTATTAATTACTTAGCCCTTCCTCGAGCAACACCGCAGGTGTGTCTATTTCAGTAAAACTCTAGCAAGCTTTAATTTGTGTCTCATTTCTTGCATGTCCTGTCCTGAAATGTAAATTGAATGTCATTGCCGTGGCAAAAGTACTAAAGCAACCTCCCTCATTGAATATACATTTGACAGATTTCAATTTATGTCTCCAGTTGCTAGTTATTCTGTTATTAGTTCTGTAAGTAATGGAGGTAACAGAGTACATCACCCGCTTTTGAATATGAGGTAGAAGCGCTCATCCTATTCTTAACAGCTTTTACGAGGTTCCTCCTGAGTGAATGGATATATGTTCATGGCTGCACTGACATCTACATCATAGTGGTATAGCGAATGTGACGTGTAGCAAATACCGCTCTAACATAGATCATCTCCGATAACAAAGTTATCCAAAAACATAAAAAAATAAAGAAATGTGGCAAAACCTTAGAAGAACTTTGGATTACTGTAATAAGCACCACAAACAGTACAGCGTTTCTTTCATTTCTGAGATCATAAGCAGTAACATCATTGTTTCCCTCCTGGTGGCATATTATGATAATTACACCACAAATTGCAATCAATGAATCAGGATAAATTATCCGTCTAGTCCCATATTACTGCATATGGGTAACAAAGACAAATTAGCAGAGGAGAAATTGCTTCTAATAATATTGTTCTGGCTTTGAGCACTCTTATAAACCTCATTACGGATTCCAGTCTTAAACAGGAAGTCAATAACATCTGACAGATTATATTTTCATGTTGATAGCCAAAAGACTGCTACAGGTAGATCTGCAGGTAGAAAGTGGAGGCACAGCATCACTGTTATTTTTCACATCAGATGTCGGGTTGGCATTGTTGGTTACCACAACTGAGTCAGAGAAATTGGCTAATAAGGAGGCAATTATCTGTCGAAAGCCCTTAAGGCACCTTCAAATAAACACATAGCAAGAGCTCTCGGTATTGATAATAACCTGTCAATATGAGTTATGATAATTTCACAGAAATGCAATCAATGTCACGCACCACTCTGTGTTCCTTGTGTTTTCCGAGGGTACTTTTGTAATTCCTAATTCATAGCTTTAATAGCCAAAGGTCCAAGGTCTATCAAGAGTATAGCATAAGTCACATATATACAATTAAGAGGGGTAATAAAGTAAACCATGTTCTATTCCAATGTGACTTCAATGTTCTTCAGAAAGCTTTAAGGAATTTTGTCCCTCTGTTCTTTTCTTAAGGAACAGTTCCACCCAAAATTACATAACCCTCCTATGCAAGTCCCAGCTCCCCTGATGTTAGCACAGCTTCATCTATTGGATATGCAGGTTCTCTCTGACAGTGCAGACACATGTCTCCAACAGAGCTATATTCTACATGAGACAATACACAAGCTGAGGCTTCTGGTAGAGAGCAGTACAGGCAATTTGGACTTTCAGTGCAGCCTCATGTTGCGTGGGTTGTGAAGAGAAATTTCATAGTCACTTTATGATCTGTTTGGGAGAAGGAGGGGGTTCTGGAACTGCAGAGGCTTACTTGTGTGTACGGTCAAACATTCAAACTTTAATCAAGATTTAGCTGACATGGAGTCAGAAGATAATGTAGACAATTAAAACATTTCATTAGGGCCCGAATTGTTCCCTTAAAGTTCAGTGCATGTTTGATATCTTCTGGGGTCTACTTTATTAACCTGCCTCTTTGGGCCTGTCACTGTGAACACATTCAACCCTTTTTAGTTTGTCTAATAATGGTGCTGTTAGATAATGACTAAACTCTGACTGAATGACTAAAGGTGTCCTACCGTGGATTTCCATCGGCTGCGGAACAGCTCCGTGGTCCGCCGTCCGTCAATACCCACCGGATCCGGAGTTGTTGCGGAATGGCTGCGGCCAGGACTGACAGCTGTAGTCACGAGGACCCACTAGATCTCTCAAATGCACGCAGAATAGAACCACAAAACCACCAACAGTTTGTTTCTGTTCCGAGGAGTAGAGAGGAAACAACTCCGTGCCGTGTTTTCAAGGTGTAGTGAAGGGAAATATGATCCGCCGTGAGCACGGTGTATTTTATTTTGAAAATTAACCGGATGTTTTATTTTGTTTCTGTGCTCGACTTTCTGTCCCGCACTATCTGCCGTGTGCTGAATTTCTGCGGAGCTCTCCGGCGTCCGGCAAAAATAGAAGCTCTGCGTATCTGATCCGCAGGGCTGCGGACCGCCGGATATGTGCCGGAGTCGGAACGCAGACGTTACGCAGCTGGTGGAAATACACACATTGACTAGAATGGAAACCGATTGACTCCGCCGACGTTCCGGAGCCGTTCCGCAGCAGTTACGCAGCCGGTGGAAATCCACAGCTAGTGACCAGGAAGAAAAACTGCTCTGGCTTAGGAATTAAAGCTGGTCGCCCACTAATCGGCAGACAGGCAGTGTCCTTGGGCAAGATGCCGAACCCCAAATTGCTCCCATCGGTATGTGTGAATGATTAGATTATCTCCCAATGTGCAGGTGGCACCTTGCATGACAGCCTCTGCCATCAGTGTATGAATGTGTGTGTTATTGGGGCGAATGTGGCATTAGTGTACAGCGCTTCGAGTGGTCGAAGACTAGAAAGGCACTATAAATGCAAGTCAATTTACCATTGCCATTTACTTCTTCTTCTGTAATGAACAATTGGATTTAAACATAACTTCTTTTAACAAACATTACAAAACCTTTGCAACTGCATACCCATAGGTAGAAAAAAATGTTCCCTAATAAGACCATTAATGTGCAATACATACAGTCACAGCTTCAGTCTTTAGGGTTGGACTAGAGTGAAGAACAACGAGAGTACCCTTGACAAATGCCACATCCAATACCTATCACTGGACTGTCATGGTGACCAAGGCCGTGTGCTCTTTAACCCTGCATACAGGCAGCGACTGCCACCTTTAACTGTCCCACAAGTCAACTACTATTTGTTAGTGTCATGTCAGGGACAGAAGGTCTACCAAGGTTTGTTGTGTTGAACATGCAAGACATACAGTGCAGTACAGTATCTGTGCATGTTTCTGTGTGTGTGTGTGTGTGTGTGTGTGTGTGTGTGTGTGTGTGTGTGTGTGTGTGTGTGTGTGTGTGTGGGAGACGTGACATTTTTTGTGAACCTATAACAAAAAATACACAGCATGTATAGTATGCTTTGCCATGGGTTGGGCCATAGTTGGAATACATTACTTTCATTAGAGTTTAAAAAAGAAAAGAAGTTAGTGTCTCACAGGGCTTGAAATCCAAATTGTTATCAAATGTGCTATTTTTCACACGTGGTCAATATCACTGTTTGAATAACAGATACGAGGGACTTTAAATGCCATGATAATTATTACCGGAGACATGCGTACCACAGGGGGACGTTGTGTTCTAACTTCTATTATTAAAGTTGCGTCTTGGAATAGATAACCTTTTAAACATTACACTCAGGGAATTTGTGGAATTAATAATACACGATGTAATGTGTCTTTTAAAGCCTAGAAAGTGAAAGAGTCAACATTAATTGACTTTGACAGCAGTTTGTTTACATAGAGAAACATGATATCACTGAGATTAGTTGCTTTAACAAAATGCCAAAACTCTTGTTAATTAGCCACATTATTTTAGGATACAGGTTTAGCATGTTGTCGGCACTCAATCAAGCATGACTTGCATCATAAGCACTATATCATTTCCAAACCATTGTGATAGTTGACACTGTCAGAAGAACCAATGTATTGTGCATAACTACTGCACTGTATATTTCTGTGAATATGGTTCTGCCCAAAAAGTGTATGCGATGTATGATGGGTAAGCAATCAGCAGACTCTCTCAGGACTTCTCCTATACGTAGAAAGGCCCTCTTTGATGTGTGCTGCAGTAAACACAGGCAGTTCTCTCTCGACCACAGTCTCCTGGGGGAAAAGGCTCAGCACAAGAACACTAATGAGCACATTAGAAGAAAGCCATAGAAAGTAAATGCTACAGTTATAAGTGGAATTGTCTCTTGTGTCGTCTGTGCCAATGATACACTGTCCACAGTAAGTGTATGTGCGCAGCAGAGTATACAGAATATGGAGGCATATATAAGACAATTAGGTAAGCTACATAAGGACAATTATTTTCCAACTTCATGATTTGGATTTGAATTGAGGCTGCAAAAAACTCTAATATAACCACTGTTTTCAGTTGAAAGTAATCAAGCATTGGAGCTCAAAAGAAAAAAAGTAGGACTGTGACACTGATATGACAAATGCTGCTGACAATAGCAGTAACAAACCATTACAAATGGAGAACTCACCATTTATTCTGTTTAAGATAATCACAGGTCATAGAGAAGTGATGCGTAACAATCCTACCTGCCTGAAAACAGTGTTACAGCCTCTTACATGGCTATGTCAAGGCGTGTGTGTCGAAACGTGATGCTTGTTTTATGAATTTGTGTCTTGTTAAAATGGTATAAATACTGTATGGTTTAAATAGGTGCTTGTTCCATACCACCAAATGATCAAAGTCCATAGCAGTAGGCATTGAAAACATTGAAAATTGTTTACCACAAAAATCTGAGATCCGCACTGCACTGTGGAGCATATCTGACTTTGATTGGCTGTATCTGTATGCATGCATGGAGAACATGTAGTTTATTATTTTGTTATTTTGTTTCAATTTTTCTCACGTCATGGTACATTAACAGATCTGCATGTAGTGCAGCCCCCCCCCCCCCCCCCATTACAAATAATGTTACATTTGAAAATTGTATAAATCCTATATTTAGTTTAAGCATTCAGACTTTTTAAAGATATCAAGTGAAAGCGATTTAATCATAGTGACTGGGAAAGAGTACTATCCTCAGTATTCCTCTCAGATAACTCTGATCTCTCAAGCATCATCTGAATCTATGATCCCAAGCCAGTAGATTCCTTGAAAGTTACCAGGGGAATCGGCAATCTGGATTGCCTTTGTGCAGCGGGGAGAGTGAGAGACGTGAAAATGATTTCAAAGAGTCCGGGATGAATCACGCTCCCACTGCAGCTGCCATTTATTAGCACATTTACCACCATGTTTTCCTTTTCACAGCTACCTAAAAGTCTGGGTTTCATAGCTTGCTAGAGCCTTGCATTGCGAGGGCTTTATTCTAAAAAGGCTTCATTAAAAGTGTTGACAAATGACCCTAATGGCAACTTGTACATTTGTCATTGTTAGTCATGACACTACGTCTTAATAATACCTAAGCGTAAGGGACACATCATTTATCTGTTATTGCCTCCATAATGAAGATGAAGATGTTTTTAATAAAGTGTGATATACTCTCCGTACTGGGTTGATAGTGGGACAAAAACAAAATCTGGCTTCTCTTAAAAACACTGCTTGGTTCTACTACTGGGTTTACACTCATCAGTCTTTCCCTAAATAGTCAAGAAATGACAACACAGAACATATCACATCAAAGCATAATGCCATTCTGCTCTGACACGTTCAAGAAGTGGACCAATTGCTTCATTAACTTGCTCTATTTCTTACAGGGGAATATTTAAAGAACATAGCATTTCAACAGGATCTTGTTTGACAGGTGCTTGTTCAAAAGTGCCCGGGTTGTGCTTGCTGTGCTGCAGATTTTGTACCATTTCTTGCCTGTCACAGTGATGAAACGGGAACCCATAAGAAATTGACAGCCTGAATTGCTCAAGGCCAAACATATCTGAAGATGGCTTGTTTCTTGGTGTGGCCAAAGGGCTAACAAAAAAAAAAGCGGAGGTAATCCTTTAAGATTTAAGACGGGTTTTTTTGCAGATTTCTGAGAGGTAATTGTTTGTTTGTAGACCTTGTACCTGGTAAAGAAAAGTAGACGCTTTATTTTGGAGAATGAAAGGTGAGAGACTTAGCACCTTTGATTCCATTTTAATTAAATACAGAGCATGCTGAAATGTGTCCATTTATTTCCATATGTATAGGTGCAATGTAAGAAACCACAGGGAATTTTGAAGTTCAGTTCACTTTTAAAGTATGTAATATGTTTAATTTAAGACCTCTTATGTCAGCCTCCCTCTCTCCGGTTGGAAAACTGGCACATTCACTGTCTGAAAAAAAATAAAAATAAAAAAGAGAGAGCCAATATACAAAAGGTGCTGCTATAATATGCCATGGAGTTTTGTGGGAGCTTTGTCCCTCGTGAAAGAAATATATGGACACATCATACATCATCATCGATTCCCAAAGTGGAGTGTCACAGGTACCACAGTGACCTTGTGTGGTTTACATCCTACCCTTCTGCTCTGTCAATAACATGTGATAAATCCAATTATTGCTGCACTTGAAATGCGTTTTATACAAAAAGGAATATGCCGTAATAGTGGATCAGCAAAAGCCTTCTTCACTGGTTCCTTAAAATAAGATTAGGTGAGATGAAAAGTGGAAAAAAATAAAGTTTTTGAAATGTTTTAGCACAGATAAGATTACTTGCGACGCAGGTACTAAAAGGGTGTTCAGTATCTGCCTGACCTTGGCTTTTGTAATGTAAATATATCAATGGTTAGGCTTACAGCACAAAATCAATTTCCTCTTTTGTTACAAAAGCTCTGCCTCATGTGCTTAAACCCAGACTGACCTAACATAGCAGGTGTTGACTTTGTATATCAAACATGCTTTACTTCACATGTGGTCACTGGCGCTGTTTGAATAGGAGGGACTTTAAACGCCATGATAATTATTACCAGAGACATGCATACCACAGGGGGACGTTGTGTTCTATTTTCTATTATTAAAGTTGCGTCTTGGAATAGATAACCTTTTAAACATTACACTCTGGGAATTTGTGGAATTAATAATATAAGATGTAATGTGGATTTTAAAGCCTAGAAAGTGAAAGAGTCAGCTTGGGTTCATAATCTACTTTAATATGCATCACACTCTTGGGGCTGATGTGTAATGATGAATTCTAACTAGCAATTGAAAAGCAAGACTTATGTACGTATGTATTGTCTGTATTATTTTCTTTTGAAAACATTCCCCTACATAGATGTATATCAGGGCCCCAAAGACCAAAGACCCCATATGCATCTGAAGATATTATATGAGCCGCAGCAGTAAGTGGTTTAAAAGATAGCTTCCAAAGTTTTTACTCTGACAGAAAAGGGTCTTGGTTGGTCCCAGGAACACCACATATCTCTTTTTGTGTTCCCTTTGATCTCTTATCATCTCTTGGGCCTAACATGAAGAGCCCCCGGATTTATCGATCAATGGCCGTAAACAAAACGTAGATTGAACTGGACACTGGGGCACAACAACCGGATTACTGACTTTTTATTCCTCCACATACGATTGGTCACAAGAGCCTCGGCTGACAAAGACCATTGGCCGGCAGAAGTGCGGCGCACAAAGCAGATTGGGCAACAAAGATATGGCAGACTCACATGAAAGGATGATAGAAATAGGAATGCAGTGACAATAACAAGAATATGGCATATGAGTGTGCGTGTGTGTTCATTTAAATGACGTGTCTGTGTGCGCTATATAAATGGATGAAAGCAGAATCAGATGTGTAATCCTATTGTATTGGCTAGGTATTGAGCATAATACCAGTCAATCCAATTTGCAATGCTTGGCTACATGACGGAGTGAGAGAGCTTCTGAGTTATTATTTCTGTGTTATTGTATGTGTGTGTTTGTATATGCCGACACATATGTCTACTTGTGCAAGAATGAATATCTGCATACACTAGCGTGTGGTTGCACATGCCAGCTCACAATATTTATACGTCGCTCTGACCACATGCCTGACAGCTGTGCATATTTCACAGGGTGGAGAACCCTGCATTGCAGTGCTTGTACACGGCAGCCATGCTCTTTATGAGAGAGCGGCTCAGGGTCAGACTAGAAGAGGAGAATTAAAGCTACATCCCAGAGCCCATCTCTCTCTGTTCTGTCCTCTGTGTAGTGTAACATATGATCATCTCACTTCCTTACAGCTGAAATCTACTTCTGTGTTTTCCAACTGTGTTTACTAAAGCAACAGACCAGGAAATTCACTAAGGAATTGTGGTTAAACTGCTTCATTTGAAACAAAACAGCAAAACAGACATCGGTACATATATTTAATAAAAGCAACAAATACACCAAAAAAGCATTGAAACACACAACAAAAATAATAATACTGAAGCATATTATTGCAGTCAATAACGTGTGGTACACCATGACTTTTCTCTGTTGCATCAGGGCACAGACAGAAAACTTGAAACCCCAAATGTTAATTCTGTAGTCAGTAATGAAGAAAGTAATTTCCTAGGGCTATCCTGCCGTTAGCCCAATAAGTGTCAGAAATCAACACGTATATAATTAAGTCTTCTCTTCCAAAGGTCATTTCAGTACAAAAAAGAAACTAAACTAAACTTTTAGAACCACAACGGCATGCCAAGTGCTGAGGCACATCAAAGAAATTATAGAAATGAGAAACGTTTCTGTACATACTAGCTATAATAGAAGTTGGAAAAAATGTAGAAATGTAAAAAAGATTTTCTTTTCTGTCCAGTAGTAACTAAATCCGTCCTCTCTGTCTTTTTCTCGTTACAGCAGTGGCCCCCACACTTCCCAGTCTACGTTCAGAGGTCTTCAAGCCATGTGTGGAAGACAAGGACCTGGCCTTTTGTCTAAATGAGGGAGAGTGTTCAATCATTGAGACCGTGGCTGGGGTTCACAGACACTGCAGGTTAGTGTGTGTGTGTGTGTGTGTGCGTGTGCGTGTGCGCGCGGCATTTGGTTTCTTTCTCAGCATTGACGTTTCCTCTCTTTGCCCTTCCCCTTCAATCACTAACTTTGGGGTCATTTTCATCCAAGCTGCTTTTTTCCTCGCAGCCTGACTGACTGTCTTGTTTGAGTGATGAAACACGAGGAAAATTGTTGTGCACATTCACCTAAAATGCACCAAATGTCTACAATCACTCAAACCCCTCACCGAGGGATCAGAGATGCTTTGGCCACACTAGATGTAGCTGATTCTCCCAATCCACACAATCCAACTACACAAATGTGTAGAAGTGTTGATGTGCAGATCCAAGTAGGAAGCACAAGGGGAGCAAATTTGAGATAACTGTCTTTAATTTGGTCTGACAAAACTTGTAATAGGATGCATTATAATATGTATTTTAATGGTAGGTGTAAAGAAGGGACTTTTGCGCCTTCTTTGATCTTACTTTTCTTTGATTTTGCAATTTTCCGCAATTTTCTTTTTTCCTTTGGTTTCACCCAGGCAGTCACTCACACCCTGAACAGAATAAATAGGAGTAACTCCAAATATACCCTTAGCGGACTTTAATGTGGCGGGCATAACTAAAATGTTGTCATTTACCGAGATAAATTTGTAGAAGACAAATCTGTTTCTTAATAATGACTTTGACAATCTATTTCCCTGCCTTAGCAAGCCAATACCATTTATCTGCTAGCAGGTTGTGTATCTTCATTATTGTCATAGAAAGCAAACAAACTTTGTTTATATAGCACTCAAGACAAAAAATACAAGTGATAATAGAAGAAGAAAATAGAGGGAGGACTATATTTAAACAGAAAGTAAATGGTATAATAAAATGCTTATCAGTCGTTTTTGAGCAGCATATTAAGTAATATTATCTTTCATTTCTGTGGTTTCAGCCAATAAATTTTTGTTTTCTGCAAAAACCACACAGGAAACAGTATGTTAGGAAAGCACGTTTATAACCAATGTGCATGCGATTGTATGTGCATTTCAAATGTATGTGCACACATGCACCGTCTAATAGTGAGTGCTTGGATCCTCAGTTTCACTCTTCTTTGTACAGTATGTTCCTGCATGTCTGCTCCTCTTCGCGGCTCGATGCACCATCCACTTCAACTCTGCAATCACTCTCATACATCACTTGAAAAATACATGATAAGATATTTTCTCTCAAGGAAAAGTTGTGCTGAATGGTGCTGAATTGAAAAACAGCTCATTAGTACACCTACCTGGAATCAAGGGGCCTAAATCTCAATCTAAAAAAAACAACCCTGCTGCATTATGAATGACGCATGAGTCAAGCTTCTTAGCAAAGTAAATGTTGAGCAAAAGAAAGTTGAAAAACAGAAATTGTGCATTTAATTTAAACTCACACGATTCAGACAATTAACCAGATCACTTAAATGTAGTATGTAAAAGAAATATTTGCAAAGTTTTTGAATTGAGTTGTTTGACAAATGGAGAAACACATGCAGTTTTAGTTGTAACTAGGTAATGGACAATTATATTAGTTTGCATGGCAGAAAACAATACTGAATCAAGTATTAATACTCTTACTCAATCAACACTTTGATAATATAATGATTTATAATTTCACGGAATGAATGAGCAGCTAAGAATAATTCAATGATAGGAAGGAGCCTCAATGTGTGTCATTTGTCATATTACGGTGGCCGGCACAACAATTTGGAATGTTCCACCTGTACGACCGCAGCATCAAGAAACCCTGAAGACTTGTAGCAATTACCCTCTAGGCTATAATTAGCTACAGTTGAATGACTGCATACTGGTTGACTCAGGAAAGACTGGAGGGCCTAACCAAGTGGCAGTGTCTGCCAATTTCTCTTGAGCTGAGGGGATGTTGTGTGAAAGAATGATTGCAGGTTTGTGAGTACTTTATTGGAAGGTTAGGGGTGTTTTTTGTCTAAGAGAAGTCCAGGCAGTAAGTCAGAAAAATATAATTATTTTATTCAATCAATCAATTTTATTTGTCCCGTGAAATCCTTCAAGGTACAATTCCAAGTGTAATTGTATCCCATCAGCTCCTTAAACTTGTGCATTAATAATTATAAAGCAGAATGTGGCCTCCGATGTGGCCACAGATAAAGAGTCACCCGGTTGAATGGGACCTGCACTCTAGGATCCAGCTTACGTTAAGTCTCTGTGAAAAGGACACAGCAGCTCCTGACATCCTGATGGAAACCTACAGAGGGTAGCCAGCTCACTGTCCGACACCTGCACACTGGCTAGCAGGATGGCCAGCAGAGAAGCCAAGTCGCAGACGGTGTGCCATTCCTCCACGCTTGTCTCGGTGCCCCCTCTGATGTAGAGATGGAGAGGGACACAGAGATGGTCTTGCTTGTCCATGTAGTCGGGATGTAGCCATAGGTCATAGCTGAAAGCCTGTTCACGTTTGAAAATCTTGACTTTTCTTCTCTTGACTTCTTGATCTTGCTAGCAGAGTCAGCAGGACATTGGTAAAATGGTTCCCCCATCATGATGAGGGACTCATAGTCACGAGATTGCCGCAGAGATGGTCTTGCTAGTTTGAGCTCATCTTCTCCTATTCTATTTAGCGGAGCTGAAGGAGTGGCGACAGGACCGCACCAGAAATCCCAAAAACCCTTTAGTCGCACTTTCTCCTGATAAACTAATAATGTATCAAGTTCTAACTACTTAGTGAACAGTTATGTGCCAACACATTTTCCAAATGAACATCACATTTCTTTCTATCAACCTGTTGAATTCAAGTATATGATTCACTCATCTTTTTCCTCTTGTTTTTTCATCCACCAACTCCTGATAATACTACTACTATCTCTGCCATTTCATGCTGAGCAGGTAGCGTACAGTCAGCTTGTGGGATTTTTTTTTTTTTGACCTTATGGACTTACTATGGAAGAGGATTAGGGTCACATGTGAAAAAATATATTTGAGTGCTGTATTTAATCTCAGAATTCTGAGATTTATGTCAGAATTCTTAGAATTCTGACTTCAATCTCAGAACTCAAATACATTTTTCACATGTGGCCCTAATCCTCCTCCGTAATTTACAGACCAAAACAATGAGCTGAAAGCTGCAAATAGCAGTAGGGTTGCTGCTGTGCCATTACTCTACTCATACTACCCTGTACACACTGTTATTCTCGGTTCTTCTTCCTGTCAGAGATGCTGCGTGTGCTGATAAACCTAGATAATGTCCACGGAAACAACTAACAGGGAACACTGAGGTTTTGGGTGGAGATACTGCCAATGATCAATCCCCTCCAAGATACCAGATCAGTGTCCTCATGACAACAACTGCTGATGTCTTTGGTCTGTTCTAAAATACAGAAAAGTAATGAACACTTCCTTAGACGTCATCTTCTCCTTTAGGCCAAAGTGCAAAGAGAATAATAGATGGTTGGATGTGTTCCAACATTAGACAAGTAAGGATGTCAGACCAATCTTTAAAACACAGTTTTGAACTTGGGAATCAATTTATTTTGTTATGAAACATTTCCTTCGCTCTCCTCCTCCCTGCCGGATGTTCATGTTTGCCAATGCTAATAAGGCTCCCAAAATAAACATGCAAATGTGAGTTTAAGACCTACTTTCACATCAGTGCTGTTGCTTCTTATACACTACATACAAAACATTGACAAGGTCTTTGGTAATCGGGGATCACATATAGAATTATCACACTAGCGAAAACGTACAGTAGAAAGTACTCCATTGCCGATCAAGTTTTTTTTAAGGCAAAAAAGTTGGCATAAGTTGACAATGGGAGTGTAATCACTTAAAGATCAAACCAATTACACTTGATTCAGTGGCACAGTAAATGCCAAAGGTATTAGAATATGTACAATTATTTAGTACAGTGCATATATGAAGATGCATCAAATTTATAAAAAGTGATTAAAAGACGCCATTACTTCCCTGCCGAACATTTATTTGTTTGATAAGTTGACAATGGCAGTGTAATCACTTAAAGATCAAACCAATTACACTTGATTCAGTGGCACAGTAAATGCCAATGGTATTAGAATATGTGGATGTGCGGAATGTGTCAAAGTCTGGCTGGCTTATTAGCTAGCCAAACACCGAGCGGTAACATCTGCAAAGATTGGATCTGTGAGCGCATTAATCTGCTCGGTGTGCATAACAAACAGAGCGAGCAGCCGCCGGACTCTAACATCTGTTGATCCGTGCAGAACTTCACTGTGAGCTGACTGTTTAGAGACGATGTGACCGGCAGGTAACGTTAACGGTTATCTGCTACTGTTGCAGAGCTGCAAGTAAACGCTGAACTGAGCTGTGTGTTTTCCCTGTTAAACATTGCTGCAGGTATTCATGCACGACTGTTGGTGATTTTCAGAGATGGAAGACTTACTCAGATCATGTATTGCTGTAGAAGTAGAAAAAACTGTTTTGTAGAGTTACAAATTACTTGTCAGTTACAAGTCCTGCATTCTACATCTTCCTTAAGTAATAGTACAAAAGTATTATCAAAATATACTTAAAGTACTAAAAGTAAAAGTGCTCATTATACTATTTTATTGAATTATATTATGATCCAATAAATTGTATTAAATATGACTGATCATTTAAATAAAATGTTTTATTCAATTCAAGTACACTACTTGTACATACTTATATTCCATTTTCCTGTCGGAATGGGTACGAAGTTGGCATTGAATTTTATTTGAAGTGGTATTAAAAATGTCTTTAAAAGCCTTGAATTGAAGTTGGAGGAACCTGGGGGTGTGTTTTTTTGTTAAAAGTGACTTTTTCATTGTAGCCTAGGCTGTACAAACCATCACGAAAAAGAATTATAGGACTCGTATAGCAGGCCAATTATAGTAATCTTATGGAAATAGGCTACTATTAGTATTTTGGGACATAGTATAAAAGTATTACAGTATTTTGGAGGAGGACCCTCAACAATGTTAAGGTTATTATAGGGATCATAAGTAACCTGGGCTATGACTAATGACTATGTCCTAGGACCAGGTGAAGTAATTGGTAAGCATGTGAACTAAACGACTATACTGATGCCCAACCAGCCAAAATGACATCAAAGACAGCGGTAATGGCAATTTTTTTCCGGGTGCATGTCGCCATGTTCATGAACCAGAACTTTGACAATAAAATGACAAAAATGTCAAGGTTGGCAGGTCTGCATCAGATTGATGCTTTAAAATATTGAATATTTAAAATTTTCTGAACTGGTCTAATTTTAAATATTAAACATCAGTTGTGACAATAGCACAGCGAATAACTGTTATATTAGGCGTATATAGATGCAGATTGATATCAAATCTGCCTTCAGGAGGAGGAGAAACATGATTTTGACGTCCAGTTCTGATAGCAAAGCAAAGACTAAGATGATGACATGGTTTTCTTTGACTCCGAGATGTCAGACTCAATGAGCGCACAACAGTAGAATGCACATATTCTATGAAAATATGAAAAAGCCAAAGGTGGAGGAATACATTATCAGGTGTGGTAGAGCTGGTTGTCATACCCAATCATGTCACCTGTTTTCCTATTCTTGTGTTCAGCACCACAGCACTTAGACAGTTCTGTGATGGTGAGTCTGGAATAAAACCTGCTGCAAAAGCTTCTCCCCAAGGGCTAAGTATGTCCTTGTGCCAGAGGTAGAGTATCACCACGGGCAAATGTACAGCACCTTCAATTAAATTAACATTGGAAGAAATAACATGTTCCTGTGGTCCTACCAGAATTCTTAGCCAGTAGAGTTCAGTACGTGAAGAGACAAATAGAACCTGCGGCAGACTGCTGGGACACACTGGCTGTGCCAGTGTTGCATCGACCTGCCAGTACCTGACAGTGCCATAGAGGATACAGCTAGCTCAACAACTGTCACTCCATGCATAACGGTACAGGCTGATGGTTCTGGGTTGAATAACAATAGCAACACACAGCCACAAGTGTATTTAGTTATGAAAACCGTATTTATTTATTTATTTTTTTTGTCCAACATCATCTGCAAAACGTTTGAAAAGGATATGTTCATGTATTCATTTATGTACTCCGGGAAAGAAAAGTAGCAAAAGACTGTGCCTTGCACCATGTGCTTTTGATTTGATCTGTATAGATAGGCAGTAGCCTACAAGGGTGAATTATGGTAATTATTAACACCAGGATTCTAGTCCCGCATAATCGCTACTGACACAAATCGTATTGTACCTCTAAGCACAGCCAAGTTCGTGACAAATCAGCACAATGTGTGTTTTGTGTGTTTCATTTTGGTTAAAAAAATGGCAACAGTTCTATGTGGAGTTGTTAGGAGGTTAATTGGTGGTGCAAAGAGTAATGCATTGGTTAGCTCTGTATGTGAGGTCTGTGGATTACAGGAGGGTGTAATTCAGTGAAGCCACATCCACCTCCAGTCCTCCCAGAGCCCAAGACAAAAATAGGACCTTGTGGCCTCTGATAATATCTTATGGAAATAACTGTGTTACAATTGATCATTCTGCTTGGATGCCCTTCATTCAGCTCAGCCCTTATTGATGATACGTCCCAGTCCAAGTAACACTCTTTCTGCATTTTTCAATGCAATTATTTCTAGCAGGTTGCAGTTTAAAAAATGTTGGACCTGTTCAGTGATGCAGGGTTTTGACTTTGATGTGAGGGCTCAGCAGTATCAGTCCGACATGTGCTCAGCAAACCAAAAGCATGCAGTTAGCCACGGTTGGAGGATGTTGTAGAATATATTAGTCGAAATGAGGGTGCACTGCAGCTTTGGCCACCACCTGCAGCATTGTGTTGTGTTTTGGTAACACACTGCAAAGGATTTAACATTCAGGCATTGAGAAGCTGTGTGCTTTACTCGGGGCATGCAATGCAGCAAAGATGCAAATTCTCGTTCGTTGTATGTGGATTTGCATGATGTGGATGCTCTTTTTCATTTTTAATGTACACAAATAACACCTACTCATCTACAGAACATCTGTTTTATCAAACCGATATTCTCTCTGCAATAACATTGCATGCTGCAAAACATTTTTTTTTTACTTAAACGGAAATGATTTGTCTTGCAGAAATCAGTAGAAAAAAGGTCTTTCTTTAATGATAATACTTACACTACACAAAGGCTCGCTTGTGTGGCACAGATGATGCAAAGCTGCTGCAAGTTAGCTTTATAGTTGAAACAGCTTGATGCCACCTTGCCAAAGAGACAGAAAAAAACATGAATTGGACCTTGCATTATGTGTATCAGTACTATTACGTAGTAATTCATTATTAATGGGCTTTGAATATTTTTCATTCTGATTGGTATGTACTGTAAATCCATAGTGATAATATACAAACTCAAAATTACTATTCTAAAGCTGAGAATACAGGTGCATATGAATTAAATAGAATGCATTTTGCATTTTAAGACATCTTTTTTTTACCATCTTAATTTGCGCTGGTAGGATGTTTGAAAGCCTTTGTTCTGATCTGGTGATATTGCCAGTATCAATAATTTAGTTGGAATTGAAAAAAGGTCTAAAAGTGCAACCGGAAATGTGGATTTACTGATCCTGTGATAAAGGGTGTTTACTTTTGACAAAGTGGAAAAGTTTTATCAGTGCAAATTTGGCATTAATTATAGCTTCAGTTAAAGTCAAAGCAAATGGAATTGCCCTGCCTTTTCTGTCAATGCAGATCCTCACCTATTAATGACAATAGAGATAGTTATTAAATCAGCAAAAGAGATGTGTTGCAGCCTTTAATAATGATAATAAGAAGAAGAATAAGAAGAATAATTATACAGTAGAAGAAGAAATCTGTCTCGCCCTATGGTTCCTTTATGTTTAACCATGCCTTTAGGTATCCGTGCATTTTAAATAGTTTTGCTTTTATTCTCCTTAGCATGGAGGATGAAACACTATCCTCTTTGTGTGTGTGTGTGTGTGTGTGTGTGTGTGTGTGTGTGTGTGTGTGTGTGTGTGTGTGTGTGTGTGTGTGTGTGTGTGTCTTTGTGCATGCGTGTGCATTAAAAGCCTGGCAGAGCTCAAGGTAGCTCGTGTCTACTATTACCATGGTAACTTCCCTCATTAGTGTGAGCCCAGAAGCAGAAAAAAAAGAGTTGTTGACTCACTTATAGTGCGCCTGCTATGGCAGTTATATTTAAATGCTCCCCTACAACTAAACTATTGCGTTATGCTATACATTTTGTGCATTGATTCTGATCGATCAGACATTAAAATAATTGCCACCTATGAATAATGGCCACCTATGAATAATTGCTGTTGTGAATAATTCATGACAGAATTTGCACATTTTATTGCTTCATCCAAAGCTATGCTGACATAAGGTATTGGATCATATTTAAATGAACATTGGTTTGTTTTATGTCTGTTCATTCAAAACCATCTGTGCAGATGGATAACTAGTAAAACCAGTATATCATAAGAAAAACGCTTACACTGTGTGTGTGTGTGTGTGTGTGTGTGTGTGTGTGTGTGTGTGTGTGTGTGTGTGTGTGTGTGTGTGTGTGTGAGAGAGAGGAAGCAAATGAAATATCACAAAAGGAATAAAAAAAAAATTACTCTCTGGTCCCCATGAGGAAAAGAGCTATTTCTATTGGCAGTTTGCTGTAGGGTTAAGCTTAAGGATGGGCTGAGAGTGCTTGGGTGCGTTTGTCTGTGTCTCTGTGAGCCTGTTTATGTCTTTTTCCTAGAACACAAGAGACGTTGACAGCAGTATTAACAGAATCTGATATGACAAAATGAATTGTATAAATGAAGACCATAGCCTCTTAACTTTCCCTTTCTGCTTTCATTCTTCTCATATTCCTTTTTCTATGGGGAGCCTGTTCAGCGATTAAATTGTCATTGCACCGTCAGACCTTGACAGGCTGCACTAATCCACGATGCTGTCGCTACTTCTATGATCCATCCTGCAAGGGAGGACGTTCGCCAGGCTTAAAGCCAATGGGCCATGTCCCCCACTACCCCATCCAGCTCCTGTGTTAAAGCAACACAATTATAAACGTGGGAGCAGAGTTACCTGTTGGCAACATCCCATGACAGACCCATCATCTTGCCTTGGAACTGAGAAGGGTTGGCACATTAAGTTTCTAATTAAAGTTAATAAATCAAAAGAAAATGTAGGTGCCCCAAATTATAGTGTATCTCCTCCTTTTCTGACCAGCAACAAGAAGACGGTATATACTGTATATTTTACTATCGATTAGTCTATATCGACGACGTTTCATTTACAGGATTGTTCTGGTGCTGCCGGAGGTTCCGCCGGATGTTCCTCATTTCGGCTGGATGTCCCTCACCTTCCGTTTTCTTTGTATTGTCATTCTAAACTCCGGTCGATTCGGAAAACATCCCCCGAGCTAGAACTAGAACCGACAATCAAATTATATTTATCTTTATTTTTTTATTAATATTCTCATCACACACTCGACTGACATTTTAATTCCAGAGCTCGCCTCCCTATGTGCACATGTTTCACTAAACAAGTTCCTTCCCGAGGTGATTTTGCAGATCACTGTACCTGTGTCCAGCACTTAGCGCCACCCAAGACGATTGTGATTGGTTTAAAGAAATCCAGAGCATGTTTTTCTCCTATCCCGGAATGTTGTGTGGACTAGCCAATAGGTCTGGCAATGCGAGAGTATCTCTTAATATATGAGTAATTTCTGCTTGAGAACATCTGCAAGTCAAACATCATTACTGTTCCTATACCTACTACTAATAACATGCACACTGCTGTAACCACATGACTGATTCCCCCATCCATGCTTCCATCTCGGTTCTTTCAGCATTATATTTTGACATTCTGCAGGCTTGTCACAAACACTGCAGATGAAAGAATCATGTGTCCATATTCAGCTAACAAAGACTGCCTTGTTTTTCAAAGTACAAGATATAATGAGCGTTGCACAGACATGTTGTCAAGAAAACTCACCATGCCTGCAGACAATTAATACTGTTACAAGGCGCTGGTCTATGATTTACTGTTTTATTCATCAGCTTTTGCCTTTGCTCAGCCTATATTATATTGCTTTTTTGATTTTATTGGCATGCAATACTGTACATCCTTGTTACAGTATTTACAAGGTGCAGAATTGCCTATAAATGATTAAAAAAAAACACATTTTCAAAGTCAAACTGAAATTCAATTACTTTTCGCTGCAAAATCATTATATATTGTACAGTATGTCCTTGGTTTGTTTTTTACTTGTTCACGTACCTTTTCAAAATTGTACCAAAACGAAGAAATTAAAATCTAACATACAAAATAAATAAATGTATTTTGTACATTACTGACGTTCGAGTTTTGATAGTCTGGGTGATGAAAGGGTGGCACCTATTGCTAGCTAGACCTCCTCTTTTGTGTGAACTGAGTGTGCGAGAACTTACTGTAACGAACAAAAAGTTACATCTAGTGTGAATCAGTGCTAGCATTAGCAAGCTAGGCTAACTAAGGGGGGGAAATGTCCTATATCAACAATCATAGGATATACAGTATGACGTTCTCCATTAAGTCGCATACCACAGAAGTTGACTGCATCTCCTACATGGATGTATTATATTAACTAGATACCAGTTGCCATACTCCAAAATGGCACCCATTTACTTGAATGAAAATTGCTCGCCTAGCGCATGAGCCCAAAAAGTTTCCCCACTTCCTGGTTTGCTTGCATGTGCTCAATAGAGAGAAACACTTTAAAAAAAAATCTTTATACAAACAGTAATAATTTAATTTTGTTGCAGTACTGCGAGTGGCCACTTGGACAAATTGGCAGCAAGGCTTAGTGGTTGGGCCGTATTCAGGCTGCAGTATCATTATAGAAATATTAATTACACAAAAAGTGAAAACTCAAATTTCCATTTTTAAAGGACAAACTACGAATACTTGTGCCTTTTACAAAGTCCGATTTCTGAAGAGAACTGTGCACAATCCCATTTGCAGGGGAAGATCACAAACAAAATGACAGACACAGTCAACACACATAAACACAGCATCTCTCTCTACTCTCTCTTCCCCACATCAAATGCACACTCAGACTTTCGATAAAGTAATGACGGAGCATTCGGATGTTTTCAACACAAAGAGACTGCATAGGATTTGAGGGCCTCAGCTAGTTGCCTGCAGCTCTTGTCATTTTATTGTGAACCCAGCTGGTGAAGGATAACAGCTGCTTCTCATTACCGATGTTTAGTCTAACCAATTTTCAGCAGTGGACACAGAATACAGACCATATAGCTACATTATCTTGTTTAAACACAGCAGACTTTGATATTGTTGTAGCCAACGCATGCAAATGTTTTTTGTTTTTTCAACGACTGCCTACTGTGCCTGTTATCAGGATGAGAGGACCAGAGGGGACAGGGGCTAGATGGTTTGGGATAATTAAATGTCTTTTTTTAAAATAGGGAGACAATAGAGGATCTAGCTTCCTCCCATCTCAGGGGAATCACATCTCACAGCTTCCTCCCATCTCAGGGGAATCACATCTCACAGCTTCCTCCCATCTCAGGGGAATCACATCTCACATCTTTCAGATCAGGAGTTCAGGTGCAGTGGAGACCTTTGAAACGTGCTACAACTGTACTAAGGGTTGTCATCTGTACTCCACCAGAGGGAGCTGCGCTGATTTCATCATCACATGTAGATTAGAAATGAAACAGTTTTATATCAGCCCCTAGGAGTTATTTGGTTGCTGCTCTATTGGAGCACATTGGCAAAAAGGTCATAAAGCTGAGGTTTTAACACTTCCGTGTGTGCTTATAGGCCAATTCTATTTACATGTAAATATGTTTTTCATGGAATTACTGTGAAATCAAAGATAACGTATTAGCCTTTACTGGGGAAAAATGAAAACAATGAGCCTCTGTTCACTTCCCATATTATTGCCAAACTCCTCCTCTATTTTCTCCCACATTCTGCCTCGCGAAGTACAGTAAGACTCAGGCCTTCTTTGTAGCATCTTTACCGGCTTTATTTGAGCTGCAGCTTGTACATTTTATCCTCAAAAGGGTGTCAAATAAGATAAACAGATCAGTTAGTTGGGACGAGCCAGAGGATTCAGTGGAATAAGGGAAGAAGAGACCACTTGAACAAGAGATAGAAAATGTAGGAAGAAAATAGATGGAATAGGTGAGGCTTAATCAGGGTGATATTTCATCATCAAATGATGACGCAATTCTTTATTTTTCCTGATATCATTGTTATGCTTGGCATGTTTTTACAAGAGAGTTTGCTTTGGTATTGCACCGGGATATTTGTCCATGTTTATTAATGGAACGCTCCTGAATTGAATTAAGTAAGATAGCAAATTAAAGGAGACAGATACAGGCTGAAAGAAATCCCATTGTTCCACCTCAACCTATCTCAGGCTCAATTATGAGATCAATTATGAAGCGATACACTAGTTTAATCCATGTTCAGGGGAAAACAACAAGCAAACTGGGGATAAATATTCATTTGTCAATACAGATAGATGTTGATTAACATAGATAGTATGGGAACATTACAAACATTAAAGCTGATTTAAATTCAAATTTTAACAAGAAATGATGGGGTTTCTGTTGTTTTTATCTGAAAAATGGTAAAAGCAAAACGAAGAATTTGAAGTAGAGTGAGACCTCTTCGTGCAGCTCTCCCTCTCCCCTCTCTGTCACACGGGCATATACAAGCGCAGACCAGGGGCCAGGCTTCTCTCCTCAGAGTGAAGCCTCCTATGACGCCATTTTGATGCTAATAAGCCATCACCCCCGTTAGCATCCCATTCACTGCCATTCATTTTGGCGTCACTTTGACAGCAAATAACTTTACATCTGAAGCGTTTCAAGACTTCATTTGTCCCTCGTTTATTTCTAAAGAAACAATGTATGAAAGGCTACATTACCTTGTACCTCACGTTATGGCTCCGTAGCAGACGTTTTTATAAAAATAGGCTAACGATTGTGTCATAATCACGCGACTCTTCTTTGTATGTGTTATGTACTTGATAAGTGTGGTGGTGAGTAGTGACTTTATGGGACAACTTAGTTACTGTTGCCTGTCAAGCTGTCAGACATGTAATACTAAACAAAGAACCAGCATTGTTCTTGTATTGCCGTGTAGAGCGAGCTAGTCCTATTATTCCATGTATGATACAGAGAAATGTACCATGACCCTGTTTGACTGCTTGGCTTACATACATCTCGGGCAACATTGCTGGGATTTTTAATAAACTGTCAATTGTTTTATTTTGGCAGCTTATAAATGCCAGGAAATGTTTATGGGACAGCTTTAACCAACTAACCTTATTGGCAGACATTGCATTAGAAAACACCTACCTCCTGAGATGGAAACTTAAAATGTAATGGACTTAAAGTGCTGTTTTATTTTGAAGAAACTCAGAATTCATCCCAAATAATCCCTCAGTTACCTGTTACAAATGATTTCTGTGGAGATGGACACTGTAGCTAATGCTCCATGCTCTGCTTGACCTCTGCACTACCTTTGGCATGGTAAAAAATGAACTGAGGAATTGCCTTGGCGTCTGTGGGACTGACCCGGACTGGTTAACTGTCAGTACTTTTTTATTTTTTATTGGAGATTGTGTTAATGCTTAATTTAGTATGTGCAGTGAGCCACAAGCTTATTTTCATTGCCATGGGAATACTGCAGTATCTATCAGTATCTATCAATGTTTAACTGAATGTCTCCCGTCCCAGATCTTCTTAAGATGAAGTCTGGCTCTCATGTCGTCTCATCTCAACATACAAAAATGAAGAGGTCTGTAGCTCTCTTAACTCTACATCAAGTTTTAATCAGAGAATCACTTATGTTTGTAACATAACAGAATAGACAGCTAATCATTTTTTTAATAGAGGAGCAATGCAAAGATCATCATAACACAATTTGATCAACATTAAAATACGTACTGATCTTCGTGATTGCCATACTCAGACATAAAATCAAATCATAGAGGGAAAAAGTTGATACAAGATTAATAAAATACTTCAAAGTACTTACTGTTTACAAACAAGTTATATCTGTAATTAATAAACCACAATATAAGGAGCCATGCTTTTATGTTTTCCGCTGATGCCACAGAAATGTCACCAGTCACTGCTATATTCTCTTTTTGTCTGCACCAAGAAGTTCCTTTCAGTTGAGGAAGCTGTCTGAACTCGTGACAAGAAACGGAGCAGTGTTGTCAAAGGCTACATTTTCCAAACAGTTCAGTGGATACGAACATTTTACAGGGAGCATGACAGTGATTACATGTTTTGAAATGCCTTTGGGTTTTTACTTGATGGCATTGAAGCCTTGTTGATATTTTTGCAAGTATGCCAGTCTACTGCTTGTCACCACTGTTTCTATTAATCTCAGTCAAACTCATTTCATGAAAGGTCCTGCCATCACTAATTAGATGTTTTCATTGTGTCAAAAACCAAAGCCAGTATATTATGATATTTCGAAGAAAAGGGCATTGCAGAGCAGCAAGGCTTTTACGTGTTCCAATTTACTCATACTTGTTTTCACAGCCAGTATCAGACTTACTAGAAGTACCTTCATATAGTCCTGTGTTGTATAATTAATCAGAACTACAGTAGGTCTGCCCCGATTTAATGTTTGATGGGGTCCAGAGTTAATGCTGTTTTTTTTTTTTTTTATAATTGAATGGCTTAATTTAATTTGTATTGTATTAGCATTGCTGATGGAGTTAATCAGAGTTGCATGCACCTGCTAGATACAACAAATTAACAATAATTAGGCCGTCTGAATGCTTCATTGTGAAGTAATACTAGTGTTTTCTCTGATATACACACACCCACACAAACAGAGAGAGAGAGAGAGAGAGAGAGAGAGATTATTTTAAAAGCCATCTTAAAAAAATCAGTAAGTTCATTTGCAGTGTAAGTTACAAACACTAACTAGAAAAGTGCACTCAGTAGAGTACGTAGAGATCTCTGTCAGGTGTGTCTCCCTCTTACCTCCTAAACAAAGAAGACTCTCACTCTGTTACAGTCAAGATGGTGGTGAAGATAACAAAAACAGGGATTTATTCATCTTGTTTCGTGCCTAACTTTAGTGGATCAGAACATATTGGGTATGGAAATAATCTTCAAATGCTCCGGTTTAAAACAAGACCAAACCTTTCTATGAATGTCAGTTTTCGAGCCACAACAAAGGCCCAAATGTGGCCTGCAACAGCCTAGGCTTGTTTTTAGCCCAGCCAATTGCTGGAAATTTCTTTTTGCTACTGAAGCAGTACGCTGCCCCGTGTTCTCCGTCGCCGTCCTCGCCGGACCAGCTCCGCTCTTCCTTGTTGTTGTAGTTCAGGTTTTAAAAGGTGTATTTACAAAAGTTGTGTTGTGGGAAAACAAGAATAGTCGCTCAGCGTCTTTGTCTTCAATAGTGTTCTCCGTGTGGTAAGCATGTGGTTTGCAGCCGTCAGCGTGCCGTTTCCGTGATTGTCTCCAGCCGGAGACAATCTCCTGAATGAGGAGAAAATAAAAACTGTGAGAAATATGAACAATTATGGAGTAATCTTTTCTTTATATAATCATATATTTGTAAAACAAAGTCTGGCCTATGAGACTTTACATAGACACATACACATTTATGGTTAACATATGCTCTTATCTTTTCCATTTTGTTAAATGTCCATTATAATGCCCACTCATGCATTTAAAGTTGGGCTTTCCCACGATAACCATTTGTTTTTTTTTAAGAGCCTTTTTACCCGTGACCAGCAATATATTTACCAAATATTTGTCTCTTTGTATCCATTTCTGAGTTATGAGTCCAAATAATATGGTCTTAACCCTCCAGAGGCACATGACAACAGGCATCATAGATTGCAATACGGAAGCTGTCATAAGTCTAAACAGAAGGTTAAACTCTATAATTGATGTTCTGAGCTTCTTTAATCACTGCTTGTGTGAAAGAGCAGAGACCTGGGAAAGAGTGCAACAGAGAGAGAGAAAGAGAGAGAGATGGAGAGAGAGGAAGATTAGAGTCTTGACAAGGAAAGCCTTTCAAGTTTGTAGGTTTGAAGTGCTAATGACATGCAAATGTGTGCAAATGAGTGTGCACCCACCCCTTAAAACACGCACCGAATACTTGAAGCTGAGTGAAATTCTGGGCTGGTGTTTGTCTATAAATAGTGAAAGTTTGGGGAAGTTTGAGTGTTTTTAACTGTTAGCTGCCATCCAAATCAGTGGACAAACATGTTTTCTTTGCTCATTTGTCGACAAATGTGTCTCACTTTCGAGATTGATATTAGGTCAGCAAAATGTTTTTTGTGATCAACATATAATTAGTGTATGCCACAGTGAAAGATTTGATGCATAAATACATTCATGAAGTTAATCATAACTTACAATTAAATGGTCTTCTGTTACACCGTTATGCACTATTATTGCACTATTATTGCTATTATTGCTAGAAAATGTCAATAAGAAGAAATTGTTTAAAAAAATAAGTTAATAGTAACATGTCAAGAGGAGTAGAGTTGATGTAAATTCGTATTGAGTTATACTGATAGTAATAATCTGTCTATTAATGAAGTTTGAGGTGTGGTCTTGATGAGGCTGAATGACACAAAGCAACTGTATAATGCAATTTAACTTCCGAAGCAGAGTAGTTTTACTACATGTGACAAGACAAATAAAGGGATGAATGAACACACAAGAAGAGGAGAAGCACAGAGAGAGTGCATAACGTCATGGTAGATTGAAATACTGCGGTGTCTTGTGAAAACTTTTAAAATCCTTAGACATTTTCAAAATGACTCATTTCAAAAGTTTTTGTCTCACTCCTTTTATAGACGATTAGGAAAAGCAGTATCACCCACACAACGATGTAGCTGAGATGATCCCCCTGACTCCTGATATGTCACTTACGCCAAGGCCTCTAATCTCACAGCATCCTGTGTGATTACACACGCATTAATATGCAGCGATAAAAGGAAAACCTACAAAACAGAATTTGCCATGGCAGGTGAGAAACATTGATCTCCTTTCCCAACAGTTCAAATATTATCAGGATGGCTCACAACAGTCCACAAGTCAATTAGAGTGATTAAGATGGATGGATAAATCTGTAAAGCCTTCACACTACCAGATAATCTGTCCTAACTGTCACTCCCAGCCAAGCTTTTAATGGGGATTTCACATTTGATTGTTTGGGTGGATAAATCTGGTGGAAGTGGCACAATAAGGGGCCTGGGTATACTCGATCAGAACTAGTTTGTACGCCGTGTTGTCTGAATCCTAAGTGTTAATAGTTGTCCCAAATGGACACACTCGAAGGTGGAGTGAGAAGCCGGCCGTCACAGCGAAGGGGGGAGACGCAATATTGTTTAAATATGGGGATAACTGTGCACATTTTGGCACAGTCTTTCCTGGAGGACATTAATAGTTTTGCACTTGGTTGTTCACATGAAAAGTGACAGAACAGTTGTGTAACTCTGTAAACTGAGCTAGAGAGAGCAGTTCAAAACCTGGTTGCTTTCACCTGTGCGCACTTGGCCAATTACGGTGTGAAGTGGTTGTAAATGTCAGATCGTCATTTTCCGAAAACGTTACAGAAATGGTCTGCCACAGATCTCCCTTATCCAACTTCAGACGTGTGGTTTCCAAAACTATTGCACTGCCTGACTATCCTAATGGAGTATACAGGCCCCTTGAAGCTTTTGTGAGTGCCCATCTGTATTTATTAGATCTTAGTGTTACGTTGCTTCTACAATGGCAAAGTACACTCACTTAAAGGATTATTAAGAACACCATACTTGTGTGTTATGTTTGACCCTATCCTATCAATATGGGCCAACATTTCTAAAGAATGCTTCCAGCACATTGTTGAATCAATGACACAAAGAATTAAGGCAGTTCTGAAGGCGAAAGGGATCCGCCACACCATTACACCACCACCAGCCTGCCCAGTGGTAATAAGGCATGATGGATCCATGTTCTCATTCTGTTAAACGCCAAATTCTGACTCTACCATCAGAGTGTCTCAACAGAAATCGTGACTCATCAGACCAGGCAACATTTTTCCAGTCTTCAACTGTCTAATTTTGGTGAGCTTGTGCAAATTGTAGCCTCATTTAGCTATTTTTAGTGGAGATAAGTGGTACCCAGTGGGGTCTTCTGATGGTGTAGCCCATTTGCCTCAAGGTTGTGCGTGTTGTGGCTTCACAAATGCTTTAATGCATAACTTGGTTGTAACGAGTGTATGACATGTATGAGTCCAATTAAGGAAACTTCTGATGCTTGTTAATACCTTTAAACACGTTATAATAAAACAAGTTTAAACAGATGTTTAACATGCTCAATACAAAACATGATTGGCTGCTTCATGCACTGGACTAGACATGAGCGCTGAGCCACTAATTGCCAGGAAAATACAAATCGAAGTAAACAACAATAGAGGGTCAGCAGTAGGACAAGAATAATACCGTAATTATATTGCTGGTCTTTGGTTTGTGTTGTGCTACTGAACAGATACAGTGTGCTGTACATGCATCTTGTAATTTGTAACTTGTTGCAATATTCGCTATCATTGAATATTTTAATTAATCCAATTCAATCAGAAATATTGCAAATCATGGTATAAAAATGATCAGCTAGCACTTTATGGACACCATTCACACAAAAAACAGAAGAACAATTCTACTCACTGGGCAAAAACTAACTAATTAATATTCTTAATAGTTCTCCTTTCTTTGTATTTTTTTTGTATTTGATGTGGACAAAGTAGCAGTTTTCAAGCCGCTATTAAAAAAAGCTCATCAGCATCACTGAAGCCTGAGAAGTGACGGACCAATTTGCTATCTTGAACCCACTTACTTGCTCTGTATCTATCACCTCCATGAATCTGCCTCGACTGCAGTGTACAGTAGCACTGAGACAGCTCTAATGAAAGTAACAAATGACCTGCTATTCTGACCAGGGCTCTGCATTAGTCCTGGTTTTCTCTGACTCAGGTGCAGCCTTTGAGGCTGTTGGTCTTTATATCCTTAGGTTTTGTTGGCTTCTCTCCTTCTGTTCCCAGCTGATTTAGCTAATACCTGACCTAATAAATCATTTTTACACTTGGTCTTCAGATTAAAATTCAGATTTATTTTCTGTTCTGTTATGCAAGATATTCCCCTCAGCTATACATTATATGCAGCAGCTCCTGGGCACACCTGCCACTTTCAGGTTTCAGGTTTGCTTCCATAGCTACATTGTATGAAAGAGCACACATGTTCCTACGTTTCAAGCTAAAAAATATGTATGAAGAGTGAAAATTGTGGGAATGAGAGCGAGTTTAAGATAACGGTAAGACAAAATACGCGGCGGAATAATAATAATAAATATTATAAAAGATTTAGAAGAACTGTTTTCATAACAACGTCACCCTAACGGTTGATAATTTGCCAACTGCACCAACTTTTTTTTTTTCTCTGAAAAAGTCTACTTACATCTTAAACCAAGTCTGGGATACTTATTCTATTTTTAGAAAGTGAGAAAAACAGAATCCCAGAGAGAACCAACTGCTGCAATGCAAAGGCCTTCTCAACACACACACACACACACACACACACAGCCATCCCCAAATACGCGGCCCTAATATCCACACAAACCAGAAAACACAAACATAATCCAGTCTCTTCTTAGTCTCTCTTCGCTGACTTTCTGCAAATGCACATATCGATTATGGACTTGCAGGATTACTCACGCCTGCAAAGAAAAAAAAAAAAACTGATTGGGAACAAAAAACCTTTGACAATGGGTGAACAAGCTTCCCACCATTGTTAAGGAACCAGACGCTGTCTCAGTATTTAAGTCCAGACTCCCATTATTCAGCACAGCATACAACCCACCTTAACTCCAACCTTGTCAGCCAGTCTCTTTTATCTACTGCCATGCAGTGTATCTTTCATGTCCCTCTACAAATGATCCTGCTATTGCACAGTGCAGTGCACATGTACAGTTTCCATGGTTATGTGCGCAGACACTTGCTCTGGCCCCGTTTGTTGGGGTGTCATACATTTGTTTCATCTCCTTTTTCATGCACATGTGATCATCATGTGTGTTACTTGTTGTTTCCCCACTTTTGGAAATGAGGAATACATAACTCTGTTCTCTAACATCAGATTAGACACATGTAGTTTAGCATTCGATAAATGTGAAAATGAACTTAAGTGATTAAAATACTGTCAACATCTATGTCTTAACAATAACTGCAGGTGACTTCCTAAAACATCACACTTTCATAAACAAATCGAAATTAGAAGAGAAAACTGTTAAATGTGATTGGTAATGTAAATGATTAATGGTAGCATAAAAATATGGGAATAAGTCAAACTATCGATAAAGTGTGGTAATGAGCATGAGAATTTGCATGTGAGTTTGAATAAGTGAAGGCTATGTGCACATTCATGTCTGTAAATGGCTGCAGCCTCTGTTACCAGATCCCTGTATTGTTTTCTAATGCTTGTTAATCCATCATGCAGCTAAATTCAGGGTGGGTGAAACTTTAGGACCATTCGGGAGGCCTTCTTTGATGGTTAAAAATAATGTTTTTGTGATCACACATAAAAAAAAAAATAATACATTATCACATTCATCACACATGGAGAAGTGGATCTGTCAGATCAGGAAATGAATATCACCAACAAAGAAGGCGTTTAAGACATTAAACTGACAGCAGTTATGCCTCTTATGAAAGCATAGTCTGTCTCTGAGAGGAGATGAGGCAGGAAGGAAGGAGCGAAAGGGAAGAGGGAAACTAGAATGAAGGGGTAAAAATCTGCTAATTCTGTTTATCACAAGGTGAGGTGACTTAACAGTCCTTCCTAGGCTGTGCAGTGCTTCTTTTCGTATAGGCTAAAAAGCTATTGAAAATGTTGACAAGCTGTTTCTAATTCATTTTGGATGTCACGATTCTTATGGGATTTTCACAAAGTCAGTTTTGCATTGCCGTGCTGAGCACGTCAGGTTTGTGATGCAGTTTGATATAACTTACTCTGTATAGATCATGATTTAAGATCAAGATACTTTAATGTCACTGTATGAACACAACACAATTGCATTGGTGGCAATCAGTGCAGCAGAGGTAAATAAATAAAAAAAATAATATGCATAATCTATGTAAAACACACAAAAAAGGCATTGCACATAGTAGACAAATGAGCCTTTGCAGAATTAATCTCAGAGTATACTCTGTATAATTAACAGTACAAATGTAAATTGTTTTCTTCTGGGATGAAATGATCCCTACTAATCAGACTCTCAAAATAACAACTTTATGAAAAACTATTTTGTGAAACATATATACATTTTAATCAGATTGTAAACTGGAGGAAGTGGGAGTCCTTTCAGAGAAATGTATGTCATATGGAATTGTGGTTTAGCAATTCACCAAAAAAACCTCATGGTATATAAATATGTTGTTAACATATTCAATCTGCAACAGTTTTGTATATTTATGTGTGTCTTTAGAGAATTGCATTTACGAGCATGTATTTGTAAATTATGAGTATTATATGATTAAGATGAACAAAGCCCAATGGCCTCTGTTCAATGTCTAGTAAATAAAGACCATTTTTAATTTAAACCATTGTTGTCTATAAGACAAAGAATGTGTTGTTTATGTATAGGCATGCAGTCCTTTTCCCCCAGCCAGACAAACTAGCACCAGTTGCTCCTGGTGTTAGAGTTGTTTGGTTATGGTTTGGTTATCATAGGCCACTGACATTCCCTGTAGACTTCTGCTTGGATTGGTGTATGATTCACTTACCATGTCTTATATAAGCAATGTTTTTCTCTCTCTCTAAGGTGTTTCACTGATAGGAACATTCCACTTCAATCTGCCATTGGTCCATGTGTATGTTTTCTGATTTTTTTTTTTTTTTATTATATCAACATCTAGAGTATTCTCTCCTTTTAAGAACTAACAAATTGTTACATTTTCTAAATATGTCACCATTTGTTTTAATGATAGAGACACAAATGGTTACTATTACCCTAGCCTTTTGAAACACTGAAATCATATCTGCTGCTATACTTGATTTAAATAGATTAATTATTTCTTTCTTGAGTCTTTCTCAGTGGGAGTCAATCAACACTGAATGACACAGGGGACGGACAGAAGCACGGCTGAAAATTGTAATGCAATCTAATGCAACAGCCATGCAATAAATACCACCTTTACAAAGCTTACAATGATCAAAGGTTGTGACTCTTTCAGAGAGTCAATTTAACTCTGTGTTGATTTCCGAGGCGTTGGTGTTGTTGTAGAGCATTATCAAAAAACAAGAAACCCTTTACAGTATAATTAAATTACAAAATACATTGAACATTATGCTTCATAAAAGTGCTGTTTATTGCACTGAATTTTCTAATCGACTTTAGTGCTTTTGTGTCCATTGCCTTATGGAACAAATCACTCATGCTACCTAACTATAATATTAAAACAGCATTTTTTTGGGCCAGCAGAACAAGCATATTATCCCTTAATAAAGTGATTATTGTGGACAAACTATTAATGTCATAATGACTCTGCACCCCATATTTCACATTTTATTGCATTTTGTTGTTTTTGCATTCATTTAACTGATCTGTGCATTATATTATTATTCAGAACTGTGCAATATATTTATTATTATCACAAACCTGCCCTTGTTTTATGATGAATGTTGGTTGTTGAATGAATGTGGTTGTTTATGTGCAATATAGTTTATTTTAAGCACAGCTGTATTGTATTCATTGTAGTATAATGATCTTATCTTAATATCCAAGTCAGTCAATTGTATCATGTGGCAAAATGTAGTTTAGTTATGCATGGCCAGTTGCTTACAGTACTCTAGATGGGCAACACTATAAAACAATGTTACAAGAACAGTAGCATGATTCATATTTGTATATGATTAGGAAAATATTCAATCTTTCTTTGTTCCTAAAGAAAAATAAGTAGGTATTATATGTAGGTCTTACCACATATAGACGTAAGACTAGATGATGACATACAGTTTAAATTATATACTATCAATGCTTTTCCTCTCTTATGAATCATATATACTGTCAATACTGATGATGTACTACTACAAATGTTATAGTATTATAAGCATATTATTGATATTGATTAACTTTCTTAAAGCTGGTAAAGTTCCATTATTATGAAGTGCTCCCACAGTAGCACTTCACCTGACTTGAAGGCAGATTGTAATCGGTCTGCCGTCAGAGTGGTGCTGATGATAGCAATCAGGGAAAGTGGCAAGACTGTGGATCAGTTCCTGGACCTCATCTGTGGAGAAAGAAGATAGATCATTTAAACCAAAGTCAGTAAGGTTAGCCGAGACAGTAGATGGGGGGAATTGAGGACATGGCCTGTGGCTAGTTAAGAGAAAGAGCTTTGGATATTGTCAGACTTCTCGTCAAGGCAGGTGAGTGAACCCTCAGGGGGCGGAGAGTAGGGAAGCATGAGAGGATGGGCGTGAGGAGAGATATACAGAGAATTATTTGCTGAGGTTAGAAGCACAGGATTGGAATTAGACGAGGAGGTTTGAGGTAGCAGCTGAAATAAATGCCGATAACAACATGTGGAGCAACTGAAAGTGAGAGAGGTCATCAGACAAGCCAGACTTGAGCCACTTTCTTCTAGCAACCTGAACTCCTGTTTGCTCAATTTGCAAGGATTCAAACAGCAAAGAGGCAGGCAGATTGACAGGGAAGTCTGAAAGAAGGTGAACAGACAAGGTCAAAGGAGGCAAAGGGGCCAAATAGATGTATGGATTTAGTCAGTTCACAGTGAAAAGGTGTCAATTAGAGGAAATTACAGTATTATGGACACGAAGGATGGAAAGATGTCACTGGCTATTTTGACAGGTGGTGATAGTGTGAAGCATGATGTACATTGAACCTGAGCATCAGTTAAGTTAAAATGAACAAAATACACACATGTTACAATGCTGAAAGAGTCTGACAGAACAGTTTAGAGGGAAAATAAAATGCACAACACCATCTTAATAGAAATCTATATCAGCCATCCATTTAACACTGCCGAAGGTCTACGAGAAATAAGCACCATCAGTAGTGCTGCTGCTGGGGGGAGGGGGATTTCTATGTTATTTCTATGCCCCAGTACAGTTCAGTCAATGTTTCATTTTAAAAAGTGTTTACAGCCAGCATCATTTGCAGTGTTATCATGTTTTGAATCTTTATGTGCTTCAATGCTGTTAGATACGTGTGCAACAAAGATAGATCTCTGGATGATGACTGCAATAAATGTTCGCTCCAGAGTGACCAATATATGTGCAATGATAAACCTTTTTTCTCTTTAACAGCTGACTGTTGTACAATAAATGAAACTGTGGCTAATTAGTTTGAGGTTAAATAAAATGCTAATTAACGGTTTGATTTTCTCGATAGTTTGCACAGAAATTGATTTAAAAATGCTCATGAGCCACATCTGTCTGTCTCACTCAAGTGCTCCGTCGACAAGCTTATTGCAAACAACCATACCGTATTTATTTAAAACGTGTGTTAATAATGCCGAACAAATGTTTCAATCAGATGTTGTCTTCTCACTGTGAGCTACTGCAAATGTATGAGACTCGCATCAAAGCTCTCTGCCATCCGCCGTGACTCCATCCAACCAATGACAGCGCTGATTCTAACTCAGCTGTCAATCAGCATGATTGAATGCATGTTACACTGGACCATTCAGCTTTTATATATCTTCAGAATGCCTAAAGAATTATGAGGTTTTTTTTCTCTTTTTCTGCTTCTGTTTGCTACATACTATAAAACCAAGACTGCGATCATACTCACTACTTCCTGTTTAAAATAATAACCTGATTATCCATTTGCTCTGTGCAAAGACTCACGAGCCTGCTGATGTGGTGTAATCATCCCTGAGTAATAACCTTGGGCCAATGCTCACACTCTGTTAGGTCTATGTCGAGACTATGAGACTACCAGGAACCCTATGTTACAATCATGGAAGTGTGGGCTTTGAAAGAAGTGGGCATTTAGGAGACAGGGTGGGTCTGATGAAAAACACTGTTGAGTTGCATTTACGGTAAATGTAGGATCCAGCATTTCTGGAGCTTTACCCATTCTAGAAACTAAAAAACATATTTTGGCCTCTGCTGTTTAAATTTGGACTCTTTTACTTTGTCTCTTTCCCAACATTATGGATGTGACATACACGTGTTTCCGCTTACATGGCTCTCTGCTACTGCCATAATCATATAATAAGAATGTGGGGACATTTATATAAGATAGCCAGAGGGCTAGAGGGATGATCATTCAACTGGACAAACCAGAACTGAGGTGTCTACGAGCAAGATTCAAGCCTGCAGCAAGAGAATAAATTAGATGTTTGACTTCCTCCGTGGCGATCAATAATTATCACACTACTATTTCACATGTTTGATAGGTGGTGGTAACTGAACTTCCAAAGGAACTTCAGATTGCAGTGTTGTTTAATACTGCTGGGCCTGTGTACCGCACAAAACAGTAGGTTTACTCCAAAGGGAACAGATTACTGAAATCTAATAGGGAAAATCACATACCCTTTGGCACACGATGTAATTGCAGGAAGTTGCATGCATCCAAATGTGAAAGGTTAGGAGTAACAAAAAAGGCAATTAGCTTTCTTCAGCCATTTTACAAAAATTCCCCTGAGACATGGTAAACAAACAAAAAGGCCAACTATTTTCCCCCCACTCTCAGCACATGCATATTTAAGGCTCAAGTTGAAAGCAACCACTACATTAAGCTCAGTCTCAGAAGACCATAAGGCCCCCAAATTGTACACTTTACATTTGTCGCTCTAGTGAGATGCTTTCTTATTGTCATCCTCACAAATAATCCATAAAAGGTGTCTTTGTGTTTATGGAGGGAGTGTAAAAAATGTAGAAATCCTATTTGTTAGTTCTCTTGCCTCTGCGGCTCTTGTTTGCTGCTATCAGTCTTTACAGCGATGCACAGTTGCAGAGGGTTTATAGTTATTTTATCGCCCCCCATTAGCACCAGTGTCCTGCATTACAGCCATGTCAGTGACAGATCAATACGATGCAGGGGAGTTTGAATTGGCCACAGAGAGCTCCTTGATTCCTCCTATAAAATTTGTGTGATGTGGAGAGGTTGACACCACTCAATGTGGGCACTAAACCCACTGAATGATATTTTAGACTGCAAAATGAGCAACCTAGCGGTAACCTCAGTGGGCAACCTGCCTACCCTTTGTTTTAACAATAGATGCTGTAAACAGAAAATATAATTTAGATCACAACAGGTATTTATTTCCTATTGAATACCATTCAGGCTATTGTTAGACTTGTCATTCATATGTTATTTTGGATAACTGATTCTGAAGATATGATATTGTGATTTCCCATCACTAAGCTCAGCCGTGTGAAAACACTGCCAGTCATCCTAATTATCGTCTTCTATTGTGAGGTTTTTCTTCTCTGTGCTTCAAAGTCGGAGATTGAGGTTAGGGTCAGACTAAGTCTGACCTGGGTCAAACTTGTTGAAAATTCAGTGCTAGTTTGCTTAAGCAAGACATATCACAGCCCATCTTTTCTCTCTTGTCAGGCGCAGGGGCACAGTAAGGGTTGTCATTTCATTGAATTTAGGACAGGAAGGGAGATGCTTATCTTATCTGCTCCGAGGAAGTATTAAAGTAGAGCAGAGTTTCCGACTGCATTGAAAATTGACCCAAAAATCTATAGCTCCAAAGTCACATTTGTGACAGGATCCCTTTGTAGTACAACTGAGCAGAATTACTCTGTGACACATCGCTGCAACAGTGAAGCTTTGCTTATTTCCCCATGACTGGTAATGATGTTAGATGGATCACAGGGACGTAGACACCAAAGTTGTGCTTGAGGGTGATCTTTAAACAAAAAAAGTCGTCCACACGTGCAGGAGAAAGTAATCACCATGGGTATATGGATGTATAGGTGTATGGGTAGATGTCCTTGTGTAGTGTCCTTGCCAGAGTTCATCCTCCATTGTTATGTAATCTGGCAGGAGCCTACCTCCTGAAACCCACTTATGCCTGTCCTATAGTCTGCCTCTCTGAGCCTCTGCCTGGGTATGGAACTGACAAGACACTCTGCTGTTAATGTACCATGGAGAGCAGACTGCACCTGAAAGTGCTATTTTCAGTCTTCTGAATGTGAGTTTTAGTAAGGTATTCAACTGCTTTGTTGTCCTTTTTGAGCGATAGTTTGGAATTATCATTACACAATAGGCTAATTATGGCATTGTAGTTGTTTTTTAATTTGCAATGATTCATCCACAATAATCAGGAGTGTCTAGTATCAAATATCTTTCTCCAAAATGGGCACAATACAGACCTTCACTTAGCAGTAGTACTGTGTAATTTGCATTGGGCTGTAACTAGAAGCCACATGCCACCTCTACTTGAAGGCTGAAACATCCCATCTTTCACAATGTCTCTCCATGACTTTTTCTTGACCCACTTTCTGTAGAAACCAGAGTTACCCTCACAGTTGAATGCTTGTTGGCCTTCTCTGTGACTTTTTTAGTACTTCCCACAACTTTTTTAGTGGGAAGCAGGTGGTCAACTCTCCACTTTCCAACCTGGTATTTATGCATGAGGCAAGATGCACACTTAATTTCAATTTAAAGGTGTACTAAGATTATTGAAAAATGCAGCCTAAAAAATATGTTAAGTTAGTTAATTTGACATGCAAGCTATTGAGGAGTGAAGTTTCCAGCCAGAGTAAGCATTTCTTAAAAACATTAACATAAGCTTAATTTGCATCTTTAGCATAACTGTGTATAAGATGAATAGCATATAATGATATAATAAACTTCAACACAGAATGCAAATTGATAATTTTGTAAATGTACTTTGTTCAATCTTTTACCATAAACATCCTATACGGCATTTACAATGACGCCTCTGCAGTCTGCAAAAATGACATCACATTACCCCTGTCTTGGCTCAAGATACAAACAATATGGGTAGACACTTTTCAAAACTCATACCAGTCGTTGCTCAACAGCGCCACTAGTGGCCGGAAACTTCACTGTTTACCTTTAAGTCATGTCCTGTAAGCTACTGTTTATTGTCTGTTCAAATTCATAGAGCCTTGTTGATTGCAGGAAAAACTTTGGGTTATAGTAATACGTGTGTAGCAGTAGGCTGGTTGTGCACAATACTTGTATGAAGTCTCTCTTAATGTTTCTTATTATCAGATCTTCACTCAGTAAACACACCTTCACCTCATCATTGACAGTCTTTTAACATTTTGACTTGCAAAATACAATATGTTGTCTAAGCACTGATTATATATGTGTACTTGCTAGATGAGGGATGTATTTGGAGGGATGTATTTGAAGGAATTAAGCTAACACCAGAATGACTAGACCACATTATTACACCAGTGAGATGGATGAGTAAACCATTGCCCAGACGTGATCATTTCAGTGTAAGTGTCACTTCAAGCTGTAGGCTCTCATCAATTAGTTTTATTTTTATTTTAAATGACTGAGTTTGTCTAATTGGCAGAGTGATGGTCATCGAAGGTTCTATTACACTAGATTTATGCTAACATTGATACTGTTATTGTGTAAAATAATTTTAATTTTAAAATAATAAATTAACTCCCAATTTGTTTAAAAATGTGTGGTTTTTTTTTATAAAATGGGATACAGCATTGTGACCCGCTTAGATTTATCAGTTTACTCGTGGCTTGTTTTCATTTCATGTGTCAATTTCACTGTGAGCCTGCAGTAGTTTATAGAACCATCCTCTGAGCAGCAAATGGAATCGATTGTTCTGAATCTAGCCTATGGAAGTAGTAAGTTTGCTCTATCTGATTTGACCTTTCTACCTAAAATGTTTGTGTGTTTCTAAGTGAAAGTAAGTTAATTGCCCAAATCATCATCCTTGACCTAGCTTTACCACGAAGACCCAAGAATGTTTGCAAGTGAGAATATTTTCTTCCAGTACGCTAACATAACGCCATTAGTGAGTCCTCCGTTTGTGCCTATGCTAGCTTTTATGTGTGTTATGTTCAAGCTGTGCTTTGAAAAGCAGAAACCATTCACAATGTCTCAAAATCATTAAAGATGTCAAACATGAGGTTGAAGCTGTGGAACGTATTCAACAACAACAGTGCTTCTCATTCATATGCACAGCCCACCCAGTGATTATGTGTTTTACAGAGAAAGTTGCTTTTTCAACGATTTATCAGAGTTGACTTTTGTTGCAAAATCAAAGCCAGAAAACTATTATTGGGATGTTCGCTCATAATGAATATTTTAACTGAAACCAAATGGAGAATAGAGAAGAAATTAGTTTTTTGAAGGCAGCCGTGGTCAGATGGAATCCCTTTTCATTATTGTCTGGACCAGACAACAACAACACAGCACACAGTGTTACAGCAGAGAATGTAATAATCTTTTGCTTTACTACAATACTCCACCCTTGGAATATTAACAGAACAACCAAATCAGTGTCTATATTTACAAAAAAAAATAAAAAATAGAGTTGTAGCTGTTAGACTGTAACAAAAAACACTGGTGCATTTCCAAAATAGAAGGCAAAGAAAATATTTTTTTTTGTGATAATGAACTTCTTGTAATGTTCTTGTATTCAAGCACTCATTTCACATTTTTACATTTCCTTTTACACCTCCCAATATTAAATAATAGCAAATCCCCAGTATGAAGATTTGCTAGAATATGAAACGTCTCTTGTCTCGTCTCTTATTCCTAAAAGAATAATGAAAGAAATTCTCTCAGAAGAGGTTTCTTGATGTGCTGAAAAAACAAAGAAAAACAGTAGAATTAATACTGCTCAGTAGGTCTGCCAGTAATATATTTAAAATTAGAGTTTCAATTGTGCTTACTTAAAGGAAAACCAGTGGGTGTGGACCTAAGCAGTGGTGCCCTGTAGCCCTTTGTAATAATAAAGGTTGATCTGTAAGGATTAAAGTTTAGATGTCAAAAATGTTTTAAGAGCGTTTCTATTAACCCTCTCAAGCTGGTTTAATGTTACACTAAGTGAGAACATTTCTATACTTACAGACACTAGAGTTAAACAAAGAAGATGTGTGTATGTACATATGTATATATATATATATATATATATATATATATATATATATATATATATATATAATATATTTCAGTTACAGGTTGCACTAATAAATGTTAATTATATAACAACTTTGCCAAAACTCCAGTATCTTATTTATCTTTCCATCAAAGTGCTTTGCAGTCATCACCGTGATGGCTTTGCTGCACTTCATTGCTGCCTATAGCTGTTACAGTATGGAGAGGAGGAAGAGGAGTGTGGCAACACAATAACAGAGTCAAAATCTTTTTCCTTTGTGTCTGTCTTTATATCTTTTATTGTTTCATCTTGCCACAAACACCAGTTTTATTTACATAATGCATCAGTGGTCAGTTAAAAGGTAAACTAAATATAAAATATATGAAACGAATGAAATGTATAGTTCCTCGTTCCTACTGCAGGAGTTTGACCTTTTTTTAAGAAGTTCTTAACCTTCTGTGAGTTGGCGGGAGGCACTCCTGAAAAAAACCCGAAAATCTAAGAAGATGCTTTAGGATGCTTTCAGGAAATGGGGCCCTGGTGTAGGTTGGGGTACTTTGTGCTAAAAAAAACTCAAACTCTATTTCTGCTACTTTCTCCAGAATCCAGAAGGCAAAAGCTCAAATATGTGGAAAGAATGAAAGAAGGATGATACTAAAGCTTGTTAAAAAAGAATTTTACTTAAAACCTCATGGCTCCACTGTTGGAAGTCTGGTTACACCAATAGTGTGTTCACACATGTTTGTTGAAAAAAAACCAGACCTAGAGTTAGTATAAAATGATCTGTAGGAGCAATAGTAAAGCACCTAAATGGAAGATCCTCTTCTCTGAGAAATGGACACAGCTCACTGCGCCTTGTCCAGACTTTTATGTAAAAGTGTAACAGAATTGCATTTCCCATCTCAAGCGTAACATCTGATTTGTAACCAAACTTCATTTTGCAATAAAAGGCAGCCTAGCCCTCACAGACAAAATGCATCGTTTGTGAAAAATGTTCGGATTCCTCATTCATTTCATTCAATTTTGACGTAAACACCCTGCACACAGGCAGAGATAAGAGTTTGAGTTTGTGTGCAGTGCACATGCACAGTGTGGACATGGACAGTGAATTCTTGTATGCAGAGCTTACAGGGAATATTGCCAAACATGCAGATACACTGCCAACAATGCTAAGAGTTGGCTTAAAATGTACCCGCCTATCCACCCTCCTAAGGATGACAGCAGCCTGGCATTTTGCACTGAAATGTAAAGCTTCTCACTCATTTGCATCGGTCTGGAAAGGTATCATCACAGAAACAAATGATTCCTCGCACCAAGTCAGAGGGTTTTATTTATTTTTTCTGCTGAATTTGCATGGAGCCTCACGCTGTCGCTTCAATCCTCTGATAGCAGTTTGGGCACAAATTAATGACACCAGTGAGGCCCCTCAAGACGCTACAGAGGTTCAGTGACTCGTCTTTAAACATTCATGTGTTCCCGAAACAATTTTCTCTGTCTAATCTGAGGACGTTAGCACCAGCTTAAATTATTCATTAGCAGGTTGCCTGCCAGTGGAAAGGAGGTTGTGAAAAAGGAGGAGATCAGTCATGATGGGCACGGGCACATTAGCACACAGTAATAAACATGCACAAAGTCACTTGTTGGCATACAATTTAAGCCAAGCAGAACTAGATCCATGTTAAAGCTAGAACTCAGGGCTGCAACATACATCATGTGGTGTCACTATCTGGCCAGAAATGTTTGAGGAGGATTTCTGATCATATGTGAGCTTAATCTGTTGACAGATTAATGAATTATATATCGGTCAATCATGTGTTTAATAATTATTCCTTTTTTTCGGCTTGCTCCATTAATACATAATTTGATAATTTATTAATTTCATTTCAATATCAGGGCTTAAAGGTTAACTTCAGTTTTTTTCAACCTTTCAACCCCTATTTTCCTATGTTTTTGTGTCTAAGCTACTGATGGGGAACAACAATCTTTGATATTGGTCCAGTATTAAAGGTCTAATATGTAATACTGGCAGCTAGTGTTTAAAATAGTTACTGCAGATTCAAATTCAAAATACTGGAGAGAGTCGTCTCCCCCGCCCCTCCTCCCCAGACTCAAAGTTCATGGAGGTTGCCAGCCTGAGACCGCAGCATCCAACAATGTTGCTAGACGCTTGTCTCACATAACCAGACATTACTCCGCAGCACACTGGAGTAGCTAACGTTAGATGCTGGCTATATTGACAGTCATAAAAGCCCGTGCTCACGCGGAGGTCTGTACCCAACTGACAGACACACTTTTCCGGCTTAGAATTACAGTAGGAACCGCTAAAAATACCACAACCTCGCCGTCCTCTCCACACGCCAGACAGACACACTTCCTCGGCTTAAAATTATGATAGGAACTGCTAAAAATACCACTACCTTGCACTCCTTTTCCACCCGACTGAAATACACACTTTGTTGGTCTTAGAATTACGGTAACAATCGCTAAACACACTGCAAACTCAAGTTCCTCTCTTTCCAACTTACAGCGTATAGCTGGCTGTCAAACTGGGCAGTTGATAACAACACACAGGCCAAAACATAAACATAAATTCCGTCACGGATCGTAAATTTCAAAAAGAAAAAATATTGACTTTAGCATTGTTGTCAGAAAAGATAGTATTTCAGCTTAACATGTTTCCTTAATATCTGATGAGGCATTGCTGTCATTTTTGGATTTATTACAGTACATATATTACATATTGGACCTCCGCTGTCGGCAGTCAGCAAAACAAGCTACAATTTAAGTTAATAGGGCAATTGTGCAGCTTCTATTTACGTTCACAAAAGAGCTTGTTTTGCCATTTTTAGGCTCAGATTAATATTCTGAAGTGTCTGACAACATTATGGAAAGGATTTCTAAGAAGGTCGACTTATCTGTTAAAGAGTAAGATCAAGATAAACATAAACACATCTGCGAAATTACGTTTGCTAAAGCCACCAGACTTCATGTAAATATACAATTAGCATCCTAAAATATTACTTCATTCAAAGTTGACAGTAACAAAATAAAACTATGAAAAGCTGGTTTGGGTCGTTTCACTTTTCCAACAATTACAACTCTAGTTTTGGTTGAAATCAGCACATAGTTTACTGACTTACATGTGAAAAATGTTGGCTCTATACACGCTAAAAATATTGTTTTTTTAAATGGAGTCTGGTGGGTTTAGCGCTAGCGACCTCAGAGCTGTTTCTGGTTGAACAGTAAGGTCTTGAAGAGGTTTTTAAAAAGGCCTATCTCTGTAGGGATCCTTTCCATAATGTTGTCAGACACTTAGAATAATCATCTAAGCCTGTCAGTGGCAAAAACAGCACTTTTAGTGGGCAAAATTGATTGAAAATTGATTGGTCTGCGGCTGCTGGTTACAACGTTCTCACTTAATACTGGACCAATTTCAAAGATTGTTTTTCCCATCAGTCACTCACACACAAAAACATAATAGAGGTCAAGGTTGAAAAAAAAATGAAATTACCCTTTAGGATAAACCTAGCAAATTCTAATCCCATTAGAAGACCAAAACCCACAATGTGTTCAATACTTTCCCTGCCCTGTCTTTGCCACCTCACCCCAAATCAGGTTAAAAAAAAATACATAGTTTATTTTCAAAACGTAGTGAGAAATTTACTAAAACAGCAAGGAACTGTTGTTTTTTGCAATGGAGTAAATAGTGCATTTGTCTGGGACTATTTTTGGCGGTGGATTAATAAACATTTAGTGCTCCATTGAGTATTTACAGCATCAGGAAAGAATGTTAGATCAACCCAAAATAAACTACAGTGCCTATGTTCAGTGTAATTAATGACTTGCTGCAGATCTTTTTTGTGGGATTGGTTGATAATAAAATTAAGAATTTGAAAAATTAAACAAAATAAAGGATATCACCAGACAGTATTTCAAAAATATTTCTCTCTAATTGCTTACTTTATACATTTTCTCGATCTATAAACGTACACATACAGTAACATATACAATTAGAAGTCATGGTTGTACATTTATATACATTTACAACATTTGCATAGCTAGCTTTTATTCAGAATATAAAGTGTATGGCTACTAATATGACTGAAAAGAGTACCATTTAGCTCATATACACACAATGTAACATTTGGTCTTCCAAAAATAACACAATAGTTCATAAATTACTTAGTTTTATGTTACATTTGATTTAAATTAAAAGTAACACTGTCTTTTTCAAAGAGTTTATATTTGAAATTGTTCTATTCATATCCAAATTATCAACACTTTGAAGAATGACCAATGTCTCTTTTTCCTATTCTTGTTTGAGCTGTACACCAGTCTCTTTCATTTCTTTTCTGCAGTAGTCAGTGGTGCTATTGAATTTATATGGAAAGGGAGTATTACAGTTGTACTTAAATCATTAAACGTACAACATTAATCCAACCCCTTTCTATTAATTAATTAATCAGTCATTTGGACAAATTGTTTCTTGGCCTCTCCTTGTTGGTCTGCTCTCTGGGTTGAATGGCCACTAAAACTGTGGGCAGTGTGCCATGTGTGGTGAGGTGACTGAGGGGTTTGCAGCCATAGGGGATGCCTGGCAAGGGGATGTGTTAGAGTGCTGATAAGAGCTACCTGGGACACCGTGTGCACATTGGGTTGATAAAGAGGGCAGTTGTGTCGCCTTCAGGATTAGTTATCTTGGGGCTTAAATTTTGTTGTCACAATTGGATAAATTTAGCAAAAAATAAAAATAAAGTGCTCTAAAATATAGACATCACATCAATGCTGTATCACTCTGTCAGGATAAAACTAAACATTCACAAGCTTTGACCTGAAGACGTGGAACAAATATTTTGCAGAGATACCATGCAATCCCTTGACACTCTCCACTGGTGTTGCACTTTATAAGGTTTCCTCTTATCTCATTAATTTGATTTTCCATCCTCCAGCCTATATGTGGAGGGAGTCGTGATTGTTGTTGGAAGCTTGCATTTTCACGGCTTTCTTCATCTTGCCTGCCAAAATGGGCAACTATTTCTTTTTGTGTTTCAAACTGTATTGATTTTTTTTTTTTTTCATTGAAGCGACATAACCTGTTATGCTCAATTTCTGTTCCCATGTCATTTTTAAACAATTTTGGCTGGCACCTGTTCATACAAATGACTTTTTTAGCCAAGATGTATTTATTTCTCTCGACTGGCCAGAATACAGTCTGCTCGACTTAGTCAGGTGCATCAGTTCAGTGGGTGTTAAACATGCGACACTGAATTTGCATATTCATTTCTTGGCTATCATCTGTGCTGTGCCTCTGAAAAGAGATACCTGATATGGATCATCAAGTTGCCATGCGTGGTAACTTCACGCATCAGCTCTAGTTAAAAGGTCAGAGACTTTTCAAGATGGATGCTATAGTTGTGCTTCATGAATCTCTCCATGTCTCAAACACAAGATAATCTCCTTTGTGATGTTCCAGTTTAAATGTGAACAAAAATGTAAAACTGTATTACAGACTAATTTGGTTAAGAGACATGGGAGTTTTTTTAAGGCGTGGTGTGTTTTAAAGGCCAAAATGACAAACACTAAGAAACAAATAAGCTAATTTGAGCTAAGCTAATTTATGAATTAAAGCTGCATTAATCAGTGTTTTGTTGTTCTACTTGGGGCAAAACTCCACAACAGCCTTAACACACACACACACACACACACACACACACACACACACACACACACACACACACACATTTCTTATATAATGCCCCTGTACAGTTGACATGGCTAACATGTTGACATGCAAACTATTTCATGTTTATACACCTGGCAGACATGGGACAACATTATTTATTTGAATTTTTTGTTCCTTGTGACCCAACAAATTTGTTTTTGATCAAATCTTTCTTACTAAAAAGAGCTCTCTGGTTTAGTTGTATGCCGCAAAACAATGAGCTGAAAGATGCTCAAATTCTGTAGAGCTGAGGGAAACTGTAGACGCGGGTGATAATTCTCTATGAGTTTGTCACTGTTAGCGGCCCCTTTGACAGCCCACGCAGTACGTCATTTGACCAATTGTTCAAAATATTGATTGGTGCAGCTTCAACAAAATGACTGAAATTAGCCTAAAAGTCAATGAAGTTGGTAGCATGATCGACTTATTCCACAAGCAATGTAGTGTGGACATTAAAAAGAGTTCTAATGAGAATGAGAATGGTGTGTTCTCAAGTCCAAAACATACATCAAGACAGCTGCCCTCATTATTTTCAGTCCAAACACACACACATAACACACAAGGCTACATTGTATTCTTAGTAATGATTCATCAACTACGTCTATGTTTGCCTTACGGCTCATTAAACACAGGTAAAATATCATCAATCAGGCTACTTTTCACTCTATGCAGTCTCATCCAATATAACCAGGATTAAGTCTACAGGCTTGTAATTGTTTAATTAAAGTGGCCAAATTATCACATTCGACATATGTGGAGTTAAAATGTCAAAATATATAGTGTTATGATTTATTTTCTTTCATTCAGTGATGAATATCACTAAAATGAGCCTTCATTTTATTCAAGTTTTTCATAGAGATAGAAAGAGACTCCTGAGACTTTGAGTGAGACACTCACTTGCCTGTTATAAAAAAAACACACCTAAATACTGTGCTCCAGTTAATATAAAGTGCCAAGGTAAAATACTAAAGTTGTGTTTTTGTGAGGGGGTTTGTGTAGTCCTCATACACACAACATATGATTACTGTAGTGACATCTTGTTTCTGGGTTTCTTTTTTTGTCAGTGTGGTGTTAGCCTAGTTTGTTTGAACTGTTACTCTCCAGTGTATAGGAGGATATTTTGGGTCATCTAAATTAGCTGAAAGTATGAGTATTATTTGCTTGCATTACATTCAGCTAAATTAACCCATGAATAATCACCTCACTGCTTAAAGGAGATTTAATCTACTTTCATGCCACCAATCCCTAGGTTTAAAACCATGCCAGAGGGATCCCCAGTTTGCATCTATTAATCTGATCATTAGCAGCTTCCAAAACTTAACATCACTAATTTGCACAAAGCTCATTTCCATTTCCTGACATGTAGTGTTGATCAAGCAGTTAACTCTTTCCCACGGCTAATCTGCTCATTATCTCTGATGTCTCTCTGATATGAATCCTATGTATTTACTGTACATTTCAAGTTGACTTTCAGCATCTAGATATGCATTGTTGACATGTTGCAACAACATAGTCCCTAACAAATATTAGCACATACATACTGAACATGTTGTGTCGTGTGGTCTTTCCAAGACATTGTTTATATCAAACATAGCCTGCAGGCTTGTAAATGCACATTTGAAATAGTGTTGTATTGTCTACTAAAGAATAAATTAGATGCTATAGAGAGACATTTAATTTCTTTTTATAATCAGTTTATTAAATTGAATGAATTGTGTGTGTCAGTCATGGAAATACAATTTAATAATTGATTCACTCAGGTACCATCAGGTAATTACCACTAACCCAATGAATTACCATTTGTTAGTAGTTCTGCTATTGCACCTTTAGATTGTTTAGATTGCTGTTAATATGAAGGATAAAACTGTTGATATAGTCTATATGTATGACTATGGCACAGTAAAAGAACAGTACCTGCTTCCATTACTCAGATCTAAGATTTATGTTTTAGCTTTGTGTGTGTGTGTGTGTGTGTGTGTGTGTGTGTGTGTGTGTGTGTGTGTGTGTGTGTGTGTGTGTGTGTGTGTGTGTCTGTGTGTGTGTGTGTGTGTACACGTGTGTGTGTGTGTGTACGTGTGTGTGTGTGTGTGTGTGTGTGTGTGTGAACTGTTAGTGAAGCATAGACAGTACATATTTAATAAGTTAGCTCTTAGTTCTTTTGGCTTGTTTGGTCAATTTGAGCAGAGAGATGTGCATGTAGAGTGTGTTGCCGTGTTTGTTTTGCAATAGCAGCGTGGATACATGATCCTGTATTTCAGCTAATGCTACAGTATTTTTCTTTTTTCCTGACCACTTGGCTGGGAAATGTAGTGTATGTGGGAGAGGTGAATATGTGAGGTTTGCCTTCGTGCCTCAAAAACCAGCCTTTATCCCAATCTGCTGCAGTCACTGTCGGCTGTTGAGGGGCTTTAGTTTCCGTGGCCGTGCTTATACAAGTGATCATTGCTTATACAACTGATCATTGCTTATATGTAATTTAAATGGATGAAAACATACCACCCCATTTTCCATTCATGTTAACTTGTGTTATCATAAAATAAACAATATCAATGAAATTAAAAACTTTCTATGTTGCACTTTCCATTTTACCTCAAAGGTGCACAACACTTTATGAGAAAGAATGTCTAAAGAACACAAGGCCGTTACATTGAACTTATGAGGAGCACAGAGCTTATCTTATTCTCAGGCAAAACCGGAAACTGTTGACTCATTTAGAGGTGCTGACGCAAAATGAATGAATCACTGAAAAGGCTCAGACTACAAGGCACTACCGCAGATGTGATGGCTTGAATTTTCCTGACAGCAGTACTTAACGTAGTGGTACTGAATATACTGTAATATTGCCCCAGCCTATGAGTTTCAATGCATCCAATCACAGTACTTTTTGAGCTTTTGGTGCACACCAGTATTCTAACACTGGCATTTTTGTAAAGGGATACTTTGCCGATATTCAACCAACTTTATATGATAACAATGTTGGTAGGATACAGTATTAACTATGGTAAACTTACCTCCATCGTTCCAGTGCCCAGATCTCCCTACTCACAGGCCAGCAGAAAAAGTGATGTGTTTGATGCAAAACGCGTTACTTGGAGGTCTGCTGCTTGTCCTAGGGCCTGTTGCTAGAACTACAGACTGTATTTCGGCATACAAAGAGTATAGAAGTGGGGGGGGGCTCTTTCTCAAACTCAAACCAAACTCATATTATACTGTAAAACTAGGTTGACAGTGAAAAAACAGTGCTGATCAAATATAAACCAAAATGTGATTACTGTATTGCCTATTTCTTGCTTAAAATGTTTTCAGAAACATATTTCAGCTTACTGTTTAACTGTTATACGAGACCGTTTGTTATCAGTCAATACGGACAAGCTCGACAAGCTCGCATTACGTCACCCACCAGCGGGAGCGTTTATTGCCGGTGGGGCGCAGTGCATTTTGGTAGTTGTAGGTTTTCTAGCTTTTGAGCGAAATATATATCACCGCTTCTTTACTCTGTTTTCTCTGCTCATGAACAGTAGCACCAATTTCAAAAATGTTTGCACCATTTTACTGCATTGGCAGCCAAATTCTATGGAAACACCCTCTTTCCAGCAGTAAAATACTTTTTTAAGTGCTACAGATTTTAAAGGGAAAAATAATAATGAATTTGTTTTCCAATAGCCCTTTTAGATTTCAAAGTCTTCATCCTTCAATCATTCCATTAGACCTGGCCGAGGACACACCTTTATTAGGGCTGCTGCTATGTAAAATCAATTTGGAAGACAAGGCATGCCAGATTACTTAATTTTGGTTTATCCTTTAAACAGCACTTAGATTTTTTTAAACTGGACATAAAGACAACAGATTTCTGATAGGTTTCTCAGTGCTTGCAGATTGATTTTGTTTCTGGTCCACTATGTAATGTCTTAGAAGATCTTGCAATTCCTTGTGCAAATTTTTTACATTCTGTTTAAACCCCTAAGTCCCTTAAAGTGTTTATGACCAGAGGATTACGCTATTTTACAGCCAATACCTTTAATCTAAGGAAGATATTTCCTGGCCCAGAAGAATAAACTATTCAGGTGGGGAAAGGAAGTAGTATTCTTTGTATTCTTAGCAATTCACTTACAGCAAGCCCACTGTGTTTTCTATATTTCATCTGCTGCATGTAGTAAAGTGATTTCAAAGAGAAAGGAGAGGGAAAGATCACAGACAAAGTCAACCCTGAAAAAATGGAAACAGAGCTGAAACACAGCCAGTGCTCATTGTACTTTTCTGAAGACTCAGGCTACAAGGACCACCAAGGAGCTGTGAAAATCATGGTTGCAACTTGGCAGTTATTCTCAGGCTGTAAAAATCAGGATTTCAGCGATGTTGCTAGCATGACTATAGGGACAACAATGCTGATGTGTTGTGTTGTTTGCTCCACACTGAAACATCTTAACAACTATTGGATTGATCAAGATGAAATTTTGTATAGACATTAATGAACCTAAATCCTAATAGCTTTGGTGATCTGCTGACTTTTCCTTCGTTATGAATGAAATACGGGATAGATTGTCATGAAATTTGTTACAGACATTCATGTCTCCCACAATTCTAATGATTTTGGTGATCCCATCAGCATGATAGCATTGTTGTAGCAAGCTGACATTAGCATTTAGCTCAAAGCAACCCTGTGTGTGACTCTTGTGTCAACATCTTCTGCCCCATGACCCTTTCTTCAAGTGTGGCATACTTATGTATTTTATTTCAGGAGCATGAGGGAATTGCTGAGGGAGAAATATATATATGGTAATACATTGTAATACATTTTAAACATATTTCATATCAATGTTAAACCTCCCATAATACTTGGCAGATCAAGTGACCAAGTCACCAAATTACTCTGACTATGCGCACATTTACTTAACAATTACACAATAATACGTTTAACAGCTCAGCTGTATAATATGACGCTGCCACTTTATATTTAGGCCACCTATTCCCTAGAGCAGACACTGCACAGTACAAAAAAAGACATTTTGTTAAGTTCTGATTCTGAACCTCAGTGATGTCAGCTCCTTTGGGTAATCTCCACCCGGATACATATCTGCTGGAGTGGTGCTTAGCAACAGCTTTGGTGCATTGACTCAACAAAAGTTAATGTCAATTCTGACTACAAACCCAATGAAGTAGAAAGGAAATCAGTTAGACTGCAGAGAAGTGGGTACACCAAAAGACTAAATGACTACATTTCACCACAAATTAACTTCTGGAAAGCAGGGAACACAAATAACAAATTGGTGATACAATGTATAATTGTGTAAGTGGCCATTTATTAATTAGCATCTGTTATCCAACTACTTAGCTTGTGGTAGCCAAGAGTTGCCAAGCATTTTATTCTCTGGGCCTGACCCTTCAGTAATACTAATGTGACAGTTTGAAGTCACTTACTAAACTATCTCAATCTTCCTCACAAAGTGCTGAAAAGTTTTGTAATATAACCTTAATATATCATAATTTCCCATTTGGTTGAAGCAAATGAACTGTGAGAAAATGCATGTTTATATAATCTCAGCACACCAACGCACTGAAGTTGTGTTGCACGACTCCCCGGTGTATGTAGTGTTCACAAGCTTAGATATACTAGAACATTTTTATTGTTTCACCTTTAACACATTATTATCACACATATTATGTCAAAGTGTAGCTTAAATAATGGCAATATACAGTGTGGTAGATGTTTTGCTCTCAAGAAATCAATCGTTTTTTTAATGGGATGCACTGCAACTTTGTAGACCACAGTTGTTAGAGCTTATGTGTATTATACTTTAAAGCTACAGAATAATATTTTCATTTTCATGGCAGTGTTTTTAATTGCAGTTGTTTGAAGTCAGTCATGTCTCTTGAAGTTCAATATATCCATAGAGGAGACTATAATATATCAAATAAAAATCAAACCCTACAACCAGCAAAGGATTTTAGTATCCACAAGGCAAGGCCTGCAGTTCATCCACCACATCTTACTCAATGCACTCATGTGCTCTTTCTTCCCTCAATTTGAAGGGAACAGCAGTCATGATAGCAGCACTGAATGTCAACGAGTGGGGAAAACCATGTTCTTTAGTTCCTGAGCAGAGGGCGCCATCAGGGTACAGATCAGCCACGTGACAAGGTGCTGTGACTCATTTCCAGCTCACTGGCATTAACGAGCAGTGGCCTTTCTGCTGGCAAGCGCAGTGTGGGAGCAGGCAAGCTGGCTTGACAGTGCGATAAGAAGGAGGGAGTGAGAAGGCTCCTGCTGCTTTCGTCGGAGAGAAGAGTGGAATACATTCACCGGTGCAGTTCTGCTCAGATAATTGCCTTGATAAAAATCATTCTTTGTTATTTTGCTTACCTGTTTAAGTGGGGCTGTCATGCAAGATATGACATGGTTGAATACGCACATAATCGCAACGTTTCAGTGACAGAGATTTTTTTTTGTTTTATTCCGATGTGACTTTGTTTTGAATACTTTCATGTAATGATCAGGGTGGTGCCCTGTAGACCCCCAGGCCCTCTTTAACAGCTCAAAAGCATGCTTAATTAGATTTTTTATCAGTTTGATACTTCATGACTTCTGCTAAGATATCTGCTTAGGCATTTTTCAGAACTCCTCAACTTTCGAAGACCCCAGCTGTAAAACATGTTTAAATACATTGGATTTTCATATGCTCTATATCTAAAGCCTTGATTCCATTCAATTGTCAAGCAAATTTAAGCAACATTCTGAAATGTCGCAAAAAAAAGAAATGTGAATTAGTCGCGTTATCATCAACTGGTTTGGAGCCAATAAAATTGACTACAGCGTAGTTTTGTCAGAAGTTGGGGTTATAGGCTATGCGTGGCTGTTATCTGCCAGTAAACAGAGTAGAAGAAGTAGAGGTTGCCAACCAGAAACAAAACAAGTAGCCTTGGCCATCCAACCCATGTACGAGAGAGAGAGAGAGAGAGAGAGAGAGAGAGAGAGAGAGAGAGAGAGAGAGAGAGAGAGAGAGAGAGAGAGAGAGAGAGAGAGAGAGAGATATCTTCAGGATTTTGTTTCAGTTGGGCAAGTTTTAATTGTTCTTTCATGTCAGCTAGTATTGGCCATGTTTCAGGCTGTTCCGGAGACAAAGACAAATTTATATAAGGTCCGGGAAAATGGTGACAGCGGAAACAGCTGATCAGTCATGTGAGTTAAATGTTCGCTACGTGTTATTCGGCAAAGGGCAAGCATTTGTGCAATTCAGGAGGTTTCATCGAATTTGGACGTACACAGTAGGGAAAATCGGCGATCGACGATTGATCATTAAGAATTTCGTCGATCACGTTAATTTGTCATCGATTAAACTAAAGCAGGTTGCGTTGTGTAGTGTGATTGAAGCAATTAAATGAATTCCACTGTGTGACAGCAGCAATTAAACATTTTACCACCCGGGGGCGCCCGGAAAAAGATAAAAGGTTCCAGCTCGGATTCAGATGTTTCCCGAGTTGACCAGAATTGTTGTTTAGAATGCCAACACAAAGAAAGCAGAAGGTGAGGGACATCCGGCCAAAAATGAGGGACATCCAGCGGAACCTCCACCGGCACCGGAACAATCCTGTAAATTAAACGTTGCCGATATAGACTAGTGTAACCTCAAACAACGAGGAACTAAAGCCAATTTCGACAAAACACAAGGGTTATATATCTAAATAATTGCGTAGGGTTCCCCCACTGCAGGCGTTGATATGAGAGAGGAAATATGAAAGCACAAAATGATAAGGAAACAATGGTCCCTTCTTATTGGGCCCATTTAACTGCAGCAGCAGCTGCTACCCAAACCACCACAGATCTAATTTCACAACAAATATGTCAGTGAATTTACTTCACTATAAGTATTATTTGGCATTCCTCCAAACAAGCAAGTCAGCCTACAAGGGCGTTGTAATCTGCTTGACTCTACTCTTAAATTGAAATCTCACTATAGCAAATGTATGGCCAGTTATAAAGCAGAGAATGTGATTTACTTAAGAATGTATGAGAGAAATGCATGTCTAACACAAACCAGACCACAGAAATGAAACCTCTCTTGAAATGGTGTGGCTGCTAATAAGCTCAGACATCTGGCAGCACACTGTTCCAGGTGAATATGTCGGTGCCAAAGATCTGGACAAACGGGTGGATCTGTAGAGATAAAACACTGAATGTTATCCTTGATCACTCCATGTTGTAATCTTATCATCATTGCCACTTCAAAGTGAAAGGATAGAGTGAGGGATCTTGATTCACCTCTTGTTAATTCAGCAGATGCATGTTATGGTGAAATGACACATGGTTGGGCATCGAGGATTGCTGGCTTCATAGCTGAAAACTAACCTTGATTATTCTTCATCAAAAATGGGTATTTACTGGGTGCAATCAAATAGATTTTGCAGACATGTTGTAAGTGATTAAGATCCTTGCATATATGTGCACACACACTAGGAGCTTTGGGATCCAGGCAAAGCTAATCAGCAGCGCGTAACAAAGTAATTAGTAGCTACAGCAGCACCTCATATGCAAGATGAACCAGTTGGAAGATAAAATGTGCTTATAATATTGACAGGAACAGGGTAAAAAAGAAATAGTAGTTATATTCTGCATAGTGCCAAAAATGGTAAAAGAAAATACCATCACCTCAATAACAAGTATCTGTTTGAATACATGAAGAAGATGGATTATTTTAATTTCATTTCAGTGTCTTTGTTGTTTGCATTTGTCCTCTTTAATGTAACAATACAGAGCGAGTCAAGTATCTGCTGTGAATTGTCATATCTTGGATTCCAAATGAGTATTCTGTTTATGCCAAGAGGACAATTAAAGATTTTTACCACTCTCCACAATGCAGCACTAGTGATTTGTTTGAAGACAGTAAGAGAGGCTAAAAGCAACAGCATGTGGTGTATCCAACATGACCGATTATTAAAGGCTTTAGAGCTCATTTGTAACTAAATTCTTTCGAAAAATGTAAAAAACAACTGTCTGCAGAATCATGGTCAAACAAGGATGGGATTAGTGATGATGAAAATAGATAGATAGATAGATAGATAGATAGATAGATAGATAGATAGATAGATAGATAGATAGATAGATAGATAGATAGATAGATAACCTTTAGCCTTTAGATTTCAGTCCTGTTGATTTGGCGATACCTGTGGTTACCGTGGTAACAGAAAGTGTGGTTTACTTTCTCCGAAATACTGAATCTGTTTAGCAGTTGACGTGGCTGAGGAGTTGGAGGTGTGCAGCTTGTTATCTAAAGACTAACTGTGTCTGCTCCTTCTTGTTCCATTACTTTATTGCATGAATTATGAATGATCCATTGATGAGGAAATGTAAAAAATTTTCGATGAACAATTATAGTTAACGCCAAACGGGGTTGGTTTTGACTGCTTCACTTTGGGGCGTTTTCACACCTGTAGTTTGTTTGCTCTGCTCCGAATCAATTGAGTTTGAAGACCATTTTCACCTTGGTTTGGTTTCACACAGAGAAAAATCCAAGCGTACCAAAATTATGTTTCTTGGGTGGGAGCAAGAAGGTAAATACAGGAAGAAGGTCCTATGTTCTGGACTAGTGCATATTTCTCTCTGGACAAACCAGCTCATTTAATTTAAATCATTTTCAGACATTGTTTCCCGAGCAACGTTACCATGTGTTACTTTTGCGGCAGCTGGTTTGACCACGGAAATGCGAGTGACGCCGAGCTTGATCGCAGTCTCTTTCCTTGACAGAAATATTGGAAGCTGCTACAGTTTGCATGTTCTGCTTCATTGCAGATTGCAAAGTACACCTGACTACAGGAGACATTTAGCTCAGATTGATGGACAGATTGATTGATACAGTAGCTGGGGCGGTTCGAGGTCAGATCGAGTTTTCACCTCAAATGAACCGCTCCAGAGTTTGTTTGGAAGCATACCGAGACCACCTCATCAAGGAGGTCTCGGTATGCTTGTTTGGTTGCCTTTTGGTGCGCATCTGAGCGCGTTGCTGCATTCACACCTGTCCAAACGAACCGCACCAAGGGGGAAAACGGATTCTAGTATGATTCAACCAAACTTAATGAGGCAGGTGTGAAAGCCACCTATAAAAGTCACCTCTTGTTTTGTCACTTGAACGCTTTAAATGTGAAAATGAATACAGCTCTGGCAAAGTGTAAAGAGAGTGGACAGTAAAATAAGGCTGCCACGATAAGATAAAATTACACTTGATTATATGCAGCATGATTTCCTGTGAATCCCTTGTAGGTAGGCAATCTTAATCTAGCACAGGAGTGGCAGACTCTGCCAGTACCAGTAAAAACTACAATGTATGTATAATTACTAAATGTAAATTCATTGGATGGTTATTGTGGGAAAAAAATAAATAGTACATGTATTTGTGACATTTATTTTGAGGTCATTTATTCATTCCTTCATTCATCCATTTCTAATTATGGCCGATTTTCTCCTCCTCAGTACCTGTCACTGCATGTAAACAGAACATTCATCTGTAATATCAACCATAATTCTCCACTCAAACCATGTTAGCAGGCAGCACAGCTGACTCTGTTGACAATGCTATCGGTACATGTCAGCCGGCTATTGAGTTGCAAAATGTTTTTCTCTATCAGCGTGATTTGTTGAGCATGGGAAAATCTAATTAGCCACCATCATTGGGGATGGAGCTTAACTGACATTGATGCACTCCACGTTGACGGTTTCCGTCCTATAATTCCCAGACTCACTCACCCTTCATTTTCATTTCTTTTGCCCATCACTTTCATTTTTATCCTTAAAGCTGTTATTCTTAAGTGTGACGCGGATAGATATACTCAATTTAACCAATGGCTGAACGTGGAAGCGTATCCACTGACGACGGCATAGTTAGAGCTCTGATTACCTCGGACGGATGCATGATTTGGTTTTATTTTGTTTGTGTTGTTGGGCGGTGAAACAAATGAGAGAACCATCTTGACCTCTTTGCTGCATTTTGAACTACTACATTTTAAAATATTGTCATTTCACCATCCTGTACACTAACGAATGTAAATAACATAGTCCAGCAAGTCAAAAAGGCCGCACTGACCAAGCTGCATGCGATCAAGGGTAATTAAAGCCACAGAGGTCATCTATTTCTGTGCTCAAGCTACATTTGCCTAGACAGGCGGTACATCTCAGCTTCTGCTGGCAAAACCAGCGAAATGAAAGGAACTGAATTAGAATTTAATCAATACCATTTCATAGCTGTCCACAGCCTTTACTCACGTGAAAAAGTCACCTATAGGTAAATCATAAAATATTGGTGTATTTACAGTGTGTATAGTAAATATAGATCACTGTCCACACAGAAAATCTATATGGTTGGCATCTGCAGTGAGACTGTGAGGTTATTTCTCCAGCTCAATTGTCTTCCAATTAACATTGCAGCTATAAGTTTGTTCTGCTGCCTCATTTTTCATTTCTAAATGTGAAATCCATACCTTAAATCTTTTAGGGGGGGATTTTGTTTTCTCACTGCCTAAGGACTATATTTGTTTTGTGTTACAGCTGGATCGCAGGGCTTAGAATTGTGCTGTGTAAAAGCATTGACCTACGTAGTGTGGTTGGCATTAACTGTTGGACTGCATAACTGTTAATATTATAGCTATAAACTATTTCAGGGGGAACCTGGTATTACAGGACATGAAATGCTGAAGGGGCTCTCAGCATGATTTTCTGGCAAGCAAAATGAGATGTGCAGGTGAAATGGGTCTGACAGCAGATATTTGTGTCAAATGTGGTCATGAGCCACTCATTTTGAAGACATCCTACAGTTATTCACTTACCGACTCGACTGATTCAAAGTGTTACAATTAGATCCAGTTTGTAGGTACATGATTAGCATTTTCAAATGTTCAAGTTGGTAATTGGGTATATGCAGTGTTCCTTTTGTTTAGTTTAGGTATTTTTTGCCTTTGCATATGTGCACAGTGAAAAAGAAAAGTCTCAGTTTGTCGTAAAACTATTGAAGTACAAGGTGGTGAAAATACGTAATTAGAAAGACTACTCACCGCCAAGTGGCATAAGTGACGTCTCGCACAAGCTACGATGCCAGTGTGTTTCGTACCAGGATGTAACGTTACTCACACCAGCAACAGGTCTTGCTCGTTCTTTTGCTTCCTGGCTGATGAAAAGACACTGGATAATACAGGTGTGGTAATGTTACATGTGTCGTGGAACATAGCTTAGCTAGCTAGGGAGCAAGCCGAGCAGCCAGCAAGCAAGGTGACATATTGTACGAGACAAGGTAATTCACTGAGCCAAAGTGGTACTATGACAAACTTTCCAGTGACTTTCTTCAATTGCAAAATTATCTTTTTAAATTGACAAACGTGTAATTCATGACTCAATTTCAATGGAATCCAAAAATGATTATCTCCCTATTCACTACAGTACTTATTTACATACTTACGAAATAAGGCCCCCATGGGGTCCATCGGAAGGGGAGGGACTTGGCCTCTCTATACACGCAAATTAATTTAGAACTGCAAAAAATTGTGTCTGAATTGTACAGTTATGCTGCCTATTGCAATACATTAAAAATACATACACCTACCAGGCCAATCAGAATTCTCAGTGGTAAAATATACAAGTTCATGATTATACTTGGTTTTTTATATACGCATGTGGCTGTTTCAAGCTGTCAGTAATGTTCTCATTGCTAAGGCTCTTATAGCTTCTGTGACACCCCCTACAGCTCTGACTTTGTGATAGCTTTTGAGTGTGCCAGTGTTTTCCATTTGCACTTTCGCTACAAACCTTAGTGAGCACAGGTGTAATAACCAAACTAACAAAATCCAGTTCTTATAAACACTGTGTTCTTTACTTACACCCATTTAGAATGCACTCAGCCAGTATTATACTGGCAGATATTGTATAGAAATAATTATAAAGACACTGGGCACAATATGCACAATTTGATTTCAAGCTGAGCTAAGATGTCATTCATTGTATTTAACAGTGTTTTGCATAACGACGTCTGCCTGCAGGGTACAGAAATATGACCATCTAGTCAGGGTTGGTTGGCTAAGGCAGTCAGATTGATCACAATGGGAGCAAAATCTCTTTTTCCCCCAGACTCTTATTTGGGTTCTTTTAGAGAGAAGTGTAAGCTGTTCCAGTCATCTCTATCAGAGCACACTGCTCTAAACCTCTCACACTTATAGGCAGCTTGCAGGAGTAAACATACCACATTCGACACATGGGAGGCACATCAGCTGTGTCACTTTAAGATGTGCCCTCTCTTCTCGAGTGCACACACAAACACACACTCACCTTATTACATTGTGCCTCAGTGTGAGAGTTGTTATAAAGGACCCTAATCCATCTTTTACAGCTGATACTGTAGCTTAGCCAGAGGGTTTGGCTTGGAGACAGTTCTGCCTTGACTCTGTCGTACACTCGCCGTGTGTGTGTGTGTTTGGGTTTTTGTCTTTGTGTGGGTATGTGTGTGCATTTTTAAGTCTGTATGTATAGGTCTTTTGGAGCATTCAACTCAACTCAATCATGCTGAATGTAGTAGACAGGATTTAGGTTGTAGAGGCAGATGTAAGCAGCATCCAAAACATTGGGCAGAAAAGGCAAAGGTGTCCTCTTTCTTTACAGAAGACAATTAAAAAAAGCTAAAAACAGTGACAGTCAACAGTGGGTGGGCCTGGGAAAAAAAGCAACATCTCAACTATTGGCAGACAGAAAGTTAACCTAACTCGACCTCTTTGATGAGCTTTTGATATATATGCAGATCAGTGGAAACACCTGGAGCCACGTGGCGCCGTGGCTTTTGCACTCTGTTATGCATCACAGAGCAGAATGATCCCCCAGATACATAAAAACCAGAGCCAAATTGTAGGGCAAGACAAGAAGTGGAAAAATGGGCATAAGGAATATCATTGTTGTGGAGTACACCACAACATAATTGTGTGCGCATTTTAGTAGTATTTTCATGCAGCTCTTGAGAGCATTCACAGTGTCAGTGTTTTCCACCCATTTTTAATATAAAGATCATGTGTTTCAGTATCACGTGTGAAAGCGTTTCAGTAGTGTTTATGAGAGTGTTTCAGTTGTGTGTGTGTGTGTGAGATTCCAGTGTAGTATGTGAGATTATAATTTTTCAGTAGTGTGTATGAAAGCATTTCAGTAGTGTGTGAGAGCACATGAATAATGTCCCAGATGGCTCCTCATATATATACCGTATATATATATGTGTGTGTGCGCTCGCATGTATATGTATATAATATATATGCATATATAAAAATATTTCCATGTTCACTTGATTGTTCTTGTTTTATGTTTGATTTTTGTAAAGCACTTTGTAATCCTACATTTTGATATAGGCTTTATAAATAAACAATATTATTATCATTATTATTATCATTAATCTTGGGGAGGTCCAGATAGTTTCATTGACAATTTTATGTGTAATCTAGGCCTGCACAATTAATCGTTATAAAATCACGATCTCGATTCACCCTGTTCCCGATTAAATTTTTAAATGACTTTGATTTTGATTTGCATTTACTCTAGCAGCAATTTTCTCCCACGCAAATTCTCTCTCTTTTGCTGCAGCCGCTATGTTGCTTTTCAAACGTAATACATGTTCAAACTCGCATATGTGCGCATGAGTATTTCGGCCGACCCGTTTCCCATCTCAGGGTAAATCAACTCAGACATCAGGGTTAGACTCAGAGTTTGTTAAACCTCCTACCTGAAACGGACCCATGTTCAAGGAGAGCCTGTATCAGGGCCATATTTAGTTCAATGTGTTATATGTCACTATTTTTGGTAGCCTACTGTACTTAAATGGCCAGTATGTACTTTATTTTCTTCATTCATTGAAGCCTCTATGTTTACAGGCTTGTGGTGATGTGCAATGTGCTATAGCTGCCAAAACAAATCTATGTTTGGTACTGCCAATTTGTTTTGTTTTGTCATGGTTCATGTGTGCAACAAACACTTCGTGAGAAAAAAATCGTGGCAGAGAATCGTGATTCTAAGCTAAAAAATCTTGATTGATATTTTTTCCCGAATCATGCAGGCCTAGTGTAATCATATCATGAAAACATCTTCGTATCATGCTTTCATTAAAATGAAACAAGTGTCAAACAAACGTGCATTTCAGTTAATGTGATAAGCGATTCCCAAACCTCACCTGTCCTACATGTGTTAGAGCTGTCCCTGCTCCACCACACCTGATTCAAACAATCAACTCGTTAGGAAGTCCTGCTTGGTAACGAGCTGATCATTGAAGTCAGCTGTGGTGGAGCAGGGAGAGATCTCAAACATGCAGTGTGATATGACCAACTACTTCCTTAGTTAATTGTTTAGTTGTTTGGTAATATATTAAGAAATGCCCTCCACAGTTTCTCATTCATCTTGTTTGTTTTGTCCGACCAGCAGCACAAATCCCAAAGATATTTACTGTAATGTAGTTGTGGGAAGACGGATAGGATAGATGAAGCAGCCATGGGTTATTGTGAGTCTCGTATAAAGCAAAGGTAAACTCTAAAATAAAGCGACATGCTGGAGGTGGATGTTATTGCTCCTGAGGAGACAGATAATGACAGTGTTTTCAGGAGTGTTGATACTTTGTGTCAAGTGTTACTGTAAAAAAATAAAAAAAATAAAAAGGATTTCCTGCCCCACACTCTCTCATCCTGTAATCACAGTATAATCATGTTTTAATGCCATTGCCTTCTCTAACATTAAATTGCTAGTCTACAGCAAAACATCTCTCTCGCCCTATGATATTCAAGAGACGTCTGCATTTACTGCTACGCCTATTTACAGACTGAAGCACTTGTTTAGACAAAGGTCATTTCTTCTCAGTTAATCTGTCCACGGCACCATTACTGTTCATATTGTAAGAAAATGCGGGGAAATTGACATTAATAAAGGCTGATACGGTGGCAGAGATTTCATAAGCAAATTATGAGCACCATTTCATGCTTATATAAACGACAAGTGTTTTATAAATATACAGAGTTGTTTTTCAGACAGGTGATTTGCCACTTAAAAATATTTGAAAGCATGTAAAGCAAATGCATGTAGATTGTTTTCTTTCAGCTCTGTATCACCTTTTAAATCCATTCACAATATTAATGCACTCACGTCATGTTTCCTCTATGTAACATGCAAGTGATCTGAGAGGATCACCATCTCAGAGACACAATCCCCCTTTTATACAATGTGTGCAGACAAGACTAAGATGTTACATTTTCACTTACCCATTACTAGTGGGAGGTGAATCATTCAGGTCACTCTTGCGCCCGCTGTGGTGATGTCATCTGCTGCACCTACTGCAATTATTGGCACCATTAGTAACTTTGAGTTAAACAGGCTGTTCGCAAATGAAAATGAAACGATCACTCACGAGCAATGACTCATGTCAGAACTTTATTTTTTATTTATTGTCCAGGTTCCAAACAACACAGTTGAACTTGATTACTTTTTCATTGGCACCAGTACTAAAGGGGCATGTAGATGATATCAAAGAGGATAAGCTTTTACACACCTTGTTGACAAGCATGGGCTCTAGTGAGGGCAATAATAATCACATTATGTTCTCTCAAGGTACAGCCCAAACACCCCTTTCTAAATTCGTAATGTACTGCATCACTGTGGAGGCATCCAGCAGTCTGTGTTGTATCTGCCTGGCACTGGCAGTCACTTACAAAAGGTCTAATGAATAATAGAAGTCACAGAAATATTTCTGGTGATTCAGGAAGATGTTGTTTTGACTAGGGATGCACGATATATCGGCAATCATGTCAGTATCGGCCCATGCAGTTGTGTGTGTCAGGGCAGCTCTGGTGTGTGTGTGTGTGTGTGTGTGTGTGTGTGTGTGTGTGTGTGTGTGTGTGTGTGTGTGTGTATCAGCCAGTCCGGGTTGCCAGATATACCTGTAAAAACGTAAACCCAGCGCGCTACAGCTGTAACATTAGTACTGCCATGGAAGCAGCAAATAAACAAATGGGATCAACGGAGATAGATTCTACCTGACCTAAAAAACCCTGGCATGTTTTTAACTGTTGCATGACCAGACACGTAACAAACCCCGGGTAAATATTGGAGATGTATTTGAAAGATGGAGACAGCTTAGAGCCCAAGGACGCAGAGTTGGCTAATTTCCTCCTGAACAGGTAGCTAAGCATTAGCTTCAGGCTAATTTATCACGGCTACTAGGGACAAGCACTTAAAACATTCGTATACTCACATTGAATTATATAACATTAGCTACGGGTAGAGTACCCGAGTTGCTTACTCTCAAAAACAATTGAGCCAGTAAAGTGATCCCGACTGGTCCTGGCTAACGCCGCCTAACTGCTAACGTTACCGGAGGACCAGTCAAGCGGACCACAGCTGTTTACAACGTGTAGCCTGTTCAGCGGCCAAAGCCGACAACGGTGAGTTATGTAGGGAGGGCTGTAAATTGTGAAGAGAGGACCGTGTGTTGCAGTGTGTTTACCGATTGTTTACCGATTGTTTCCGTAATTCTAGGCCAATAAAGTGTGTTCAGTCAGGTGGCGAGGACGGCAAGGTAGCTAACGTTAGTGTTATTTTTAGCGGTTCCTGCCATAATACTAAGCCGAGGAAGTGTGTCTGTCAGTCGGGTGGAGAGGACGGCGAGATTGGGGTGTATTTTGCGGTTCCTACTGTAATTCTAAGCCAAAAAGGTGTGTCTGTCAATTGGGTACAGAGCGCCGCGTGAGCACGGGCTTTTATGACTGTCAATATAGTCAGCCTCTAACGTAAGCTACTCCAATGTGCTGTTAAGTAATGTCTGGCTATGTGAGACAAGCGTCTAGCAACATTGTTGTGGATGCTGCGGTCTCAGCCTGGCAACCAACGTGAACTTCGAGTCTGGGGAGGAGGGGCCGAGGGAGACGACTCTCTCCAGTATTTTAAATTTGTACTGCAGTAACTATTTTAAACACTAGCTGTCATTATTACATATTGCACCTTTAAGCATGATTGAGCATTATAGAATTATGTAAAATTGCACCCTCTGCAAGCTAAATGGAAGACAAACCTAAAGCAGAAACCGCTCCGGCCTTCATTTTCATTGGCCAAAATAAATGCAGTTTCACCTCAGTGAAAATGTTGTTGTCAGTTAGGATTCATATATCACCTGAAGATATTACTCATTGCCATGGGGCATGACTCATATAGCATTGGTAACAGAAACATTGTGCAAAAAACAACATAGCTGCAGTGATAGTAGTGTTAATAGTGTTATCTACGTGGCTTTCACTCTGGAATATGAGCTGTTGATTCTTTTGCAGTGGCACCTCGAAGCAGACCCACATTTATTATGGATGTTTAGCAAGTCTCCTGCAAACACACCAGATGATCACCACAAACAGAGCTGATTGATGATAACGTTATCTCCCCTTGATGTGCCATGTTAGATTTGCTCCGTGCTCATATTTACAGATAAGAAGACAACGAAGAGAATGTCCTTTGTTCCAAACACCAAAGACAATCTTCACTGCTGTTTGTTTTCTTTTAGTCTAGTGTGGAAGTACTCAAGCAGTGCACTTCTAAATTATGGATCGCTAGAGGTGGGAAGCCAGTGGAAGGTTACTTACAAGGGTTAATAGTACACAAAAAAAACTCTCATATTATACAGGGGTAGAAGTGCAAATCTTATGTAGAGTTCACCTATATAGAGTGCTAATAAAATTCATCCTTATTTTTCAAGAGCATAGCTTGACGTGTTATTCTCTTCAAAACATAATAGAATTTCCTGCCAGTATATTTTTGCAATTGTGTGCACACGTGCATGCACAAACACACATCCAGAAAGGGAAAGCGAAAATAAATCTCTGAAGATGAAGAGGAATACATCCCCTTGAGCAGCACCCTCCCCACCCTCTCTTACTGTGTCCATCTCCCCTCAACCCCTTTCTTTCCCCTCTGTTATCTCTAGTCCTTTGAAACAGCACCTGTTACAGACTCGCAGCTTGGGAGCACCGTCATGATGTAGTGTGCACTCCTGCGTGATGCAGTGCCAGCTCCCAGTTTCATATTCAGCCCTGCTGATGTGCAAGGCAAACAAGCCGGGACATCTTCATCCTCCAAGAGCTTAATGACTATTTGGAGCACTGTAGATAGGGCACACCAGACCAGAACATTGTGTTCTGTGTTGCTCTGTTTTGTCATGCGCCTATTTGAAATATTTGATTTAGCTAGTTAGTTCAGATGACATTTGGTAGTGAGATTGTGTGAGTGTGTGTTTATCTTGACGAATGTATTGGCTGCAGTAGCCTTGTTTACTGTCTTAGCTAATGAAAACGTAATGATCCCTGCAGCAAAATGGGGACATCGCTGCAGCAATTATACCAGGGTACAGCCCAAGAAAATGCAATATACTGTAAACACCATTCACCAGCAAAATATATTCGGGATAAGATCCAAAAAATAGTGAAACCTCATAAAAGGAATGAGGGCAGCATAACCTTACTTAACTTTATTCACAATGTATTTACTATAACAGTAAAGCGGCTCATTAGTCAGAAAACTAATGAAGCTCTAATTAACTGTAGTTGAATTACCATGCACAATATCTGAGACAAACAGTTGCTTGACTGACAATCTAGATTTTAATCACAGTAGTATAGCGCTAAATAGTAACATCATACTTTTCATGTCCTCAGCAAATGAAATAGGTTTATTAATGCTTGTTTTGTCATCAAAGTAATTACATACACCTAAGTTTATGATGCCAATTATTGAACTGCTATATGCGCATTATGTTTATATCCACACGTTCTCAGTTATTTTAATAGAAAGAAAAGTTTGTCAGTGACAGCCATCCTTCTAGCTTTACCTCTTTCAGACTTCAGGTGTACCATAAAAGCTTTGAACACAGACACATCCTGGCAGCTGCATATCACTCTTGTATGTAAACAGCTCACATGCAGTAATAGACATCCATCACATTCGCTCAAGGTATATATCATGTCCACCGTACCGTCCCCACTGCACTGCTGCAAAAGACAGATAGAGATATGTATGGCTTGTGCGATAACAGCAGAAGACTGTCTTTATTGGAGGCATTTTGGCCTTGTATCATGCTTTTTCTTCTTCTTTTTTTACCATAGAACGATCTGGGCAGATTGCAACCAAGTCATAGCCTATTCTTTCCTTGTACCCCATCAATAACAATGAGACAAGTGTCAGCCACTTATTAGGCTTTGATATTGAAAGTGAAGCAGAAATGGCTGTGCGTGTGCGTGTGCGTGTGCGTGTGCGTGTGCGTGTGTGTGTGCGTGTGCGTGTGAGATATGTTTATGTGCGCATTTCTTATTATAAAGGAAATTAGTTCACTGGAGGTCTTTTCTGCTCATAAAAAAATGTATTTTCGTTTGTCATCCCGACCTTCCCAGTGGTAAAAATTAGGCTGCGGTGGAAAGCGTGTGCCCTCACCTCCTCCTATGCTGTATTTATACACTTGATAAAATAGGTGGGTATCACCGACTGCAGCAGGTGCTATATCTCAAAAATGTTTTTACAATTCCCACACAGTGAATTGACTCAATATTTAGCAATTAAAATAATACCATATTGCATCTGTTCTGTCCATGCATATGCAAATCTTGATTTTATTATGCATGACTTGTAGGTCAAGTTATGGAGATTAAGGGTAACGCCCAATTCAGTAATACGTAATAACATCATGTGGCAGTGAGTCAAAAGACAAAAGAGTTCAGTGTGATAAATGTGTCTATTGAGTGTGGCAAGAACCCCTGCTGCCAAATAATGATTGCCTTTGATAGTGAGACTGAAGAAAGTTGTTTCCAAGAAGTCAGGTAATTAAGGGAAAATGGATTCAGTCCAACATTATCTGTGTTTCAAGTTATTTGTAGATACTTCTTGTTAACTTTCCAATCATGCGTAGATGAGATCAATTGCCAAGTTTAAGAAGCATGCAGTGATAGTGATAGTCATAGGTTTAGTAGTATTTCTAAGTAATGCATTTATGCCAGCAGGAAAGGTTATTCATTTCATTTTGGCAAACGGAACTAACAAGCTGTTGATAGCAATGTTGTGCAGTTCAGGGTCATATAGATAAATCAAGACATGCTGTTGGAAAGCTTTTCATATTGAGATTGAGGCTGTGATTGTGCTTATACCTTCATTTTTAAAGTGGCATTAACCCTAATTTTGAGCTCTACAGGATGCCAAATGTTCTAATTGTCATGGTCTTAGGGGTTTTGCTTTAGTCTGTTTCCTGTTTTATTTTGTAACATCACCCTCCTTATGTGTCTTGTTTTACTTCCTGTCTTTGTGATTTCCCTCTTGTTACACCTGTGTTCATGCATTATCACCTCATTCCCCCCCATCTGAGTTTCTCCGCCCATCTCTCCAGCTGCACTTTATCCCCTCGTTAGATTAGTTTGTATTTAAGTCATGGCTTTCAGTTCAGTCTTTGATGGATCCTTGCTTATGTTGAGACCCGGTTTGCCTTGCCTGCACTAAACCTGTAATAAAGTAGACCTCTTCAAGTTCCTGTTGTCTGCAGTCTCCTGCGTTTGGGTTCCCCTGCTCCACTCAACCGTGACACTAACCAAAGATGGACTTTTCTTCCAGCTACATGACTCCTTAGAAAACCAATTGCCTTCAATCAGAATAATGTCAGCTAACTGTAGCTCAGAATATAGCCACCATGGAAAAACAATTGCTGTATTTAATTACATTTAAAAAAATGTATGAAGTAAGATACAGTAGGCCCTACTTTAATGTGTTTTAATTAAATATTAGTGTTTTAAACATTTGGCCAAAACACATGCAACATGTGTATTCCTTGACCCTTCAAAAGTTTACATACGCATACAACAAAAAGATGATGCTTCTGGATTACTTATGTGATAAGATAAATATCTCAATTGATAAAACAGTCTCAGTGCAAGGTCCATTTAGCATATGTTCTGGAGCTTTCAATCACATGATCTTCATCAGCAGATGCAGTTGTCATGAATAAATATGAGGCCAAACGCAACAATAATCTACTTTATAGTTTGTTATACATGAAGACGTGACTCACTTCATACTTCACTTCATAAATATAGAGATGTAACCCTAACGCTGTCTTTTAACCTAACCCTATAACCTTAACCCCTCATAGCTAACTGGCTGCTAACTTAAGTGTTAATGCTTGCACAGGATACCAGTTTTGTTTGATGACTCATTTAATAACAAATGGTTTTGTATCTAACCAATCTTTAAGGTATACAGTGAACTTTGAACCTCAGCTTTTAAGCCAGCATGGCCGAGAAGTCTTCAAAGGAATAGTTCGACCTTTTTTGGTAAATGTGCATATTTGCTTTCTTGCCAAAAGTTAGATGACAAGATTGATACCACTATCACGTCAAGCTTAGCATAAAGAATAGCAACAGTGGGAAACCGCTAGCCTGGCTCTGTCCAAAGGGAACAAAATCTGCCTAACAGCCCCTCTAAAGCTCACTATCACATTATATCTTGTTCGTTTATTGCCTTAAACCTAAGCATAAAAGCTCCATGCTTTTGCTTTGTGGGGGGTTGTATGTTTGCAAATATTTCTTGGATGGGCACAGTTTTTCCATGTTTCAAATCTTTATGCTAGGCTAAGTTAAGTCTTTGCTTCATACATTATTTACCACATAAATGTTACAAGATTTAATGGCATCAATCTTCACATCTAATTCTTGGCAAGAAAGCGAAGAACTGTATTCTCTAAAATGTCAAACTGTTGCTCAGAATTGGAAACTGGAACCGCTGTTTCCAATGTCAAGAATAAACTTTGAACTTAAATTACTCAACTTTCTTGTAAGACGCTGACTGTATTAAATCACCATAAGCTGTGTAACAGAATTGCCCATGTCATTGCAAATGGTTGTCAACAGATGCTGGTAAAAGTGAGGGATTAATCCCCTTTTTTAACAATTTATCTTGTTATAACTGTCAATGTCCACCAGATATTGTGCATCCAAATGCAGTTCTCACCATGTACACCTTGGTACTTCCCCTATACCTCACCAGTTATCGCTCAAATGGAGTTTTATAGGACATGTGGAAGCTAATATGCATGGGTGTCAGGGATTAAATGGAAAGTTTGGTTGACATGATCACATTTCCATCCCTTCTCTCCTCCTTGAACTTCGTTTCCCTCCCCTTGCACTCACACTTTCCTCCATTTGTCTTCACGCTAATTAACAAGCAGGGTGGCGATTAGTCATGAGGCAGTGCTCCCCACCCCTCCGTCATTCTACACACTCAGAGGTGTGTTTTCTCTGTGACTTGAACATGTGTTAAAAGCAGCTGGGTAGTCACAGAAAGCTCCGGAGCAGTGGGGAAAACATGTTTTGAGTCTATAGCTGCTGCTCATACACTCATACATACTACACACAGCTGCTGCATGATATAGACAAACACACTCGAGGAAGCTGTCACATGTGCCCCGATCCACAAACACACATCTGGGTTCTCTTTGAGAGATTTATCCCTAATGAAACACACCGACATGCATACATACTGTACATAAATACAAGCTCTTGTTCCCCCATTTCCCTCATTGAAGATACACACCCAAACACATACTCAAAGCATGTCATTATCTCACATTGTTTATCGTCCATTCAACACCATGTTCGCACAAACACATTTACAAAGCATTGTTAGCGTCTCATTGAGGGATGGCTGAGCTTGTTTCAATGTTACAAAGATGGTAGGAGGGGAGAGATGGAGATTCGACAAACAGCCCAGACATAAACAGAAAGCCAGACAGGCATTCTGCCTTTGGGTTTGTGATTCAGAATACTAACCAGGCGTCTCAGCTCACATCCAAGGATAGAAGTTGTGATGTAGGGCAGAGCCAAGCAATCGGAGGGGAGGGACGATTTACCCTTGTAATCTGAGTGGTCGCCTTGGGTTCCTCCCTGAATTTTACGGTACACGATTGGCTTGCTGACTCAGATTGGCACACTAACAATAAAGGGGCAGTGCTAACTGAGAACATAAGGATGCCCAAAGTTTATATATGGCCCCCCAGAAAGTATCAGGTTCACTGTTTATTGTAGTATGCATTTGACAACTTTTCTAGCAAAAGGTTAACATTAGATGTAAGATGAATATATGTGTCAAAACTCCAACTTCTCCTGGGATTCTCCCTTATTTTAAATCCCACTGTGTCCTTGTATTAATTTCTCCACACACAAGCAGTTTTAATTATGTAATTAATCTGATATCCTTGTCATTAGGATTGGTGCGTTCTTTTGCATATTCCATTTCACTGTAAAATTTTCGGTCTGATTTAATGGTGTATTTCTATAGTAATTAATGATGATTCTTAAATGGATATTCTGAATCAAATTTGTTCTCAAAGTGTTTTTTTCAGATCACCTAAATCATGTTGGCTTTCGCCTCATTTTTTTAAAGATGCATACTGAGGGCATTATGAACAAAGACCATGAGAATCCAACTGATGCTATTCAGCACGTTTATTGTGCAAATTATTATTTAAACCAGTCCTGGCTCACAAATGTACAGTGATCAAGAGATATGCAATATGAATACTATAAACTATATTAACATCATTATAATAGCATCACAATAAATCCTTCAATTTGTTTGGTCGTCATATCAATTGCTAGGGAGCATTTTTCCCAAAATATCTGCAGGTAGCAATAGTCAGACCAAAAATATTGTCATATTATTGGTAGATATTATTGTTCTATTGGTAGCTCTGTGTGCTGCTCTATAGGACAACATAACATCATCTCGTGTATGTGGTTGTATGTGCTTGAAAGAAAGTTGAGAGAGAGCTTGGAGAATACCAGTGTATTGCATTTGTTCTTTTTTTCCGGCTGATTAAGAGGTAGAAGGCTGGCTGTGGGAGAGACAATGGCAGGAAAGAATCCAGTTCTTTATCCCCTCCTTTGCTTGCCTGAGCGGAGAACTATAGAGATTTGTGTGTTTTGCTTATTACCTTGGAAATGAAATGACACAAAGAGTTTGAGGTTTAAGATTTAAAGGGTTTAAATTGAGGGTATTTTTCACACATCAGTTAAACAGTAATGAGTCCCAATATTTGAAGGTGCAGTTACAGAGATTTTTACTGCCACATAACACAAAATGACCGTTTCAGCGATCACGCCCTGCAGCTTGACAGCAGGTTCTGTATGATCACTATGAACAGCAATGAGATTTCGAAAGCTTTTCAAACTCACTCAAGCACATCCATGATTTGAAATGTTTGTGTATCTTTCAATGTATTTTGTGAAATAGGCTATAATCAGTATTTTTATAATTACAATGAAACAAATGGCTAAGTTTGATGGGAGGAGAAGGGATTGTTTGTAGTGAAAAACCAGACTCTGCAGTTCCACTCAGCTGTATAGAGAATCACAGCGTCTTTGACGTCATTGTTTTTAACATGCAACTTTACTGTTTTGGTTCGCTCTGCACACTCGCTTTCTGTCGTTTCCAGTAGCTACAGGTTGCTAAGAACCCATTGTTACCTCTCTAGCAGCAAAGGACAGGCAGACCGACTAGCTGGTGATCATAGTGGAGCGCTTAACTGTTAAATACGTTAATTAAATAAGTAGACATTTTTGGTTCATGGAGAGCAAAAACAAAATTGAGTGAATATCGGACGTCACCAGGGACCTCATTTATAAAACTGTGCGGCAAATTTGTGTCGTACAGATGAAACATAGGATGTGAGTACACACATAAATATTCGGATTTATAAAACCGTGCGCCCTCAAAATTAATATTCATCCATACCGACGACATGCGCACAGAGGGAAACAAAGCAAAGGACTTTCATTCAATGTGAAGTCATAGTTCTTGTTAGAGAGGTGGAAAAGAGGAAACTAGTTTGGAAGGCACAGTGTGGGCATTACTAATGCTAAAAAAGCTGTAGAGTGACAACATGTTGCAGATGCAGTTGATGCCACAGCCTCATAGGTCGGACCATGGCCCAAATTAAAAAGAATTGTTCTGCGCAAGGAGCGTGTAATTAGTAAAACATTCTTTGCACCTCTCACAATGGTTAAAACATGCTTTAGACCTACATAAAAACAAACATTTAGAACAAAAATAAAACAATCTCAAGCCATAAAAATAAACACTGTATAAAGCGTTATGATATTGTAGGCTATATGATGACCATGTTAAAACAATGTGCTTTGCCAGATGGAGGCATCGAAAAAAACAGCATCAGTCTATTTGAGAATAAATCCCATAACATGCCAGTATAATTACAGAACATTTTAGCTTTATTTGCAAATATATCTTTGTTTGAATTTACGAAAGTATCTTCTTTTATTTTGTCTGTTTTTCACCACAGATGGATGAAACAGGTGTTTGTGTAGGATATTTATTGTAAGAATGTGAATTCTTCAAATCATCAATAAAGGGATTATTTCAATTTGTTTTACACAATGGTCTCAGATTCACACAGGTTCACGTGTTTCAGCCATCTGCCATCGCAGTCGCCGTTTCTCATTTCACCCGTTTCTGTGCGTACACCTGGGTCAGAGTGTCCGTGGAGGACCGCACATTTTCCCGTCAAGTTTGCGTTTTATAAATCCCAATTATTGCGTAGAGAGTGGCGTACGTCTTCTTTTGTGCGTACGCCACATTTATAAATGAGGCCGCTGATCACCAAAAACACGATTTCTAATGAAGGCTAATGTTGCTTTGTGTCTGCTGGATGTGTAAATAGGCAACTTATTGCTAACAAGTTCACCATGTCAACTTAAAAGATGATAATATGTAATTGTTGTGTTCACAGATGATTAACGCTGCCTTCAAGTGGCCAAACATTCAGTCCATGCAGATTAAAAGCTTCATCACTAATCTTGTGCTTAGAGGTTGTCTCCATTGGTGGAAATGCAAGTGCATTTTCTTTAGTGCCAAAACAAGTACCAAAATTGCACTGTGCCACCTTAATCTGAACAACACTCAACCTATCATGGCATTCCTTTGGAGCCACAAAATCACCAAACAAGCGCAAACTAAAACTAAATTAAAATGGACATCCAGTGAAAAAGCTTTGAGCCAGTGTGAAATAAGAGGACCACATAGTGTATCTTAATTATTTTCATCAATTGTGCAGTTCCAAACTGCATTACAGACAAGACAGAAGAGATAAGAAACTGCACATATTGAGTCGAGACACACTGAACAAATGGAAGCTGAAACTGCGGCTTGAGATGTAAAAACAAAGAAAGATGACAGCCTATCACAGTTTTCACTCTTATCCCAGCCTTACCAAAACTTGTGATCTCCACTGCTGTTCAGTTTGTTTTACATAGCTCAGTTGTTGATGGCAGTGTTGTTGTTGTTTTTTTCTTTTCGTCAGGCTATCAGGTCAAACCAAGCTGAGCGAGACCGAATGGTCCACTTCTCCCTGTCAGTCATCCAATACATTATACTGTATAAAATGTGCTGGACAGATTTTGACGGCTAATGTGTGAGCGTAAATCCCTGCAGTTTACGACAATATTTCATCGACCGATGAAATAGAAAATAGACAATCGCTCACTCATGTGCAAGTTTATGTTGAACAGACACATCAAAGCAAATCCCTCAATTGTCTCCCCTAAGCCGTGAAAGAGCAGAGGGATGGATCAGCCCACAGTATGGCCACTACTGAAGATCGGAAAAAAAAATGCCTAAGTCCTCTTTGAGACAAAAATGATTGAGGATTGTGCCAAACTAGGGCTGAGTGCAGAGAAACAACTCCAAACTTTATATTTCTGACCTGATTTGTTGTGTAACTTTATAAGTTTGTGTAAAACAAGTGTATTTCAAGTGTTTTTTTTTTTCGTTCATTCAGTTATCAACACAGGATTGGTAAAAAAAAAATCCCCAATCATTAACAAGAGTGATATGTGTATAATAATGTCTAACGACGAGGGTATTGCTGAGATATTGCAACATACTCAGCCTAACTTCAGATAATTCCGGTAGATATATTTGTGACAGTTGCTGAGGGATCTTCAGTATTTATTTGATGATGAAGGCAAATATCTGGAATGTGCCAGGACTTTGTGTGTTGAGTTCCAACTATGGCAGCTTCCATTCCACTGTAGATCTTGAATAGCCTGCATTTTGCCAACTACTCTCCATCCCAGTACCCCATTTCTTCCACTGGGACCTGGCATTCCTGTCAGTCATGTGCTATCAGTGAGGCTGCAGGCACTGCTTAGGCCTGCCCAACTATTTTCCCCTTCCTTTCTCTTTCTTCTAATCCCACCCCTCTCGACAGTTTCTGTGTATCTCCCTCTACCACCTCAGTCCTCGGTGAGCACTCCACTTTTTACCGTCCATGTCCCGTCAGTCTTCTTTTTAGGCTTCCTGTTCTCAACTTTCCTTATCTGAGTCTCTTCGGCTGATAGTTCATGCTGTACTCTGGTACTTTTTGCTTGGTTTGTCTTACTTCTAATCTTGCTCTTGTCTCTTTTTTCTCTCTCTCTGTCCCAGGTGTAAGGAGGGCTACCATGGACTACGCTGTGACCAGTTTGTACCCAAGACAGATGCTATCTTGTCAGACCCAAGTACGCCCTCCTTTCTATTTTTTTTTTTATCCTACAGTATCGGTGTATTGACCTGCGACATGAAAAAAAAATCATAACAAGAACTTGTTACATGCATGTGAGTGAATCTCTGACTGTATCAGTCAACAAGATAAATATAAATCAAGTGAGATCAGTCATACGATAACTCTTCTGGGGCACCCTGGGGGGCTACGGATCACAACGTCCCCATTTTGAGTGCAACTAGGGAGCTTTACTGCATGTCGCTTCATCTCTCCCTCCCCTCATTTCCTCTTAGTTCTCTACCATCGGCTCATTAACGAAGGCATAAAACAACCCAAAAATACAAATTAAACTAATTTTAAGTTAACAGAAATCTCATTTTATGATTTTGTTTTATAATCCAAAAGCTAGTTAAAATATATACAATGTCTCATTATTAGTACAGAATATAAAGTAAATTACATACATACTGCCTTAGATAAAAAAAAGTTTTGATTACTCTCACTCGGTCACTTATGCACTAGTGATATAGAATGTTTTAAAATATGTATTTCTTTAACCTGTAATGAAATAACAAAAAGCTATACAGCTCAAGTATATAGTCTTAAGAGGTAATGTTATAATACCAGTGTTACAGTTGTTAATTCATTATAGCATCTACTTACAGGTGGGGATGCATTGATTAATAGTGTCATATTGTCCAGATTTTCAATTGAATCTGAGTTTGGAAATTATTGGAGCGATAAAAAACACGATTTAGTTACCAGACACAGTCATAATGCATATCATGAGACTGCCTTTCTTTATTGGCCTGCATAGGTACAGTGCTACCACGCAGATATTAGAATTAAATCCTGTGCATAAAACCTCCTGTATCTTGTGGTGGAAAAACACCCAAAGTGCAGCAGGTGTAGATTAATTAACTGTTTTAGAATAATTGAAGATGAAACAAGTAACAAGAAATAGTAGACTGAAACCAATGTAGGTTTTTGTAATTTATTGAAGTACATATATTCTGCGCAGAATAGGAGAACTCGTTCACAAGATGCACGCAGCAACATGTGGAAGAGTCTTCAAAATTCACACATCAAGAACATCAGCTTAAATACACAGATAAGAGAGAGGGAGTGACATCGCTTTAAGCACACAATTCAATCTAATAACAAATGAAGATAGACCTTCTGGTCTGTCTGGTTCACAGGGATGTTATGTCGTCTAACCTGTAGAGACCTTGTGACTACGGTTGTATCTCAGTAAACCTAGGTTGGCTATTTTCTCACAGACAAATGTATTTAACTTCTCCTTGGGGGAGACATAACAAGAGCACATACAGAAAAGACATAATTAATTTGGTAAAATATAATTTTGCCATTACAATCTTTGTTATGGTCTTTAATCATGCTTTGCTTACCTAATCTAATCTTTTCTACCTAATCGCCGTTCGGGGACACAAATAAAGTTGAAGTTGAAGTTTGCTTTAGTCTCTCTAAAAGGCAGGAATGTCTTTTTCCTAAAGTTTTCTATTCTTCATGAAAAACAATTCCCCTGAAGTCTTGGAATCCCCATGACAGCTATGAAGTGTAGTTAAAAAAATAAAGCAAAAGTCAGAGGTACAAGGAAGAGAAATTGGAGGCCCAGAGTTTTTTCCCATGAGACTGCAGCTTTACAAATTCACACTGTTTTATGGAGTGCCTTGGCTCCTCTGCACCAAGAGTCAGAGAGAAAACTTAACTCCCATTGCCTTCTGTTTGATGCCACCAGGCCCACTGAGAGTCCATTAATGGGGTCACAAGCCAGTGTCACAAAGCATGTTTCATTTTCCTTCATGGCAGCCGCTGGGATTTATTTCATCTTCTATAGGCAGACATACATTTTTGTCTGTGTCCAGATCGGAAAGGTTTTCATGGAAAGAAACAAATACAGCCCATTACAACATGTGTAGTACATTTTAATTTATTAAATATGTATAAGACAATACGCCTTATAAGTCAAAATATAAAAGATGTTTGTTTGATGTGCCATTTTATGCACATATTGTAACACTGTGCAGTAAAATATACTGTATATACATTTGTTTTAATATATAAACTTTATCTGCAGTGTATGGGCTTACTGAAAGCACTCCAACAGAATTATTCTTGGGTAAAGGTACCTATTTCAAAATATAGCAGGATTAAATCAGAAAATTTAAGTGGATGGAATTTATCAGTGGATTAAACATACAATGGATCTTTCAGATGACCATAAAACTGTGTTTCAGGGAGATAAATTTGTGTCACGAACTCATCCCCAACATCATTTTGTTCAGGTAAAAATGATAATACAAAACTGTATACAAATTGTTGTGTACCACAACTCCACACATGCACATGTTCCCCACAGAGCGCTGTGTTTTGGCCAAAATTGTTCAACCACCATAAGAGATAAGTGTGCCGTGGAAGATTTGAGAGAGGAATGAAGCCTATTTTGATACAGAGTAATCTAAAATTTACCCAGATTACCAAGGGTTTTGAGGATTATCCTGCGCTCAAAAGCCAAATCATATAATAACATGCACACATACATGCACACGCTAACAGCAACTACATGTGGGACAAGCTCCAGTGAAATTCAATTCATTGCAAGTACAGTATGTGTGTGTGTGTGTGTGTGTGTGTGTGTGTTTCATGTTTGGATGCAGAGTTGAATTCTACATCTTCAGCATGAGACACAAATCACACACTAGGGAGAGAAAAGTTCCATCTGCCACGCACACTTTTATCTTTTCACCTTTTTTAAAACTTCTTTTACTGAAAACTATCTCTGTGCACCTCAGTTACAAATCATCCATCACTTCTCATCTTTTGTCTTGGTATTGACTGACCACAAAGCAGCCACTCAAAAGAGCAGTCTGCACACAGTGCCACTTCGTCATACACACATCCTTACAGAGGTAGAAAGAGAAGCAGAGACTGTCGCGCACATCTCGAAAGCCCAGGCACAAAAGGACAAAGAGGCTTCCTGTCAGGTACTCCAGCTACACTGCTGTGAACTCAGCTCTGGAAATGAGGTGGGGGAAAAGGTTATTGTACAGTACATATTGGTATACATGTGGGGAAGTGGTGGGGTATTTAATTGGAAACATGGGAGTGTAGGAAGGCTGCAATTTAGTCTATATTTAATTAAAAAAAAAGGAGGGAAAAAAAGTAATGAGTTCCTCCCTTAACTGTGAGAGAATGTTATGGCATGCCACTAACAGTTGGGCTAGTTGCACCTTTAAGACTAGAGGTGATGTTTGGTGGAAGAGGAGAAGGAGGGGGGTGAGCCGGCTTTTGGTTTTAGCCAGCTGATTTACAAAGAGGAAGAAGCCAAGCCTCTAATTGAGCTATTTATCTCTGGTAGATATTAGGTCGGGAGTAAGTAGCTACACAGGGTATTGAGTTCAATAACACACACACACACACACACACACACACACTGGATCCCCAGTTGCCTGCTCCCCCAAGTGAAGGAGGGGATTAAGGATTTGATTCATTCCTGCCATTGTCTCTCCCACCCGCCAGATTTCTGCCTCTGAATCGGGCCAAGAGCATCTGACATGATGCACAGGTATTCTCTAAGCTTGCTCAAGGCTCCCACAAGACGGCATAAGTGATTCCAAGGGGTGCATTGAGTTGCCAGTGCAACGGATTGGGAGCCTGCACGTATTATGATTGGTGAATGTCTCCAGACAAGGCAATGCCAGAGCGAGGGAAGTGTATCATTGTTGTAATGACATCATCTGCACAGGCTGTGACAGTCAGGGCGATTTAGAGTGGGAAAGTGTTGGCTGTTGCCATGGGCAATCACAGAGAAAGGCTTGAATGGATAATACAGATCAGGCAACATCAGTAAGGTACTGCATTCACTTTCTTTGGCCTTGCCAAGTGTTTGCTCCACAGTGACAGTGCCTAGTCTTGACCATCTCATGCAGTTATATCTCAAAACTCCTCATGGCAAAAAGTATAATGTCCGCCGGCCAGAATTGATTGGCTCTCAACTGTTTAATTCATTAATTTGTGAGTTGTTATAAGACTGACTATGAATCAGAAGGAGCTTATGATAAATGCTGACATTTGTTAAATAATCCTTGAGGCTAAGGAAGATAAATCTGGAAATGATGAAGTTACATTGTGTTCAGTAAAAACATGATAACATCTGCTTCCTATTTAAATACAAGCATAAATTAATTTGGTAATTGATTGATTAATTTAGGGATTTCAGACCTGATTTCCAGGCTTTTCTTCTCATTTCTCTCATTATCTGTGAAATCATGAAAATACCTTTGCCTCATTAAGAGTTTGTCATAGAGTTGATGACAGACTTTGTTTTTAATACGTTATTTTAACATTTGCAGGTCTAATTGCTCTCTGAAACTTTCCCTCAATGTCATAAGTTTGCTAACTGTATTTTAAAGTTTGATCCTTCAAATTAAAAAGGCCTTTTTTCTCAAATCTCACCATTTAATAGAGCAAGATAACCTTGTGCCATTATTATAAATCCATTCATCCAAATGTTCATTAGTCTTTTATCTGAATCTTGCTCCAGTTCTCTGGGGTGTTTGTATTGTCCCTCATACTTACAAAGCCACAGCACTGGCAGATATTCCCATGGTACAATCAAAATGCATTCAAGAACAGATGTTTTTTTCTGTTCGACTTTTTACCCACAACATAATCTGTCAGGAGTTGGCAAGCCGCATTCTATTTAAAAACTCAGACCACCTCTGTCAGAAAAGCAATTACTAGTGAGGGTTTCATTTTAATTTAAATGAGATTACATTACAGTGACATGAAAAAGGGGCGCTGACAGGATGGAAAGAACACGAGTGCTCCTTTTTATCTGTTTCCCCAGCACTGGGATTGGGGGGGAAAGACTTAACTGCAGAAAGAAAGACACTCTGCCTGTGTGTACTGTATGTGAGAGACAAAGACATACAGACAAGAGTGTAATGTACTGTATGCATATGGGTGCGCAAGCATGTGAACGTGTGTGAACAATTACTGCAATGCTTCAGGCTCAAATCAATACAAAAGCCCTATCCAAAGCAACGTCGCTGACATAAAGCTATATGATATGTCTTTTTCAACTTTTATTTTCATGATCCTTCCTCTAATCCTCTCAGCCCCCATATCTTTGTTGTTTTCTTTCTCCATGCAAAGCCACTGTAGGCTGTTCAGAGTGTATCACAGAAAAGCATAGCAAGCATGTGGGGCTGGCTGACTCATTACCTGGTGCACAAGGGAGAGCCATGTCAGAAAAAGCCGTCAAATCCACTTTATGGTCTAGTTGCAGCATGTGTCTCTCCCTAAGGTGACTTCTGAGTAAGATAGAGAGGCACATCATGTTGTAACTGTTTTATTCTCCTCTCTCTCTCTCTGCCTCTTTTTACCCATTCCCTCCCTTTTCTCATGCTATCTGGCCTTGAATGGAACAGCGGATGAACTGGGGATTGAGTTCATGGGTAAGACAACTTCTCATTGACTGTTTGGAGTGCTCAATCTTTCATGTTCATTACATCTGTGAAATACCACATGCAAAACACACAATCTAGCACAACAAGGCCACTCACCTTGTAAAATTAATGCGGGCCAGTCGTCATGGAAACACCGTGGTGGTGAATTAGGTGTATTTTGTCTGCATGAAGAACAGTGCCAAGTGATGTAATGAGGATGGAGCAATAAAGACAAACCACGGCAGTTCATGTATGAGTGTGTGTCTACATGCCTGCCACATGTATGTGTCAATTTCTGAATCTGTTGCATTATATATGATGTGAAAAAGAAATAGTTTTCTGTGTACTGAGTTATCTAAAAGCCTATACAAATACTTCTAATAAATAATACAATTTAAACCCCTTTTGAATTCAATTGACATCACTGTAGGCACCCTTCAACCTTCCAGGGGGTTAACACATCTTTGAAAACCAAATTATCTAGCCCTCTTTCATAATAATGACACATTGTTCTTTGTCCAGCAGGAATATACAATCCCCCCCACCCACACACACACACACACACACACACACACACACACAACCTACCACACTCATACCTTTTTCCATTTTCTCTTTGCCATCTTTTCCTCGCTGTCTGGCTCCCTTATGTGCATACATGGAAACCAACATTGCGCGCTGTGAAGTTTTCCATTAAAGCGGCTTCATACACTGCCATCACGTCACACACTTGCTCCAGGAAATAGAAGGCGCCCTTGAAAGCCGAAGCCTGCCCTGCACACAACATTCCTCAGTTCAGTGATTTTAATCTGGGGACTAAATTAGTCTAGAATGCTACTGCAGGTGGGCGGATGCGTTAGAGGAAATGAGAACAGGATTGATCGATTGATAGCTGGACAGATGTCAGACTGAAGCGTAGGTAGTTTTTTGGCTTTGAAAAACACTGCATGTGCGCTCACTTGCTTAATCATTGTGTTCCATTATGACTTCCGCTTCTGCTTCAGCAATGAATCTTTTATAGATGTTATATAAGTCCAATATGTGACCGTCTGAGACAAAAATCAAAATACAGCAAAGCTCTGGAGTGGGATGGAGCTCTCTGAATATGATCTTGTCTTTTGATTTTCTTGCTTTCTTTTTAGCCCAGTAGCTAAAGCTATGTGTGTCTCACTAGTTTGTCATAATGTATTTCTGTCTGGATACCTCGTTTTGTCATGGATACTTTAGCAATCTCTTCATTATAGCTAGCCATATGGGATTGTGTTGTCCTCGTGTCAATATGACATGGCTTAGCCAATATAGCTGATGCTGTTCAGTTTGTTCCAATTCCCAACATGCTCTTGCATCTAATTTCAAGAATGCCTTGTAGGCATCGGGCATGAAAGGCCTGTAATAGTTTTATATACAGACTGCATGTTGGTTTTTCCTCACAGCCATTCAGCAGAGCTTTGTAAACAGCTGTTTTTATGTTCACATTTTGGAAAGGCCTATTTCCTCTATCCAAAAAAAAGCTTGTCTCAGGTGGTGCCGCACATGAGCGCTGATGATGTGGCAGCAGGGAAAGATATTCTCCCATATATTTCAAAGATGGAACTGTCGCAAGGTCATTTCACTGATGGTTAAAGGCTGGAGGCCTTACAGGGGCACATATACTGTATACAAGTGACACATTACTTATAAACAAAGAACAAAGGCAACTTCTGTTGTCCATTTGTAAAGTGCAGCTTGAAGACATTCACTGCTGTGCGAGTCAAGAACTTGTTAACAGCAGCACCACTCAGAAGTATTATAATGTTAAATATGTTATTTGACACTATGTTTTATTATGCACAATAGAACCCAACATATATCCCAGGGCTGATGTTATTTGCCATAATGGCTTATTAAAGTTATAAATATCACAATATATGTTGTACATGAAGACATTTCAGTGGACTAAATTGCAGCAGAAAATGTTCAATGTTCAAGCTGCATGTATGTATAGTATCTTACCTTCTTCTAACTTAAGCTAATGTATTTTTTGCTAAAGTATTCATAGGTATTACTTATGGTTGAATTTCCCATAAGGTTTACTGTATAAAATTGTACTTTCATCTTTGCTCATAGTTTATTTTTATATTTTCTGCTGGAAAATATACTGCCCCAAACATCTGTATCACAACTCTTTTATAACCATATCTGATGAAAGAAAACAGAAATATGTGCATTTATGTAGATATCCTATTTTCATTATCCTCAAATATCAATATTGGTGTCAATATCACAAATCTAGTACCCGCCAGACTATAATGCACAATATAACTAAACTAGTTAGTCACACTCCAAATTGCTCTTTTCAAGATGATAACATGTCAGTAAAAACAACTCAAATTTGAAATGTCATACTTCCAAGCCATTATTTGCCAAATAACCAAAAATGTGACCAACATTATCCACATAGCTTAGCATAGCATAGTTTGTTTGCCAGTGCTAAATAAGCAATAGTGTGTCACAGGTGGCCACCCCTGCAGCATGTCTTAAGACTGGCTCTATTTTATTTCCAACACATCCTGCCTCCTTTCCACTGGAGCTGAGTGGGCAGTTTGGAGTGCATATTATATGCATGGTTATATATATATATATATATATATATATATATATATATATATATATATATATATATATATATATATGCCAGAAGCATTCTCATATTAAAAAGGTTTCCCTCCAGTTGAAACTCAGTTACACCACACTACCCCTTAAATGTGTTGATGCAGCGCTAATGTAATGCAGAGGAAGGGGAGGAGGAAGAAAAAGAAATGGTGCAAACAGACCGCTTGGTTGCACTCCAGTGTAATCTCGGAATACAGGAAGCTTTCCATCTGAGCCCTTAAAACAAGAGTTGGGGGAAGTTGATAAACCAGAGCAGACAAGCACGGATGAAGAAGACCTCCCAGGACAGTTCTCTGTTGACAGCATCAAAAGCCACAGACAAGCCCTCAAAGGTCATGAACAGGTTGTGGTGATGTTTTCTGCACTTTACCCTGTAGTTGTCAAAGTGGTGAGATCAGACACAGGGGGATTTATTGTTTTTGATTGATTGAGTAATGTCACAGTAGGTTGTGTTTAAGGTCTCTCCAACTCTCTACAGTGGATTGGTCACATACCAAACTGCACGTTTTAGACTGTGCTTATATTGACCGCTAGATGATTTTTTTAATAAGCCAGTGCATGCGCCGCCTTCACTCCTCTGCGCAATGCACTATACTAAGTAGTGCAGCTCCCCAACCCAGCTGCTCAGTCAGACAGATATCTGCTGGGATCAACTGCTACTTGTCCCAGCTGCTTGTGACCTTAAGCCTATGCTGCTGATGTGCAGGGGTCTGACAAGTTGCTCCGGAGCATTTATTTGCCGCTAATTCCCTGTCGCCATCAGTCTCTGAATGCTGACACACATACAGTGCGCACACATACACTTGGTGTGGCCCCTGCTGTGCAGCCAGTCCATCGGCGTTGCCTGCTGGGTTTGTCTGAATGAAATGATTATCACACTTCAGTTAGCACATGTCACTGAGCCCTGCCTGTGTCTGCCATGTCCCAATCCCATGCTCAAACACTGACATTTACTGACAGCAGCATTGGTCGCTTTATGCTAATGCTGATTGTGTGTGTGTGTGTGTGTTAATTCATGATATGTTTCTTCCTCCCCGCTCAGTCACAGCCACAGCCCATGTCCTTTGTGTCACAGTAGAAATGTGATGGCCTGAACTGTATTCTCTCCTCCGCAGAGAGTGGTGACACCTACCAGAGGCAGGTGCTGTCCATCTTCAGCATTGCCTCAGGGATCTGTCTTCTTGGAGTGGCGTGTATGGCTCTCTACCGCCGCAACAAGTGAGTGATGCCAGCCAGCACCACATTAGTAGAGTATGCCCCCGGCTGTGCAGAAAGAGCACTTTACTATCATGGCATGGAGCCCAATAAAAATTCTTAAGTGTGAGTCAGCTAGAGGATGTTTTAGCAAGGCATCAAATCTAAATTGTGTAGGATGCATTTGGGACAGATACTCATGTAATATTTATTTGTAAAGTGGTTTAGCAAGCAGGTGTGTCACAAAATGCTTCTCACAAAACAAAATACACAGATAAGGCAAGAGCTAGAGCACGTTCAAAAAATATTTGACCCTAAGCGCGTGTGTGCATGTGCACGACTGAATAAGAGGTAACCTGGCAGCCCTCCAAAGTCAATTACTCACTGCAGGGAGGAGAAAGAAAACAAATGCTGACACTGTAAAAGTAATAGCAGAGTTTAAATACGGAGTGAATGTAGGTTGTGATGATTGAATTGATCTTGATATGAAACAAAAATGGGATTATTTATTTAGTACTGTAGCGTTCGAAGAAGTGCAGCGCCTATCGGTCAGCATGGCCCGCACAGCCATGGCTCCAAATAAATGTAATGGAAATTATCCAAACCCAGATTCCTTTTTAAATTGAATCTCTTTTCCCCAAATGTTGTGAGACAGTGCAGCTTCTCCTGCAATAAACTGCAATAAAGTTTGTTCTGCTCTTCAGTAAAGACCTGAAATTTCAATCGTATCAGTACTTCACAGAGAAGATTAACCAGTCGTGCATGTTTGAAGTGTTTGAAGACTATACAGAGGAGTCAGAGATAAGAGAGTTACTTTCACATTTATAAAGACCAAAAGAAATGAAAATCAAAGGCTAGTTAATTATGCATGGTTCTGCAAAAATGAGTAATTAGGCAGCATATGGAAGTGGGACTGCATATCACTATAGTGCTGATGTTTGCCAAATATTCACCATCAGTCGCTAATTATCATAGATTGGATTATGAAATTAGCTTTATTAAGTATTAAGAAATGTATTATTATTCATTATTTAATTGAACGTAGGTCCCAGCACCAAACCCTCAGTTTAGTTTGTTGTCCTTTTTGACCAGTTTAGTCATTTGCTTCTTTCAAACTTCTTGCAGTGTAATTTACTCAGGAAACATTTAACAGGCCTCAGCTGCAGAGAGAGTTTAGCAACCTAGTATTTAAGAATGAACATTTAATGGTGAATTAATATTTAATCCAAAAGTCTTAAGCATCAATTAATTTTTAATCCAATCAAAATGTAATCCAAAATGACGGAGCACTGTGATATTTTATATTTAGCATAGCTAAAAGATGCCATTTTACGTTTCTGTTGCACATTTGCAATGTGTTCATAAGAGCTGCTTTATAGTTAACATTGGAACTGATTGGAAGCAGTTATATTGGATGACAAAGAACTGAAGCTATTTATGAAGCAGGAGAACTGGAGAGTCTGCCTCAGATTCACATGGATAAATGAACACCTACCTGGCACCATCAGTGTCACATTCGATTGATTACACACGCGTGCACATTATCTCTCCATTAAAACATCCAACCAGAAATGTTCCTTAGTCTCCCTCGGTAAAGTAAGGTTCAAAACGCTGGAGGTATTTCTGGGAAGTCTTCTTTGTTATTTTCTTTTCACAGAATAATATCACAAAGGCATGTAATGGACATTTCACAGTTAATTGCCTTAATTACATTTTCAATTGTGTAAGACATCTTTGCTAATGCTGTTTTGGTAACAAGTTTGAGTGCTTTTCACCATCAGAAAACCTTCACTTACAGCTCTAAGAAAAAAAAACTGTCCACATGAGTGAGTGAGTTGCAAATTGACTGGTGCTTATTGTAGTGCGTATTTTGCCTCTTTAACCTCTCAACGCACTCATACTTTTACATTTCACAGATGTTAGATCAACTAAAAACATTATAAGTCCTTGACTGTCTTTTTTTGTGCGAAACAAAAACACAAATTCTATATAACCGTGTGTGTGTGTGTGTGTGTGTGTGTGTGTGTGTGTGTGTGTGTGTGTGTGTGTGTGTGTGTGTGTGTGTGTGTGTGTGTGTGTGTGTGTGTGTGTTTGGAATGAAAGGGTATCAGGTCAATATGATCACCTACCTTGCTGTTACTTGTGTGTCAAAGGAGCTGGTCAATAGAAATCAATGACTGGACTAAAAACAGAGTGTGTTATTATTAGAGGGAGGGCAGGAAATACTCTGACCACAGCAAAATGCTAATAGAGCCAGACGCTTTATAGTGAAGTATACCAGCGGGGTTCTTTTCTTTTTGTAATTGTAGCCTTAAATTACACTCTTGTATCTGTATTGTCAACAAACCATCTCTTGTTCTGGATTACTTCTTTATTTTACTTGTAATATTGCAATCTCTGTCTCTCTTTCTCCCTGTACTAGAAGACACAGGGAAAAACTCCAGGCTCATTTCTCTGATAGCCGCAGCCTGAGGGACTGCAGTGTCAACGCCTCTGGCCTCATGTCCAAATCTACTCCCAGGCTCCAATACAGCTTTCATCTCCAAAAGGTAAGTATTTACCGAGTATTGATTTATTTCCACTCATATCTTTATTATCATAAAAAAAAGAAATTCATCTTATATGTATCGTACTTCTCTTAAAACAGAGTCTAGAGTGCTTGACAGGATGATGTACAATGTGTGTCTTAATAATCTCTCTAGTGGCTGAAGCCTTTTGTTCACACTCATATCTGACAGGGGCTGAGAGACAGTGGGGAATACGAGTTTCAAATAAATGCATCATGTGTTATACAGAAAAGAATCTGCTTGTCATGTTCCCAATGACACATTCCTGGGACAAACTGCAGATTGGAAATTCTAATCTGTGGCGTGTCACTGATCCTAAATTCACCATGCAATCACAGCAATAATACTGTATAGTAGACAAATAATGTTGACAGTAGTAGTATTTTACTCCTGAGAATATGAAAAATGTATCGAAAATGTTTGCAACTTTATTTGCGCTTTTCGAGCAGAGGTAAAAATGTGCAGCAGGATGGAGCAGTTTGTGCAAAATGTGACCCTCAACTCGGCTCAGAAAAGTTGTGTGATTAAATGATTAATCTAATGAAGATACACAACACTGAGACATTTTGGAGATAAACAGTACAAGCCAAAAGGGGAAAAATCTAATTTTGGTAGCAATTTCTCGTGATGAAAGCTCACAAAGACAAACTCCTGGTTTAGGTAAAAAGAAATGGCAGGATGTAGACATAAAAGAACAAAGTAGCTTGAAATTAATTGAAAGCCACCACAGCATGCAGTGGCAGCCACTGCTGGAGAGATAACTGACCCAGACCATCATAGCAGATCATGTGGAGGATGTAGATGGCACTGATAAGGCTGATGTCTACACAGAATCCCAGGGTAATTGCAGCCTAATGCACACTTACAAAGGTCTCATCAAAAGAGCGCAATCGCTGTGACGCATTAGCACTTTTGTGAATGTACCCTCGTTGGTTGATGTTAGAAAAATAGTCACATATTATCTGCACATATTATCTGCACTTCTTAATAAGATGCCATTTTGCTGTTTGTTTTTGTTATATACATTACTGCTTTCCTATGATATGCATGTGCTGATGTTCACCTGCTCTTTATAGATGTGGAAATCTCCAGGTGTTACCGACCCTCACTAATTGTAAGCAGCTGCAGTTAGCACAATCTGAAAGCTTTTTGAAGGAAAAGATGGCTTTCAGCGGTTGACAGCTAAGAAGTCGTACAACATTTAATGTTAATCATGCAGCTGTGAAGTAGCTGTGTTTAAGTAAAATACAAGTCAGATAAGACAGAACACAGCACATGATTTCACTACTGCATAGACAAATTCATAACTCACTCTGCACAAACACCTTCCGCTGACACCAAACCAGTCTCAGCACATCGGAGCTCAGTTTAATGTATTTCAGTCAGACGCAGGCCTATTGTCTCATAGCACAATAGAAGGCTATTATATTAACATCATGACTATGAGAGTGTGTTGACAGGAATGTGTGAGGCCTCAGCATGAAGTGAATCCGTGTATCCAGCCACAAAATGCATTTGGAGCTGGACACAGGGAGGAAGCCAGGAGGCCAGACCAAAATAACAGTATTAACACCACAACACAGAAACATAAGCTATAATAAAACAGTGTGAAGGAAGCTGAAGGTGGGACGGGAACGATCACTGGCTATAAGCACCCAGGAGGGGGCATGAGCTGAACAGACGAGGAAAGATTAACAAGTGAAACCTATTTTTTCACAGATTTGACACAGCGACCCCAGACCACTGCTTCTCTCCACCCACTCCCACAGCTTGCCACCAGCTAGGGAGAGGACATGTGCTGTGGGTGTTGCAGTTCTTCTTGGTTTTCTTTAAAGGATAAGTTAAACTGACAAAATGGAGAAAACAAACTGTACAAGGAAGAACAGAGCAAAATGTTCTTTAAAGAAAATATTTGCTGCATAACTCCTCAGCATCTTGTGTGTGCGTTTGAGGCAGAGGGGGATGAGCGCAGTGAGCTGTGAACACTGGCTCTGTCGAGGCAGGTGCAGAGGGGAGGATAAAGTCCATTTCGGTCAGTGTCTTCCTTGTCCTCTCTGTGATAAACTGATGTGCCACTCAAGCATATTTAACCTCCTCCCCCAAAAATATTTCAACTCCCTGAACTCTGCCGTTATAGACCAATACATTTCACCTCAAGGTGTGCTGAGTAGCAATGCAAAGACTTATACAGTATATGCTGACATCATTGTTACACAATGCTCTCTGCAGCAATGCTCCAGGACTGAGCCAACTCAGGTTACTAAACCCTTGGCACCTTAAATAGACACCTGGGCACGTGCACTGCCTTTATACTATGTGTACTTAACAGCCCTGAACTATTATATCCAACTTCTCTGCAGACCTGCCCTGGCTCATGCAGCATTTGTACATCTGTATGTCTGTCTGTTCCATCTGTCATCACAAGTATCTATACATATTTGCACATCTGGAACCATTCCTGTGCATATGTTCCCTCCATCTGTAATTCTGAATTTGAATAGCCACACTCCTGCACTTAACTGTAAATATGCACACCGGTTAAGCGTTATATATATGAGTCATATACTGTAGGATAGAATAGCATGACTTGTTTCAATGCACTTTTAAGGGAAAGGAGATATGTAATTGCATTGTTAAACATCTCCCACCTCCTCTGAGAGTTGATTCAACACCTCTGTGGCATTAAGATTGTGTCTCAAATAAAAAGAGATAGGGTACACACCCATGAGGGACACTGCACTGAAACAGACATGCACCAACATGAAAGAATAGGGGCACACAGGCTGGGAAGACAAGACTAGAAAAACTCAATTCCCTTCAACCAGAAGCTGGAGGTAACTAACAAGCCGTACTCTAAGAAGAGACTGGGTTACCCTCAGGAATGGTGCAAGGCTTCTGGTGAGCATACATGGGCATAAAGAATGATAAGGGCCACAGAACAGAGCCTTGTGAATGAAAATCCACAAAAAAAAGATATTTAGATATAAAATAAAAGATATTTTAATAAAAGCTCTGGTGTGACTCAAGGCTGGGTTCTGTCTCACCAAAGTCAATTTTACAATACTCCGAGGTTTCTTTCTACATCACAAGACTTACACCAAGGAAGCACCAATTATTGAAAATAAACTCTTTTTAAAGATGATTTCTAATTATGTCATCAGATGTACAAAAAGTACTAGCAGAAGTAGCTAAACAAAGGCTAATTATTATTGTAAATATATCTGAAAGGTTTAAATAAACAAGCATTGGGCAGGTGCAGAAATGTGCTTTCTGCTCTCCCTTTGAGTATTTTCAAATTAAAAGAAAGTTTGAAAAACAGTATGTTCAGCAACTTCATGTGCATAAAAACTATGGGCCCCATCTTGCACCTGGATCAGTGCAGTGCAAAGCCCAACGTAAGTGTCTTTGCTAGTTTATGACTGACGCAGTTGTCAATTTCCCATCCAGCGCCCACGTCGTTTAAATAGCAAATGCACCTGCGCCCATGGGCGTGCTGGTCTTACAGGGAGGTGTGTTCAGGTGCATTCTTGGCGTATTGCTATCTTGAGCAGCAGGAAATGATTGCGCCATGAAGTCAATAACGCAGCATTTCATTGTTATTTTAACAGCACATTACATGTTATTATGGTTACTGGCGCTTTCACGTCACATATGAGCTGATCAGTTTCTTCTCCTGAAAATCTCTCCTTCCTGCTTAGCAAATCCGCCATCATAATAGCAATGCGCCAAGGTACAAACACGTCTGGTTTTAAGAGGGAATGGGAGATGACACTGATTGGTTTATTGCATGTTATGCCCCCAAAACACACCTATGATTAATTAAGACACTAAGTACAACCCTTTTGAACCATGCGCCTGGCGCACAGACCCTTTTTTCCACCGTTAACTTAGCAAAAGTGCATTCGTATGCACCCTAAACGCACCTGCGCCAGGCGCTTCACGCCGTGCGCTTAATTTGTTAAAATAATTTTTTTGTTTTTTTATCATAGCTTTCAAAAAACAACAGAAGGCACAATGCCATCAGAGAATTAACCAGGGTTGAACATAAAATGGAGGACGAATATTAGCCACTTGTTTAGCAAGTGTTGTGACAGCAGTGGGGATGATATGAAAGCTTCTTTAGGTAGCTCCATGATTAATAAAAGGACAGGCCAGTGCAGCTTTAAAAAAATAAATAAAGCTGTCTAATGTCACGCTAATGTGCATGTCAGCACATCATTCTAAAACAGCTGATTAACATTTTGGTCAGGTAGAGCCAAAATTGTGTTTTAGTCAAGATGACACATTGCTCAGTTTGAGCAGTAAACTACAGCTGGTGGTGGTTTGTGCTGCTGCTAGCTTAAGGAATGTCCTTCATGAAGAATGGTCAAATATCCCATTATGCATAGTTCAAGGCCTGTGATTTGATGGTAATCCAAGCATCATTAATGCTGCTCTGAATGCATAGGTTTTACCTTTCTCCTTGTTATGTTGTTGATAGTCAACATATTGATAGATTTTTCTCCGTTTCTGTCAAGCTCCTGTGTTTTCCTTTTGTCTCACCTTGAAATAAATCCACATTGTGTTTATCCGAGGTTTTCACAAGTGGCATAAAACAAGGCAAAAGTGAGATAGAAGGGAACAAGTGAAATGGGTTACACCACACAGGTCTGCCATTGTCTGCCACAAGCTATTTATTTTATCCCCTGACATAGATACCATCCTCCGGGAAAGTTTGCGGCGGTAATTGTTACAGAAAGTGAGGCGTTCTCCACATGCAGGGTATACGAGAGGGTTGCCAAATGATCCTGTTTTCTCGCACATCTAGTGAACAGCAGTAACAGCTCCCTCTGGGAGTCAAGGGTGTATGGGAGAAAAAGAGGCTTATCGGACAAGAGAACCTGAACTGGCTCTAAGTCACATGCAGTTTCTTTAATGATGTACAATCAGGCAGAGAGAAAGGGGCAGTGCAGAATGTACTGTAACTGGAATAACAGAATTATCTTGTGACTTACAGTAGTATCTCACAGGGGGGTTCTTGGGGCCTCTGTGCCACAGCCCTGTCTCGGGCCTGTTGTAAGATAAGGGTGTTCATTTTGATAAGAACAGAGGGAAAGAATTGAGCAGGGGAATTCTTTAGGAAACAATTAATGTAATCTTGTGTGGGATTAATTCTTTATTGCAGCCGTAGTGCTATGAGGGCCATGGTGGAGTTTATTCACAAAGTGTCGCCTCCTAATCTGCAGTTTAAAATGTAAAGTGTAATTAAAGACACTCTGCCTGACTAAGGGGGGAGGGGGGGGGGGGGGTGATACATCAGTGAGGGAACATCCTCAACCTGACTGGGGACTTAAACCTTGTTGGGGACTTTCTGTTAAGCCACATAGACCTACTGTATCCCCAGCATTATGTATTATACCCTGAGCTTATTTCCTGTGTTGACTTACATAATCGCTTACACCTGACCATCTTGTTTTCTTATCCAAGCTAAACTATAATAAAGTAGCTTTCTCATAGTGTGAGGATACTAAGGAAGATACATCCTGAAGGCACAATTACCATGTCCCTGTATGCACTATTCTTCTTCATCTTTTGCAGAGCTGCAGTTCTCACGGATCGTCTGTTAAGGGCAACAGCGTGGCACCAGGCACATCAACAGTAACCCCACCTATTCTCAGCAGAGCGCTGTCTAAAGGGAAACGCTTCAGGTGACAATGCAACATCCTCTTCTTTCCTTTTTCATATATTTCACTATATCCAGATATGACAGCCAGCCAAGTGAGAAATGTAATCATCCTGCGATATGGTAGAAATAGAGGATTATTGTTATAGCTCGTTCAATTAAATGAATGTCTTTTAAAATAGTTGGGAAAGAAGATGGCGTTATTTACATGGAATGGCCAGTAAATTGTGCAAAGGGATTAAATGTGGGCTCAGGCAGATTCTGAATTGCAGGAGGCGACATACTGTGAGAAGCAAATTTGAATGTGCAGAGTTAAACATTGATTGAACCAAATTCCTTTCATACCATCTTTCAAATGACAGAAGATTCAACAAAATTAACATCTTGCTACGAGGGATCTCAGAAGCAGTTGTGCTTTGTGCTCACAGCAGTCAGTATTAAATGCGGCCATTTTAAATCCTCAGAAGAACACAGGGATGTGGGTATAGAGCATGCTACAATGACCCTATCTGGGATGTTTACAGAAAAGCTTCATTTGCTTTGATGATATGGGTGAAGGCACACTTGGAAGTTAATGACATTCAGACACACAACGTGAAATAAGTCATTTCACAAAAATGTATTTCCCTTAGCACCTATTACACTCATTGTTGGCAAATCACTAATTGGTTGATGGTAAATGTCTACCTTTTACTTGATCTGGTGGTGGTGAGCAGCATTGGAAGCAATTTTGAATAAGAGGGTTTTAACTGTTCTGAGAACAGGCTATGCGTAAAGCTCCACATATTTTTTTTTAAATTGTATTACATTATTGTGTGTGCATTAGACAAACACAGTACAGGACTTATGTGCAGTACAGGATGAACAGTGATTATAGAGACAGCTATGTTTGCAGAGATAATTGGGAACCCAGATGTGTGTACAGGCAGAGGGAGTTTTTAGATGCCTGGTTGACTATGATGACAACTTTTTTGAAAATCCCACTGAGGCGGCAGTTGTTCTCTGTTTTAATGGACTGCTGCTGTGTTGCAGAGGAAAGTTTGTTCCAAAAGGTTGTCATGTGTGGCTGCAGGGAGGGTGCCAACTCGCTCTGGTTTTTTTATTCTCCACAGTGTCATGCAGGTGCTTCTTGGAGGGCAGCTGACAGTCAATCACCTGTTCAGCTTGTTCTCAGAGTAGGAAGAGGCAGGGGAGAACTAGGCTGTGATGGATGATGTTGAGATGCTTTAAGCTATTGACCTGAGAAAAGTGGACCACATGTTGAGCTATCAGGAGAAATGCCCCATAAAAGCATATAAATATGGTCCATCAATACTGCTGCAAAAGGTTACCTGTGAATCATAGGCTTTATCACTGGGTATGAGCATGAGTAGATTGATTCACATGCTTGAATGTGAATAGTATATGTTGAACTGGGATTTTGCTTAAACAATGTAGACATCACATATATCACTGAACATATCGACATAAGAGTAAGACAAAAAAACAGATGTTCTTAAACCCAAAAAAAGTTAGGATTAGGGGTTTCCATTTGCTAGGCTGCACTTACCACAGTGGTGTTTTGAACTTTAGCATGCTAACATGCTGATGTGTAACAGATATAATGTTGACTATATTAACTGTTGTAGTTTAGTACTTTAGCATTCTAACATGCTCACAATAATATGTTTAGCAGATATATTTACCATATTCACTGCTGTAGTTTAGTATTTTAGCATGCTAAGATGCTCTGAATGATGATGCTAACACTCTGATGTTTAGCAGATATAATGCTTACCATGTTCACCATTGGAGTTTAGTTTTTTTTTAGCATGCTAACATTTGCTAATTAGCACTAAACACAAAGTGCATCTAAGGCTGATGGGAATAGTAGTTTTGCAGGTAGGATATTTAGTCATAAATGAATTTTAGAAATGAGTTAGAGGAAAAGCCAGGGATCATTAAAATCCATAGAATGTTTGTCTGTAAAAAATAAAATCCATCCAGTGGTTGTTGAGAAAGGACTATGGACCAAACAAACATCCCTAGAGTTTTTCACATGCATAGGCCTACATTAGAAGTGCTGTTTCTGACTCTCTCTACTATGTCCGAAAAAGGCACAAACAGCAAAGGATTTAATAAAATATGTGCTGGATTACTCTCACAGCCAGGCTTACCCATTAACATCAGGAGGATGTACATTTGTTGGTGAATTGTAGAGATAAGCAGCTGCCTTTCAGTTTCAGACCTTTAACATTCAATAATTACAACAGCCTGGTGATATTGTTCACAAAAACATATATTTGGATTTTTCCAGCTTTCAGTTAATCCTAATTAAAAAATCGGCCAACAAAACTGACATAATTCAGCTTTATTCATATCAACTTTTTACAACATCAGTCGATACAAACGCTAATGCTGGTGAAGACTTGAGCCAACATTAGCCATGCTTATTTTTCCACAGCCACGGACATTTAGAAATTGTTATAGCTGAAATCTTTACACAGTGTTCTCGTCAGCTATCAATAATTCACAGGGTCTACTGGACTATTTAGTTTACTGCATGAATTAAAAGGGATGAGGAAGTTCAGTTTAAGGACAAGCTAGAAAATCTTAAAGTTTGGACATCTCGATTACTAAACATACTTCAACATATTTTACTATTTATCAACATACATAAACTGAAAATTTGTATTTCCATGTCCCACACGTGCTGTGGGAGTTGCTTGACCTTGAATGATGTACACATCAGATTGTAGTATAGTGCAGTATAACTTTGGTTCACATTTGATATCATGGCTTTATATTGCTGCAGAGGTACAAAGATCTGCTTTGAAGTCGACCACCTGCTGCCCACAGAACAATTTAAAAACAATGTGCCTAGACAGGAAGCACAGGTTCTTAAGACTGCCGCTTCGATCCTTCACGGCAGCAGGATATCTATATTCTGGTCATTTTCATGTGTGTAGAAATAAGAAGAAATACACAATTGTATTGACTTCAGGAGGCTTTCAAGCTTCAGTAAAAAGGTAGTTCAAAAAGTAACATTAAAGCAGTTTTGTAAGTAAGTAAGTAAAGTTTATTTATATAGAACTTTTCACAAGTAAAAATCACGTAAGTGCTTTACAATAAATTGGAAAATGATAAATAGAAGACATCAGAATACAAGGAAAACATAGGTACATAAAATCAGACAGCCATAAAAGCCCTTGTCTAACTAAAAGCCTTTTTGAATGGCCAAGTCTTCAACTGCTTTTTAAAAGAATCAAAAGCATTTGAACAACGTGAAGAGAGCGGCAGTGCATTTCACAGCCTGGGTGCCACTGACTGAAAAGATCGATTCCCTCTGGTTTTAAAATGAGTGCGGGAATCACTAACAACATCTGACCTGACGATACTGAATCAGAATGATCTGACCAAATACCTGCAAAACTAATGACATTGGCCTCAGCTGTAGTTTGTGCTAATTATCAAATGTTAGCATGCTAACAGGCTAAACTGGTGAACCTAGTAAATATTACCTGCTAATCACCAGCATGTTAGCATTGTCACTGTGAACAACCTACTAGCATACAGATGTTAGTATTTAGCTCAAGTGCAGCCTCACAGAGCTGCCAGAATGGCTGCCGACTCTTGAGTCTTGTTCTACCACAATCCCGTCTCTCCTCTGTTTAATTGAGCCATGATTAATTATGTACTGTGTTTGTAATTTGCATTGGTAAATTACTATTCTTTTCACAACCCTACTCTGAAGCATACACTTCAATACCAAGGTCATTAATGTACAGAGTCAAAGTATGTGGAATATGATGTTTTTTTCCCACTCAAACATCAAACAGAAAGGTAAATCCAGTCCAGTCCATTATACATCAATGGACACAGAAGATGAGATACATTTGATACAGTACATGAATTAGTGAGTGCTGTTTAAATTTGTGAAAACTTTGTAAAATAGTGTGTTAATAATGTAGTATCCTTATTGGTGTCCTTTCTGGTTACAGGAGTAGTTCCCTTACACTTAGCCCTGCCCGACAACGGAGGGAAACTAATTACTTCAGGACCCCGCCCATTTCCAAAGGGAAACACAAAATATCGACAAATCTCATTGATGGATCCAGAGTGAACGGCCTGGTCTACAAACACTTGCAGGAGGACGATTCAACAGACATGGAGTCCATAAGAAGGTGAAACTTTTTCTTTCTTTTTTTGTTAGTTTAGTCGTGTTTGTTTGATCCTCGAAGAGGAAATTGTCTTTGCCCCTTTCTACACTGATGTCAGATAGCCGGTTCAGTGATACTGAACCCCGGACTAACTGAGGTTAAGTTGGAGTGGCAGAAGGATAATTTTGGGAGAAATGAGTTTATAACTGAAACGCTCACAGTTCAAATCCGCGATGTAGCTTATGAAATCTGATACGGGGAAATAAATGAGATCTGCTGTGCCCTCCTTCAACTGGGACTGTCACAATTAATTTGGAGAACACACTTGATCCCAACTGCTCAACAGTATCATGGTGCTGGGGAAGTCCAGGAAACGAGTCTGTGTGTAATCCTCCCTACACTTGCCATTGGGTTGTTGCTGTGAATGAGGGTTGCTGCAGGGTTTTATCAACAACAGTGCCTAATTACCAGATGATGCATGAGTGAATGCATTTCAAGATGTCCAGAATGGGTTGATTTTGGCTAATGCTTTTCCATTATGTGGAAGCTTCTTGGTTCACATATCAAATAAATAATGACTTTTTCTGTCTAAACAAGCTGAACATGGAGCATTATTGGGTGACTGCAGCCTTCTAGAACAAGACTTCATATTGCAAAAGATTCATTTCAGGCATTAGCACATCTTTAATTTTCATCATGCCCGTCCTGATGTCGAGTAAGGACAGCGAGTTGCCCTATTTTCATGGCTATCAAAAGTGAAGCACAGCTACTGCCGCTGTTTCAGGAAGCATTAAAAGCAGGGAGGACTTTTGGCAGAGCCACCTCTCGCCAGTTGGCTATCTGGGGACTTAAAATAACTAACACATTTCAAAAGTACAGTCTGATGATCCTCACTGGCATGGGTTCAGAAAAATAGCTTGATGTGAAATCCTCCCTGACACGTTTGTTATCAAAGAGGGATGTTCGCCCGTGTCCTCAAGGAGGGAGGATATGATCCATGTTGAGGCAAAGTATTTTAGTTGAATCTTTTCTTTTTGCCTCAACAATCTTCAGGTTATAAATAAGATTGATTGTTACGTAACATATGCTGGAAAACATTTATCTTTCACTGTTCAAGAAGAATACATGCATAATGTAAGGCTGGCATTTTTCTCTTAAACAAGTAACACTAAAAGCATTACATTATTGTAGGTTTTATTTACAGATGCAGAAGAGAGCATATTCAAGTAAGGCAGTCCTATTCAGCATATGACTCAGGAACAGCCTAATTTGCTGTCAGCATGTGCAGCTTGAGCGATGTCACTGTTCTCAGAAACGTTTGTCATCAAAGCAGTAGTGTCCCTCGTGCATTCCACACACTTAAAAGTGCCTTGCAATGTTGGTATTAGCATGCCAACCTGACTGAGTGTTGCAGTGGCTTGTAAAATGCACTGCAAGCTGCCAAACTTTATGTGACCTATTTCCATAATTTACATTTTTAAACAAAGCTCCATGGAGCTCTGCAGTTCTTTCAAATGGTTGTGCGGGGAGATCCTCCACTTTCCCTCTTAATACACACACACACACTTATGTGCACACACAGAATAACAAATAAACAAAGTGCTGAAGAAACTAATGAGAATTCCTTTTTAAAATCACAAAGGCAGAATCTTGTAAGCTATTGGCAATTTAACCTAACACAGCGTTTTCAAGTGATTAGGAGAAGAGCTGAAATGAGAAGGCTTCTCATCTTCTTGGGGATAAGATTGCGTTTGTACAGTTAAACAATTAAGATCTCACTAGCCATTGATAATTCCTTTGCAGATCCATCAGTCGAGTATATTTTGCTGGCCTACAGGAGGTTGAGATGGCATTTTTCTCAACTTACCAGCCATACAACAAGCTACCAAGCTCACAACCCCCTCCTCCTCCTCAAGCACCCACCTCTCCCTTGTTGCCATGGATACACCCTCTCATCTCTGAGAATGAGAAATGGGAGCTCGAAAGGAGAGTGAGAGAGTGAGAGAGGGGAAAGTGAGGGAAGAAGGAAGATTGCGCAGAGATGATGAGAGTGCAGCGAAGGAAAGATGGAGGCACAGAGTGCGGAAGAAATTGTTAAAAAAAAGAGACAAGAGCAACAAGCAAACATGAAAAAAATACTCGGTTTTCCATTTTGTGACAACAAATACCCACAGGATTTGTCAGTTTCATTATCCAGTGTCAAAACATATATTTACCCATCACAGATAAGGACAGAATTGAAGGCAAATTTGCTTTGGGAGTTATTTTTAGATATGTTTTGATCTGCCGGATTTACCTCCAGCTTGCATTCGCCCTTCTAATACCGAGGGAGGAGTGGGAAAATAATTCAATTATTTAAACTTGGTTATGCTACAAACAGTCTCTGAAGGCTGACAATAACACTGGCTGTCTCCTAAGGCTTTGCCGGCGTGATTCTAAATGTGAATTGAGTCTTCAGTAACAATATTAACTCTTGTGCACATTCAACTCATATACAAACTTACCTACTTGACTCTGGATACGTTTCCCTGCTCTGTTGTGTTATTTTCATACTGAACATGATGCCTTTCAAGCTTGTCGGCACTGATTCGTGATACGTTGAATGTGTCATCATGCAAACATACACGGTGAGACTCTCACACCTACAAGCACACTATTCACCCAACATGTCAGTTTTATTAGAGACAAATGTTATATCACACATGTTCAAGGAGACACATTTTACCACATACTCACACAGGCCAGGGTCAGGAATCCACCAGCTGTGTTACTAAAGCCTTAAATCTCCGATAAGGCAGTCATGAGAGAAGGATTTCCCAGTTAAACATTCATGCAGTAACAATACAGACTGCCCATGCCAAGGATTATAAATAATTACACAAGATTATGAACGAACAATTCCTAAATAATAATCGTGTTGGTGAAAGATGATTGTTTTTGTGCAGAACAATGAGGGGAATGAAATGGTAAAAAGCACAAAAGAATGGCAGCTTTATCTCCATATTCTTTATTACTCACCCTCTTTTATTGCTCTTAGGAAATGAGTGTCTCGGACTTAAAGGTCATAATATTAAATGACTTGGCCTCTCTTTCTCACCCTGCCATTTCTATTCTGTCTTCTGCCTAAAGGTGCGATTCTGCTAGTGGAAAGGTCGGTGCCTTTCTCGACAGGACTTCACTCTCTCACTTCGCAGCCCGAAAGGGATGGACCGAAGTGCCGTGCACCCGTCTTGATAAGGGAACAACCTACCTTCCACCTTCCCTGCACACCCGTTCGGTGCCCATCATCCCTTCACTCCAAGCGTGTGACCTCGAGGCGGGGAATGTGGACACCAGTGAGCGGAACCAAGGGGGGCTCCTCAAGTGGCACCTCACGCCGGCCGGTAAGACTGCGGAGCCCATCAGCGATTCTTTCTCACCGCCCTGTGAGACTGTCGTGCTGGCACCTGGTGTTATACCCAACAGCGATAGCCCTCCTGCCACCATCACAGTTACACTGGGGTCGGGGAAGAATCTCAGCTCTGCACAAACAACCTGTTCCATTGAAATTACTGTGAAACTCGCGCAGGAATTAAAACAGAAAAGCCTTTCCAGCTACATGAAAATGTTTGGGTCTCACAGCGAGATCCACCGCGATGACACAAACACTCTCGAGGCTGGGGCTGTACAGGAGTCAGAAGGGAAAAGTGTCCAATACCCTGCCAGAGTTCTGCACACAGGCGGTGGGACCAGAGGTTTGAAGGCAGCAGGCCAAATAGAAGCCCAGGGACTGTGCCAAGGTCAGATGTCCCTTGTGTATGGAGGCGCAAACTGCTCCGTGGCCACCAAAGGACCAAACTGCAGAGGAACTGGAAACGCTTATGCCAAGCCCTCTACAAGCTGATTGGATTAACTCTGTAAAGCTTCAAATACACTATTTTCCAATAACTGTATACCTTTGCTGGTGGCACAGGATGATTAGCAGGTGGGACCATCTGTGTGGCCACACAGACCAATAACAGATGGCTGTCGATTTTGAAGGAACTTAAACAGATTGAACTGCAGACGAAAAAAATATTGACAGAACAAAAGACATCAAATTATAAAGAAACAAAGACAAACAAACACATTGTGAATAAATGTGACTCAGTAAGGAAAACAAAACCGTGACTTGAGTGGGAGCTTGACTTAAAACAGTGTATTGAAAAAAATGCCACTATTTAAAAGGAGCTTCTACTTAGAAACCAAAATAGTGTGTCATCTCTATGTTGTTTCTCTATTGTAAAGAAATGAAATTATATATGTCATATAATATATGTCATATAGACGTATATATATTTGACATAAAATTGTGACAAAATAAAGACTAAGATAACAGTGTTAATTAAGGGCTTTGTTCATCTCAATTTTTTTTATATGAAAAATGTTTATGCTTGTTTGTAAGACACCCGTAGCATGCACTGGATTTAATCACGTACATGTTAAGCTATCCCCCATACCCCAACCCTAAAAACAGCCACGCTAATTAAGTATAGCTTTCATTTTAGTTTCAGTGGAATGAACTGAGAGGAGGATACTACTTAAAGGTTTGGTGATGGAGCACTAACACTGTGTATGTGAAGAAAAAGGTATTTCAGTCTATACTCCTTAATTCCCATGATGCACTATATCCTGTATCTATAGTCTATAAACACAAAAGATCAACTTCACTGATTTGAGTTATAATAATGGCCGTGAGCATTGTGGATGGAAATGAAGCAAGCCAAGTGCAATTCTTTATTTTTGCCTCATTTACGTCAAATTCAGTATATCTGAATTTCCTCCCTTTCAGGTTTGCAATGACTGCTGGTCAGGTAAGTTGTACGGGGCTTACAAGTGGGTATTATTGAGACTTCTTCATCACTGCGCTGCAGAATAGAACCAACCTTGAGTCTATAAGAAGGTTTCTATCAAGATTAAAACAAACTTTATTGATCTTTAAGGGATAATTGTGCCAAGACAGCTGCAAAGGAAACAAAAAAAGACCATAGAAAACATTTAGGATTCTAAATACATACTGTGTCAGCTAGACAGAATTCATCACACGTTTTACTGAATTTTCACGTTTACAGATTTACATTTACCCTGCAGTGCAAGACCCAACACTGAATGTTAATGTAACTGCTGGATGTGTAAATAAGCAACTGTTTGTTTGGCATATCAACTTAAAAAATGATATGTCAATGTTGTGTTCACAACTTGTTTTCATAATTCTTCTCTCATAATAGCCAAAGAAAATGGTTTTGCAGGTTTAACTGGTCTTCTTAACCTAATTGATCTTCCTAATTTATTGGCAAAAAAAACTACACAAAACACATACATGCAATAACCAATATTAAGGCACACCATTTATGACACATTTATCCTAAACACCACTGTTGTAGTCAAATTTGAAACATTGATGCAATCGGCCTTTGATCATTGAAACACTGTTTGAAGCACCAGTCGAGAGAGTCGCAATCTTATGCTGACTGGTTCTTCTTCTGAAAAACGGAGCCAAGGGATGAAGAGAAGACCCCCCCCTGAAGCTGAGGTCACTTGGTTAACTATAGCTGTTACTGTAATGAAGACAGGGGAAATGTGAACACTGTGAATGAGCTTCAGGCACGGTTCAGTCAATGAAGAAATATGACTTTCATGTCACATTGTTTCACGTCACTTAGGCCTGTAATAGGGATGACAATACACATTTTCCGAAAGATATGTTTTCAGGATCATGAAAGAATTTCCGCTTTTACGTCAATGGCAACAGGACATCTTAGCCCACGCTTAACGAAGGCATGAAGTCACAATTGTGGATCCATTTGTGGACAACATAAGAGGATGCTGACTTTGTGTGGGGGCGGCAACGCACACAAGCGAGGACGACAATGAAGATTAAACAGTAAGTGTTCTCATTACCTGAAATGGGCCAGGTTTCTTGAAGGTGGGGCCCTGTAGCCATCCAATTAATCCTCACCGGTGTTGACTCTTTTTAATGTTTCCAAGGAATGTTGCACACACACACTGGTCTCGCTGGCTCAGTGTGAGAGGAATACTGATGTGCCAGAGGTGCAGGGGGACAGTGAGGTTCCCCACCAGATGGCCTGGAGATTATGAGGACAGCAGACCAGCATGTGTAATGCAGCATGACCAGTGTGGATGTCTGCTAACATGTCTCAGCAGCTCCCCTCGACGTGGGATATCAGGTGATATTGAACATATCCAGTGGCTGTGTTAATACAAGTGGCAATTTCTTTTCCTGTAATTAAATACAATTTGTTTAGTTTTCAGTGACAACTCAGCTGACATGTGGGTACAGCACATTTATCAGTTCAAGCAGGATATCCTACTCTACAACCCAACCAACAAACACCAAAGGGATGATAATATTCTGTCTGTGCACAATGCAGTGGCTTCTTTCTAACATTAATTATTTTTTTATGTGGTACACATTATAAAGTTTCTTATTTTGATTTTCTTGCCATCTGCCTTATATCTCTTCCTAAACAAACAAAGCATCTCAAAAATAGAAAGTTACACCAACTCTACCAGCTGTACTGTCCATTGTAGGAGGAGAGGTGGGATTCTGTGGGCGTATACAGAATATGGAGCTCTCATAAAGCTGTCGGATCCCTCTAATATTAAATATTAAATAAATATATATTAAATAAGAGCAATGGTTTATAGTTATGCTAGCGGCATGGCTCTTGGGATGGCAATGTCAATTGGTAGCTCCACCATGAAGTTCACATTTGGTGTTTTTAATGAAATGTCTTATCAACTATACATTTAATACAGGCATTCCTGCCCCCCTCAGGATGAGCTGTAATACCCTGGGGGTTTCCTTTGGTGAACTTTTCATTAAACGCCATCATCAGGTCAAAACCTCAATACTTTATGATCAAATACCTGCAAAACCAATGACAGTCCCATCAGCCTCAGCTGTAGTTTGTTTTTAGGGCTAATTAGCTAATGTTAGCATGCTAATGCTGCATTCATGTAGTGTAGGAAAATTCATTTAAATGCCACCTCAAGTTGAAAGAGAAATGTAGGTACACAACTTGCCAACTTGACATTAAATTACGCAGAAACATGGCAGGCGAAAGTAAATGTTGGGTTTACAAGAAACTTTTTATTAATTCCCATATTGCATACATATCATTATTTTGCTTACATGTAATTTGTAATAAGGCATTAGGTTGTAACCGTGAGTTGCTGTCCATGTAGTGACCTAGTTAGAAAGGTTATTCATTAGCTTTAACCCTGATAACAAATCAGCTAAAACAATATTTTAGTGGTTTTAGAGAATGTATTGGTGCAGCAGCAAGCCTGCAACAAAATCACTAACATAAAGCTTCAAACTGGAAATAAATACTGGAACAGTGATCATATCTATATCATCATCACTGTGAGCTTGTTAGCATGCTGACCTTAGCATTTAGCTTAAAGCACTGTTGTACAGACAGCTGCTAGCATGACTGCAGACGAATTGCTAAAGACTACTGGCTACTGCTTTTAACATAAGAGGTTTGTATGACTCTTTAACAATGGTACAAAATCGTGAGCAGATAGAAGACTTTCCTCTTTGAGTCTGAGGAGCTGACATGACCTGACATTTACCAATGATGTTTTGACAGCTGATTTTCTTTCCCTGCATTAAACTCTAATATAGCTGTCCTGGAAATATCTCACTGTGACATCCCATCATACTAATAGTCAACTATCAATGCGAATAAGATAAGGGCTCATTTTCTTATTAGGAACACTTGCAATAATATAATCGTGCAATCATCTCATATAAAGTTGTATTTAGATTTAGAGGGATTAGTAGAACAATGTACAGCAGTTAACATGCAGTTAGTTTATCAATGGACCAATGCAACAGTGCTTTAAAGCTTTAAATACAATGCATATTTAGGCAGAAATGCACTGGATGATTTAGAAAGTTATGATTTTAGGCATAATTTTGTCATTATTGCCATCCAGTGGTTGACATGAGCTCTGAAGTGTCCGTAAAGATCCAGAACGCTATATCTTTCATGAGCTTTCTGAAACGATGGTGCAAAAGCCCTATTCATCTTGAAGCATACTCAGATCATTAAACTCTCCAATGGGAATCATATTTCTATATTTGTTAGGTTTGTCATCACGCTGGCTTAATAGCCAGCCCAGACATATGTATGAGGGAGAACTAATTAAAACATAAAAAATAAAAAATGATTTGGTTGCCTTCAAAAGAGCTCTGTCTGGTATATAATAATAATACTGGTGGACCAAATAGGTGAAAAAATATGCCAGAGGCTATGTTACCTGACTGTTAAGCAGAATAAAATACAGACAGAAAAAAGACTTTGAAAATGACACTGTATAAAATATGTGTTTTGTTTTTAGTAGTATGAGCAGCAGCAGCAGCATACTTTATTAGCTACACAAGTTTCTAGTGGTTATTATTTAAAAGATAGAAAGAGGGAGAAATGGCATGGCATTTATGGTCATACTGGAATGAAGCAAAAACTTTGTGTTCCATCTAAATAAGCACACCATGAACACACAAACATATTTTCTGTATAGTGAAGCAAAAAACCTTCAAATCCTTCAATACTCCCAGAACAATCATCTAAACTCTACTAAACTGCTGACATGCAGAAATGGCAGGCGTGCTGTATGATTTATTTAAATTTTTTTAAGGATTCGCCACAACACAGATAAACCCCTGAGGGTGGTTATGATTGCCGGGGCATCCACAGGCCAAGGCCCCCTGATCCTCGGGGACTCCCAAGTCATGTCAGCCTGCAAGACAGATTGTGATCCTGACCTCAGACTGTGTTTTGGTCTCAGCAATAATCTGGATGTTCCCTATGCACAGGCTGTCAAGTTGCACACTTTGGTATTCTGCTCAGTACAAAGTGAGGTTCATGTGACTATTGAGAGAAAAGAGTACATATTTTTTTCCAAATTCTACCTTACTGTAAGATTTTATTAGCAATCATTTTAAGGTCAAGGGATCTTAAGTGGTATTGTCATAGTGTAGGACAGTTTAACACATTTTGTGAAGAGAATAAAACTATCATCTTGAATTATTGAATTCAAATTATTAAAGTCAATTGTGATTATGATGACATTTCAACAATTCAGGTTTATGTGTGTGCGTGTGTGTGTGTGTGTGTCAAACTGCTACTAATTAGCTGATCTCAAGCACCTGTGCCTGTCTAGCTGCAGTCAGTGGTTACCATAGTAATGGTTCCTGCTAAGTGACTGAGAGTAATCTCATAGAAAATGAACGGAGGCGTACCCCTCAGACGTCTGCTTCCCAGTCAAAAACCGTAAGTCCTACTGCTTTCGTCTTATACCGTAAGAGGTAAGACACTCTGATAAACACAGTGTGTGAAATGTGTTTGTGTAGTGTCAGAAATGTGAGTATGGGAGCAATTTACAAAACTAGTACTGTCTGCTTGTGTCTAGAAACATTTGGATTCAGTTAGCATTATTTGGCAGTTAATTGGAGTTCATGTCACTTTTAGGCTCACGGAGCCACGTGTGTAATTCCGTTTGCTTCCAATGCTTCCATGCTTGCAACCAGCACACATTTTCCTTCATTTTGACATAAAATCAATGTATGAAGAGTGAAAATCGTGTGAGTAAAAGCAAGATTAAAATATTGTATTAGAAGTTGTTCTCCCCACTCTAGCTGTAAACATTGCATCCAGAACACAGTAATGTAAAACTCTGAAAAAGGCATTGCACTAAGCTTTAAAGAATGTTGAATATTGCAATAAGTTTAAATGGGACTTAAAAGTTGAATAACACCCAGAATGTACAAACCATATGTACTTACTTATGTTCTCTCCTGACTCCTAAAGTCACTACCGAGAAATGTAATCTTGGATCATACGGGCAAATCATGTATGACATTCCCCGAACACAAACTGTCTTCGGTAAAAGTGCCTTTAAAGTTTTTGCACCCTCATCCTGATATAAATTGCAGAATCCTCATTAGACTACCTACCAACAATGACACAGTTTAAAATTAGGATTAATGACTATTTGAGTAATAAATGAACATGTGCTGTTACTGGGCGCTGCTGGTGATCATGTTGAGATGATGTTAAATTGCCAACTGTCTTTTTCTGTTTTAATGTTGTATTTTTACTGTATGTTTTAAATATGGAACTGTCTTGGCCAGGACTCCCGTGAAAAAGAGATTCTCAATGGGATTATTTCCTGGTAAAATAAAGGTTAATAACAAAATATATATATATATATATATATATATATATATATATATATATATATATAATAGTGTGTTACATGTTGACAAAAAATGTCATGGGAAATGTTTAATATTTCTGAAATTATAAAATTTATGAAAATTGTGAATATAAACAATTGATTCCTAATCGTGCACATATGTTGTGAATGCTTCCAATATTCACACATCAACAACAACATTTTCCATTTCCGGTGAAAGATAATAACGGGAACTAGTTAAAAAATATACGTATCACTACAGAAATACATAAAGTCCTTTACTTAAGTAATTTACGTGTATGCAATTCTCGGGGGCGGCAGGGATTCAAAACTCAGCAGCACAACATTAACTTCCTTTTGGCCCCCCAAATTCATCTATTGTAGGCTATACCATCTAAATGAGGCTAACAGCACTTATAGTAAGTCTGCCACCTGCTTTGCATGGAAATACTTCAATAGATTGAACATTTATGATGCAAAGTGCGTGCTCTGTGCGCTAACAGAATATGGAATCCGTCTCAGCTTAATAGAATGACTTTGACTTTGAAAAAGCCAAATCACTTGCTTTAACGAGTTTAGTTTGTTTATACAATGAAAAATAGTCAAATATCACTTCTGTGAGGTTGTTCTCACAAGCAGTGAACTTGGCATTTCATATTCCTCACAGCTATAGCGTTGTTCAAGCTGCATGCAGAGTTTTTTGCCTTAATAATTATTTATTTATTTATTTATTTATTTATTTATTTATTTATGTATTTATTTATTTATTTATTTATTATATATTAATTAAGTGGTCAGGTAGGTTTATGCAAACCTCTCCTAGTTGCATTTAGTGTTGCTTGAAATATGAGCAATGCTTTTTAACTGGAGCTAAAGGTATACCTTAAAAACAAGTACATTTCCAGGGATTACTGGGATAGTGTGCTTCCCGGAACAGAAAATGTTTCATTTTTGGAAAGAAATGAGTAATTACACAGTGTGGTATTAGTACTTTTACTTAAGTAAAGGATCTCAATACTTCTTTGATATTTTAAATCAATAGTTTGACATTTGGGGAAAATACCCTTGTTTGCTTTTATGCAGAGAGTAAAATGAGAAGATGGATCTCCCTGTCATATCTGTGTGTACATATAAGGCTACAGCCAGCAGACACTTAGCTTGGCTTGTGCTATTGAACATTTAAGAGCTAACTCGGGAAGATTTCCCACAATGACAAAGTATTACGTTAAAAGAAATTAATTTGAATATAAATAAGGGGACCAATTTTTTTTTTTACTTTTACTTTTTTTGATTTTACACACTATAAGTGGTGAAACTGTCTTGCTTTGGTTAACATTATTTCATGGCTGGGCTCTGCACCCCATGATAGCTTCTGAGTCTACCTGGATTACCTTAACCTCACCTGCCATGCATTGTCCTGATTATTCACCAGCTGCTCCTAATTGCTCTGGTCTATTTAAAGCAGAATCTCGTGACACCTCTTGTCAGTTTGTCAAGTCCTCCTGTCAGTCTCACTGCTCTGTTTCTGATAACCACTCTGCAACCTAACCTCTGCCAATAACTGCCCTCTGCCAGTTTAGTCCAGTCCCCAGTCAAGGGTCATATGTTTCCTCAGTTCTCAACTGCAGTTATCCAGCACCGCCAATCTCTTCTGTCCACCCTCCACTGCTGCCTGCCGAGTTTTCAATTTCCTACCATGCTTATTAGCCTTAAAGCCCCAGTGTGTAACATTTGTAGTTGTTTATTATCAAAATCTGTATTGCCCTTCACAAACTTGTCCTTTTTTATGAATATTGACCACCACCATCAATTCCAAGTATTCCTATTGGCTTGAAATTTTACATTTGCGCTTACATGAACTGGGGTAGACGCTCCATAGCCATGCGCCATCTTGAAATATGGTAGCCCGTAAGGGACATACAGGCTATACTGCTCCGCATTTCACACTTTTCACTCAGTGGCACTGACTGTGACGTATGCCAGAGAGGGAGGGGGGAGAAGATTACGTGCCACTCACTGCCGGCAAATTTGAAAGCCTGTTGCGTCTATTATCGAAGACACGTAACTGAATTGCCGAGGAAATTAAAACGACAACGTGACAGGCAAAGCAACGAGACCAAAGTTAATATTGTTGTGGCTTTTCCAAGATGGAAACAGCTGAGGAGCAAGGATTTTAAAAGGGACACCGAAGTTGCCTGCTTTCTTCTCAACAGGTAATTCTGCCTATTTGTGTAAAGGTTTTATAGTTGCTATTTGCTTGGCTAAATATAGCACGGTTGTGTATAACGCTAGAACGACGTCTAGGATACTTTTCCTCGCGTCAATGATGAAAAAGGATTGTCTACCTTGTAACATAAACGTAATCATATGTGCCGTGATTTCCCTGGCAGACAACTCACGTCATGGATCTGTAACACAGACTAGCTACTAGAACAGCTGCGTGTAAACGATGGAGAAACTAAGAGATCATTTCAGTTTCATTGACATTGTTCATGCTGCTCAGAGAAATATATTAAAAACACAAACCTCCGTTGCTTCTCTCCTACGCTGTAAACATCGCCTTACACTATTAATCTGGTACAATATACAGAATAACGATAGCACTGATACTTTACTAACATTAGCTTGCATATGTTTGGGAACCTGATAGCTGATGTTAGCAAAGAAATGGTACCAAAATAACGTCAAACTATTATTACACTGGAAGGAACACTCACGGACGGTTGTCGCTAATTTCGGGTTCGGCCACCGTAGGAGTTATAACGCACTCGGAATGGGGGGGGCTACAACGTGAAATTCAGTTGGTTGTCATATACAATTTCATCGCTAGATGGGAGAAATTCTTACACACTGGGGCTTTAAGGACTTCATGTGTAGGACATTTGGCAACTCTTAGTGGTAGTATTAAAAAAATATTGTGGCGGACAGCAATGCATGCTGTGACATTTCCCCCTTATCTGACCCAGAGACCCCGAGAATGAATAGGATAATGGTAACAGATATACTGCAATGTTTGACCAGCATGTTTTCTCTTTTACTACAAATACAATGGTGCTCTTTGGATGCTTTTATATAGACCTTAATGGTCCCCTAATACTGTATCTGAAGTCTCTTTCCTGACATTCAGCCTTGGTGCAGAATTACAGCCACTAGAGCCAGTCCCACAATGAGCTTTCCTCAGAATGTGCAATTTCTGTGCCTGTAGCTATTGAGGAGGAGAGGGGGGGGCAAGGTGGAGGGTGGGGGTGTGGCCTTGACTAGCTGCCACTTTGCTCGTTTGAAAGCCATAATGTCTCTCTCTCATGGGTTGGCCAAACTCTCTGGGCGGGCAAAGCAGAGAATGGGGAGGTAACCTTGCTTGTTATGACCTCATAACGGCTCATCTGAGCTTACTTTTTCTCAAAGGCAGAGCAGGATACCCAGGGCTCGGTTTACACCTATCACCATTTCAAGCCAATTGGGGACCATAGGCAGGCTGGGGGAACTCATAGTAATGTTAAAAAACCTCCATAAAGTGAAATTTTCATGCCATGAGACCTTTTTAATATAGATATGTGTTGCGTAATAAGTATACAGCAATAAGAAATGGGTAACAATTAGTAAGATATTATGAATAAATAAATAAATGCTTATAATGTTACATTATAGTTGCATTAGGCAATAATCACATTAAGTCTTTTTTTGAATAAGGGTTTTGCCTTTGCTGGAGAAAAAAAAAAAGATTCTGCACAGAGTTCAGCGGTGATGACCAGATTTTCAAGCACTTTTAGAAAACTATGGACTCCACTAAAAGTGGTTGTCCGTGGCTGGGTGGTCGATAACACTCGTGATGCTTAATGTAGGTCAGACGAAGGGCTAGAAAGGTCTGGACAGGGATCATGTCTTATCCACTACAGTATGTGGAACTTGTAACAGAAAAGGTGAGTGCAAGAGCATGTTTCTGCCACCTTTCAGCCTGCTGGAGTGGCATGTGTTACACTGGGCCAAGCCCAAGAAAGCTGAGAAGGAAAATCACGTAGGATCCGGTTGTAAAAAGACTCAAGAAGTATTGAACGGTCTCCGTTATTACTGTAGATCAGCAGGGAGGGGAGAAAGCTTGGTGAGCACTTTTTAACTCCCTTTATGAGTTCTATGAGTGTGTGTCAACACTACAACCCTTCTACCTTTCTCATCAAGTATTTGTGAAAGAATTTCATCAGATGAGCCTCTCACTCAATCCCCCTATATTGCAATCAATATGACAGATGTTGCTCCTTATTAGAGCTGGTAATATTAGTGAAGATGAATGGTAGGATCACCTCCAGAAGAAAAGAAGAAGCACAATGGATAAAGGAAGACAACTAAATAAATGCCATATAAATGGTCATATTGATGGATGTAAAAGCCCAGCCCTGCCGTGTTCCCTGGACTCCAGACCTCACCATAAAGCAAAAGCTTCTGTGAGCAACCTCACAGTTTCCCACATGGTCTACAGTAATGTTACATGTATGGCGCAGAATAAATTGCAGTTTGTCTGCAGGGGAAATATCATCCCTACAAATCATTTTCCTTTGCAACAAAGTCCTCAGATGACCTCCTTGTATTTACCAGTAACCACAGAGTACATGAACATGCAAATGAAGTGTGACCCCCATAAGAGGAGGACAAGAAATCAGGATGTTCATGTCAGCAGGATATGTTTCCTTCATAAATTAAGCAAGAGCTAAACCCCAGGCCCTGTAGTGTGAACTACTTGAACTGTTCTCTTTTTTTCAGCCTGACAAAGCCCCTGCCACAGCAAATCAATCAGTCCAGGAAAGGGAACAGAGGATTCCTCTGTGCATGAACTGGGGGCAATCAGATATAACCCAGATGGCTCAATGAAATACAAGCTGAAGCATTGTCTCCAATGGAGTCCCCTCCTTTACTGTGGGATGAGGTACACACCCAGCGACACAGGAGCGCAAGTCACGGCACTTTGTATGGTTGATATGACATGCACAACCCTCGCAAACAAAACAGCAAGCAGTTTTCAGACACAATGCCCAGCTGAACTTGAACATGTTAATGTGATTTAATACAGTAGTTTTCTTTAAAAATTATTTTTGGGCTTTTCCACCTTATTTGACAGGACAACTAGGTGAGAAAGGGGAAAGACATGCAGGAAATTGTCACAGTTCAGATTTGAACCCTGGACCTCTGCGTCGAGGCATAAACCTCTAATTATATGTGCGCCTGCTCAACCCACTGAACCAACCCGGCCACAGTAGTTCCTTTCTCTCTTTTTGTTCAGTAGATAAACTTTAAACCTTGGTTTCAGAAAGTGCACTGAGTTATAATTATCTTGTAAAATGTAAGATTTATATGCATTTAACAGTATAATGCAAATTATGCAAAATGTAAAATTTGTTGTTGTAATCTCTCTAGGACATCTTTGGCATTGGGTTTTTGTATAATTTTTCCTCACATGCCTTAAATGCTTTGATATGAGTTAAATATGTTATGTTCATTCTCCAGTTCTGGAGGTTTATCTATTGAAGGAGATGTATCATTTCTTCTTAATACTATATTACCTAGCACTGTCCCTGTTATATATCCTGCAATTCATTTAGAGAACAAAACTCAAAAGGAAGTCATGTTTGAGGGTAGACTTTCTGACTTTTACATTAACTTTTCATGTAGTATGTTCTAAAAACTTATCTTATTCAAATCTTTCTGTAATGCAACAGTTCATGTGCTGAACAACACCCTGATGCTCCCTTCAATGAAATCTATAGATATTATGTTGCTGTATATCTCAATAGAGAACAAGCTAAAGTGTCCAAGTGATCAGTTTTAAGGTTCTTTAGTGTTTCTATTCCTCTTTATACTTTCTTTATACAGTATCATTTGACAACTTTAGTTTATAGTTTCTTTGCAGATTATATATAGATAATAATTAAAACAGTGCGTAGTCATTACATTTCTGCCCAAGAAACACAATGCAAACAAGCATTTAACTGTAGTAAGCAAATTTTCACTTGACAAAAAATTAAAACCAATCTCATAACTAGGTCCACATAATTGGTGTTAGTGCATGTCAACTGTTTTTTTTTTTAGCTGATTTACATATCATATTGAGGTGTACAGGTCACACATGACATCAGACTAGATGCAGAAGAAAGCTTCTTGACGTAAATACTTATACCCCAGCTGTGCCTAATAACAGAAATAGTGGTCCAAACGAAGATTATTCATATGATTCAGTAATTAGAAACAGGGCTGTGTGTTTTATTCTGGCTAAACTGATGATACAGCAGTAAATGCACCCTAGCAAGATTTACATTTCATGCTCGGGATAAAGTAAATTCACAAGAGGCCTTCTGCTGTCTTTGAAGTGGTCTGGCTACTGGTTCAGACTTTGAAATAAATAGATAACACTGGGGGGGAAGAAAACTGGTAAAAGATATTCCCTCAGAATCAGTTCCTGGTTTACAGAGTCAGAACTGCAGCTTTAAAGTCTGTTTAGTCAGTTTGGGGATATGTGACATGAAAACCTTGCCTATTAAATTCTCCTTTAGTAGAAAACACTAGAGGGGAGGTTCAATCTCTGGATATAGTCGCAGGTGTTTAGGGCTGTGAAACTAACCCGAAGGTATCTTCATTTTTGTGTTAATTCTGTCCATTTGCTTTAGTGTTGGCTGTAAGTGTAATAATTAGAAGGCCTGTCAAACTCAGCGGGTAGAAAACAGTGATAGTAAACCGTTTGATTATGAATTCTGAATCTGTAACGGTTTTTTTTAGTCTTGTGATAGAATACGTTATTGATCACATTTAGGATGAAGACTTTAGTATTCAGGCACACACTTTTTTTCCCTAGTATTCTGCCCAACACTGGCTGTATTCTGCAATTGCAATATCCGTAGGGGTTGTTGACAAACATGAAAGTGAGCAGCGTGTGTCTATTTTCCAGAGGAAACTCAATTCATGTCCTGCAGTGATGCAGATGAGAAGGGCATCAAAGCATGTGTGGTATGTAAAATGACTGCCAATGGTAAATTTTACTTAGGTAGCGTGGTTATTCCAGATTCAGGGACAAATCAGGAGAGCCAAATAGATACTGACTGAGTTGCAGAACACTAAGGCTCTGTTCCCACCTTGCATTAACATCCGTTCTGAGTGATCTGATCACAAGTGGACTGCTCTAAGTACATAGACATATACACATGGTTACAACATAGTTTACACCTGGTTAGAATGTGCCTTCCACATGCATCTCAAGTGACCATTTGTAATCGGATCTCACTTCCCCGCTCTATATGCAAATACATTTTTAACCGGTGGGAGGCAGCAATGCACTTCCCACGCCTTGTCTGCCGAAAATTAAAAGAACACAGACTGGGTCTTTTCCTTGGCGTGTTCCAGCTAAACCAAACCGACCAACATGTTGGACGCACATGTAATATATTTCTCTATGGGCTTTTCAAACGTGATTTGAGAATGCTACACTTATGCAGAGAACGTCAATTGAGTCGGCAGTCCTTGAATGTGGCCTAGGACACATTTGCGACCACACTGCTAAAATAATGTGGCCGTATGCTGCCCAGACCACCTCCGAATGTGATCTGAGCGATCGGATCTCAATGCGTCCTCACTCCGTCTTGGATGCATTCACACCTGTACTACCTGTCCACTTATCGGATAACCAGAGACGCATCTTATGGCCAGGTGTGAACAGTTTATGCTAAGCTGCATCAACTGACAGCAGTTTGCCCACCCCACTTATCACATCTCATTGCATTGATTTTGATCAATTGAAAAACCTTCATGCTCACATTCTCAGAGCTGATCTTCTTTGCTGTTCTTACTGCTGCTGGATACTATGTGGGCTGCTGTGCGACATCAACATGCACATTGCATTTTATCAGAATCGCTATAAATATATTTCACTTGATAGCATGTTGCATTACTCACTTAATAGGTGCAGAGGAATGGCCACATTGAAAATCCCATGTAATGTTGGAGTGACCTTGCTTCACCTCTGTGCATGGCTTGCATTTGGGATATCAGCAAGGCTACATGGTGGGATGCTCCTAGAAAATAGAAAAGCTGGAGCAGCTTCTGGGTTTGTTATCAATATTTGCTCAGATTGCAGCACAATGTATGTGTCGACCAAGATAAAATCACATCACATTAGCATGTGAATTCCATTCTGTACATTTCAAATTGAATTAATTTGTCAGGCCATCAATGTACATCTATGACCAAGTTAATTGACACTACAGTACCTTTTAACATAGGCTATATGTTCACAGGGAGTGTCAAGTTCAGAGCCTACATGCTAAATGTAGTCCACTCAACATACTGACATTCACTCTCAGTAAATTTGTTCACTCTGATCAGATCTGGTATAATATTGGCAGCCTCTAGAGCTTTGTTGGATATGTTCAGATTATAAACATGATTAAAAGTGTCAACATTGTACATGCTATAATTCATTCTCAAAAAAGTTGTTAATGTGAGCAGTATGACTGCAACACCTATTACTGCCATACCGATCACCATAGCAACAATTGGAGGTATGAATATAACGTCCAACAAGAGGTTTAAGGTACACCTTTTAAGGTATGGGAAGGCTAAGAAGCTACTGTAGGGAAGACTGACTCCCAAAAAAGAGAGTTACAGAAGTCAAGCCGTGAAGTTATAAAAGCATGTATGACGGTTTCCAGATCTCGGAAAGAAAGAAAAGGTTTTATTTTCTCTATTGACCTAATATGGAAGAAGCTGCTGCTGATGACAAGAAATTTTTTTCTTTGTCAAATTTGGATAAACAAATGACACCCATACTTCTGGCATGTGGAAGACAGATGGCCAAGAGAATTTGTTATACCCCTAGATGAAATTCCAAGTGACAGGGTAGCTTAGCAGCAGTTTGTGCACTTATTCCTGGGGCCCATTTCAGGAAGGAGGTTTAACAAACTTTGAGTCTAACCCTGAACTCTGAGTTGATTCATCCTGAGATGGGAAACTCTGAGTTTTCAGTTCCAGAACAGCTGATTTGAGTTGGTTCAATCAAGTTAATCGTGTGCACCACCACAATAAAAAGGCAGCATGAATGGAACAATGATACTACGATTCACCATGGTAACAACCACAAACAAACTGGTCAGCGGAAATACTCATGCCACATACAGCAAGTTTGAACATATATTTCGTTAAAAAAGCAACACAGTGGCTGCTGCAAAAGAGAGAATTTGCGTGGGAGAAAATTGCTGCAAGAGTAAATTGGTAAGTTCCAAAATAGTGTATTCATATTTAATCATAAGTATAATATCACTGGTGAAATGGTATTGAACCTATAATCTCATTTTAGTACTAGGCCTACTAATCCCATTCTGAGGCTGCAGCACCATCTTTAACAGAATATAATTCATAATCTTTTAATTTCAAAGGGTTTACCTGCAATTCCTAGGGAACTCCTTTGTAATGGCGCTTACTGGTTTGTGTCCAGGGAACACTACAAAGCAAGTCACATTCTTCTGATGGCGCTTTGCTACAATGGCTTTACTAATGTGCCCCGCATCACCAATGTTGTAAAGAAAACGAATGCGACACAAAGAATCTGCTGGGATATAAGAGCATGTCCATGATGGCTGACGTTAGTGATATGAGGATTTGATTTGATTTATTGGGATCTCCATTAGCTGAGGCCATAGTCACAGCTATTCTTCCTGGAGTCCACCCAAAGCTTGTGCAGCTATACATTGCCGTGCATCATTTTTACATTAAAAACAACCACCAAAACAACATTCAATACAACACTGAAAAAAACGACCCAAATAGGATGGAAAAGGTTATGTAGGCTACATAACTGATAGACTGGGAAGAAAAATGATACCGTATCTTTTTTTTTTTCATGCTAGTATCTGGAAATGAAAATGCATCTATAGTCGGGGCCTCAATATCATCTCCCGACGTATGTTTAACTCTGCGAAGTAATACAGCTTCTTCTTCAACGGGATCGTCAACAAAAGGAAATGCCATGTTTTGAGAAAAAAAAACTTTTATAGTCTGCCAAACACAGTTAATAAACTAACCCTGTTTTTTTATTCATGCAGATAACAAACTGCGCTAAAATGCACCTGATACAGACTGAATGAATGAATGAGGGAATGAAAGAGTGCTGTGTCAGAGGGAGGAGACTGAGAGAAACTCGAGGCATATTGAAGAAAACCTGCTCCCGACCAGGTTAGGTTCACAGGCTCAGTTGCCATAGTAACTGAGTCTGAGGTTAAGTTACCAGTCTTTCTGAAACGGGCTGGAGTTACTTCTCTCTCTCAGGTTTGATTAACCTTCCTTTCTGAAACAGAAAACCCAGAGTTTCCCCTTATCTCAGAGTTAACAAACTCAGTTTTCACTAAACCTGCTTTCTGAAACGGACCCCTGGTCCTCTTTACATATACAGGATATCATTTTGACTTTCTTAAACTCCTGGCCTTATGCCCAATGTATGGCCGTGTGGTTTATTTAAAAAGGTGGTTTAAACTAGTCTGCCTGAGTGCAAAAGGTGTAAGAAAAAAATTAAAAGACAACTGAAGAACATTTAGAGGTAAAGCACACAGCATGGCCCACAGCATCTCTGTTTAGGCTGAAATCCCTTTTTATGTGTCAGGTGTTGAAATGCCCTTGTCATATTAAGTGGCAGATCTCAGGACACTTAACATTCCTCCCCACCCCCTCGGCAGATGCAGTGTTTTTAATGACATTGTCTGCTTCCTGTCAAGTCAGCTGGGGGCTGATATGGGGAAAGTCACCTGTGGAAGGACGGTGGAAAGAAAATGTCTTGAAGGGCAGCACAGGAACTCTGCTGGGTTCTGACTTTACTCAGAGTGCTGCACTGTGCAAGGGAATCAGGGCTGGTACTGCACTGCACAGGCACTTAACCAAAAACATGTAGGGCTGTGCGTTTTTCCGCTAGTGTGTTCTCTCCAATGTTAGCTTAGTGTACTTTTAACTGGGCTCATAGGAATTATTCCATCACATGATTGAATGGTTTATGAAAAATGTCCAAAGGGAAATATAAAAATCTTTTCATCTTATATATTAAAGGAGAAAATGTTAAGATAGGACGGTACTTAAGAAAATTGTCAAGAAAGGTGTGTGTGTGTGTGTGTGTGTGTGTGTGTGTGTGTGTGTGTGTGTGTCTACTTCACAATGCAGGTGTGCTTTGCTTGCTTAAACTCCGGTCAGCTTAATCTTCAATTCAAATGAATCTGCTCCCCTCAGGCACTTATCTCACCCCTTTCTGTTATTTCCTTTTCTCTTTAATTTCCTCTTGCTGGTCATTTTTCACATAGAATTTTCTACTAGGCTATGAATATGCATGACAAGGTAGGGCTGAAATTTGGGCACCAGGGGATGACAAGATGAGAGTGGTGGTGAGAATCCCCTATACAAAAGCGCTGACAAGTCTGCCTCTATTTGGGGTTTTCTGCAGGTGAATGTATGGTTTCCACACTCCAGTGACCGCATGTGGGTACTAATGAGTAAAGGCTGCACTGAGATAGTGCCTCTTGGTGGTAAAATGGTAGAACTGTGCTCCTTAATAAAGTTGTCGGGAAAATTGAGAATCACGTGACATGTTCATTTCATCATATTCATCAATGTGGAGCCATTGCCCTGTGTGGATGTGTGTTGTACAGTATATTGGCTGGGCATTACAATAAAAGGTCTACCAATCCTACACTATTTCCCCATAGTGGATGTAAATACCCTCAAATTTCATCCCCACAAAAGGGACAGTTCACCCCACATTCAAAAATACGTATTTTTCTTTTTACCCGTAGGGCTATTTCGATCTAGATTGTTTTGGTGTGAGTTGCCCAATGTTGGAGATATCGGCCATAGAGATGTCTGCCTTCTCTCCAATACAGTATAATGGAAGTAGATGGCACTCAGCTTATGATGCTCAGTGCCCAAAAAATAAATTTCAGTCATGAACACTCTCGTCATAGATCGCCATTTAATTGCAACAAATGAGCTTCGTGCTCCACGGCTGACCTGTAACTGTAGCTAACCGATACTGCTAGCTTACCTGCGCTAGCTATTGCTACAGCTTAGCCAAGGACGACGCCATGAATGCTTACATCTATTAGGAGCTCGAGCCTGTCGTCCATGAGTACGCTTCCTTCTGTGTGGTGATACGGTTGGCAGGTGTAGTTTGGTAGAAGGAAAATGGTTCCTAATGAAAAGGCTCACAATCAGGTCTGTGGATTACCTTGACTATATCCAACACTGGGCAACTCCCACCCAAACAATCTAGATTAATAAATCACACTACAGGTAAGAGTAAAACTTAGATTTTTTGATTTTGCGGTCGACTGTCCCTTTTAATCCTGAAATGATGAAACAACTGCTTTCTTTAAACTGGAGGCAGCCAAAACAAGCTTTACCTTATTTACCTTACCTTATCACATTTTAAGTTGATATTTTGAACATTTAGGCTACACATGCACATTAACATTCACTGGAGAATTTTTGACCCTGGTGAATGTAAGTCCAATATTCACTCTCTTTTGAGCTCTGTTTTTGCTCTGCACCAACTCCTGAGGGAAATATCTGGCTTTTTAGCTGCTAAATGCTCCACTTTGTTCAGCAGCTAGTTTGTTACTTTGTCAGTCTGCAGTTGGTGCTGGGCAGGTAGCAAGCATTTGGTTTTTGGAGCTTTTTCGCTGCCCTCTGTGTCTGAAAACATGAGGATGAGAGTGGTGAGAGGGAAGCAAAACAATAGGTTTCAGGCTAGAAAACAATGATCTGAAAGATGTTCAAAAGCTGTGTAGAGCTGAGGGGAACTGCAGAGTCGGATGATACTTTTGGTGGGTTCATCACTACGGGCGACATCTTTCAAATACAATATAAAGTATTGATTAATGCTTGTGTGAAATAGCCCTTAACCTCATAGTCATTTTATTTCAAGTGGAATTTGCTTGTATACAGCAAAAATAATGTATATGTGTCACTGCCCCTAGTGGAATTTCGTTCTCAAAAAGTAGGGAAAAGAAAAGCAATCCATTGAAAGATGACAGGTGACAGTAAGGAAGACATCACCATTGATTGTGTCCATGATGAGGAAACCCAGTGAATAATATTGACTTGATTTTCTGGCAGAAACATTGTTGCTCTGTGTATCAAAGTTACTGGCCTAAATCACAGAGAATAACATTATTCTGTTTTATTTTTTTATTATTTAGTTGTGGGAGAGGGACAGTCAACCGTCAAGGCATCTAGGCAAGTGTTAAACTTTAGGGGGGGGGGCTTCAGTAGTAGGATAGAGCTGTTTATCATCAGCATAACAGTGAAAGCTAATGTTATAATGTAACCTATCAGGAGTACATACAGAGAGAGTTAAAGAACTGTAAACTGTAAGCCATTAGCATTATGAAACATTTTAAATCCCTCATTTACAACATTTAGTTGTGTTGTCGTGTTCTTGATGTGTGTTTTTAGTTTTCTTTTAGGAATTATTCAGAAGGCCTACATATAAAGCTACCCCTCTTATATATATATATATATATATATATATACTGTGTGTGTCTATCTATCTATCTATCTATCTATCTATCTATCTATCTATCTATCTATCTATCTATCTATCTATCTATCTATCTATCTATCCAGGACATTTGTTGTTGTATCACAAGTCGTCTTCTCTGCACACGTGGCTAGTTTCTGCTGTGTGGAAGCCCAATGTCCTCAGGAAAAGGTATCACAGGAGATCTTATTACTGAGTTTAAAAAACGGCAATCATTACAAGCTATTTTCAGTATTTAAGAGAAGCAATACGGTTCATGTGATCCTCTACTGCTTCAATTCTGTAATGATGATGGCAATCACCTCTTTTCTTTCTCTCTTTCTGCTGGTTTCACCCTGACTGGAATAAGGCTTCCAATAAAAGACAACAAATATTAACAAATTTTGGGAGATGAAATTAAGTCCATCAATCTCAACAAATATCCAATTTCTCTGTATGCACAACACAATTGTTCTCAGCATCTCAGTAGCATTAATCTTTCTGATGGATCTTTTCCATCCTGACAATGTTCAGCATTGAAAAATAGGAATTTGAATTGGATGCTGAAAAAATGGAAAAGTAATGCGGATTAAGAATATGCCATCGGTGGCGTGAGGTGGAAGTAGACTCCGCCAGAAGTAGTGTTAATGATGGAAATATCATCTGACTCGCGACTTAAAGCTACAGTGTATAGTTTCTGTCGCCCCCATGAAGAATTCTAAGTAATGACAAGAACCCTGTCAGCGCGTCCACATGATCAGCCTCCCGTGATCGTGCACATGCCCCCACCCCTCCTCCACGCAGTTGTTAGTAGCCAAGGACCCATTCAAAAGGCCATTTGACCGAAAAACGAGAATACGGTAAATCTTAAAAGTGGTGCTTCCGTCCTAAATATGCTTTTAAACGAAAGTTTGACTCGCGTACATTCACAAAAAGACCCTAGGTTGCATTTTGGCGAGAGTTATGCTTTAATTAGCTTTGTAGCAACTCATTTGACAATGGCTTGAATGTAACGGACGTTCAATAATATCAAAGAGTTACGCACTAAAGCTTTAATACTGCGTACATTGTGTAGTTGTAGGTCTAATGTAAAAGCTTGTTCTGTGTGAGAATGTAAAACTTTTAAGTGCTGTTCTGCCAAGTAACGACTCCTTAACAAGTCTATTCACCTTTTTAATGTTTATAGTATTACTTTTTCTGCAAAATGTGTCAGGCATTTCTCATAAAGACTTTTAAAGCTTTCTCTATATACTAGGGTTTGGCAATATCCCATAAATTGGCAGTTGACGATGTATACAGTAAAACATTGTGATGGATGATGGGGGGGCTAAGCACTTTTTATTTTAGTATATCTCTTAACATAAAAATGTTCTACTACTATGGGCTAACAGTTAACAGAAATGATCAGAAATACATTTAAATGCCCTCTGTAAATAGAAAGCATTAAATGGCTATGCTGCCTGGTAGGGCCAGTAAATTACAACTTGACCTACTTTCTCTTAACTACGGTGCAGATGTCCGTGCTCTGCGTAACGACAGTAGCCTACAGTGGAACGTTTGCCTTTAACAGAGTGACAGTAATAACCTAATATACCAGGATTACTGAGATTTAACTACATTCTCAGTTATATTTGCACTGAATAACGCATTCAGTAAACAGAAACATAACTCTTGCTGCGCACATGAACAGATGCGCAATATTAGCTCACACAAAATAGCACCCTCGTTAATTAACCTACTGTTGCTAACGTACATTCATAAATCCTACATAACATTGTCCCGTACCCACAGGACATCAGACTTACTTATTGATGCATGCACACAGTAGTGTCGACAAACTTGTGAGGGGAGAAAGGAAAGTGTGAAGCATTCCACGTTAACGCCTGTTTTACAGTTCTGCGGAGGCTGATAGAGCGAGGAGGAAATGAGAGAGTGACGGCGATTAGCTTCGGAGCGAGTAGCGACTCTAGAGTCATAGTGAGAGAAACAAAGTGTCTCCCCTGTTCTTTCTGACCACGGTAGGAAATCTGGAGCAGGAAAAGTGTTTTTATGGAGAAGGACAGTTTAATTTCCTGTCTAGCGCCCACGACTAGGTCTGACAGGGTGGGGGCGAGGCATCACGATGGTGGCTCTCCATCGTGATGTCGGCCACCCATCACAATGGATATCGTCCATCGGCACAACCCTACTATATACAGTAACCCGATTATAGAAACCAAGAAAGATGATTGTGCAGAGAGCAATTGGAGACTGTCAAAATGTACTAACAACTGTAGCATTTAGAAGGAGATTACTTATTAATACTTTGCAACTGTGATGGTGCTCCACACCACTTCTCTTTCTATTAATCATGACCAATCAGGTGTGTAATCACTAAATGTTTGGTTCCAGGACTAAATTGGTGGAAATGTTTGATCTGGGCAGAGAAAACTGAAAATATCTACTGATGTCAAACTGTTGATAAGTACACAAAGACAGAAGCACAGGTGTATAAAGGTGTACAAAATGTCCATATGACAGAAGGGAAATGACCAAACGGCAGTGTGTGACGAATAGGGGTGAGACTGTGGTGGACAGAGACTGTTCAGGTAAGTGTAGCATATGGTTAAGAGCAGTGCTAAAAACAAGTAATTCAAGGAATTGATCAAACTAAAATGGTAAATAGTTGTGGTTTGCAGCTTTTCGAATGTAAGCAATAGTGATTTTTCTATTTTATATCCTTATGCAGTAAATTTAATAATTTTGGGTTTTAGAATCTTGGTCGAACAAAACTAAATTAAAGACTTTACCCTGGGCATTTTCACTCTTTGCTTTCAAATATTACATTCAGACTAATACATTGCTGTAATGAATCAATAATTGTAATAAACCTTAGCCTCAGCCCTGGTTGGGAGGCCTATAAAACTGAGTGGAAAGCACAGAAAAAGTGGTACTACAGGGACATTGTGCTTTAAAATGCTTTACATAGTAAATGTACATGTAATGAACAGTTTTGGCTTATTTTAGTTAATAGTTTTAGTTCAACATTCTAATACATTTATTATATACATCAGACTTTGATAAAACAAAAAAGTTCTGGACTTATTTTTGCTGTTAAAAGTGATTCATTCCAGTCTAAACTTTCAATACAAAACTGCCCAAATGTTTGAGTCTTTTCTGATTATGTCTTTTGACATTAGCTGTTTGTGGAGGCAGGTGCTTAGGCCAGCTTGTTGCTATGGAAATGTGTTGAAATGTGATGACTCTAAGGGATTCAAACAATGTAGTTTCAGACTACATGTTATCCACAGCTCTAAAAGTTACATCATGTTAGAAGATCATGCAAAAGTTCATAACAATTTAGTTGTTGTTCTGACTTAGAGCCAAGAGTGTTGATTTAATGTAATAATGCCAAAGTATATTTTTTTAAAACATTTTGTCATGTCCAGTCAACAAACTATATCAGGCTTTTTCTTTGTGCAAAAAAGGAGGAACAAAAACTCTGAAGCCGAGAGACCACATGTCCCAAAGCTGCCACATTTTAATGGATGAGTTTAAATTCACATCCACTACTCTGCTGCTGAAAAATTAAACATCCAGATGGAAGAACAAGCAATTATAGGTTTCAGCCAGTAACACCTGAACAATACCATTTTGTTATGCTTAAAGCTTGAGCTACAAACTTGCATATATACCTGCTTGTACGGACTCTAGACCACACCTAATTGTTCTCTTATGTGCCACTATCAGGCAGGTGAACCTTTTCTAAATTCATTTTTCTTGCTACCTGACACATTCATGTAACCATTTGGGTAAGCGCATAAATGAAATTGACAGCAAGGACAGGAAGCACAACCATAAACGTTTAATCCTAGAGCAGTGGAATTTGAGTTTCAAAGTGTGCCAGCATAGACTTACTTCCATGTTTTAAACATGTCCTGTGCACTGAGAAGCCCTCAGCCAGAGAAGACAGAAAGCGGAGAGTTGAGGAGTAAAATATGTATGTAATATGTAATGTTTTGTTTTTCATTTCGTGCATAATCAGTGAGGCTGTCTGTCTATATTGATGCACTTAAGCTACAGGGCTGTTAAGCTATGTGCTATGTATTACAAATGCAACATTAAGCAGCTATACCCTCACACTTTCACCAATAAGTGAGCAGCTGGTTGGAGCTTTCAGGTGCATGTACAGAAATCATACTCAATAGACTTCATAACCCATGTTTGATTTAGTATTTTCATATTTGGTCATAAAGCCTTTGCCTGAAGAAATCCCAGCACATATTCATTGATGTAGTCAGGGCACTCTGCATCTGTACATTCTAGGCAGCTGCTCAGTTAGTAATGGTAAGTCAGTGCCTACACCGCCTCAAATGAAACTACAATTCAAGCACATCACAAATTCAGCTGGCCTGGTAAAATATATAGAGAGATGAACATATAACTAACTTATTTCCATAATGGTGTGTCCATAGGACATTTATTGCCTGCCCCTCAGGATCAATCAGATGTAAAAACAGTTCAGTGGCTGCAGTCAGACTGCGTTTCTTTATTTAGTGTAACCTGTGTATATGCTATAGTTTCACAACATGCAGCTGGTGAAGTTTCATTTCAGTTTTTGATTAATGAGCTTTTAATCAAACACCCCAGTATCACTTATGAAGCTTAGTGTAAGCTCATTCAGAAAGACTTCTATGCTTAACATTTTTTTCTCTCTCCCAACCTAATCAGCTGACTTTTGGCGCTCACTCTTTCAGTTAAACCAACCAGGTTTTGCCATGAGCTATTGCGTTGTTACGTTTAACGTCAGTTCTCCTCTCTGCTGCTGTCAGTTGTAATTTCAGGCAAAATCAATGTTCCACCCATTCTCATTGGGGGGGATATTCATGCATGTCTATGAATGAATTTAACATTGCAAAGGAGCCTAATTGCCAAAGCCTCTAACATATCAAGGTATTATGCACCATGTTAAATAAACTTATTTCACCCTTAAATGAAGTCTCCCCTGATTGAACTAAGAAAGGTATTAGCAAACAAAGCAGGTAAAGTGAGCATTCATGTGAATTAGTGCCAATTCAACAAATTGTTTTTTGAACATTTAAAGCATGTAAACATGTTCTAGTAGAAACCCCCAATACAAGTATGAACCTGAAATGAATGTGGGACCTTTACGTTGACCAGCCTTCTTTGTGTGTTTTTGGGCCTTTCATGAAGATCCTTCTTCGTGCATCCATTTAATGAGGTGTTTTGAGCTCAATCCAGCCTCAGAGAGCATCAAAATTGTAACCTTATTTGCATGAGGTGTTGGTAATTGGGCACAATGTTGCATAGTGGTTTGTGTCTTTTTCATTACATGCAAACCCAGGAGTTCAGTACTTAAAGTATTAAAAGTATTAAAGTACTCAATGCTGATTTTTTTTTTTTTCACTTTAGAGACTGGAAACGATCAAAACAGTTCTGATAATCAACTTGGGGCCCTATTTTAACAATCTGAAACGCAAGTATCAAACGCAAAATGCAAGTAGCTTTGTGGGCAAATCTAAAATGGGTTGGTCTGAAATAGATAGGTGTGGTTTGGGCGTAACGTGCAATAAAACAATCGGAGCATCATCTCACATTCCCTTTAAGAGCAGGCGCGCTTGTTCCATGGCGGATTGCTATTATGACGGCGGTTTTGCCTGGTGCACGCCAGGAGCTGTTTATGGCTGAGTAGACGTTCTCGTCACGTTACTTTGCCGGGATGCGGCAAAGTAATAAATGCCCGTCTTGACAGGGTGGCGATGTTGCTGCGGCCTCTCGGCCGCATCTCCTCAAGTCTGGAGAGGATTGCTGCAGCCATGGAGCGTGGGCCTGAAAATACAAACGCACCACCTGCTCCTGTTGTGCCCCTACCTCCTCCCCCCCACTCCATCTCCGTCCACCCGCTCCACCAGGAGCACATCGCGCATTTCCACTCCCGGACCCTCAAGTGTCCAATCCTGCCGTAGTTCAGTCCTCTAATATTTCCTCATTTATTACTATGGCCATATGATGACCAACATTTTTGCTGCACTGTTCAGAGGTTTGGAAAAAGGAGGGCAAAGACTCACCAGACATGACATTCTGATGTAGATGATGTTCATTCTTTACACTTATGATGTCAACTGCTTAAGCTTTCTCGTGACTATGGCAAGAATCTTACAATAATCTTTCATCCTCTTAAGAGAGGAAAAGCTTTGCCTCAGAGAGCTCCTATAGATCACAATTCATACGGTGTGCAATTATACACCACATCTTTGCAAAGGTGAAAAACTAGAAGCCTCAAGAACAGCCTATTTTCATCTTCGTAACATTGCCAAAAATAAGGAACATCCTGTCTCAGAACGATGCTGAAAAACTAGTCCATGCATTCGTTTCTTCCAGGCTGGACTATTGTAATTCCTTACTATCAGGAAGCTCAAACAAGTCACTTAAGACTCTCCAGCTGATCCAGAATGCTGCAGCTTGTGTTCTGACAAGAACTAAGAAAAGAGATCATATCACTCCTGTATTAGCTTCTCTGCATTGGCTCCCTGTAAAATTCAGGATTTAATTTAAAATCCTCCTCCTGACCTACAAAGCTCTAAATGGTCAAGCACCATCATATATTGAAGAGCTCATAGTACCTTACTGTCCCACTAGAGCACTGCGCTCCCAGAATGCCGAGTTACTTGTGGTTCCTAGAGTCTCTAAAAGTAGAATGGGAGCCAGAGCCTTTAGCTATCAGGCTCCTCTCCTGTGGAACCAGCTCCCAGTCTGAGTCCGGGAGACAGATACTGTCACCACATTCAAGAGTAAACTTAAGACTCTCCTCTTTGATAAAGCTTATAGTTAGGGAGTGAGGAGTTGCAGCATCTGCCTAGCCCGGCCCACCTGCTTCTCTGTCCCAGAAATGCTTGTTACTAACCTAGCTCTGGGGAGCTTGCTCCCCGGAGTCTTTCTGTTTCTTTTCACCCAGGATGAAATCCCGGGATTAGGATGGCACCAAAATCATGGTTCCAGCTGTTGCCGTGGTTCTGCTGAAATACCCTGCTATGCCGTGCTGCTCCCTGCGCTACTACAACCACTATTTCTAGTCACTGTTTCATTATCTATACTGTGATACACACCGGCACGTCAGACACCACCTATCAAGAGCCTGGGTCTGTCCGAGGTTTCTTCCTAAAAGGGAGTTTTTCCTCGCCACTGCTGCACTGAGTGCTTGCTCTTGGGGGATTTGTTGGGTTTTTTGTAAATTATAGAGTGTGGTCTAGACCTACTCTATCTGTAAAGTGTCTTGAGATAACTCCTGTTATGATTTGATACTATAAATAAAATTTAATTGAAAAATGTAATTGAATTGAATAGAAGACTTTGAGGCAACTCGTTAAAAAAAAGAATAAGGTTTAAAAAGCCACAGGGGTCCTTAGTTCACCTTTCATATGACGTAAGGTGGCTCACATCAGACATAGAGTAAACAAACATGGAATAAAATGTGGAAACCTTATGAGTATAAACTCTGTGTCAAATATTTTTCCTTTGTTGCATTTCAAGGTATTTAACTACAATTTATGTCAATGAAGAGATTGTCTAGGCATGGCTACAGTAGTAAGAGCATATCTCTTAGTAAGAGGGAGCCAATTGTGCCAATGTAAACCCCTCTTTTCTGACTGCTGACAGGACTGTTGATCACAGATGCCATTCACTTGATTCTCAGCTTTGTGTTTGCTGCTCATTAGTATTCTGGATAACTATTTGAGGAGCAGTAGAAACCAAAGAGTAACAGGGTCCTGATAAATGTATGGGTATTTCTCTGTAACACGTCTGAGTTCTGAATTTTATCAATGTGACCATCTGACTTTACTCTTAGATAAAACAACTCAAGTATGCTATTGAAGATGCCATAAATCAGTGGTTCACAATCTTTTTTGTCTGACATACCCCAACAGCCCAAGAGTAAATGTGTTATTGAACACTATTAATTATATGAAGTGGATATTGTTACAAACTGTTATGATTTCGGTGTTTTTGCCTTCTGTTGTGTATATTTCTGTTTACTTATTTCCCTGTTCATTGTGTAGGTTTCTGTTTACTCTGTCTTGACTGTTCTGCGTATTGGGTATGTTAGACTTAAACTTAGACTTCTCTTTATTGATCCTATTGGGATGAAATCCCGCAAGGAAATTGGCTTTCCAGCAGCAAATTCCAGCATTTTACAAAAAAGACACTTAAGTACAGTATTGAAAAAAAGAGTAAAAGATACAAACAATAAACTCTTAGATACATAAAGTAAGTAAACAAGAAACAGTAGACAGTAAATCATATTAATAATATTAATAATAATAATAAAAAACTCTTAGCCCAAGAAATAGAAGATATACAATAAAACAGTACACAATGGGCTCTTAGCTATTAACAATTGAGTGCAAATTCACGCGAATGAAATCCCTTCAATTTTCTTCTTTTTGTTATTTTTTGTTTTGCCCTCTTTTCACTATTTCCTACTTCCTACTCCCCCCGAGTGAGGAGTTGTAGAGGGTGATGGCATGCAGGACAAAGGAGTTTTTGAGTCTGTCAAGTCTTTTGTTAGTTCCTGTGTTCTCTGTTCTCCCTTGTGTTATCTAGTGTTGTCACGTTTCTGCATTTAGTTGGTTTCAGGTTTTCTGTTAGTTTTTTCCCATTTCCTGTTTTATTTTGAAGGTTGTCTGTTTTCCCTTGTTATGTCTAGTCTTACTTCCTGTGTTTTCCCGCCCTTGTGATTGCCTGATGTTTCTCACCTGTTTCCCAGCCCTTGTGTCACCTGCCTCTTGTTACCTCGTTACCCTGTGTACTTAGTCTTTGTGTTTCCCTTTGTCCTCTGGCAAATCATTTTCTCTTTTTTTTCCCCTGTGAGTTTTGCTGTAAGTTTGTTCCTTATGTTTTCTTTATTTTTTTTGTACCTTATAGTTGTTGCCTTCTTCCTTTGGTTTCCTTGTGTTGTTTTTTGCCTGCCTCGTTTTTGGATCTCCTGTTTTTTTGCGTTCAATAAACCCTTGAGCACAAGCCTTCTCCTGCCTGCCTGCCTGTCCTCTGCGTTTGGGTCCTGTTATCCCCTGCTCCTCACATCACCAAACATTTTTATGCAGTTGAATTGTCAGTGCTAGGTCAGTTTGGTCAAACTTGCATTCATACAATTAGCTTACCACTTAGGGTGGCATCCGCTGAACATTTCAACTCTTTATCAGTTAGTGTACTTTTAGCTTGTTCACCATTTATCCATGAGGCTATGCTTTTAACTTTTTTCTATGTATCAGTTTATTTTAGCTAAACATTTTTTTTTAGCGTGTTTCCATTACTTTTAGCTAAAAAATTAATTTCAGTCATCCATTTGTCAGATCTGTGAGCAATAACCTATTAACCAGCGGCTTTTATCTATTCTCTAACTTCCCTTATTTTAAACATTATCTGGAGGTACTCTTTGTTATTATAGCCTAGCTGTTTTATAATTGTCCATTGGTAATTTAAGTTTAGTGCTACTGCTAACCAAACTAGCCACTATACTAGCTGCCTGAGGCTAATGTGTTGCTAATACAACATTCTAAATTACTTTACTGTTGGGGGAACTATTAAATATTTTACTCCTTTATTTTTACACGTGGACTCTGTTAACTAGAGTTATTACATTATTACTGTGCTATATATGTGGACATAAAGTTAAAGTGTCACTGGTGCACCGGCGCTCACACATTTCACGGAATTCTGTGAGATCAGGTTGACATTTTCACAATTGCTTACAGGAAACACTTGAAAGTCCAGCTTCGTATCTTCAGCTTTTATTAGTGTGTTTGGCTCACTGTGTAGTTGTGCACCTACATGCATAGTGAGGGCAGAAAAAAAGCTACTGAAAGCAATTATTCAAATTAACAATGTCCATGTATGCTCATATCTCATAAATGCAATTCTGTTTGGCAACTGACCGTCAAACTCAGTACTAACCAGCACCTGAGTGCATTTTTAATTGCAAGCCAGTATTTCAAAAGGAATCACATACTGATAAGGCAACATTTGCAGATGAATAACTGCAGCTAGTTTCAAGGCTGTTCAAGTTCATTTTAATGCTGTGTGCAACAAAAACAAAACGTTGCTTGGTTGATAGGAAAGACAAATTCAATAATATAAAGCAGTGTGCTTTGAAAAATGTTCGCCAATAGTGTGAAGAATGTATTCTCTAAGATTAAAACATGCTAACGTATGATCAGTGAATAGAATCACTAGATGTTTTCCTTATAGGCAAAACTATCATTCAAAAGCAAAGATGTTTTTGTATTATTCATGTTTTCATTTCATTCATATTCATGTCCAGAATATTAATAGTATTTAAATTCAGAAACCTCATCAGAAGTTTAATGACTCGTGTCCTGACGTACAGAATGACCTCACAAAACTGATATTAGTTATCTAAACAATGTTTATAGATGATTAACATTTCATTTCATGTATGTTAACAGTAATATAACTATTTACTGAAGTTTTATTAACTATCAATTTACCATTTAATAGTGATGGTTATTATTACAAAGTGTCACCATTACATTTTGTAATGAGTATTTCTGTTGAACACGGTTATTACACTGGTGAGATAATGGCTGTTTATTTCATGGCCGCACAAAAATATCCATCCTAAACCATTCCTAATGTCAGCGGGTGGAGCATTTCATCAAGCTTTCAGGGTTTTGAAAAAAGTTTTCTTTCTCCTTGAAAGACGGAGGCCCGGGGAATATCTATTAGGCCCTTAATTGATTGCAAACTCATGGTCTGAGTCACATCTCAATCTTTCCAGCTTTATCTCACCCTGCTCTCTTCCATTCTGGCTCATTGGTGTGTACAGTGGTTCATAACATGCATGGCTGTGGCTGGTTATGTGGAGACTGAAGAGTAATCATTTAAGCATTAGACCAAGAAGGTTTTAAATAAGACCAGTGAGTTCACAAGGGCACACACAAAATGAGGAGGTGTGGAGGACGCAATTGTTTTTTTGGAGAAAGGAGATGAACAAATGACATACAGGCATTTGCAGTTTTTCTGAATTGCTAAAACACTTAAAGCCCATTCTCTGAACCAAATGCTCAGTGGCCTAACCCCATTTGTCGAATCAATCGCTCTAAACACATTCTCACTCACAACACATTTCACACTGTGATGCACTTGTGTTGCAAAATGGTTAACACGGGCAGCAAAAGTTAAACACAACTACAACACAGTTGTCATCGTTTACACGCGATGACTAAACATTGTACACAAATGTTTCTAGGTGATCAAACCAATTGTAGAGAATATAAGCCAGTTCAGAGTGCACAGGTGGCACAGGAGCATTGGATGTTTAAAAATATTTTTTTGTGTACCGTCATGTGCTTTTCACTTCGTTTTCTTTGTTCTTTGGCCTTTTGCAGTCGGTCTACTGTATCGTTCTACAAGTGCCTACAGTAATCCAGTATACAGACATTCAATATTGTATTACTTGCACTACTTGCAGTGTACAAGATATTCACTGTACAAGTTGTGATATACTTTAAGTTTTCATTGCAAAATGTGTTTACTATATGAAATACTGTAAACATTGTTTTCTGTAACTACATGCCCTGGACACTGTTCTCACTTTTTTGAGGTAATGAATGCTCTAGTATTTAGTTATCGACTGGCTGTGTGTATGATCTGAAAGCATAGTTTGATTTTGCCAGCAGAGTCGGGGGTTTTGTGAACATAGTTTGAGAATTTAGTTTTGTGTTTACAGTTTTGAGAAAATGTGTGAGGGTTTCAAGAAATGTGTCAAGAAAAACTGTAAAGAGAGTTAAAAAAAACATTGATATTTAACAGCGCTGACATAAACGCTATATGTATTAATTTCAGTGGCTGAAAAAGGCTGAATAATATCTATATAGTATGAAAACGGTTTCGATTCTATAGTTGCATTTTTTTTGGATGTTGCCCAGTGAGCATTTTTGTGATGTGCCAGTGAAAAGTCTATCGGGCATCATGGAAGAGAGTGACAGAAGGAAGGGAAAGATGTGAGAGCAAAAGTGATGAAAGAGAAGGAAATGGGACAGTGTGAAGTGATGGGGGAGAGAGAGAGAGAAAGAGAGAGCGAGAGAGAAAACTGGACTGAGATAAGAGATGAAGAGAGAGGAAGAAATAAAGGGAGAGAAAGTGATAAGAATTGAAAGCAACTGTTACATTAGTCACAAGTCTCCGCCACAACTAACTCCAGCCCATACATACAGAAGATGAGATTATCTGATTTGATTGATAAATTCAATCCTATGTTTACTGACTGGGTTCTGATTTGTAATATTATGGTAATATGGTAATATTTTCCTTTTCACGTATAGAAAACATCAACCATTGGCACATTAATTAGGACTAATTTGGAACATCTTTAGGATCCTCTGTTAAACAAACCAGGCCAAAAGCAGATATTATATTTGTTTGTTGAGGTGTTTATGCTTGGCTTCATGCCTTTCAGTGTGCAGCTAAAACCAAAGCAGCGTGAGATCTGACATAATAAGGTTATGCATTGCAGTTTTGAGTAGTGTAGATTAGGCTGCAGCAGCTGATTGTCACTTTTACGCTGTAGACTTTTACATTATTCAATTTGAAATTCAGGTTTATTGAAACATATGGCAAATAATAAACCGGTGAGAAGAACTCAACATCCCAAACAGAAGTCTCTCATGTGAAATACCGAAAACTTAGTGTTCTAGAATCTCACTACTCACGGAGAGAAGCTGTTTAAGAAAATAGGTTTTCAAAACCTTTTAAGATTTGCTGCTAAGATAAAACGGTGTCAGATTTACTATCTATGCATTTCTCATGCTGTGATAATCAGCTAGTATGTCATCTGCCTTCCCAATCAGAAAGAACTACAAAGAAGGCAACATTAAAGAAGACTGAGATATGTAAAGGGTGCTCAGTCATGAAGGCAGGACAAGTCAGCAGTTTAATGGAATTGTGCAACTGCAAAATTTAACAAGCTCGTTTATTTTCAGTCTGGGAAGGCAGACTGTTCAGTAGGTGCATTTCAGTGGCAAAATGAACTCTTGTCTTTCACAGTTGTGTTGATGTCAGTCAATGGAGTCAGTGAAGTCTTTATTTCTAGAACACCAGCCCTGCCATCTCATTCTTTTATTTGTTTAGGTGTAAAAAACAACAACATTATTATGCTTTTTGTTCAGACACACCGGTGCATGTTGTGCTGCCAGTCTGTATTTCTGTTAAGCGCTAATTGATGTGCCTGTTCAAAGTGTTTGTAAATTTTCATGAATTAGAATGTCACATAAATAGATTATGAATCTCACTTTGTTTTGCTGCTATGATTGCTGTAGTACTGCTGCAGGTTTGCACATACTGTTAATGCTGAAATTCCTACTTTTCATTCGTTTTTTCTGTTTAATATTTCCAACTCTGAGAATGCTTATTTTCTGTTACTTAACTTAATCCTTTTTCGGGTCGCAGGGGGCAGTAACCAATTCCAGCATGAGGCTGGGAGACATTGTGCACAGATTACCTGTTTAAACTGATACTCATATTAATACCTACAAATCTGGGCCCGTATCCCTAAAGATTCTGAGAATCCTCTCAGAGAGCTCCTAACTTAACCTAAAAATTCCTTGCCAGGGGTTTTAGCTTAGAAGTGATTCCAGAACATTTTCAGTGAACTCTGAGCAAGGAATGGATGGAAAATCCTATCTTAGTGAGGAGGTGTGGTTGACCCCGTTGCTAGGTATGAGTCATCATTTCAAAAGCCGTGATTGGTTGATCCTACAAGTTTGATGAAAATTAACTTTTGGTGATAATGAGCAAAGGATGTACCCTCAAATCAATAAACATAATTATACACTCTAATCTTATGCAGACTGTAATTGTAAATAATATTTCACATTCAAGAAAATATCTGGAAAATGAATAGTGAGCTGTAGGGGTTATAGCCTAACATTAGAATCTAAAATATGTGAAAACTTAAGCTCATTACACCCTGTTCAAATAATGATTTGTGTCTTATTTGCTCATATTAATATCCTAGCTGGCATATTTTGTACTTTCACTCCCATATGGACCCCATTGAAAACAAGATGGCCTATCTCAAGGGGCTGTCCTTAATGAAGTAGAAATTGCAACGTTACAACTCAGTGTGGTCTTAACGAGGGTAACATGGCTCAGCTTTTATCAATGTCTGTGATTGCTGGCTGGTCTATTTATGAAGGCTTGTTAACAAATATCCTACAAACACAGAAATTGCAGGACATCTCTCCTGCCTCCTCTGTTGGCCATTTTGTGCTTAGGGGAACTCCTAAGCCACTAAAAGTCCTCTTCCGTGCTCTTAACAGATCTCGCCTTAGAAGCACTAGGACTCTTGAGGAATAGTTTTTATATTAACTGGGATTTTCGTGTCACTTTTAGGGGAAATTCTAAGAAAACGTCATGCCTCTGAGAATTTTTTTAGAATTTGGCCGCTAGGAGCCACTTTTTGCACAAAAATTCTTTAGGGATACGGGCCCTGACCTCTGTGTTTTTGAATGTAGAAGGAAACTATAATTTACCCTCTGTAACCCAATTTCATTAAAGGTTCATCTGATCTCTGACCTAATCAAGATGATTTGGCTTATACATTATGGTTCTCTACAGGCCACAAAATCTCTTGCACTGACTGACAGATTGTGTGTTTCGCTGGTACAGTGCTGTGCTGGTGCAAGCCATGGCAGAAGTGTGCCTCTCACAGGTCATTCAGTGATCCAGCTTCAGGCGATAACAGCAATACCAGTCGGTTGCAGGGCAGCATGAGGTCTGCTGCAAAGTGGTGGAGCTGCTTGTGCTCTGCTGATGATGCAAACAGAGCTCAGACTGATCCATGAGCCAAGCTCCTCCATGGCCCTGGTGAGACAACCTGGGGCCAGACTGAGAGTCTGACAGCTCTGTGAATCACTGAATGGTGAAAAGGAGCAAACCTCCTTAACATTGTAGTCCAGAAAAATTATACATGTTGCATACCTAATTGCAGTTGGAGGCATGTTGCTTGTCATGCTGTGGTCCTCCTGTAGTCTTTAATTAGCTAGCTGGACGGACCTGGTGGGAAGAGTTTACCAGTTTTAGCATGTGAGAGCTGGCTATGGAGCTTTGGTGCTCCATATCGAGAAGTAGGCTATGTCTCTGTCTCTCCGCTTCTCTCCAGGGAGATACCTTTTAGCTTTGATGGTACAAGAACAAAATGCATCTTGGGATGGCCTTTGACCAAGCAGTAAGGGTTCATACTGATCCATGTTGTTGTTGTTCCTCAGCTGGAAGTTACTGCTTGGATGTGTGGCACTGGTCACTATGTTTTTATGGAGGTTGACACCCAGAAACGTCCCATACACATCAAAATAAGAAAATACAGGCAAAGGGCAGGGTCTGTGCAGATACAGACACTTCTAGTGGGTAGCCTAAAGATTGAGTAATAGTGAGATCGAGGGATTTATTTCTGTATAAGTTTATACATGTAGCTTTAAATAATTGTTCAAAAGAAGATGGTATGTCATGTAAATGTAAAATGGTATGCAATATGATATGTGGCTGCATGATCCATACAGTCTATGACAAAGACAGTATATAAAAGGTCTATGACCCACAACAAACCAGTTTGGGTGGCTTCCCGTGTGTTCGCTCGCTTTATGCAGTGCAACGGGCAGTCCGGTGTAATAGATTTGAGAGTCGTTAAAGACCGGAAAAAGCCGACTTCCTAACTCATTTGATTATTAAAGCTATATCAAGTAATGGGAAATAGTTTCATATGATAACATTTTAAATTACATCGGAGAGAACTTTAAACAAACGCTTTATTTTCCACAGTGCACCGCCCAGCGTCATATTTCGAGACACTCCGGATTAATAAACACACGCACCCCACCGCACGTCACGGATATGACGTCAACGCGCTATAATTCAAACTTCAGGAAACGAAAGCGTTTGGTTAGAAAACGGTCTTGTTACAAACGCACTAGTGTCAGGATATATCTGCAGTGAGTTCGCTTAATCTTTATGTGTAAATATGTTGTATTTATCACTGCCGGTAATCTTTGTTTTCATTAATGTATATTTTAAAATGTACATTGAATGACGTCGATACATTAGGATCAATGACTGTAAATGCGTAACGTAATTGTTATGTAACGTTAGGGACAAAATGTGTTTATTTTCTATCAATTTGCACTAGTGATCTTTAAAGCCGATTGCATAATTTCATATCTATGTTTATTTAATAGCACGTATGTATGCCAGCATTTGTTTCTAGTTTATTTGGGATGTTTCATAAGCGTTTACTGTTTTTGAACTTTCCATTCCGGTTGATTATGTATTGTCCATTTCCATTTCAGTCAATATAACTCAATACATCTGGTGAATTTAACATAAAAAAACACAAGTGAAATGTTGTTTTTTTGTCTGTTTCTCCTTTAGAAGTCCAGATTACTTCCTCAACACCCAAGCAGACAGCCATGACATCTAAAGGTGCCAAAGAGAGCATCGTCACCAGGTTGGGTTTCAAATCAAGCAGCTCTGGCTCAAAGGCTGAGGCAGAACTGGAGAAAGTCAGAAAGGAGAACGCTCACCTCAGGAAAAAGATTGATGAGATGGCCAAACGACACATCAAACCACCCGACTCAGAAAAAAGCAAGCTGCTGGAGGTAAACATTTATTCTAAAGGTGTATTGAGCAATTTTAGGTTTGACTTCACAATCCCCTGCCTGCCTGTCTTGTACCTGTATGTTTGTTTTTAATGTGTATATGTTATCTTATGTTGATCATTTTAGAGGATTCTTTCCCTTGAGACGCTGCGAGAGAGAAACAATCAGCAGTTGCTCATTAAAGAGCAGGAACTAGAGACAACGAGACAGCATCTGTCAGCTAAAGGAGGAGAGGTATGTACACATGACACATTTCTGCAGAAATATATATGACTAATAGAAATAGATATACAGTAGATATGTCCATCTAGACAGACAGACAGACAGATGTGGACATGCTGAGGCAACAGTTTTCTGCCCAGGTCGAGGAGATGTGTCCTTGAAAGTGCGCCTCAACTTGTGAAGATTGTTTGCACTTTCGGCATTGAATTGGTGGCATATGTATTGTTGGCAGTAGACAACTGTCAGAACGGGGGGGGAAAAAAGTCATACTAGAATCCCACTGAGCTGCCATAAAAACAGTTGGGGGGGAAAATAGCTTCTATCCTATTCTGACAGCTGCTCAGCTAAGTGACGTTTAGACAGCCTGCAAAAACTGCATACTAACACATGGTGTGTATGCTGTTCACTTGATATTTATAAACCAACTATCTTTCACTGTTGTGGGTCTGTGTTTTTGACACTGCTGGAGGAATCAATGCTGTCTATTTGAGGCTGTTGCTTATCCTTGTGAAATCTCTTCTATTGTTGAAGAAATAGTTTTTGTTTTTTAATTTAGGCTAGTCACAATGCCATCAGGCTAAAACTTGGAAATGGCATGCTGGTAAATGGAATATCAGCCATTTGTTTCCCCAGACGTCGTGACTGTGTAATGTGATTTAATCACACTTGCTTCTTTCTCGTTAACTTTCATCAACAAAAGTGCTTAAACCAGAGCTGCTCAGTGGGCAATGCCAGCAGACTGCTTTACTGTGTGAAGCAGATGATTGCTTGGTAGAAGATAGGGTTGCAAGATATTGACAAAATGTGATATTGCGATATCGATATTAATTTCGATATTTTTAAACACGTAAAATTACAAAAGTTACGGGAAAACGCATCAAAATAGATTCATAACAAAAACAAGTTTTCTTACAACACAAGGTTTATTTCAACTGACATATTGGACTGGTACAATATATTGCACACTTATTGCAACGCTTTCCATATATTGCGATAACAACATTGAGTCGATATATCTTGCACCCCTAGTAGAAGAGCAAATATCCGCAGCAAACTTCCTCTGCATGAACAAAGGTTAAGTGTTGGTGTGGTTGTTGTGGAGGCTAGTCAAGGTATTTGTTTATTTATATTGCTGTGTATTTCAGGTGGTAGCGTCACTGCAGGCCCAGCTGGAGCAGCGGAGGAAGGAGGCCGAGCAGAGAGACGCGTTGTTCCAGAATTTGTCACAGGAGACGGGGAACCTGAAAAACCAGCTGGCCACTGTTTCTGCCCGGTGCCAGTCCCTGGAAACACAGGCGGTGGTAGGTTGACCAATTTAAATCGCCTATACCTGTATAGATGTTCTCATTAGTTAGAAAAGTTGGCACTGCAATTAAAGTTTGTCTCTTTTTCCACATAACCAATTATCTTATTGATAATGTGTACCGTTTTAATATTGTAGTTGGCTTTAAAATATGTCTTAACTACTTTTGCTGGCACAGGTCATTAAAAGACTAACGGTATCATGACGTTGATGATTAAAGTGCTTATTCAGTATTTTTAGTTATTGATGACTTTCCCTAGGATATTATAAATAATTGTATTACAGGAAGTGAGTGTCAAAAATGTGAATGGAGAAAACTTAGATTATTAGAGCTCTGTCCTCTGCCGCCCGTTCTAATGTCCTCTGAGGCTCTGTCTGATATTTTGTGTTTTCTCATTTTGTTATTGTGCTGATGCAGTCGACATATTTTTGTTGAACAATAATATTTTGTGACAAATCAAATTCCAGTTTAGGGATCGATTGACTTGAGCTCCAGCAACGCTAGCGTCTGACTAAAGGAACATGTAGATGTATAACTTGATAAAAATTGGTATGACAGTTGCATCTGGCGGGGTTTTTAAATAATCACGGCACCTTTTGATCAGTAGCGAGTGCACCAAAGTAAAAGTGCATTGGAAGGAGACTTGTTTGGAAATGCAGGCACAGTTGTTTCTTTGTCCACTAGGTGGCACTGTGACGCCTCTGATCATTACCTTGAAAAGCTAATACATGGCACAAAATGAAACAAGTAAATGTTTTTTTCCATGGTTCTCTTTTTCAGCCATCAATACCTGTACAATAACACATCACTTGTGGAAGATAAAATAACTTTAGCCAAGTGACACTTTCTCTGTAGGATTGTATGATTAATATTACACCTATGGTTGACACTTCCTCACAATTGTAGACTCTCCTTTCGTATCAAAAAGCAGCACTGATTTCCAGTCGAACCCTTTTAATGCTTTGAACACAGCAGGCCCTCCCTGCACTCTCACAGAGCAGTCATCAGGATTCTCCTTAGCTTCTGGAGAGGCATAAGTGGCCAAATCAAATGCTACTGGCAATTGAAATGGTAATTCAGGAATTCTGATGGCTGAAGACTCACAGATCACATACGTCGGGGCTTTTGGGGCCCATAGTGAAGCCCAATTCAAAGTTATACCTCAGTATAATGTCTCTATCTCAATCAAACTTCAAAATCAATTAAAAGCTCTTATTATAACCATGTGCGTCACATCCTTCAAAATCAGCACTTAATCGAAACAGTGTTACCAAAAATGTAGTCCCTGTAGTCACATTATTGTTTCAGTTGTGGCTAGAGCCAAAACAATAGGCAGGTGTGGAGAAAGGAGTTTTTTTTTTTTTTTTTTTTTTAAACAAGAAAGATACCGATTTGTTTTTGTTCCTCATGAAGGTCATCAGAATGCTGGAAGTACTGTCTTTTGAATCTAAATGTTTTTAAATTGTTTGCATAACCCCTGCTTTGGTTTTCAAGTCGCTACTTTCAGACTCATAGTCGGAAAGTATTGCAGAGTATGTATACAAATGGATAGGAATACTTGGTACTTGTAGACATATGGTCTCTTTTGATGTCAGTGTCTGCAGGTGGATCTCCTTATCTCTGTCTTTTTGGCAATGTTCCAGGGAACTTTGCCTTGCCTTAGCTCCTTCTGCATTATTCACAAAAGCTCATTTGTAGGCTTAGCTTATGGGACATTTTAAATCCATCTGGAAAAAGTTGACGAGCTCATGATGCGTGTCTGGATGTGTGAGAGCTCACAGAGATGATGGTTTAGATGGCCACTGTGTTGAGCTTAGGTGTTGAGTGGGATCAGACATGTCAACCTGAGGGTCAGGGTGACATAATTATGAGATGACAGACGGGTCTTTTAGGGATGGATGTCGAGGAATTGGCTCTAGGGTTGGTGCCCTGGGTAGTGTTGCAGAGTCTATGAAAAAGTAGTTTAGATTGATCACTTGCTCGTGTGTGTGTGTGTGTGTGTGTGTGTGTGTGTGTGTGTGTGTGTGTGTGTGTGTTCATTTTTTTCTACGTTATTAAAAATGAAGAAGATGACTAATTTAAATCAGGAGGCCTACAAGTGATTTTAAGCCTGTGGCTGAATTGTGTTGTGGAATATTGGATTATTTTTCTATGCATAGCACAGAGTTTGGATTATTACGATTTGCTAATTAAAGCGAATCCAACCCATTTAATTTAGAAACCAGTGTAACTGAAAAAATAAGTTTATTTAGTCTTTAGACTTGGGTTTATTCCAAAAATGTGTTTTTCTCTCTACAGAATGGACAGTTACCTCCTGCCGATTTGGCATTGGTGCAAGATCAACTGAGAGACGTGAGTTCATTCAATGATTTACTGTGTGTGTTTTGTACGTGCCTGTTTGTAATTTAAGTATATACTTCCTCACTATTGAAAAATGCTTTTGTACCATAGCTTTGTACCTAAAAAATATCTCGCTCTTGTGCCATATATTTGAAGTATTTCATTTCATTACACTCTGTTCAGGGCCAGGGAAATGAAATGTTTTTCTGAAGTTCATCATTCAATGACTAACACCCACTTTTATGTCAATATCAATAGGTACTATCAACCAAGGACACACTGGGTATTACATTTCAGGATAGACATTTTGTTTATTTAATGCCACGTAGTAGTCTTAATGATTTTTAAAAACCCTTGGCACAAAACAATGCTGTTATCTACAAGAACAAAATACAGGAGTGACCTTGAATTGAACAGGTCTAATGTTCAAAATATGCGCAATGTAGTTTGTGAGTGTCTGCGTTGTGCTTCTCACCACCAGGCTCTTGAGAAGAACCAGCAGTGGCTGATGTACGACCAGCAGAGAGAGGCCTACGTCCAGTCCATCCTTGCCCGAACGCTGGAGCTGGAGCAGCAGCTGGCCCCGGCAAAGCAGCAACAAACCAAACAAGAGGCCACTTCACATGGTGAGGAATTGAATAGTAGGGCTGCAAAAATTTTATTTTATTATGTTATCGTCATCGCAATATTAACTAATAAATACCGCGAAAGGCTGCGACATATCGCTAAAGACACTCAGGCATTTTTATCAGTAGAAAACTGCACTTTAAAATGTAACTGTTTTTTTAGTGGTGCCTTTTTATGTTCAATTCAATGATACATTTGTTCAATAAAAGAATTTTGGAAATTATTTATTTTCATTTGTTTTGCAATTTGTTGTATTTTAGCAGAATACCGAAAGCAGCAGAACTGAGTAGACCTTAATATCTGCTTATTTATCGCAAGTAATATCGTTATCGCGATATTTAACATTATCGCACATTTTCATCATATCGTGCCAGCCCTATTGAATCGGCTACTTCTCACATTCTCCGCTTATTCACAACAAATGTTCATGAACAATGTAAAATTAAAGTAATTACATTGAACTTAACAAATGCTTAATTTTGTGCTCTGATGCAGACAGTGTGGATCATGAAATGGGGGAAATTAAGCAGTCCGATTCAGATATTTAGTTTTTTTAGCCTGTCGCCTTCTTAAAGCAACAATGTGCAACTTTTCCCTCTTCGGTCCCCCTACAGGTTGTCTCATTGGAACTAATAGGTTGCGCGGCTCGCCGCTTCGGTCGGCTGCAGTTCCAATGAGACAACCTGTAGGGGGACCGAAGAGGGAAAAGTTGCATAGTGTTGCTTTAATGCGACTTTGAGCAGATGGGAAAAGATTAGATGGGGAAATAATCCTGGAATTAAAATCCTTAGTAACAACAGTAGCTCTCTGGACTGTTTGGCTTTGACTAAAAAATGGCAAAACTTTCTATAAATCCTCAACAAAGACGTTGCCAAGTACTGAGAAGTTTACATTTGTGTTGCAGTGAATATTGCAGATTAGCTTCTCAATTTGCTTATGAACTTTGCCACTTCTTTTGCCAGCTCCTGCCAACTCAGCCGATCCAGAAAAGGACGTTGGGCTGAAGAGCCACTATGAGCAGTTGCTGTTGGGGGTACAGAAAGACCTGGAGAGGCAAAAAGATCAGGTCACCCGAAGCCAGCAGGAGCTCGATGTGCAGAGGGAACAGGTAAATGTTACAGGATTTCATTTAATTACTATTTACTCATTTCATTTCCAGGTCTTCGGATTCCGGATTCTGTCTAATTAATTCATATATTCTACTTTTTGTGGCTTGTGTTGCTTGCACCTTGCAGTCTCCCTGTGAAAGGGTTAGCACTGAATCTGCATGCAACTGCACTAACCCCGTTACATTTCTACATCCCATGGATTTAGGCATCTTTATAATTCATTTGTCACACTGTTTCGGAGAAACAAATACTCAAAGTGGGTCAAAAGTAGACAACGTTGTGAAAATTTGCGGGGGGGGGGGGTTTCCACGGCTGTGCAGACCTTGAAAGCTCAGGCCGAGCTGCAGTCTCAGAAGGAGCAGGTCTCCAGGCTCCAGGAGGAGATGTCGGCGCTGCAGAGCAGGTATGAGGACAAGTGCAGCGATCTGTCGTCCTTTCTGAGGCAGTACGAAGACAAGAGCAGAGAGTCGGAGGAGGCCAAGACGCAGCTGCAGGCAGAGCGACTCGGCAGCAGGTAAAGTCTGCTCTTGTTGTAGATATCAACATCTGCCTGGTGCAAAGAAACCACATAGGCCTATGATTTAGATAAGGCCGAACTGGAGATGAATTGGGACAATTACTTTCAAAATGCCCCTTACTATCAATTTTACTGTCTTAAATTCTCATTGGTCCACAACATAATGCCAAAAACTAGTCAAATATTTTACTGACCTTACTATGCTAGGTTGACAAACGCAGAGCTCAATAACTTTTATAAATGTTTTAACAATAATGGCAGGACATAGGTTTCAAACCAGAATTTTTTAAGTATTATAGAAGTGAACCGGATTATTCCCAATATTTATGTGGATTGCAAAATACAGACGTGCTCAAATTTGTTGGTACCCCTCCACAAAAAACGAGGAATGCACAATTTTCTCTGAAATAACTTGAAACTGACAAAAGTAATTGGCATCCACCATTGTTTATTCCATATTTAATAGAAATCAGACTTTGCTTTTGATTTTTTATTCAACATAATATTGTAAATAATAAAACAAATGAAAATGGCATGGACAAAAATGATGGGACCCCTAACCTAATATTTTGTTGCACAACCTTTAGAGGCAATCACTGCAATCAAACGTTTTCTGTAGCTCTCAATGAGACTTCTGCACCTGTTAACAGGTAGTTTGACCCACTCTTCCTGAGCAAACTGCTCTAGCTGTCTCAGGTTTGATGGGTGCCTTCTCCAGACTGCAAGTTTCAGCTCTTTCCATAGATGTTCGATAGGATTCAGATCAGGACTCATAGAAGGCCACTTCAGAATAGTCCAATGTTTTGTTCTTATCCATTCTTGGGTGCTTTTAGCTGTGTGTTTTGGGTCATTATCCTGTTGGAGGACCCATGACCTGCGACTGAGACAGAGCTTTCTGACACTGGGCAGTACATTTCGCTCCAGAATGCCTTGATAGTCTTGAGATTTCATTGTGCCCTGCACAGATTCAAGGCACCCTGTGCCAGGCGCAGCAAAGCAGCCCCAAAACATAACCGAGCCTCCTCCATGTTTCACTGTAGGTATGGTGTTCTTTTCTTTGAAAGCTTCATTTTTTCGTCTGTGAACATAGAGCTGATGTGACTTGCCAAAAAGCTCCAGTTTTGACTCATCTGTCCAAAGAACATTCTCCCAGAAGGATTGTGGCTTGTCAATATGCATTTTAGCAAATTCCAGTCTGGCTTTTTTATGTTTTTCTGTCAAAAGTGGAGTCCTCCTGGGTCTTCTTCCATGGAGCCCACTTTCGCTCAAAAAGCGACGGATGGTGCGATCAGAAACTGACGTACCTTCACCTTGGAGTTCAGCTTGTATCTCTTTGGCAGTTATCCTTGGTTCTTTTTCTACCATTCGCACTATCCTTCTGTTCAATCTGGGGTTGATTTTCCTCTTGCGGCCGCGCCCAGGGAGGTTGGCTACAGTTCCATGGACCTTAAACTTCTTAATAATATTTGCAACTGTTGTCACAGGAACATCAAGCTGCTTGGAGATGGTCTTGTAGCCTTTACCTTTACCATGCTTGTCTATTATTTTCTTTCTGATCTCCTCAGACAACTCTCTCCTTTGCTTTCTCTGGTCCATGTTCAGTGTGGTGCACGCAATGATACCAAACAGCACAGTGACTACTTTTCTCCATTTAAATAGGCTGAATGACTGATTACAAGATTGGAGACATGTGTGAAACTAATTAGTTTGAAATATCACTATAATCCAATTATTTATTATCTTTTCTAAGGGGTACCAACAAATGTGTCCAGGCCATTTTAGAATATCTTTGTAGAAAAAGCAATGATTCATCTCTTCTCACAGCTTCTTTGCTTTATTCTATGACATACCAAAGACATGCAAGTATACATGATAAAATAGCTTTTAATTTCATCACTTTTCAAGAGGAATGAAGCATTATTTCAATGAGCTGTAAGGGTACCAACAAATTTGAGCACGTCTGTACATTGCATCCAGACATGCCGTGTGTGAAGAGAGAAAGGCGTCGTCTGAGCGGTCAGACAGGATGAGAATGGAACTGGAGAATATGGACATCAGATTGGAGGAGGAGAGGAAGAGATCCGCTGAACTTCTGCTGCAGGTAACGCATCGGCTTCACTGTCAATAGATATCTGAGAATATTAAAATAAAATCCGATTCCAGATTTCTTTGAATGGGAAAGGATTTAAATGTGAAATGTGTTTTACTGATAATGTGGCCTCACAGGTGAATATGCTGCAGAAGTCTCTTCTGAGCCAAAATGAAGAACAGAGGAGACTCGCAGCACTGGAGCAACAGGTAACAGTGTAAATGTACTTGCAGTCACAGTTCACACAAGCAGAAATCTGTATCAAATGGTGGAAAACAAACGCTGCGGTCAGCAATTAGCGATTACACAATTTGAATGTTTGCCATGGAGGTATAGTTGGAAAATCCATCAGCTCAGAACTATTATGTAGTATGAAGCACATTGAGTTGTAACTATTGTGAGTGACTAGTTGTAGTCATTTTTAGACATCCATGCTGATCCCACTTGTGCAATTCAAGTACAATGAGTTCTTGGCTCACTCCTCATTTATTTCTACCCCTCCTAAGATCCAGCTCTCTGCCAAGGACTTTGAGAATGAAAAGATTGATCGTCAGAGCATGCAGCACCAGTTACATAAAGTACTGAAGGAGCTGCGCAAGGCCCGCGATCAGATTGCTAAACTGGAGTCTGCTGTAAGTGTAACTGGACATCATAACCACATGTTCATTATGTCTTATGTAATAGTATTTTAATTGCAATTGAAAGTATTATTCTGCCCTGATGAGAGTTGAATATGCTTTTAATGTATCACTTTGGCCCAAAGCTAAATGAATCTAATGTTTTGTGTTTCAGAAACAGCCAAACAGCCGTTTCTCAGAGCCCAGCTCTTACAACAACTTTGAGCGTCTTACTATCAACGACCCGCCTGGTCCGACATCTCCCTCTAAAGTCACCAACCTGCTGGACGAGAGTTTCCTGGAGTGCCCAAAGTGTCGGGCACCCTACCCCACCAGCCGCCACAGGGAGCTCCTGGCACACATTGACTACTGCCTGGCCTGAGCTGGAGGAGAGTCTAGGTCAGTGGTTCCCAGCCTGGGCATCGGGACCCCTCCTCACCCAAAGGCAAGATAGCAAAGCATGGGTGGGGTGGGGGAATCACTATTTGGTCAACCTGGTCACCATGGAACCTGTGGCAATGGCTATCAAGTAGACATTGCCTCATTTTTAATGGTTCATTAACCAAAAAGGTTGAGAACCACTGGACTAGATCACAAGATCCATGAAACTTAACCCCTTCATCATATTTTAAACACACTGTCATACACTGATTCCACAAATGCAGCACTTCTGTGAGCAACAAAGGTGAGTAAAATATATTGTTTAAACTCATCTGGAAGGCTGCTTACACAACTCATTCTATGTTTTATTTCCATAAGCTGATTAAACTGCAAAGTGGCCTGAGTACTCATGCAAGATGATTGCTTTTTTTATTATTTTTTTTTTAAAATACTGCCCCTGCTGTCATAATGATCAGTGGCTACAAAATTCTGATACGTTAAATACTGGGACGTAGTTGTGTTCCAAGCATGATTGTGTGCAGTTTCTATAAGCAAGGTTTGTGGTAACACTGCAATAAGCTTTTTTTCTTCACTCCAGAACAGATATTCAAATAGATCTTTGGCCTCAGATTGGGTTGAAATCCAAACAGCTGGAATACCTTAGTTATTAGTAAATACATATCATACTTTAAAAAATATATACAAAATATGGGAATGAAGGGACATTTTTAAAATGCTGCGTATGTTTCATTTTTTCTATTTACGAAGCTCTTAGTGAATTTTATTTTTGTGTGTTTGATGAAATTATTTATTCTTGGGTTGTTGTTATTTTTTTTATAAGTGAGGTTACTGTCTTTTTAGATGAGAGCTTTTATTTTCCATAAATATAAGCAAAGATAATTATGTATTACTGTACAATGTTCTGCGTTTATGATTGCCTTTTCTTGTATCATCATGGGATGTACCTTATTGTATTGTATGAACGTTTACAAACCTGCCTAATACCGTATGTTCTATTGATTAACCAGCTGTAAACACACTGTTCCTCCACTCCTAGTTCAAGTAATCCATACCTTTGGTGTTTGTGTAACATTTCCATTGTTCTGAAGAAAAAGAAATTACCCCTAAACAGCAATGGGTATTTGCCATTTTGACAGTATTGAGTTGTAGGACAAAATAATAGGGAAAATGTGTTTGTTTAATTGTTTTGTGTTCTTGACTACATTCATAGTCATAATTGTGGAATAAACTGGTCTGCAATGTGTTGCCTATAAATCCCTAGTTCCATTATAAAGTGTGGTGGTGTTTCTCTGTCTAGTGTGTTGCAGACAGTTGGACAAACCTTGCTGATCCATGCGACTTTAACCATGACCAACATCTTTATCCAACCTTAACCTTAACATTTGATTTGCCTAAACCTAACTAGACCATAAACGCACATACCATTGTCCATGCATGCTCCCCTGTTTGAGTGTAGCTCACTTCAACCTTTACATTTAAAGCTGGCAGCCCTGTGAGGCAGGAATGAGATTGCATGAGTTAATTCTCTTAATACTCAACTATTTAAGGCAGAGGATTAGTAAAGGTCCTCTCGGCGGGGGATAGGGGGTTAAGTTGCCCTCTTATTCCTGCTATCTTGGCAATGTGACTAGATGGACTTAAGACCGACAGACAGACACTGCTACACTGTCATCTTTTAGATCGGTTTTGGTTTTGTATAACATTGTTTTAGGCCAACTTTTGTCCATTTTGTGGGTGTTTTTTTTTTTTTTTAAGTTTGTTTTATTCGAATCATGTGCTCCAAAGTTGTTTTGCCATGCACTGTACTGTACAAAAGTGTGCAATAAAGATGTAAATCTCCTTCCAACACGACAGTTCTATGTGTACTTTTAGTCACAGAGTGTATTTCAGGGCCAATACTCTTTTTGACTTTTGCTCAATTACTAAACAAACTAAAGTGATCTTAGTGTCATAGCTTTGTGTTATTCACTTAACTTTACTTTGGTATTAAAAGAATCAGGCACTAGTGTATTCCATTTACCATCAAGCTGATGAAACACATTGTGTTCTATTACTGCTAAATGCTAAAATGTTTAATGTCTACAAAATTCCTCCAGCAGATGTTGAGCTATTTTGATGGATGAGTGAAAACTTATACCTGCTGGTGGCACTAGATAAGTCAGACACAGTTTTAGGTATTTACTTATTTTAATTTTTCTTAGACAATGTACATTGTGTGTGTATATATATATATGTATATATATATATATATATATATATATATATATATATATATATATGTATGTATATATATATATATGTATATGTATATATATATATATATATATATATATGTGTATGTATGTGTGTATATGTATATGTGTGTATATATATATATATATGTGTATATGTGTGTATATATATATGTGTGTATATATATATATATATATATATATATATATATATATATATATATATATATATATATATATATATATGAGCATTCAAGTTGTTAGCTGTCAGCTTGTCTTTCTATTTGCATTAGCCATGTGAATGTGACAGTTTATAGGTCACCATTTTGAGTTTATTTTTAAAGTAGAACACACTACATTCCCTTTTAGGATAGAGAAAGAAGAAAGACAGAGACTGTAGAGGAGAGAGAACTTTGGTGGGATTCAGTCAAAGACATGCAGAGGGGAGGGACACACTGTCCCGAAGGTGGGTGCTTCAAAAAGACATGTTCTGAGTGTCAACAGATCAGCTGCTGTCACAGAAACCTGCAGTGGAAAGAAGACAAACATTTAGCTTACTACAAAACACAGTATTTGTCTTAAAAAAATATATGATGAAAGCCCAAATATTAACAGCTGTAATGTTTTACTGTGCATTTTATCATAAACAAATGAGGACTTAGTTGAACTCACCAGTGTGTGCAACACGTCTGTATTTGCCCAGCAGGCAGAGGTCCATCTTCTTCTGGTGGACGTTGCGCTGGTCCTCTGGCCTCAGACCGGTCGGATAACGAGAGAATATCATTGAGTAGCTGTCCAGGCAAGTGCCGTCAGAGTCTACTAGTCTGCAGGAGTAGTGGATGGCGTAGTTGTCATAGTCTGTGTCAATCACCCAATGGTCGTCGTCTGAGAGCAGAGGAGGGAGAGTGTGAGGAGGAGAGGAGAGGAGAGAGAGTTTAGATTTTTTACAAAACCATCCTTTATTTGTGAACCGTTTTCTAAACTTGCGTGGTAAGTATGAAGCCAAAAACGTCTACTACACACTATGTCTCAGAGAGATGCTTTGATGTTTTGTTATACGGCAGTGTTTTTGCTCACAATAAATGCTACTGTTTAAGTTACAGTTGAGGTAAACTTCTCTTTAACGTTAAAAAAAGATTTTACTTTTATATTTACACATGTAGACATACGTACAGAAGTACACAAATGCTTTTTAGCTAACTCGCACATCATCCCAACGTCATTCACTGGTGTTTGAAACTAGATTTTGGGCTTAGAGAATATGTGATTATCTCTCTTTCACATGAATTGTTTTCTGTGAACGTGACCACTTTGTCAACCATGTATACACAGGTCCGTAGCCAGCCTAGTGGAAGGGGGGGGGTTCAAAAAGTGGACCTTTTGCAAACCACCCCTCTCTATGAGCCTGTTATACAAACAAAGTGCTGGGGGGATAAGAGTCCCTTGACATCATAACCAAGTCAACAGATGATGCAAACATATGGGTCATCATTATGGGTCATACTGCAGTTGATACAAAAACATTGAAGTTCACTTAAAAACACGGCACTTTGTGTCGGCGCTGGAATCTTGGTGATATTTTAGAGATTGCATGCCATGTCTAAAATTGTGGCTCAGCCTTAAAGTATATGAAAGTACAGTTAATTAATAAATAACTATACTAAGCCTTAATGTGATGTCAAAGTTACACTTAATGACATTTCCTGGTAAGCATTTGGTTTGATTCATTTTTCAGGGTCACAATGAAACAAGTGCTGCAGTTGATGATTAAATTAAACCGTTCTCTAAAGGTCAACAATCCATTTTTCCATCAGTCACTCCCAACTGACTATTAGTGTTCAGAATTAAATGTCTCACAACTTACTTCCAGTCTGCAGGTAGGCTGCAGCTCCCCAGTACTTCATCCTGAACTTGGCAGGATCAGGGGTTTCCTCAAAGGTGGCCAACATGTCGGCACACATTTCCCAATTGCTAGTGGTCAAAAAGAGATGGATGTTATGAAAGATCTGAGGCAAAATGGAGGAGATAAAGCATACTTCGAACTACGATCAAACATGTTGGAAGTCACACAAATTTACAGTTCAAGTGGGGGAAAGGTGAGCCTCCACAGTGAAGAACAGAACTCACTTGAGGATGATAACTCTGCCCTTAGCGCTGGCAGTCATTTTGCCATCTTCTGTGATAGTATACTGGGCCATGATGTTGTCAAGTAGGAACAAACCCTCTGGGTCCTTCTTTGCTATGGCATACCAAACACCTGCATACTATGATAAAGAAATCCAAGTGTGAGTCCACCTTTACTCCTCAATTGTTATCATTAAAAGCAAATATGTTCAAAACGGTCTAATAATTAGTATTACACAAAGTCTAAACAGAAATAACATTCCAATATATCTCTAACCAAATAACCTCTGAAGATAATACGACGAAGCAGATATAAATATGATGATAGTGATAAATAAATCTTCCAACTCACCCTTGTCTTGTCAAAGTTCTGCATGACCTGGATGTTGGCCACCTGGCAGTCCTGTGCCCAGGACAAAGCCAGCAGACAGAGGGCCACAACGTACCGCAGCATTCTACCACCACTTTGAATAAAGGAATCAAGATAGCTTAAAAAACAGATATTTTGGAAAAGCACCAATCATTTACTTTAAAATAAAAAGCTAAAACACAAGTCCATTGTCAATGCATACCTGTTCACCGAACGAAACGAAGTAGAGAGCTCACAGAAATCCTCTGTTTTTTTGTCATAGTTGTGGCCTTATATATAGAGTTGGCTAGTATTGCACAATGACTTCTGGAGATCTGAACCTCCCCTGCTCTCCCCACAGCTAGCAGGCCTTCCATTGGACAAACATTTACATAATTGCAGGCCCCAGTCCTACTGATTTGTGTGTTTTGCACATTTGGCCCACCACCCCTCTGTACCCCACCCCCAAAACAGTCAGAACTGCTGAGGCTTTCTTGGTCTTATAAAAGCAACCGCTAGCAAGACCAAGAGGACCATCTGGAACAAGCTTTACAATGCTTGTGTGGACACAAACACACACATATTTCACGCTTCAATGTATACACACACAGACACACACACACACACAGACACACACACAGGCATACAACTACACTTAAACATCATAAATCAGTGTTTTTTGCATGCATGGACTGAACCCCCCTTTTTGTGTGAAAAAAAATGGGATTGCACTAAATGCATGTTCCAGACCTTTCTCCCTTCTTATTTACCAAAAAAACTTTTCAGTAGGCATGAATGCTTCCTGGCAACATCCACCATATGATTGCATCAACTGTTGACTTGATTATGCTGTCAAGGGGCTCTTTGATATCGACCAGCACTGTGTTTGTATAAATGGATGACAGAGTGCTCAAGTCCATTTTAAACAGTAAATAATCAATGTGTATGTGTATTCTCTAAGCACAAAGTCTGGAGTTTCAAACACCAGTCAATGACGATGGTATAATATGCATAAGTTAGATAAAAAGGCTTGTGCACAAACACATTTCTGTACTTCTGTACATGTGTCTACAAAAGAGAGAGTATACATATATATATATATATATATGTATGTTTGTTGTTATGCTTTGGAAACACAGAGGTATTTTTGTCATGCCAATAAAGCAACTTGAAATTGAAAAAATTGAAATTGAGAGAGAGAGAGAGAGCCCAGCCAGCTAAAGCAAATGGCTCCCATAATGACCATGTGTACAAGAACCTCTTTGCTTTCAAAAAATAAAAAACATGCTGGCTTAACAACAGTTACTGTACATAACCAGTTTTCTGACTTGTTTAATTCTGCTGTTCCAGGTTTACACAATTGAATCATCATTTACAGTACATGCAAGTCAAGAGAAATATGGTAACTACTCCCTAACACAGGTCTGTATTTCATCTGACTTAAATCTGCTGTGGCAGACTTTTATAAATTGATGCTGTTATTGTGCACTGAGCTCATGTAGCAAGTCCTCTGAGGGCTTTGTTGAATAAAAAGAGCACAGCCAAACATCTGCAGGTTGCATAACCAAAGCCCCAGCGAGTGGAAAACAGCACAATCACTCATTTTCAGCAGAAATAATAGCAGCTGGAATTTGGCCAGAGGCAACGTTTCATAATCATGAAGACTGGCCAAGAAACTCTATATATGTTACACTGCCAGGCTTGTGCATGCTTTTCACATTGTGGGCTGTATAGTGGTACATGTCATGCTTTAAGCAGGAGTCAGTTTTTCATATTGATGGGGTATGAAACTTAAGTAACTTCATATCCCAAAAGTTCCCTCTCCAAATGTGGGATTGGGCCAAATACCTTATTGCTAAATACACAGCTTTTGAGCTTGTACTATAAATAAGGTTTAAGTTTGGGAATTTTTCATCCATTGTCCAAATTAAGGCTATGCGCCTATGCAACACGCAATATCACATAGTTCCTCTTACAAATAAATATTTCATTTCATAAGCTCAGTTTAACACACTAGTGTTTTGGTGATACGGCCTTATGTGGTCTGGTATGACCAGTAAGTTATGCATATGGTAGCTAATGTTAGCTAATGCTAGCAAACTTTAGAAATATAAGTTCAAGTTCAAAGTTTTGTTGTCATATGCACAATAAATAAACATGTTTCCCTGTACAATTCAATTATTCCTTTGCTGTCCACAGAATGCCGAACAATGTCAAATCTACAATATATACTACAAATATACAACCCCAAATCAGAAAAAGTTGGGACAGTATGGAAAACACAAATAAAAAAAGAAAGTAGTGATTTTTTTTTTTTTTCAAAAAAACAAAATTCCTATTTTGGTTCTTGCAACACATTTAAAAAAAAGTTGGAACAGTAAAGCATTTACCACTTTGTAATGTTGCCATTCCTTTTCACAACACTTAAAAGACGTTTAGGGACTGAAGACACCAAGTGATGAAGTGTTTCAGGTGTAATTTTGTCTCATTCTTGCTGCAAACAAGTCTTGAGGTGAGCAACAGTACGGGGTCTTCGTTGTCGCATTTTGCGCTTCAAAATGCGCCACACATTCTCTATTGGAGACAGGTCAGGACTGCAGGCAGGCCAGTCAAGTACCCGTATCCTCTTCCTCCGCAGCCTGGACTTTGTAATGTGTGCAGAATGTGGTTTTGCATTATCTTGTTGAAATATGCATGGATGTCCCTGGAAAAGATGTCTTCTTGAAGGCAGCATATTGTGCTCCAAAATCTCTATGTACTTTTCAGCATTAATGGTGCCATCACAGAAGTGCAAGTTACCTTTGCCAAGGGCACTGACACAACCCCATACCATGACAGACCCTGGCTTTTGGACTTGTTGCTGGTAACAGTCTGGATGATCCGTTTCTTCTTTGGTCCGGAGCACACGCCGTCCATTTCTCCCCAAAAATACCTTAAATACTGATTCATCTGACCACAGTACACGTTTCCACTGTGTGATGGTCCATCCCAGATGCCTCCGAGCCCAGAGAAGTCGACGGCGCTTCTGGACACTGTTAACATAGGGCTTCCTTTTGGCACAGTACAGTTTTAACTGGCATTTGTGGCTGTAACTACGTATTGTGGTACTTGACAAAGGTTTGCCAAAGTAGTCCTGAGCCCATGTGGTGATATCGCTTATAGATGAATGACGATTCTTGATGCAGTGCCGCCTGAGGGATCGGAGATCACGGTTGTTCAGCTTAGGCTTGCGCCCTTGTCCTTTACGCACCGAAATTCCTCCTCATTCCTTGGATCTTTTAATTATGTTATGCACTGTTGAAGGTGAAATAAGCAAACATCTTCCTATCTTTCTTTGAAGAACATTGTTTTTAACATTTCAATAATTTTCTCACGTATTTGTTGGCAAACTGGCGATCCTCGGCCCATCTTTGCTCCTAAAGGACTAGACCTTTCTTGGATGCTGCTTTTGTACCAAATCATAATTACAATCACCTGTTGACATCACCTGTTTCAAATCACATCATTATTTAACCAATTTACCTGATTACTAGCCCATAAATTGCTCTTGTCCCAACCTTTTTTGGAATGTGTTGCAGGTCTGAATGACAGGAAAGGATGTATATTTACAAATTAAATTAAGTTGACCAGACAAAACATGAAATATTTTGTGTTCACATTGTCTGCAATGAAATACAAGTCAAAGTACATTTAGAAATCACTACTTTCTTTTTTTATTTGTGTTTTTCATACTGTCCCAACTTTTTCTGATTTGGGGTTGTACAAAATAAAACATTTTTAAAAGGCAGCATGTGAAAAATAAAGCAATAATAATAATAACAGTAAACAGTGAAAGTTAAGAATGTGCAAACTGGAGAAATGTAAACAGTTGAGTACAGTTATCAGTATAAACTCCTATCCGCTGTTTAGGAGTCTGATGGCAGCAGGAAAGAAAGAGTTCTTTAGTCTGGAGGTCCTGCATTTAACACTTCTGTACCTCCGGCCTGAGGGTAGAAGTATGAACAGTCTGTGCTGGGGATGGGAGGGGTCTTTGACGATGGCTCTCCTGTGGACTCTGCGATGGTAGATGCTCTGCAGAGAGGGCAGTGGAGTTCTGGTGATCTTCCCTGCAGTCTTCACCACTCTCTGCAGGCGTTTGCGGTCCATAGCAGTACCGTGCCGCCGTACCATACGATGATGCAGCTGGTCAAGATGCTCTCAACAATGCAGCTGTATTGTTGTGTGACTGGCATTACTGAGTCAGTTTGCTGACTGTTTTTCAGCATATGGTTAGACTGGGTAAACCCCGCCCGATCTGCCGGCGATTTGATTTCGCCCTGCAGCTCAGTCTGGAAACCTGTACGTTTATCTATCCTGCTTCCGTTCACAATTTTGCGGGAACCAATCACAAACTGGCTTATCCACCTGGCGCGCTATTGGCGGGTTTAACATGATGACGATAGAGAAGCAACCAAGCAGCTTTTTGTTTACATTCAACAAGCCGGCCACCTAAGCGCAGCACTCCATGGCAACAACCCGCTGTCGCTGCTACGTCGCCCGGATCGTTGATCATGCCTCTTGTGCAGAGAAAATACAGAGCAGACTCCCCAGACCAATGCTCAATCTTAAATCTTAAAAGATTGAGCTTGGTCTGGTGATAGCCAGACTAAGTGAAAATAGAAGATGGGCCACCTTTAAACGAGAGTTAAAACGCAAACAGAATAAATAAAATTAAATGAATGATGATGATAGGGTAAAAAGAAGACCTCACGTAGGTGAAAGTCTATAATAATGTGTTTCAATAAGTGATTTAAAAGAAGTTACTGATTCAGCAAGCATTATCTCCTCGGGCAGGTTGTTCAAAAGCCGAGGTGCCCTGACGGAGAAGGCACGATCACCGCTGTTTTTGGACCTTGACTTTGGAAGGGTTAGAAGGGTACCGCCCCAGGATCTAAGGTTGCAAACAGGCTCATATTATAGATGGGGGTCAGCATTTCTGTGATATAACTGAAATGTAAATAAATCCTGCTACTTGGCTGCTGTTACATAGTTTCAATTTAGTAGGTACCAAAAAACACAAGATGTCAAAAAAAAAAGTTTTTTAAAAAGTCATAACTTATTCAATTAAGTTAGAAAACAAAATACCGCAATTAGAATCAGATAATGGAATCAGAAATATGTAATTATTCATCTTATTCATCATTACATTTGCCTTGCCTGTCTTTCTTTTCTCGCACACTAATACAGTTTTTCCCACTGTGAAATGGGCTGCTCTTATTCACTTCCACAATGTCTCACATCCACACACACCTTTTATAGTTCTCCCTTGATAAGCTTGCCTTAATCCCCAGGCAAGAAATAGTGGGGAACTCCTTGTCTTGCCAACCTGCCAGCAGCTTACCAGACAGAGCACTCAGTTAATAATAGCCAGCCATCTTTGTTTAGGGCCTTGTTCCCAGACGACCAAGTCCCAGTAATTGGCCAATTTCCAGTTACTATAGGACTGATACCTCCATGATGATGGTGACTTAATTAGAGCACACAGGCAGACTCCACACATTTACCATTACAGCTCTGAACACAATTGCTGCCAGTGGTTGACACTATTCAGGCTCTTCCTCCTCTGTAGCAACAGCGGTACCTAATGCAGGGTTGGCCCTCTAGGAGGTTTGCAAAGAAACCTGATAAAATGGCTTCTGCTTGCACAATTTGTGTAATTATGAATCGTTGGGATTACACTTTAGGATCGCTGCTAGCCTTTGGTCTTTACCTCTCCATCTTTTCACATCCTCTCCTGGTGTAGCCCGTGCATCCAACCTGACATTTGACCTGACAAGAGTCTCACTCTCTCCTGTGTTGCCCGATATCTAATGATCAGCGTCGGGATTTGCGGGTTAAGGACGCTTAGAGCAGGGGTTTTAATGTCATGACGTCACATGAATTAGCGGCCACTTTGATCCTTTCAGCCTCTAAACCGCACTCCTGTCCTATTCCCATTCCCAGTCTGTCGGTGGACACGGGAATGTGTTAGTTACTCCCTCGGGGACCGTGGAGGAGAATGCTACTGATCCACCCAACCCTGTAGGCCACAGCACAGCTTCCCTCTCCATATTTACACAGCCCCGCAGGTGATGCTTTTGTGAAAAGAGGACGGGGATACAGCACTACTCGAGTTCAAAATGGCAGACAAGGATAGCGTGGAGAAATACCTGGAGAACAACCCGCAGTTCGCCAAAGAATACTTTGATAAGAAGTTACGCGCTGAAGCGCTGACCGCCGCCTTTTCTGCAACTGTTGACGTCAAAGACACCGCTTCCTTCAAGGATGTTAACTCTATACAAGAATCTGCCATCATCTTCGAGCTGGTCCAGGAGTTGCAGAAACAGGGAGAGATGGAGGAGTCCCTTCACAAAGTGTTGCAAAGAGTTGCCCTGATCTTACAGGCCGACCGGGTCAGCTTTTACTCATGCAGGGCGAGAAACGGAATACCTGAGCTCGCCACTTGCCTCTTTGACGTGACTCCAACATCCAAATACGAGGTGAACAAGGTTCATCCGCAGGTTGAAATTGTGTTCCCTCTCGATATGGGTGTCGTCGGTTTCACTGCACATTCCAAAAAGCCACAAAACGTCCCCGACGTCTCAAAGGTGAGAAATAGCCTAACGAAGTACCCGCGCGCTGTAGTGCGCGCGCAGAGCAAGAAAGTTTCGTGTGCGTGACTCTGAAGCTGTCAAAAATGTTAGAGATGTGTCCTTGTTGTTGTGGTGATGTTAGTGAAAATTGCCTCTATGTCCTTGGTGGGTCTTACACATTTTTTTTTATAATCTTGAATTTGTTACCTGAAGGTATGTGGAGGCTTTACACAAATCAGCCGCGCTAAGTTTTTCTGAATCTGCACAGCATCATATTCCCACATTTGGGGCCGATTAATAAATTACCACCACACTTGTTTCTATTCACTGTGGATCTGTTAAAATCAAGATCATTTTTCAGTTTGGTCGACCTATATTTATTTATAGCCTAACGAGTTCCTTGCTAGTGTTGCTTTGACATTAAGTTAAATTAAAATAGCTTCAAATATTGATGAAATGTATTGATTGATTGATTGAAATGTATTAGATAGAATAATAGACAACTCAAATGTCAAAATTAGTAATACAACATGCAGGGGCATTTTTATGATTTCATATATTGTGTCACTTATTTCAAAGCGTCAGTTTAAGCATGCAACAAGACTTATGAAAACTCAGCAACTATCAGAATTATGTTTTATGATTATTGTCATGTGTCCATGCCTACCAGCACCATTATTCATCAGTTGGATTATTAAAATAGTCATTTGAAGAATATTATGCTATACTGACCCATCTTGTCCATTGACAAATTGGAATGCAGCATACATGTCTTCTGCTGCACAGTGTAGCCAATAAAAGAATATTTATTACTGAATAAACAGCCAACACAGTTTATTTATTTAAAAGTAAGATCAGACAGCATGTTGCCGTCTATTTGGAACAAGTCAATGTTAGATGCATTATGAATCTTTCAGGCAATTAAGGAGCATGTGAAAACAACACTGTACTACATAGAATGAAATGAACAGTGAGATTGTGAATGTGTTGTTGTACCTGATATTCATTCTTTTTTCCCCCCCTCCCGATACAGAATCAAAAGTTCTGTGACTTTGTGGACAAACAGACTGGATACAAGACTAAATGCATGCTCACTTTCCCTCTGGTCGCTGACAAAGAGTGCCTTGGAGTCTGCATGGCACTAAACAAAATAGGAGCCGACGCGTTCACTGATCAGGATGTGCTTGTAAGAATACACACTTAAACATGCACATTCAATTTTATCCATACTGATTTACTGAGTAAGCTGGAACGGGGTTGTATTTTTCACACTCATTCATAAATTGAACTTGAACATGACCATTGAATATTATTATGATTAGGTTGTCTTTGGCTTAAGAAGTAGCAGCTAAAATCCACACCATAGTTGCTTGTGTGCTACTTTAAAAAAAAACAACTGTGCTCTGCCATTTAAAATTAGCAACTTAATAAAGATTATTGCTGTAATTACATCTCGGTAGGGTGTAAAACACTCCAATTATGTCAGTGGGAGCCAATCAAACCTGACTGACTTGACTTGGTTGCTTTTGAACATTCAACTTTAATAAAGGCATACTGATTTAATGCTGGGAATAGGTTATGTCTGTAATAGTGTATCAAAGAACATTCACTGCTGTGTCTTATTATTCAGACGCAGTAAACTCACACCAAGGCACAGTTCTTTAAATAATCAACTGGGTCAGATTGGAATTTTGTTCTTGCTGGGACTTCTGAGGTTATAATGGTGATTTACAGGAACTGAAAAAAGAGAGTAAAGAGACGTAAGGAGAGGACATGGCAGAAATGATGCACATGGCAAATGCTTAAACTGCTCAGATGCATAATAATGTCTGATATACTTCTCTTTCTCTTCACATATGATCTAAAATGTAAACAAAAATGTCAATATTGTAAATTCAATATCTACATTTTATTCTTAGGATACATATTTTATACACCCATCAACACTTTGCTGGGGGAAATGTAGCCACATGGAACCGTACTTAAAAAAAGTTCACATCTGCCACAGTCTTAAATCTGCTGTTGTGTATATTGATAAAACCTTTAATCTCATTTGGTCCTTAGCTCTTCCACAAGTACATGAACTTTGCCCAAGTCATCACCCTGCAGCATTACACAAACTACATGTTCAATGTGGAGTCCAGAAGGAGTCAGGTAATCTGAACCTCCCATCATGAGGCACTGATGAATACTCTGTCCCCTGTTAGTTACCTGTTATTTCCAATGCACTGAACCAAGCTCATACTATTTGCCATAGCTAAACATTAAATCAGCCCCATTCATTGCTATTTTCCCCCTTTATAGGTGCTGCTGTGGTCGGCCAGTAAAGTGTTTGAGGAATTGACAGACATTGAGAGACAGTTTCACAAAGCGCTCTACACTGTAAGGATCTATCTAAATTGCGAACGATACTCAGTGGGCCTGTTGGACATGACCAAAGAGAAGGTTGGTCTTCCAGAATAGATTCACTTTTACACACTGGGTTGAATAGATAGCATTCATGGCTACCGGCATAAATAACTTTTATTGTCTATTTTTTTTTTCCCTGCAGGAATTCTATGATGAATGGCCAGTGAAACTGGGAGATGTGGAACCCTATAAAGGACCAAAAACACCAGACGGCAGGGTAACAAACTTATTTTTCCATTTTTGTGATGTGTGTAGTACTTCAACTTTTCTATTGTCGGACGTAGTTAGAAGATGAATCAATCGTTTTCTGCTTTTTTCTACAGGAAGTCATCTTTTACAAGATCATTGACTACCTCCTGGAAGCCAAAGAAGAAATCAAAGTCATACCGTGAGCAGCAGTAGCTACAAATGCCCTCATTCTAATACAACACATTTCAAAATACAGCCTAAAAAATTTAAGCGCATTGTAAATAACAGTCCTGACCTAGTTTTAGTAAGAGTCTGATCTCGCACAAATGAATGCATGAAACATGCATGCTTTACCACAGACAATTCTGGAGGGTTATGATGAGTGTTTTTTGGGTATGGTTTCTGTAGAGGCAACATAATGCATAATGAGAGTCAGAACTGTTTCACTTTCTTCTCAGAGAATAACTAGCTCACTCCATCTCCCACAACTCAGTATGTTTCTCTCTTTTTCAGTGGTCCGCCTGCAGATCACTGGGCTCTAGTTAGCGGCCTACCGACCTACGTTGCAGAGAATGGCTTTGTAAGTCTCTTACCGATGCTGCAGAGCAGTTCATTATGATAATCACTATTATGGAAGCGTAAAGACAGAGGAGAACTGACTTGTGGATGGGTCACAGAGACATATCAACATCTAATATAGTAACATAAGAATGTAGTGAAACAAAGTGAGTAATATTGACAAAGTAATGAATACTAATAGCAAAGCGCCGGACTTTAACGTTTTTAATGTGTCTGCCTGCAGATTTGCAACATGATGAACGTGGCTGCAGATGATTTCTTCAAGTTCCAGGTGAGGAGACTTTTACTGTCAATCCACAAAAAGGACACACAACACAATTCACACCAGTATATGCATGACGGCCCTTCCTGTCTAATATGCAGATTTTTATACCAGACCTTTTTTGATGCCCGTATTCAGGAAGAATGGACAACTGATTACATGGTTTCAATATTTAATTTCAATGTCTTTCAGAAAACGGCTGTGGATGACACAGGTTTTGTCATCAAGAATGTCTTGTCGCTGCCCATTGTCAACAAGAAGGAAGAAATTGTGGGCATCGCCACCTTCTTCAACCGGAAAGACGGCAAGCCATTTGATGAACACGATGAACAGATCACTGAGGTCAGCACCACGCGTTCTCTCTCTATCTTTTCTAACTGTCTCCATCATATCCCATGTCTCATTCGGGATATAATGTTGTTGTCTGTGTCGATGCATACATTTGCATATAAATGAAGAAAAGGTTGTAAAAAACGCTTCTTTGAGATATGGAGATATGCTGTAGTGCCAGCTTAGTGAATAAAAGCATATATAGAAAGATTAGCTAAGTTAATGAGGTAATAACAATAATTAGAAGTAGGTCAGGGTGATACAAGGGGGCGTAGCTAAGTTGCTTTTTGCTTGGATGTGTTTCTTTTCTCTCATTCCTTCTCACTCTCGTTGTTTGTGTCAGGCCCTAACTCAGTTCTTGGGTTGGTCAGTGCTGGTCTGCGACACCTATGACAAGCTGAACCGTGTGGAGTACAGGAAAGATATCACCCAGGAGATGCTCATGTACCAGACCAAGTGTACCAAAGATGAGCTGCAGTCCATTCTGGTCAGTATCAACCTGACTTTGCTCCACATTTTCCTTCCAGGAGCCTACCTTTGATCGCATTAGATCAAGAGGCCACTCAAGCTGGGATTAAAAGCAGTTAAATGTTAATGTGCCATGAATAGCCTTTTGAGTAGCAGTCATCCAATAGCAGCTATAAGAGGGCTAAGAAAAGGTCTGGTGGAGACAATGCAACAACAGTTACTGCTTGGAGCACTTGTCTGAAGTGTTTGAAAACCTGATGTTTTCTGCTTTTTGTCGGCAATCTACGAATTCAATCTGTTCCTTTCAACGTAAATTATAACTCATTGTTCTCTCTTTTATAACCAGAACACCAATGAGAAGTTTGACGCAGACCCCGAAGACTGCGACCCGAAAGACCTGTACAAACTGTTGGTATGTTTTGTTTAAACCTTCAGGACAAATACTTCCAGTGAAATGAAACGCTGTGACACTTATCATTATCAATTACTTACTCATCAAAGCATAAAGGTTTGGATGAATTTGTATATTCGTACACACTTATTTCATTTAATATCTGTATTATTTTGGATTTTGAGAGTGGATTTCTAGAGAGCATAATTTCATTTTTATTGGAAAATCATTTTCTCTACGTTTTCCATACCTTGATACTAATCGTCTGTACTTTTTACAGTGTTGAATGAGTCATGGATGTCTTCTGAGTGAATTGTGTTGTGCTTTTGTTCAGAGAGCAACCTGCCCGCCAGCTGACAACGTCAACGGAGAGAATCTGTACCTGTTCTCCTTCAGTGACTTCCCCGTATCAGAGTTCGACCTCATCAAAGCCGGCATTCGCATGTTCTTTGAGCTCGGAGTTGTTGAAAAGTTTAAAGTTCCTCCAGAGGTGAGTCACGTAGTCAGACACTGACTTCGATGTGTCTGCCCTAACAGGATTCTCTTAACGCTTTCTTTTGGGGCATATGAGTCTATTCTGCTGGGAGGAGAGAACTAGGTGTGATGCTGTAGCTACAAATCTGAGTGATGCTTGAGTCATGGCCACGTCTCGTCCGAAAGCCCTCTAAAATGATTACATTTTCCATCCTTTTCACTGTCTCTTTTTTCTCTCACCTTGTTCTCTGAGTCATACCCTCCCTCTCTCCCTCTCAGACATTGACCAGGTGGATGTACACCGTGAGGAAGGGTTATCGGTCCATCACCTACCACAACTGGAGGCACGGCTTCAACGTAGGCCACACCATGTTCTGCCTGCTGCAGGTAACTTCACCACTTCACAACTGTCTGTTTTTTTTTTGTAGACAGCCGGATATGCTAATACCTTTTACACTACAGCAACACCACATGTGGTGACAGGTTAACAGACCGCTATGTTTTACAAGAATGTGTGAACCACCTATATAGGCTTATAACATGCTTTATTTCATCATAAAGTTAATTGAGAATCGCACCAATGCAGGTAAAATGTTCACATTAAGTATACTGAAATGAGAGCATTGCAGGGAATTCAAATGAGTATTTGAAGGTGCCCAATATTTAGCGTTATGTGCTACAAATGAGACCATGGTTTTATCGTGTTCTGAGCAGGTACTGCATTTTTATAGGTCACAATCTATACCACTCAGCCAGACACCTGCACATAATAATCCATGATTTTTCTCCTCCGCCTTCAGACAGGGAAGCTGAGGAAGTACTACTCCGATCTAGATGCCTTTGCCATGGTGGCTGCTGCTTTCTGCCACGATATTGACCACAGAGGGACCAACAACCTCTACCAGACAAAGCAAGTCAAAATATGTTATTGTGTGTGTGGAGGACGTGCGTGCATGTGCGCGTGTGTAAACCTGTGTAAATATATTGTGCCGTTATTTTTCTTTCTTTTTTTCTGCAGGAGTGCACATCCTCTAGCTAAACTTCATGGCTCTTCCATCATGGAGAGACACCATTTGGAGTACAGCAAGACGTTAATGGGTGAAGAGGTATGACACGTTACTGGACAATAAAAAAAAAAAAAAATCAAATCTGACGTAAATGTAAGAACACACATTTTGACCACTCTTTGTCATCTCTCGCAGGCCCTGAACATCTTCTGCAACCTCCAGAAACGTCAGTTTGAGCACGTGCAGCACTTGTTTGACGTCTGCATCATCGCCACTGATCTGGCCCTTTACTTCAAGTAGGTTCTCTGAAATACTCTGACTGCTCCCATGCTACAGCCACGGACTGTCTGACTATAGCTGATGTTGCTTAACGGTTTAGCTGTTTGTCTTCTGCGGGTTTTCTGGAATCAATTTGCGTCATTTGTTTAGTTCGGTTAGTCTGACTGTCTGCCATCTCATCACACAGGAAGAGAACCATGTTCCAAAACATTGTGAATGCCACAGAGCCGATGCCAGAAGAAAAGCAGGCCATTGAATATATTTCCAACAACCCCACCAGGAAGGAAATCGTGATGTATGTAACTGATTCAAGCCCAAGATAATACAGCTACATTCTGTTGAGTTGAGTTGAAATGTGTTTGTGAGAAGATTTCTGAAACAGCGGGCCCTTGCATCGTCAGTAGCAGGGTGTTATCTTGTCCTCCCTGATTGTCTGCCTGTCTCTCACCTCCAGGGCCATGATGATGACAGGTTGTGACTTGTCAGCTATCACCAAACCCTGGGAAGTACAGAGCAAGGTGGGTGGCCTTCACAGCCTTCACACGCGCTGATTAAAAAAGAGTTTGACAGTTTGTTCTGCTAAAATCAACTGATAGAGTTCTACACATTGCATTATGTTATCCTCCCTGTCATCAGTCTCTCATCTGTTTATTCAGCTTGAAATATGTTTGGTCCTAGCTCAATCATTTTCAGATGTATTACATCCCAAAAAATATATATAGGGGTAGCAGTTATTTTACTTAGAAGAATAGGAAATAGAATAAGAAAGTATAAAGCCATGACAACTAAAACAAGCTGACATCCATAGGCCGCTTGTATTACAGTGTTTGTTGTTCTTTGAGATCAAATGCTAAACAGCTTTTGTCCATGAACAAATATTGAAAATAACCCCTACAAGATGAAAGAATGTCCTGAGAGTGAAATGTGTTTACTATATTTTTTGCCACTTATTCGCCACTTTCCTCCCTTTGTCTTTCCCCTGTGTCATTATTTGTTCCTCTTGTCTGTTTCTGTCCAGGTGGCTCTGATGGTCGCTGCTGAATTCTGGGAACAGGGAGATTTGGAGAGATCTGTTTTGGACCAACAACCAATTGTAAGAGTCATACCCTTCTTGTGCCTCAATTCTTTTTTTCTTTTTTTTTTTTTTGATTTCTCAGGATTGTTTTTCATCTGAAACTCTCTCCCCCTCTGTCTCTCTCAGCCTATGATGGACAGAAACTGTGCCGAACAGCTACCCAAGATGCAGTGTGGTTTCATCGACTTTGTGTGCTCATTTGTGTACAAGGTAATGAACAGCTTTCACACTGCATAGCAGAGCAGTAGGGTTTTTATAATTGATGAAGTGAGGGCGATAGTTTCAAGATGGATCTCAAAGCGTAAAAAAAAGACAGATGTGGATTTTGCAAAAGGGCGAGTCTGGCCTGTGCTCTGTGTTGCAACAATTCATCTGTAAGTGCTGGAATTTAAACACAGTCACAGTCTAAGAGGCGTGTACCGATATAATCCTGCTTCCATTTTATTTTGATTTCCAGCAAAGCACCACACAAAAACATATTCTGCTCATGACTTGATTTCGTTCATGTTACGATTTTGAGACTTTCAGAGCGCATGAGCACTACAAAACTAACTAAACTGATTCATTAACCTTACTCCAAGGCCCTAGTTTAAAGTGTGACTTCTGTTTTCAAGGCAATAATACTGATTTTCAAGCTCCCCTCCGACTGTGCAGTAAATACTAATCTGTAAAGCCTGTTGTGTTCAGTTTTTGATTAGACCGTGTCAGAAAGGTGTAGGTCAAACTAATAGAGCACTTTGTAGGAACACAAAACAGCATGTACCGTATTGATGATCTATAATGCCCTTAAATTAACACATAAATAAATCCTACAACATACAAAATGACCATTACGTTAAATGATTTCTCACTGTTATTATTAGCTTTACAGTGGTGTTGTTGTAGCTTCAACCACGTTATGGTGCATAACAGGATGTATAGAGATGAACCTGTTGAACCCAGCTGTCCACAAGAGGAATGTCAGTTAGCTGTTTGTGAGGATGGTATTTGGACAAGAACACCCATATAAATCAACATGTCGCGGTCTTCCCTGCGGCATATGTATTTTCGACACCAGCATTTTTCCTTCCTGCAAGGTCTTCTCCCTCTGTGCTTACTGACATCCAGTGTTTTTTTTTCTTTTCTTTTATTTATCAGGAGTTCTCCAGGTTCCACAAAGAGATCAAGCCCATGTTTGACGGTCTGAACAACAACAGGGCACACTGGAACGAGCAGGCTGAGGTATACAACGCAAAGATGAAGGCCATTGAGGATCAGAAGAAGAAACTGGAAGAAGATGAAGCCAAGAAAGGTATAAAAAACATCTAAATCTATGTATATTGGTCCAGTTAATGGCCTGATGGAAGATCAAGTGTTCAGTAATGAGAATAATCCTGTATCAATACATCTCTTTTATTTCTGTGTTTATCTAGCTGGAGGCGACGGGAAGTCAAAAACCTGCACCATCTGCTAAGCTCCTTCAGTGCTTGGATCTGGACTGATGCGGTCTGGTTAGGACTAATCTAGGCTACGCTAGCCTATTCTGGTCTGACAACTAGTCTAGTTGGGGCTTGACTAGGCAAGCTTGGTCCGGTCTGATCTACACCAGCATAGTGTAGTGTAGTGCTGTCCAGGCCTGTTTGGTCTGGTCTGGTTCAGTCTAGCCTACTTTAGTCTAGTGTAGTCAGGCCTGGTCTGCAGTCCAGTCTGCAGTCCGCCTAACTATTCTCCAAGGATCGAAGAGTCAGAAACAAGAAGAAGTAATGTTGGGACTCTGACTGCAAGAGAAGCCTTTTTGACTCAGAAGACGCGATGTATTCAAAACTTCCTCCTTCCACACAGCAATGAACTTTAAAAACATATATACATGGACAACATATATTTCCGTTTAACGTAGCAATAATCCAAACATTCATGACATGTATGGTTTAATCCATGGTTGGATAAGCTCAGATGATGTAAGCAAATGTTCCAAGTCAAAGGCTTCAGTATAAATAGCTCAACTAGGGGACAGCATGTGCTGCATGTGGGGTGTATACATGCCAAAGCAATAGTTCATTAATAACCACATAGTGTAGTAGTTCTGTACGTAGTGCACAATGCACTCAACTCAGCTGCTGCTGTTTTGGCAGCGGCAGGCCATGTGTGAGTGCGGGTAGGCAGGGTCAAGGATCAGAGGAATGGGGTTAAAAGTCTGTTTTGGTTAAGAGTTCAAATAGCATGAGTTGTGGAATTATTTTTCTTGAACACGAGAGCAGGAATCTGCAGTCTGAAGGATCTGTTAATGCTGTATGACAACTCTTTGAAACTCAGATACAGCGTGTGACAACGTGCAGTCCACAAGGGCTGATGTCCCTTACCTCAAAAGGCGCTGATGAGTTGTGTGCGGGTATATTTATTTTAATATGCAATCTATCTATATAGAAATCTTTTTTTTTTTTTTTTTGAATTCTTCGTCTGACAATTTTGTACTTAAACCGTCTTCACGGATGGAGAGTTTGAGACGAGCTTGGGCGTTCGGAAACTGTGAACAAATGCACGCTAAAATCACATGCAGGCATCAAGAAAATGTGTTTATTGTCAGCTTTGAAAAACACCTGTAAGCTGTTGTCCTTGTGTCCAACGACCGGAAAAATAACTAAATTTAAAAAAAAGTAACATGCATTATATTTACACCAGTGTTTAGAGCAAAATTACAATTCCATATCGTTTCAAAAACGTCTTTTAAACATGCATGATTTTACATGTATATAGTTTATTACATAGAAATTGTAAAATGTAAATTGTGTAAACTTAAAAATAACTAATAACTGATTTGAAGGATGTACAGTAAAAGCAACCCTTGCTTCTTGTAAGGAGTCACAGTCAGTCAAACAGGTCACAGTAGATCACCTCTTGTAAGAAGATTGGATAGGATTTAATCTGATTGCCAGCCAGCGTTTGAGATCCACACCGATTAGACTTTAAATACTTACAGAAGAGCTAAAGCAGGCTACTAAAGCCTTGTATATATATATGCAGATGACTTGTGTTTCAAATGTGGCAGATGCAGCTATAGCATCATTGATTTTATGGGGGTACAGGCCAAAGTCTCTTTCTTCCCTGATGCAACAGTGAATCTCGCAATAACTGCTGTTTGATGTACTGTCAGTGTGAATCTCCATGTAAACCTGAATAGGATTTGATCTGGTCAGGCATCTTTGTTGCCACCCCCTCAACTTCCTGTTACACAATGTCATCTCGTCTAATCAACAGCGCATCACTCAAAGGCACTTAATCCTATCAGAATGGCTTTGGGACTATCTGGAAACTCCTTTTCTGCTGCTTTGAGGTGAAGTGAGGAGCTGTTGTGGTTGCTGGAGGCAAAACTGTGCAAACACATTTACTGTTTAAGTAATGTGATTTATATGTTTGACCATGAATTTACCTCATTCCTTGATCCTGCTGTACACATTTTACATGAATGGTTACACCACCAGTTCTGTCTCCAGTGACAAGAATGACCCCTCGCTTTTTCCTTTTATGGAGATATCAAATTATGCACTGTATACTTTCTACTTATCCCATCAACTGTCTTTCAGACATTAGAAATCTATAATTTGACATATGAGATGACTATGTATGTATGTGTCATGAGACGTAATATGTGTAAGCAAATAAAAGAATTTATGAAAGTGTAAGAACGGAGAGAATCACTTTTTCTCAATATGAAAATAGGCGATACTTCAGTTTTTTTTATCTACAATTAACGAAGGTTAGACAGACTCAGAGAGCAAACTTAAGAAACCTTGGGCTTAGCTGCGACAGCACACATTCTTAGTCATATATCGTGCAGGGATCTTAGAGGCTCCAAAGCTGGATGAGCCTCCGGGGAAAGAGGATCAGTGGATTGGTTCTGATCCCTGCTCGAAACTATGTTGTCTGGGCATGTTCTTCAGCATCCTGTGTCCTGCCGTCTTTAGGTGTTTAGGGGTCAGTGGGTTGCAGAGCTGCCCCCCTCTGTAGAAGCAGTTAAACTGATTTAAATAGCTATATCCTGTATTCATATATTCTGGATTTCCAATGAGGGAGAAAGAGTAGATGTAATTTTAAACTAGCTAATTCTATGTCTTCTATGTTCTATTTGATTCCTTAAAATGTGGCAGAAAGAGGAGCTTTACATTTTAAAAAGTTGTTGAAGGGAAGAATCTTTCACCAAGAAAACATGTTGACAACACAATTGATCAACTTTAAATGCATCCAGGTGTACAAATATAGCCGGGACCAAACTATATCCCACCGCCACTCATGAACAGCAGGCTGCTATTACTCAGTGCACCTTTTACTACACTTAACCACCTGTTAGCTAAAGACTGCCATGAATCACACAGTAAATGACTTCTTCTGAGAAAGCAGAGAAGTTAAAACGAGACAGACAGTAAGAGGTAAAGTAATTGGATTTATTTAAGCCAAGGTCTATAATCTCACAGCAACCTCACGCAGTTTCTTTCTCTGTGAGTTGAAGTCAAGGTAGCGCTTCAATCTGCCCTTGGCCAGAGGGATATCTTGAGCTAATCTTGTAAAAGCAGAGTGCTTGAATCTTTTGTGTTACTACTATTACACCGAATGTTTACTCGCAGAGGAAAGATTATTACTCTGGAAAATGTACCAAATCCAAAGTGCAGATTCAAACAATGAGAAAGAACTAAAAGTTTAGGTAATTCTCACATATTAAAACAAGAGTATACAGCCATGTGTGACACCCCTCCAACTGTCCTGGAGGCGGCCCTGGCCAACCTCAGCAGCCAATCAGCAGCTGATTGAGCTCACCTGGCCCTTAGCCTATAAAAGCTGGCCCATGTGCTCACTCTGTTTCGAGCCTTCCTACAGCTTACGTGCACCCTGAAGTACTTTATTTTGGTTTGCACCTCCATGCATTCCTGACATGGCTAAGCCTCTCAATTGTTCATTTGGGTTAACCTCAGTTTGAATAAATTCCTTGATTTAAGTATAACCTTGCATGGACTCAACAGCTCTGTGAGGCTGTACTTACACTGGGGCTTTTGAGCTAAATGTTAACGTCAGCATGCTCACAATAACGATGCTAAAACGCTCATATTAAATTAGTGCAATGTTTATCATGTTCTCATCGCCATGTTAGCATCTTTGCTAATTGATGCTAAACACAAAGCACAACTGAGGCTGATGGGAATTTTTGACATTCACAGCAGGAAAAACATAGGTGTGAATAATGACAGTAATGATGGCAGGATTCCATTTAGCTGCTTTGGTTTCAGGTGTTGTGAATGCTGTATTTATAGTATCAAATCATAACAAGAGTTCTCTCAAGACACTTTACAGATAGTAGGTCTAGACCACACTCTATAATTTACAAAGACCCAACACTTCCAGTAATTCCCCCAAGAGCAAGCAGTTAGTCGACTGGGACACTTAGAGCAATCGTTAATGTTATTAGCAACACCTGTGCTTTTCCTACTATGACAAGTCAAAATGTCTGCTGTGAAAAAGGCCTGTCGGTTATGCAACTAGTAGTCATAAACCAAAGTATTGGAAAATGGAAATTTTTATTTGATGTTGGCTTTAAATGAACATTTAAGGCATCACTAAAGTAATTACAATTCACCCAAAAAGGAACATACATATCTGAACCAAATTACATGGCACCCAGCCAAAAGTCGTGGAGACATTACGATCAGCGCCAAAGTTGAGGACTGACTGACTGACTGACTGACGGATTGAAGCAACCATGACCATTCGTGGTGATAGTGGTGGGATTGAAACTTAGATGGTGACAGACATGTAAAGACTCGTGATAAATACAGGGTAGCATCATGTTTATTTCTGCAGAAGTACTGAAACAAACCTACATGCACACAAGACTCTAAGCAAGACATGCTTAATGTCAGTGGCGTGCAGAAGGAAGTGTTCTCACAGCAGGGCTCCCACTGAAAGCAGCTGTCAAAGAAACATGTCTTCAAAGTACTCATCAAACTCCTCCTCCCTAGACAGATACAACAAACAAAATCAGAGAAATGTTATTTCGTTTACTGCACGGTGCTGCTGACACAGACTGTTAAATGCTTTGTTTGGGTGGCCCCTGATTTAACTGGAAGTGTTATCACTATGCTTTTGTTATTTCATTTACATTTGATTCAAGTGTTCGAGACAATATGAAAGGATGTGGGGGAGGAACAGCACTAGGACAGAATACAAACAAATAAATAGTGGCAGCCAGCAAAAAAAGGACAATTTAAACATACCTCAGAAAGGCAAATGACTTTATGTTTTCCATGATGGTTCTGTTTCTATGACTTTTGTTCATATAGTAAATGCGCTTGAATTAACCCTTTTCAGTAATGTTCTATCTTTCTGAGAGCAATTCAAATGTCAGGAGAAGTATGACAGGAGCAGGTTAAAGGTTTAGCGACTCTCCTGACAGTTTGGAACAGCTTTGTGCGGGGTATCTAAGTGGTCTAGCTACTGTGCTATATAGAGATAGTATCCTATGTAGGCTAAGTCGTAAAGACAGTCTGTGATGGTTTTACAGCAGCTTACTGGGTGAGATTTAATATTAACATTCGCTAGATTTCAACCTCACCTTGACTTTTCCTCCACGGCGGGAGCAGGTCCTCGCCAGTGGTTGGCTTCCGATTGGCCCTCTGGCTCATCCCCAGCTTCAGAGTCTAGTAAGTGAGATTTAGAAAGCTATCAGTCACACTTCCAGAAAGGAAAAAATAGGTTGAGCAATAACCCTTATTCATCAGTATTGATGTCAGGGTCTTTACTGACCGGCTGTGTTTCTACTAAAAAATGAAGTCCGGAAACCTTGGTCAGATATGTATCTGACCAATCAGCTGATGTTTAGGTAGCAAACTAAACATTGCAAACAAAAACTAAGAGATGTAGATTAAAAACCAGATCACATTGCGCGAAACAAAAATTATAGGTTAGCTCCGTCAGCCCCCCTAGATGTGGCCCTAATATAAAGTTTCCCTCATCAGGAGACAAAGGCCTTTTTCAGACTTTCAGCTCAATTCCGTTTTCTGGCATATCCAGATTGATTTTAGAACGTCTGGACAGCTGATTGACATTTGGAGGTGGTTTGAAATGTGATACCAATTGGATTTCTATAGATGTGTCTCAGTCCGGTCACTCAAATCGGATTTTGTGGAAGTGTCTTTTGCGTCACTCGCAACGTGACACACAGCGACAACATCAAATCCAGAGTGAAGGAAGTGCTGGGCAGAATCTATGCTGCTACTAGCAGGACGCTGTGGGGGACAACATGGAGAACAACAGTCTGTGGACAAATTTGTCTGCTTTGGGGGGGGGGCGTAACAATGGACATTCATTACTCATGCTATCGTGTTGGAAAGCCGCGTCACCATCGTAGCTACGTAGTTACTGACACCTACGTCAATACCACAGTAGTCTGTATAGACTACGTTTCATTTACGGGATTGTTCCGGATGTTCCTCATCTAGGCCGGATGTCCCTAACCATCCGCTTTCTTTGTGTTGGCATTCAAAACTCTGGTTGATTTATTAGGACTATGGTTAACTGCTCCTCAGATCTCTGCAGGGTAATCGAGACAGCTAGCTAGACTATCCGTCCAATCTGAGTTTGCCGGTTGCACGACTAAAACAACTTTAGAACGTTACACGTTCCACCGAAGCAAGTTCCTTGATGATTGTGATTGGTTTAAAGAAATGCCAATAAACCAGAGCACGTTTTTCTCCCATCCTGGAATGTTGTGTGGACTAGCCAGACCTTCCTTCGCAGCGCCGTGGAGAAAGGTCTGGCAATGGGAAACATACCACAGCAACCCATGCAGATGGGTTGGTGATGTCTGGACACACAAATCCAATCTGGTCACTTTCAAATAACAATGTGGACAGTCTGTCTTAAAGATCGGATTTCACAACCAAATCAGATTTGCTTGCAGTCTGAACGTAGCCAATTTCAATAACCCCCTCGAACGCATCGCTCACAAATTACAAGATATTCCAGGTTTCTAATTTAATCAGCATATATATGCAATATATGCAACTTAGACAAAGAAAGGAATAAAATGTGTTTGTTTGTGTGTATGGATTCCAAAGTATGTTGAACTCAATGACATAACCCTGGACAGAGAAAGTTTGTTGTTGTGTACACACTACCCACCCGCCCATCCATCCATATCCTGGAATAAACAGAACAGGGACATGGGGGCAAAGACATACTTCATTTCACGCTGTTCACGGTGAAGGGCAAAATGACAAGGAAAAAAGGCAAACAGTCGAGAGGAATGCACAGTTAAGAAAAAGCAGACGCGCTGTCTATTACTATTAACCACAGGACTAATGGATGTGTTTCCATAAAGGGTTGTCAGGGGGAGTGTCCTGGCTTAGAAGCCTGGGGGAGTAGATCAAGTCTCCAGTGTGTGTGCTTTTAAAAATGCGGGAGGTACTGTGTGTGTGTGTGTGTGTGTGTGTGTGTGTGTGTGTGTGTGTGTGTGTGTGTGTGTGTGTGTGTGTGTGTGTGTGTGTGTGTGTGTGTGTGTGTGTGTGTGTGTGTGTGTGTGTGTGTGTGTGTGTGTGTGTGTGTGTGGAGTTATGAACGCTACCTTTGTCCGAGTCCCGCATCTCCTCTGAGCTGCTAGAAGAGGCGGAGCGATCTGTCGAGAAACAGAGTTGCAAAATAATGTTTTACTTAAAGGAAACAAATAAAATGCATAATAATGTCAAAACACAATAGAAAACATTAACACAGCTGCTCCCACAGGTTGTTCCCATCTACTGGGATGATTAATGGCACAGTTTATTTGGCTAGAAGAGGAGAGGAGTCTTACCTCTGTGTCTCTTGTGTTTGTGCTTCTTGGAGTGTGAAGACGATCTCTTCCTCTTCTTCTTCTTCTGTGGTGGCTCCTGGTTCTCTTCTGATACCATTTTAGTCTTTACTTTCACCTCCTTCCTCCTACAAAACAAAATCCCACTTTGAACAAGCTGTATTTACAATATAAAGCAGCACTATTTGTAAGGCAACCTAAAAAACTTCAGCACCAAAGGCACTTTCAGAGGCGCTTGAATGAATCTTAGCTAGAGGTTTGAACAGATGAATTTTTAAGTCTGCTGGAACACTCAAAGGGACTTTTAAAATCCTAAGCAACTGTGAAAAGCCTGGATATGACATATCTAAAGCCAGACCTTTGCAGATTATAAGTCTTTATTCGGATCTCATTCATAACCACCTCAAGCTACATTATCACATTCAGTTGTCAAGATTCCACTTAAAAGAAAAAACGTGATATACACTTTGACTGGTAAGAAGTTTGTACAGGAGACATAAATCAGAGTTTGAATCCTAAACCCCAGCATGCTACAAAATAATGTGTGCTGACTGTCTGTGGTGACCTGCCCTACTTCTAGCAGACCAGTGCACTCTTCACAATATTTCAAATCATTCATCACGGTTATGTAAAAAATGTCATAAAGGCAAGAAGTACTTACTTGTGGTGGTAATTGAGTTTAAAAGAGCATTCAGGGCATAGTCCTACAATAGAAACAACATGGCATAATCATTAACAACTCAAATAAGATAATGGTTGTGAAAAAGTTTTCATTGTTTTTAATCTCATTATTATTTACAGCAATTGTAAAAGTGCTGTGAGATGAATTATTGCGCTTATTTTAGTTATTCTTATATGATTTATTAAGGGATGACTCCTTAATGAAGAGCACATTTTCTTAATTTTACTGTAAGCATTAGACATGAGTATTACTTTCAATTCATGTTGCTTGCAACTGAAATGTGTAAATTGTGAAAATGGTTCACCCAGATATGTATATACCAGTATCGTCTGCATACATGTGGAAACCTCCTCCATGATGTAATTCTGATAAATAATATTTTAAAATAAACTAAAGAGAAGAAGACCAAGGACAGAACCCTGTGGAACTCCTGTTTTAATTTGTCGGAAAGATGATTTCTCACGGTTTATAATAACACAACTAACTTTTGAAAATTTGTAGAATGTGCATTTAAAATGCTTTGGTGTTTTGAAAAATGTATTTATTAAATCATATTCATTAGTTAAGTGCAACAGCATCCCTATCCTATTACATTTCTCCAATGTGCCTTACTAAGTTCGCCAGATCATGTTTAATTTCGGTCACAACATTTGGGACTGTCAAAACATTTGACTTAGAATTAATACAAATTGAAAAACATTTTTAGTTAATGAGGAGAAAACATGTTTGGATATGACCTGTTGTAGTAGCTTGTTAAAAGAGCTTGTCATTTCCTGCTTGACTGGGTTCAAGATAACAGGTGGATCATCCCATTACAGTAATTATTCTTAAAGGATTTTCTGCAGTATGAAACCCGAAGGGGGATTATTATGAACCCCTACTAAGCCACAGCCACATACACAGACTTTTTTTTTTTTTTTTTAGAAAGAATAAACAGAGAAAATGAAAAGATAATGTGTGTGTTCAGCTTACTGAGTTTGACTAATGCATTTTTCTTCTCGCCGTGTTCCACATAGGCAAAATTCACCTCCCAGCTTTTTTGGCCTTCCACCTTCTCGCAGCGTTTGTTTCCACACTGGAACTGACCTGGAAGACCAGATAGCATATGTGCTGTATAACATAGATTTCAATTACATTTACATTCATGTTATATTTTAGGCATCTATCTTTTATCTACAGCAATTTACAATATGCATACAAGCGAATATTCGTATCTGTTGATAACCCTGACAGTAACATATTATATATACAGTATTATATATATATATATATATATATATATATATATATATATATATATATATATATATTACTGTAATCTATATATAATATACCACAGTGTGTAAAGAATTAGTATGTATGATATAGACAGAAGGAATTAAAAAGCACAACAGAATGTATAAAAGTAAAACAGAAAGGCATAGCAAAAAAAACTAATGTTGCATTTTAGGATTGAGAGATGCAGACCAAGAATCTCCAAAGGCTTCTGATTCTGTCAGGCAACCTCCAAACTCTGCTGCTCTCCCCTCACCCCCCTCCGTCTATCTCTACACCCCTTCCTCTTATCCCCCTGCTCCTTCTCATCTCCCTTTCCTCGCCTCACCTCATCCCCTCAGGCCTCCCTCCAGCCGCTGCACAGCCTGCCTATTATCCCTAGAGGAGCTTAAGGTGGCATTGATCTGGTCTCTGGGGTTCCCTCCGATTGTAATAGAGGGAGCGAGTGCGTCAGAGCAGTCCATTCTTGGCACAGGGGCAGGATATGCACCTTACTCTGAGAGGAAAGGATGCATTCCCTCACCTGCCTAAGATCAAGACTTTGTAAACATTCAGGTAAAGTGACGCTGGCTGTCATGGCCTTGGGCCACTTAATTAGGCTATAAGGAAGACTTTCTCTTCTGTATTAGATTAAGGGTGTATGACGTCAGCTAAAAAATACACACCTGGCTCCAGTCCTGAGTTGTGATGAGGTAGACTGTGTTTATTTGGAAGAACTTGGTATTATATTTAATTAGGTAAAATAAAAATTGGTAAAAATGTGAGTTCTTAGTTGAAACAGTCAATATGCCAGTGCAGCTCTAAAGCAGAATCTTGAGCTGTATTTGTATATATTTTTATGGACTAAAAGACACCATATGGATAACTTTGCAAGCAATACAAATGTAATATTATTACTCTGATACCCTTTGATCCTTAACCTTATTGTATTTCAAACTCTATGGCTGCTTACCTGGATGATTCTACAGTAAACATAAATCCACAAACTTTTCCGCTTGATGGCATCAAGTTCACATCTCTAATTTTTCTAGATTTCCAAACTGTTAATTCGTAAACTATACAGTTGATACAGTGAAACCAACTACATTAGAAGAATTTAGGATTAACACTTTTAGTCTGTCAGTCATCATCAAGGATATTAGAGTTCATCCTGGGACATAAATGTTGGTCTCTCTACCTAATTTCATGGCAGTGCATTTGGAGGTATTTTGCTCAAAACCACCAAGGATTCAACCTCATGGTGCCACTACAGACGATGTCATTGTAATACATAGTTTCCAGGAATGTCTGTACTAAATTTCATGGCAATCCATCCAATAGTTGTTGAGATATTCCAATCTGAACCAATGTGGTGGTCTGATCAACTGACCAATGTTGCACAGCAGCTACATGTATATGTTCACCTAACTACTTTTAAAATGTCTTAAAACTTGAAAAAGGTTACGTGTATAGAACCTGCAAATGCCAGTGTATCCCTTTAAATCCTTAATGACTGGTGCTTTCTGACACTGTATGGGTGTGACTTGGGACAGGGCCATGATCTCTACTCTGTCCCAACGTGACGCCATGAGCAGTGACCAGTGTCAAGAGAATCCTGTCTTCACCATCATCAGTGACGTCAATCACAATCGCACTAAACTTCTCCCATGACGTCCTCTTTCCATCACGCACACAACAAAATCAATTAAAGACATCTACTCTATGTATACACCAGCTTTTATCTGTAAAGAAAGGAGGTAAAAGCCTGTGCTTGTACACAAAACTGAGCGCCCTTGAACAAGGCACTGAATCCCCTTGCTGCTGCAGAGATGCAGCTCAGTGTTGAATAGAAAAGAATGTTATATATTCAAAGGTTACAAGGTGGAGAGTGTGAATGTGTCTGACCCTCTGGCTACTCAAAAGTACAACCCTGACAGAGTGGAGTCAATAGAAATGTGTTTCCAGGCAACTTCTTTGCCGAAATGAATGTCAAAAACTGAATATCGGAAACAATTCTTAGGAAAACTAAGAATCGCCTGTTTTCTGATAGTTTTCAGCCCCCTGGTCCTACATTTTTCCACATGAAAGCTAAAAAGCACGGCTTTAATTGGTGGTGTTCTCAGAAGTGCCACACAGAGCATCAATGCATTACAAAATAAGCGTTACACAAAAGCTCTTGTATGGGTCTCTGTTGGATGTTTTAGATAAAAAATGATCTCCACTGTGTTTCGTTGACAAGTATTGGGAATCCTCACACATCAGGTGAGGCCACATGTCCATGAAAAGAGCTGACACCAGGTTGACTGAGTAAACTCATTAAGAAAAAAAAACTACTGTCCTTCTACGTCAATGGTTACTAAAGCCACCAGATGGCTGCATGATTAACATTCACTGAATGAAAATCAGAGTAGCAGCGACCTGAGCCAGTGTTCACTCATGCAACTGTTAAACTGTTAAAAAAAGTCAAAGAAAACATAATGAAAATAGGCTGTTTTATTTTGAGAAAATATTATAATTTTGCATCAAAGTTCAAGGGGTATTCTGACTAAGCTATTGCTATTAGACCAATCATGTCAAGTTGATTGAAAACATTTGTGCCTGTGGATATATCTCTGTTACTTGAGACCAGCTGACTTAGAAAAAAAATATATCTTATTTAAAGGAATGGTTCGACGTTTTAGGAAAATATGCCAAGAGTTAGATGGGAAGATCAATACCACTTTCATGTGCGTTAAGTATGCAGCTACAGCAAGGAAGTCGGTTAGCTTAGCTTAACTTAGCTTAGCATAAAGACTGGAACTGGGGGAAACAGCTAGCCCCGCTATGTCCGAAAGTAACAAAATATGCCTTTAGCATACAGACATGAGAGCAGTATCCATCATCTCATTTAATTTTCAGCAAGAAAACAATTAAGCATACTTTCCAAAATGTCAAACTAAGACTATGCTAAAAAGGTACATAAAGAGTAGTTAATGTCAAGAGTGATCAGTGCTAGCCATTTTGTTTCGTGTCCCTAAAGTGAATTGAAATTTCTGTCAGAATGCTCCATTTATGTGCAACATTGAGCTTGTGAAGTCAGTGCTGTTTTGCAGTCAACTCATGATACTCACTACCCCCTACCCTCACATCTCCTGTGGGAAATACTGAACAATCCACACTCTCTGCCCCCAGGCAGATGTTTCAAATATAGGAAAAAAGTAACTGGCATCCAAAAGACTGATTCTTTTTCCAACATCCACACAGTCCCACCTCTGACTCTGGATCAGTTTTAGCCTTTTTATGTCCATCTTTCATATTGACAAGCAGTTCAGACTGCTGACCTGAAGTTCAACACTCTCTATTCCTGTAAACTAAGTAGACCAAAGAGCATGACATACTACTGAGATTATGAGAACACAGGCAATGCTAAAGCAACTGTTTAAAGCAACTTAAAGGCTCTCACCTTTAAATTGAGCCATCACTTTCATTTTATCTGAACTGAAACTGGTGACAATATTCAAACCAATTTGTTAGCAGACTAAAGTGAGAGTGTAGTGGCAAGCATGTTAAAAACATGTTTTTAAAGACATGAAAGTTACATAAGCCAATACCATTGTCCATTTACTTTGACAGGAGGCCCACCAAAAATAAGCCTGGCCTTAACTATCTTTGGTCCTTCATGCCCTCTTGATAGCAAGACTAAAGCTCAGAAGGGGGACACACATAAAACATGACTTGGAATCAAGTGTCTGTTCTGTTATTTGTCTTAAAAGGTGCCCTGCCACACGTATTTCATTACTTTGTGGTAATGTCTGAAGTTCTACCATGGACTCCGTAAAAAAATGCCTTGGTTACCTTGTTTCAAGCCATTCTAGCGTGGTATAGAAAGCCTGCAGGAAGACTCAGCTCGATTTCTGCCAGTTCTCATTAATATTCAACGAGCTAAGCTGCTTGACTCTGATTGGCTAACAGCTAGCCAATGAGAGCCTGGCTATCAGCATCCTTTACCCAGCGCAACTGGGCGAGCTCATGAATAGTAATGAGCTCAGACTGACCAGCTTTTGTAATTGGCCTGATTTCTCTGCTTATTTCTTTTCAGTGGCTAGAGCTGACAGAGGAGGTAGCAGTTCATTTTCACATTCATGACATAACACAAACACATATGGACCTAAGATATTTAAAAAAAAAAATACAAGTAAAAACGGTTTTGTGTGGCAGGGCACCTTTAAGCCACTTAGTCATTGTATCCACATTACTGATGATTATTTATCTAAAATCTCATTGTGTACATTTTTTTGTGAAAGTACCAAAAGTCAACCCCTACAATAACGACGATAGCAATAACGACATTGATGTATTTGGTAAAAAATATCGTGATATTTGACTTTCTCCATATCATCCAGCCCTACCTCACATATTGACATTTTATTGGAAGCAAAGAAGATATTTGGCAATCTAAGCAGTGCATGAGAAGGAAATTACATGGACTTTGGTGAAGCAATGCTTTTAGAAAAGTAAAAGTTAATCTCATTCTCCAAGATTTAAGATCTAGGGAAACTTAGGCGGATAACATGTGATCCTGCTCTCATGTGCGTGATTCAAGGACATATTTAACTTCTTTCTCCTTTTTTAGTTTTTAAACATTTCAACCTCTAAAAAGAAAGAAGGAAACCTTGTGCTACTGCACATTCCTTCGTCCCATATCACACCGTAGCCATGAAAAGAAAGGTCAGCGTTCTTCATAATCCACCTGATTGGGTGAGGAGTAGACACCATTACCTAATACCAACATGACCTGAAGTACACGGACAGCAGGAAATGATAAATGGATGATTTCCAAAAAGGTGTCTGTGGCAGAGCGGAAGTACATTGCCCCTTTACAAGGTAATGCAGGATCAGTTTAATTCGGGAAAAACTCTGTTGCATAATTTATCTGTAAGCAGACGTGGAGTCTGGTCATCTGACAATCACTATAACTGAGCCTGGACTAACATTTCATTTCAGGTGGAACTAATTTGATGACTCATGTACAGATTTTGCATTCAAGTGCCTGTGTTTGAATTATACTCCTCATCAGCCTTCATATCAAACCAAACTAAAGTCATATTGAGTCCATGATAAACACTTCATTCACCTTTAACTTGCAAAGCTTTTAACTTTCAATTTGCACAAGCTTTATTTTCTGCATGTCTGAATGAGGACGTTGGATCCACCTTACAGGATTGGATTAGTATTGATTTCACTGGAGAGTTTAGCGCTCTGTGCTCTAAATAGTGCTTAAGAAGTATTTCTGTGGTAATCATTAATGTAAACAAATCACAGCCATGACAGTTGAAGTGAAGGGACTCTGACCTGATCTAATCCCACTTCCTGTAGAGTATTGCTACAGGGGTGAACAGTCAAGAGTCCAGGATTACACAGTCTTAATCTGGAACAATATATTGGCTTAGTCAGCTTTCTCAGACATTCTGTGTATGTTTCTGTGAGGCTGCATTGATGTAAACATTTTGTTCAGCACATTATTCGAATGTCAAGTGTGTGAGCGTGTGTGCACGTGTGTGTGCGTGTGTGCGTCTTAAAGCATATCAGTGAGTTGCCGAGGCAGGTTTACCCTCAGAGTTGGTGATTTTGTCCCTCAAGCAAAACCTATAAATCTGTCATTGTCACACGAAGGAGCGCTAGACAGAGAGGTGGTTGTACTAATCCTGAACAATTAATTATCAAAGTGTTGCCAAACTGTCAAAGTAGGCTCTGTCACAAGTGCAGAGTTAGAATGAGGGTTCTCTTTGAGTGTGAGGCATAAACAGGAAGCCAAAATGTTAGGAATGGGGGACCATTTGTGTGAATCGACAGATCGATCGACAACTGAACTGAACGCGAATAGTACCCGAAACAAAGCGAACACTCAAGTGAAAGGTAATACATTTTAAGGATTTGTGAGGCCAATCTGGCAAGCCAATAAGGCAAAGTGAAACAAGTGTATTTGTATAATGTCACATGTGGAGAGACTTGTGTCAGGAAGTCTCCACTGTATGTTATGTGCTGCTGTGTAAATTGCTCTGTACATCTCTGTGGCCATCTAGTGGAGAATGTTGTGTAACTGTTTTGTGGGCATGTTAGTAGGAGAAACCTTAGATGTGCCCTAAATCCATACTACATACTAATTCTATACAGAATGTACTTCATCGTTATAGCATATTGTTACTACTTAACAGCTTTACACTAACAGGAAATTATACTATACTTTTCCAGTATGAGTACACTACACACTAAAACCCTGCTTAAAATGAGGATGTAGTATGGATTTGGGACACGCCGCTTGTCCAAGTGAATACCTTCATTGAGTAAAGGTGACTCTTTAGTTAACAAGAATGTTTTGATGAGTTTCTCTTATCCTATAGAATGTAAGTATTATACTACACAGTGTTTCAATAAAGCTCTATACACAAAAATATGTATTTAAAAAAAACATGCAGAAGTGTATACACTCAAAATTAGGATAATGTTGAGTTATGTCATACCTTTGCCAGAAACAACTTCATTCTCAGTCCGCCAACGGAATCCAAACTGTTGTGGGCACACATTTAAATAGACAGACACATCAATTACAGTTTTTCCCTCAAATTAATCTTATAATCTTAAATCAAGCCTTATACAATTATAATAATTTAATAACTCAGTATTTACCCTGTATTTGAATATCATAAATAGCCTTTGGTGCTACAGAAATAAAAACTGAACTGAGGATGTGGACAGCTGTAAAGCATATCTCCATGTAAATATTGTTTATAATTATTTCTGTCATGTTTTCTTGTGAAAGGACACTATGGATGCACATTTACATCTTACTGCCAATGTAATTTGGTGTGTATGTATACAAGAATCAATGAACAAATGGTGCAGTCGTTTTTGCCAATGCCTTTACATAGCATCATCTGCATGCTGTCACACCGCATTTACACAACACAACGGATCAAAATCGGACTCAACTTGTGGGAATCATGATGCAACCCAACACTGTATTTACAGTCATTAACAAATGTGAATAATTTGTGAGAAAATCGGGATTTATGTAGCAAGTTTTGACTAGACTGATGATATCAGTTTTTAACTATAGTGCCTCTAATAATTATAAGTCAATTATAGGTGTTACATCTGTATGTCATCTGTCAGAGATTTGTCAACCTCCTAACAGTCACACTTGAGAGATATTTGAGCACAGCGTCATTGAACCAAACAGTGCAGCTATAGAGCCTTAAGCACACTGCCCTTGGGTTTAACATATTGTCAGTTTTAAAGCCTGGCCTCAAACCAGAATGGCCCAGTGGACACTAGAGACGGAGCACGGTGCCAAAACACATCATACCTCGAACATTTATTCGAAATGGAACAGTGGTGGTGGGGATTAGTGTCTGAGTTATGAAATTTTAACCTTTGCTCCACCGCTGGGCCAATTATTGTCATTTTGGAGCACAGTGCAAAAATGGATCATCTTGCCAAGTCCTGGCAGCAGTGTCTGGGATGGCTGATACTACATTCTGTGGGCGTGGTAACTTCTGTTTCACCTTAAGAGAACTTATGTTTCACTTTATCTTTTTCCTCAGCTGCTCTAACAACCACATTTTATCTGGGGGATTAACAAAACTAAAACCTCGTTTCCAAAACAGGTGCAAGAACATAAAATATTTTTCTATTTTGTGTCCGGAGGTATTTTCCCCATTAGTCAACACTGAGTTAACAGGAGCCTCCTAATGATCCACATAATATTCATACAGTACGTGATCATTTGGATTCTGTCAAACCTCATAACAACACAACACAGCACAGATACAAAAAACACTACAACATCAAACAACTACTACTGTTATTATAATAATCACTAATCGTCACACGACATGAGCCATCTGTTGCGATGTATGTCAATAAATCATTCCATCACACCTTGTTTTCCTTGTATCTGCTGAGATCAGCTATGCAGTACTCTTTAAACAGCTTGTCGTAATACTTCTTGGCAAGTTCTTTTTCCCTGGAACAGAATAAGTCCAGAAGTCATGTAGAAGACAACACAAACTTGTCTGAAACAGAATGTTAGAATCAAAAGCACACTGAATGTTAAAGCCGCCTGTATGAGTAGTTGACTAATGGATGATCACCATGTCATGTCTTCCTCGTCCTCGTCCCTCCAGAGGAAGCGATGATTCTCACGCAGCACATCCCCATCTGTTTTGTCTTTGGCTCTGAGAGAAAGGAGAGATTGAGATGAGAAGACGAAATATAAGGAGATAAGGAGAAAATTACAACTGGTATAATTTGTAAATTAAAAATCTTGTTGGATGAAAACAATGCATAACGAATGTTCTGTTATGGTTAACATATTCTCATTAGTTGTGACAGCATGGCAACTGATTGTCAAGCGTGACTGTGAGACACTACTTACCCAGAGCGTTTGAAGTCGGCCATCTGTCCTCCATAATAAAGTATGTAGTCACCGACAAACTTCTTATGACGCTCAAACTGGAGACATCTGCTTAAGGTCAGTCTCTCTTTGAATGTTAACTTTTGTAGCACTCTGAACAGATTTTTTTTTTAAATTTTATTTCCAACATTCCTTAGTTTTAAATGGAGGCAGTTAAGCACTTGATATTATTTTTGTTAAATTATTGTTTTGAACATATGTATAAGGCATAATGTCTGTAGTTTCATCAACTTGGCTGCATTATCATTTCACATTAAAGGATACAGCATTCAATGATATCAGGTGGGCTCTTCTATTTCTGGCTTCCTCTCTGAAAAACAGAATGGAAATAGTTATCCCAAAAATAAAGAAAGATGAGATCATGTTGACTTCATTCTTCTCAAAGCATGGGTTTAAAAGAAATAGTGTGTGACGTTGTATACGTCCAAAGTGTAAATAACTGTATTATTTAGCTGGCAGAAAAAAGCAGACACATAAATGATGGTCTTATTTGGTTTTATTAGAACTTAGAACTGCACTTAAAATGTAGCTCAGGTGCGTCCCATTTCTCTTAATCATCTTTGAGATCTTTCTACATCTTAATTGGAGTCCACCTGTGGTAAATTCACTTGATTGGACATGCTTTGGAAAGGCACACGCCTGTCTACATAAGGCCTCACAGCTGACAACACACAGAGAAAAAGCCAAGCCGTGAGGTGGAAGGATGTGCCTATGGAGCTGAGAGACAGGATTGTGTCGAAGCACAGATCTGGGAAAGGCTACAAAAAGAAAAGTCTGCTGCATTGAAGATTCCCAAGAACACAGTGGCCTGCCTCCATAATTGTTAAATGGAAGAACCACGACTCTTTCTAAAGCTGGCCGCCTGGCCAAACTGAGCAATCAAGGGAGAAAACCCTTGGTGAAAGAGGTGATCAAGAACACAATGATCACTGTGGCTGAGCTCCAGAGATCCTGTGTAAAGATGGGAGAAACTTCCATTGCTGCAAAACTCCACTGATCTGGGCTTTAGGGCAGAGTGGCCAGACAAAAGCATTGTCTCTGTGAAACACATGAAGGCACCTCAAGGACTCTCAAGACTGAGTAACAACATTATCTGTTCTGTTCTAAGAATTGTCTGGAAGAAAAAAGGCACTGCTCATCAGCTGTACAATACCATCCAATGGTGAGGCATGATGGCGGCAGCGTTATGCAGTGGGGGTGTTTTTCAGGGGCATGGATTAGTGGACTGGGAGGGAAAGCTAGACGGAGCAAAGTATAGAGGCATCCTTAATGAAAACCTGGTCCAAAGCGCTCAGGACTTCAAACTGGGCTGACTGTTTGCCTTCCAGCAGGACAATGACTCGAATCCCACAGCCAAGACAACACAGGAGTGGTCTAGGAAAAACTCTGAATGTCCTGAGTGGTCCAGCCAGAGCCCGGATTTTAACCCCACTGGCAGTCGCCATCCAACATTCCAGAGTTTGAGAGGATCTGCGGAGTAGACTGGCGGAAAATTCCCAAAACAGAGTGCAAAGGTTGTTGGCGTCATACCCAAGACTTGAGACTGTAATCGCTGCCTAAAGTGCTTCAGCAAAGTACTGACATAAGGTTCTGAATACTTAATGTCAATGTGATAGATAGATAGATAGATATATTTTTTTTTTTTCCCCTAAATTTTGCAGAAGTTTTCTAAAATCCAGTGTTCGCTTTGTCATTGTGGGGTATGGAGTGTAGAGTGATTTTGGGTTTTTTTTGGGGGGGGGACGTATGTAAATTATCGGCTGCAACCTAAGTGAAGGGGTCTTAATGCAGTTCTATTTCAAAGCAATTGTACATTACCTGTCCACTTCATTGGCGTGTAAACTCCGGTGAGCCTTTTGGGAGTGCCGACCTTTCTGGAATGGCTTCTGTAATATTTCCTCCTCACGTTTCCTAACAAAGGTACAAATACAGAAAGCTTGTGTTTGGTGGATGAGGCTGTCCTAACCACATCAGTCTAAATGTAAGCTACTGGAGACAAGAGTAAAGATGGTAGACCATTAATAATACAGTATATTAGCCTTAGAACGACTTCCTACACAGTTTTCAGTTTAGCATTTGGTCAGCACAGAAACAACCCAATGAATTTAGATAAACAGAATTTGAGGCTATGTAAGTCAATCTTTATTCTTACCTTTTAAGGCCCCTCTCTGAGGACTCTCCCTGCCCATCATCATCATCACTGAAGTCTGAGTCATAGCCCCCACCTCCGTGCACCTGAGGAAACGCAGGAACTAATTTGAGCCAAACTCCGAATCGTCCGTTTTAAGATGCCATAAAGCAGGACATCTGTAAGGAGCCATTTTGTGTTTTGTAGTTGATGCTTTATAGTCGAGCCTCTGGAAAGACGCTTCATCATTAGGTGTAAAGTACATAGGCTAGATTTTGATTGGCATTATTGGACTAAACGTACAGCTTAATTGTGGCACAATGTAGTAATGTTGCTTTATGCTTAAAACCTAACTGTAAACAGCAAAGCCGTCAGGAATCAACGTTCACCCTGTGGACAACATAGCTAGCTTTCGGCTAATGTTTCATGCTAACTGGCTAGTGACAAACACACGAAACAAATGTTCTTCCCAACTTGTTTGCATGAAAGGAAAACTGATTATCGGCTTTAAAAAATGTTACCTTTACAAGACTATCCATAAGTTCCCCCCCTTTAGTCTCCAGCTTGCAAATGTATGTTTACAAAATAAAAAGTACGTCGCAATTTGATGACGTGCACAGCCAACCGCGGAATGATGACGTTTAGAGTAACTTCATGAATTATTATGGAAGACTTTGGAGAAGGTGACAATGTCTCCTTATCCTTTAACATTAATATTAATACAGGAGTCGTCGGGGACACTGTGATTTCAAAATAAAATGCTGAAAATGGAATGCTTTAGATCTCTGGACTAAAGAATTTTGTTTGCATTCATTGTGTCGGCGGTCAATTTGTTATAACCTAATGTGCTTCGTGTTTGTTTTTTCAAGGTAGCCTACCTATAGCCTATATATCTTTCATCAGGCCTATGTGTATAGCCTAATCCATCCATCAACCTACATTTTAATATGTAGGCTACTGGAGGGCAATTACGCCATCATCACAAGTTGCAATGAATGATCAATTAAAAAAACAATAAAAAAAAATAGGACACAGTAGGCTACAACATCAGACGTTCATTTTGGAACAAATGGCCTAATGCTACTCAAGATTAATTGGCAATTCGGTGATCATAGGCCTACATCGTTCATGGTTCACAGGAGATAGGATGCATGTAGGCGTTTGAATTGCAGATGGAAAATAAAGAGTCCATTATGCTATTTGAATGTGTCTGTGTAATTGAGTCCTTGGGTTATAGCGGTGGCAGGGGTGAAAGTTCGCCCCAGTCTGGGAATAGAAGTCCAGTGTTTCCAGACTTTTCCACAACCCATTGAACTCAACAAAGGACTCAATGTGGGTTTGAAAAAAAGAGAGGATGTGAGAGACAACATTATAAATGACTCTCATCATTTGTTACCTTTAGAAATGTAGAAATATTTATGAAATCAAGTGATGTGTTATTCCGTGTTAAGATTTTGAAGAAGAAAACAAAATTATAATAGCCTACTTTAATAGGTCATCATTTATTGTGTCACAGAATGAGTCTCAGTATTATTTTTTAACGGTATGAACTCGATATCTTTTCATAGTTGATGTCATTATGCCAAAGCAGAGAAGAAAAGATGCAGCATGTTAATGAGTGAGGCAGGTGCATTTGCAGCCTCATGAATAGCCGCTTCCCATTAACCATGCACGGCTCTGAAGCGCGCATAAATAATAGCTGGCACTGCTGATAAAAAAGCACACCTTGGGGCCTCCCCCTCTCTCCTCTCCATTTCTCCCTTTCTTTCCTTCGCTTTTTATCGTTCACGGGAATTTACGCTTTTATTTAGAGTCTAGAAGACAACTTATTTGTAAGCAGCAGAATAATAAGAACCACATTTTTCTAGCAGCGTGTTTTAGATGATTAGACATAATTCCTTTTCATGACAACACATCTGAGACTGTGCTCTGTTCTCATGTCCCGTCTGTCCCGCATTTGTGATCCTGCGCCTTTGCAGAACGAATCCGCTGGCCTGGTGCCTTCCTATTGAGACGCAAGAAGCATAGACACAAGCCTGCGTCTGAGCGCACAACACCAGCTTCTATCATCAAAACAAACAACACAGAAACGTATACAATTTTGTTTTTATATAGCCTACACTTTTAAATCCGGGGCTTTCAAATCTTGGAGGATTTTGCCGAAAAAGTTGCATGTGCAGGAATCATAGTACTCGACCTGGAAAGAAGGTATGGGATACCCGGACACAGCAGTGAGCGGATGGAAAGGATGGACGCTCATGGTTTGGGTCGCCGCTGTCAGCTTGGTTTTGGCAGACGGACGGAGAGTGAGACCGCCCAGATGCCCCGTTGGATGTACCTGCACCAAAGACAATGCCCTGTGTGAGAATGTCCGATCCGTGCCTCACACTTTCCCATCCGACGTCGTTTCACTGTAAGTGGTCCTGCATCTGAATAGACGCTTTTTTGTTGTTGTATTGTTCATATGGTGAATTGTCAGGAAATCTTATGGAAATACTCTGCCTCTGCCTTTCAGTGTACACAGATCTTATCTTTGTTACACTTTCAGATAAACTCCCCTTTCGTTATGTTTTCCATCTATTCAGATCTTTTGTCAAGTCTGGATTTAATGAAATCATTGGAGGAAGCTTTGTTCACACACCGGCCCTGCAACTGCTGTGAGTATCTGTCTGTCTGTGTCTGTGTCTGTCTGTCCATTTTCAGTGTTTTATCAAATAATGAGGCAGGCACTCCCCAGAGGACGTCTGTAGAGGCTGATATGCATATTTAAAGGGGGATTCTCTGTAATGGTGTCAGGATTATGCAATAGACCACATGGCTACCAACACTAACAGGAGGGGCTGGGGAGAGATGAGCTATGTGTGTGTTTGATGGGATGATATATAAAGAGACAGAGATCAACAATGAACATGTTTCTTTTTTTCCCCAAAGATAGGACTTTGGAAAAAAGAGGGAAACGTAAAATCATAATTACACACATAACTGTGGACTTTACCATTTCTTCGACATATGACATCCATTATTATACATCTTGGTAGGACTAGAGTCTGTTGGGCAATTTGTTATTGCAAATCCACAAATTAACAGCAAGGTCAGTTTTAACTGTGCTCTCTAATCACATTTGTTTCCCTGTATTGCACATAACAGCACGCTGTCACCAAGCATTATTTCGTCTCAGCAAAACATTTTTCTTGGCGTCAGTACTTCCATATGTTCAGATGACACTTAATCAGTTTGGATGTGCATGCAGGCTTGTGACCAGAAGGAGAGTTAATTTAACTGGGGAAAACGAATGAGTGGCATTGTCCCCTCTGTCATTATTCACTGCCAAGATGACCTGGAGTATCTTAACCTCCATTAGAGTACTACTTAGTCAATGGGGCTTCTCTATGGCCAACAATGTGGCGGTAAAATGTCCCTGTCCTTGCTTTGCTGAGCCTGCAGTGACGAGATAGACATGAAGAGTTTCATGACAAAATTTAAGATTTCCAGCATTTTGACATCTTGGAATTATAAGGTTTTCCCTAATAGCCAAACTCTTCCACTGGATTTACAGTGCTTTGAAGTAAAAGCCTATAATGTATCAAAAAAATATATAAAATGAGATGCAGTGAGGCGCAATATATTCCTGTTGGACACTATTCCTACATTACAGGTTTAAAGGGTGTCTCAGAAAGATGTGGGAGGAGGCATCCATTCTTCTCTTTCATTAATTTTATGAAAAACGTGTAGGAGTGATCTGCCATTTCTCTTTGATTTGTTTCATTCATTCTTTAACCACATACTGTGGGCAGAAATGCTGAATGAGTCTGTTGTCTGTTACAGTAACTCTATCCTACCCTCTGTTTTGGACTTAAGAGTTACTGATTTTGGTAATAGGCAATAATAAATCACAACTTGTATCCCAATACTAATAATTGAGTTTAAAGATACACTGCCAGGAGAGGACAGCACCCTCTCATTTTTCTTCCTTTTTCTTCACAGATTGTTCACAGCAAATTCATTTGACGTAATCGATGAGGATGCGTTCCTGGGTTTACCACATCTTGAATATCTGTAAGTATTTATCTTAAATTCATGAATGGTTAATATAAAGTATACATTTGTGTGGTGAAACATCATAAAGTACACAAACTGTTCCCCAGGTGCATGCTTTCGGTATTATACTATTGTTACCTGTCTGGCACACACCAATGAACATCAATCAAACACACTTCCATTTTCCAATTTGAAACCTTTACTGCAGTAACCAGCAAAAAGGTTTTCCTAAAGATTTTATTTTTTTGGCTTTAGCTGTTTAGCGACGAGAAATGCAGAAGTGTCCATCAACGCTTCACTCTAAAATCAAGCAATGTTGGCATGCTGCCATTTTAAAGACCCCGCGCAGGTGTTTTCACTTATGTTGCCTGATTAGGGGAGGACAGCTTACATCTTTATGATTCTTGTTAGGACATAGTTCTTGCTTACCTCATGCAATGCTGAGCTTAATTGAAAACACAAGCTTGGTTGTGTAGGGACTTTAAAGTATAATTCATTCTGACATCCTCATTATGCATGTACTGGATAGTTAGTATACAGCGTAATATGTAATTAGGACAGAGCTCAGGTTTTCTAGACAACCCTTCAGTAACTGCTCTCATATGGGGCGCCGAATGTAAACGTCTGGTTACACTTTTTTAGCTGATACATTTTCAACATTTAGCTCACTTTCCTCACATTTAGCGCATTTTCCTCACATTTGAGACAGAAATTATATATATATATATATATATATATATATATATATATATATATATATATATATATTATATCTAAATCTAAATGTTAAATCTAAATCTAAATGTTAAATATATATCTAAATGTTATATCTAAATCAAAATCTTAAATATATATCTAAATGTTAAATCTAAATCTTAAATATATATCTAAATATTATATCTAAATCTAAATCTTAAATATATATCTAAATATTATATCTAAATCTTGACATATCTAAAACATTTAGCTTTACACTTGGCAACACATTTAGATATAACATTTAGATTTAAGATTTAGATATATATTTAAGATTTAGATATAATATTTAGATATATATTTAACATTTAGATTTAGATATAACATTTAGATATATATTTAACATTTAGATTTAGATATAACATTTAGATTTAACATTTAGATTTAGATATAATATTTATATTTAACATTTAGATTTAGATATAATATATATATATATATAATTTCTGTCTCAATTGTGAGGAAAATGCGCTAAATGTGAGGAAAGTGAGCTAAATGTTGAAAATTTATCAGCTAAAAAAGTGTAACCAGCAGTTTACATTCGGCGCCCCATACTCTCAACCCTCACAACTGCAAAGGAAGAAGACATGCCGAAAGTTCAAGGATTTCCGTTTTTAGTGTCACAATACAGTTGATGTTTCTGTGGGATTACTTACATAGTGTTAATCCTAATCTATTAAAATGCTAATGAAAAATACTTGTCATTCACAGATTTATTGAAAATAACAAAATCGCATCGATATCCCCATATGCTTTTCGGGGCCTGAAAGCGCTGATACATCTGTAAGTATTTTGGTTCTGTGGAAGCCATGTTGGAAAATGTTATCTTTTTTTTTCTTCCTTCTTTCCTACTTTACTTCCTTCATCCGGTATTCCTGTACGAGGGGGCTTGCCTCACTGTATCTGTTCCTTCTTCCTTAGTACTTCTCCAGATTTTATAAATCATTACTTTATCTTTGCCCCCAATCATTAACAAGTCCATTCTCTGTGGGAGAGGTAATAGGATATTAGTAGTCATGGTATTCTAACGCATTTCCTGTTTCTCACTCTCTGTATCACCTTGTCACTGTCTGAAATGCAAAGGTAGGCAGAAGTACTGCTGCCAGTGGGGATGTACATGGTTACTGGCTGAAGGTTCAGCTGGATCAGGTTGCTGAAGGGCAGATCTGGATGTCACATTGCCTCAGAGTTGTCCTTCACACATTTTTGGCATAAAAAGATTAATCATTTTGTGGCTTTAACCGTCATATAACTTCACTAATGTGATCAGGAGTGTCAGCAGGGCCGCTGTATTTTTTATTTTTTTATTTTTTTGATTGGAAACTTTTTATTGGTTTTAAACATTAGTACAGGTGACGAATAAGAAGCATGAAAATATTCCTCACACAACTAAACAAACAGGGCAACTCATGCATCAGTGCATTCGTACACATATGTATATATATACCCACATATACATCAGACAAGGCCAGTGCCGCTGCTTTTTCTGTAGACTGCTTTGGGGTCTATTATGAGTGCGATAAGTAATGCACACTGTATCTGTATTTATAGTATTTAAGAAATATATCATCCCTTGTTAACATAAGTGTTGTTAACAACATCTAAATACAGGAAACAGTCAAACACCAGTTTGTATCAGTGTTTTGTAAATACTATTCTATATTACTGAACTGCAACGCTTGCCAAAACTAAAGATAGGTGAGAGCACGAGTGACCTGTAGGTCAGGACTAAATATAACTGTACTGTAACCTTACACCGTGTGACCTACAATCTGTCTCTAAAGTCTCGCTCACATTTCGAGTTTATGCATTGCAGCCAAACATTTGCATACTTGTGTTCCTCGTCATTTATAACTTACATGGAATGTACTGTAGAGGAAAGAACTCAAATATGAGAGGTTGATCAGCAGAATGTATAACTCTGATGATAAGACAAAGAAGCATGATTAAAAAAACAAATGCAAATATTGGTGTTAGTTACAGCATTAGTGGCTCTCTCAGCAAGATCAAAAGTACAAAGTTAACACATTAATAGCCATTTCCCACCATTTATGCTTTACAAAAAGCGTGACTTCACACATTGAAATTCAAGCAAACACCTCCATACGAGGCCTGACAAGGGTCTGCATTCATTATGCCCTGTGCACTGATAGATATTAATGACGGTGACCTGTCTGATAGAAGCTGTCTGAGAGCATGCACTGTAATAATCCACATCACAGGAAATGTTGCCTTGACGACTGTTGCAGCAGACATCACATTAATGAGTGTATAGTCAACACAAGAGAAAATCTCATCCCACCAGGTCTCTTAGATAGAAAGAACATTCATACATACTACATTCAGACCAAGAACTATTTGAAAATTACAGCTGACATTCTGACCTTATGATACAATTTATTTTGCAATTCTAGAACAGCTGGTATTCATGTTCTATACTAGGACTTGTGATTCCCTTAGTTAAGTGTAGTGTTAAAGGCATAGTTCAACATTTTAGGAAATGCCTTTATTTGTTGCCAAGAGTTACTGTAGATGAGAAGATCGACACCACTGTCGTGTTTGTCCCTGTCATGTTATGTTCACTAAGAAGCTACAGACAGGAAATGGTTAGCTTAGCATAAAGACTGGAAACAGCTAGGGGAAAGTTTACTTGTTAACAAAATATATCTAATTTGTTTATTTGGTACAAATATATGACAAGTTGCAGTTTAAAGGAGGGTTATGCAGTGACTTCCTGAAGGATTGATGTCACTGTGAGGTTACCAAACAACCAGCTGTGACTCCAGCAGGTCACTGCTCCAGTCCGGCACATAACCCCTTGTAAAACCACAACTTGTCATTTTCACACTTTGGTTTTTGTACAACTTAAACAAAAGATATATAACTTGTTAATGTGTGAGCTTCAGAGGTCTTGGTCAGTAGCTTTATCTACAGATGCAAACTGTTATTTACTGTTAAAAAACGGTCTATGACTAAGAAAGTCGTGCAACCACACGGATAAAGTGCTCTGTTCCTGTTTCATAAATTAGTTTTAGAGTAAAGTAAACAATAGGAATGACGAATAAATGCATTATGAGAGGGCATTTTAAATGCGTCACAGTTAATGCATTATTAAAGGGTGCAGGCTGGGGTCCTGCTGGAATCCTGTCCACGCTGCTCCATCCCCATCTGTTTGGAGAGTGCATTCTTGCACAAACTCAAAGCAAAATGGCCTCTCTCTGGAGAACCAACTCTCAAATAAATAATGCAGTGTTCATGAATTATGCTGACATTTCATTTTATTCACATCTCTTTCTGGTTTGGAGTTCAGTCTTTTGCTCACAAATGAAATATGTCCATAGGGTACCAGCTTTTGATGGTTGGTTTTAACAGGCTGATATCATCCAGTTGACAGCCTTGGGGAAGGAAATTCCCTTCTATTTTACCACTTAGCCTTTGTGACAGCTAACTCTATGTCCCATTAATATTGTCAGGGCATTGCAATTCCGACATTGGTTGCTTGTAATATTTTTTTTTTTTTTTTTTTTTTAATCAGTTTATTCTACTCTTGCTCAAGTCAATCTGGCTAACGGAACGAATGAAAAGCATATAATACAGTGTAATGTCTATTATGTCTAGAGAGACAGTCGCAACGCAATCACTCATGTGTTTTATTTTTTCTCTTTGTTGATTAGGAGTCTGGCTTACAACAACCTTGAGACGTTGCCCAAAGATGTCTTCAAGGGAATGGATGCTTTGACCAAAGTGTGAGTTCAGTCTGTCTTACACAGAGGGTGCTTTGTTGAGACATTTAGAAATCAGTTAATTATTATTATATATTTCCTAATGTATTGATTTACTTTTCATTCATTTCTGTCGATTTACTCTATGTGTGTAAGGTTAAAGTTAATATATAACTAACTAAGTTGATTTGTAAAAGACAATGCTTTTTTGATATTTATTCTGAAAAGTAGGATAGAACTCAAATGTAATATTATTTTTTGGTAGGGGTGGTAAAGGATTAATGGCAGATGTTCCTTTCTTCTTCCTCCCTCTTTTCCTAATCTGTGGGATTAAATACAGTAATATTAATGAGGTCATAGGGCTAAAAAGCAAAAGTGAGGAATTCCCACACCAAACAGAGGATGTAAAAGAAAGAAGCTGGGGGGGGGGGGGGGAAGAGGCCACAGTGAGGCGGAAAAGACGTAAGAAGAAACAGAGTAAAGAAATAAAATATTGTAGAAGAAGCTATTCCCTGCTGCTATGGGAAAATGTAAAGATGTGAAGGAGAGAAGAGGAAAGTTTGGGTTTGTATGCCAAAATTTCAGAGTAAATGGTAAACAAGTCAATTACAGAGAAAAGAATTGGATCCTCGTTTTTTTTTTTTTCACACGCCCACCATCAGCTTGAATAATGCAGGCTACAGTATGTGTTTGGATTCAATACCCGCATCCAAGGTCGACAGCAATTCAGACTGAGAGTGGGCGACGAGACGAGGCTACTCAGGAGATAGGACACTTGTTGCTGTGGCTTTCCTGGCTCGAAGCCAAAGTGCAGCCAAGGAGGGGAGAGACAGACAGGGGATTGAAAATAGAATACTTAAAATACATGTTTTCAAAAGTAAATCTTAATCATGTTATGTCCCTCAGTACCACCACTGAGTTGGCCTTGAGCAAGGCCTTTAACCCCAACCGCTCCAGTGGAGCTGCTCAGTGGCCAGCAGATCAGACTGTGGTTGTACTGGGCAGCTTCCAGGTATGAATGTGTAACTGTGTGAATGTGACAGGTCGTCATTGCAAATGAGAAGTTGTTCTCAATCGACTTACCTGGATAAAGGTTAAAAAAAACAAAAACAAAAAACAGCAAGCCTGTTAACTGATATCCCATGCAATTTGTACATACATGTAGGGATCTACGTGGCAACAACCTAATATGTGACTGCAAACTTAAGTGGTTGGTGGAATGGATGCACCACACTAATGCCACCCTGGACCAGATCTACTGCAGCGGTCCACCCATTTACCAAGGGAAGAAGATCAATGACCTGCTGCCACACTCTTTCGACTGCATCACAGCAGGTATCATCTTCCTGTATCTGCCCCCTGTCATAGAAGCATTAAACTAACATTAGCTTTCTGTTACCAGTTAACTGCTTCGCCCTTTTTACTCTCGTTTCCTTCCTGTTCTTATCAATAATGCTAATGGTGCTGAGAATAAAACTGAAATGTCATTGCTGTGTTCTTCCTGTTTATGGAAGAATACATCAACATCAATATAATGATGGATTTTAAAGGTCCCATATTATGCTCACATTTAGGTTCATATTGTATTTGGGGTTTGTACTAGAAAGTGTTTACATGCTTTAATGTAAAAAAAAAAAAAAAACATTATTGTTCTCATACTGTCTGTCTGAATATACCTGTTTTCACCCTCTGTCTGGAACGCTCAATTTTAACACCTATCTCTTTAAGACCCCCTCCCCAAAAAGCCCAGTCTGCTCTGATTGGTCAGCGTTTCCGGGTCTTCCACATCTGCGCTCTCTGAGTCTCTGCACCGTCATTGCAGCCGAGGAATAGCTATAACGTAACTGTAGCGGCACTTTTAAGCTGTATATAGTATAGTTCTGTCAGGTCCATTAAAGTCAAGAACAACACAGACAATAAAAATGCTTTAAGGAATTTTATTGAATAAATTATAAATAAAATTTGGCGGTATGGCCAAGACTGGGAGAGCTAAACTATTCCCCCTATTATGATTATGAACAGAGCGGCAACGATGACATAGAAGCGTATGTCACGTTATACACGACAAGGTGGAGCTGGGTTGCATAGATGCGAGCAGCAAGCAGTTAGGAACAAACTAAAGCAGCTTTAAGTAGGGCGCCCTGTTTGAGTGTAGCCATTAGCGAGGGGAGTTGACCAGTTAGGGGCGACCGTGTTGTTGGCCAATAGCAGTTAGCAGCGTCTTGACTACTTGGCCTGCCAGAACTGACGCTGACGCTCAATTTGTGACATCTCAACCGTACCGAAGTCCTGACTGCTCGTTTAAAGGCACAGTTTCTGAATATGGGCTGTGTGCATTTATCTGTGGATTGAGCGTTTTGATACATTCACAGTACTCTTACGGTACCTAGACCTGCTTTATAATTTCATGGAAATCTCACTTTCATATTGGACCTTTAAAGATAAAGGATTGAACTCAGTGTCATGTTATATCTACAGAGTTTGCCTCCTATCAGTCGCTGAAGTTTGAGTCCATTTCGGTGGGGGCCTTCACCTTTGGCGAGGATCAGTATGTTGTGTTTGCACAACCATTTGCTGGGACGTGCAGCTTCCTGGAATGGGATCACGTTGAGATGACCTTCAGGACTTACGACACCATTGAAAGTAAGTCCGTAAACAAGTGAAGAGTAGTATCAATGTTATGGGGGAATCCAATGTAAATGTTTCTGCCTCGAATGGCAATGTATTATTGTTAACGGGGGACATAATAATCTAGTATTAATAGTTATCTGTCCAGTATTGATAATATGTCTTCTCTTTTCTTATCCAGGCACCTCCACTGTGGTCTGCAAGCCCATGGTGATTGACAACCACCTTTTTGTCATCGTGGCCCAGCTGTTCGGGGGCTCACACATTTACAAACGCGACCCCTCTGCCAACAAGTTCATCAAGATCCAGGACATCGACATCCTGAAAATTCGCAAACCTAACGACATCGAGACATTCATGATTGACGGAGAGTCTTTCTTTGTCATCGCTGACAGCTCCAAGGTCGGCTACTTTTTGCTTTTCCACTATTCAAAACTTGATTTTACGGCATATGATTGCATGACATTGTGCAGGTGTTTCCGTTATTGTGTCCAGCCCATGTTTGGGTACTGCTCCTCTAAGCTACTCCTCTCACCGTGTCAGCCATTTCTTCCCCCTGGTGTCCTCCATGAGCGTCTGCTCATGCGGATTGCCCTGGCGTTGCCAAATGTTAGCATATGCTCTCACATATGTTTGGGGACACTCAGGCGCACGCACGCATGCACACAGACACACACACACACACACACACCCCTACCTTTGGCTCCATACTCATACTAAGCACAAATCTATGTTACAGTAAGTTTTGAATAACTTAATCTGACATTTTGTACACATTACTCTCGTAGGCCGGCTCCACAACAGTGTACAAATGGAACGGCAATGGCTTCTACTCCCACCAGTCACTCCACCCGTGGTTCCGAGACACGGATGTAGAATATTTAGAGATCTCCAACAAACCCCACCTGATCTTGTCCAGCAGCTCACAGAGGCCCGTTGTCTACCAGTGGAACAGGAGCCAGAAACAGTTTGACCGCAGGACCGACATACCGGAGATGGAGGACGTCTTCTCTGTCAAACACTTCCGGGTCAAAGGTGAGAGCTGTAACTTGAATAGCAGTGTATGTACACACACAGGGTTTATTTTGGCACTAAGTAAAAAGACATTGTACACTCTTAAGCAATTTCTAACCATAAAGTATCACAGTATCAGCTTGTGTGAGTTAATCTGTCCTTGGAGCAGGATACTGCATAATACAGTATTCTAGATGCCATTATTCAGTTTATATTGCTAAGATATTATTATATTGTCATATGATTTACAGTGGACTTTGATTGAAGGTCAACATTTCCTTTGATGCGGTTCATTAAACAAAAACATTCACGTCACACTTTTAGCTGCGATTTATTACACTTTAGTTTGTCATTCCTCATAGGCATTTATTTTAAAGGTGGTAACAGGCAGTGTCATTGTCCACTGCCATTAAACCTGCCCATAAATCATTACTGTATAATATTCTTTGTATTTTTTCTCTCTGAAGGGACAGCTCATATATTAGCGACTCTCTGCTAAATAGCTATAGATGATATAGAAGTGTAGAAGAAAAGGTTTTTCAGGTCCAATTCTGTGGCTGGTTCACAGTGCACAGTGGAGACAGAAGTTCACACGATGCTGTAGAATTCTCTCTGAACATAATCAGTTTCTGCCTGGCCAGGGTTTTTATACAAGTTTACAGAAAACAACAGAATAAACAAAAGCTGAGAAGACTTTCAACTCACAAGTCTGTCTGAGTAGATTTGCATAGACTCAATGCTGCCTGCTCCATGTCGAAATGTCATAAAGAACAGCAGGAACTTATCAGTGAACAGGAAAGAGAATATTAGGATGAGACTAAAAACTGTAAGATAATTTGTTTTCTTCTACACAAGCTATACATTCATTTGAAATCACATTCTTTTGTGAGTTTTTTTTTTAATTTCAGATTCTGATTCAGTAGCTGAATGTGTAAACTCAACAGTCCCGTGAATCTTTTCAAAGGTGAGCTGTTTATATGCTTGACAAGATTCATCGGGGACTCCAAGGTGATGCGCTGGGACGGTGCCATGTTCAAGGAGGTCCAGACATTTCCTTCCCGTGGCTCCATGGTGTTCCAGCCTGTCTCCATCGGCAACTGGCAGTATGCCATCTTGGGCAGCGATTATTCACTGACACAGATCTACCAATGGGACACCGAGAGGGGCCAGTTTGTCCCATCTCAGGAGCTGAATATCCAGGCGCCTCGAGCATTTTCTATGGTTTCCATTGACGACCGGGTGTTCCTGCTCGCATCCAGCTTCAAGGGAAAAACTCAGATCTATGAGCACCTTATGATCGATTTGAGTAATTAAACCCATCGTCTTATTTGGGACAAATTATGTTCACTACCATTTGAAGGCTTTCTTCTGTGATTGTGAACATGTCAGTCCTATTAGAATTCACCAGCAATTCCCACCTATGTTTAAACAAAATTACATTTCAAGCAGAAGCTCAAAATATTTCACAGTTCAGACCCTTTAAATTGAGATTAAGCGGTTGACATTTGTTATGATCAATGAGTTAATGTTAAGACCTCTGACACCATTTCCATTACATTGAAAATATATTCTACACAGTGTTTGGCAATCTGCTGCAACTACTTTATTTTGATAATCTCCTTGTATTTTCACCTTGATTCCTCACTGTTTGGAAATGCCTTATTCTCCATTTGAAACACCTAATTCCACCCAGAGTGCAAACTGACTATCTTTCAGGAAAAACAAGCTATAAAATCCCTGCTTTTGTATTTTAATCACCCCTGCAGGTGTACTTGCAGTTTTTAGACATACAATATATGTCTCTGCAATTCAACTCCATACAATTTTATTTCTATTGTAGGAATTTGATAGGAAAGCTATAGGAATTTGGTAGTGCTTGTGACCATGCAATAATAGGAAAACATTCTTGATGGAAAGGTGTTCAGGTTGAAGTGTACAGCTTTGTCTAAAAACAAACTATGGAAACATGAGACACTTTTTCTTAATTTAAGTCTTCTTTATTTAACAAAGCATTTCAGGAAAATTCACATCAGAGTAAAATGTCATCATAAGAGATTATTCAGAATGGAAAGGTTACTGAGATATGTGGACGTTGTATTCAAGAAATGTCATCCAAGTCATATGTGACAAAGTCTGGGTTGTTAGATACCCTGTAGATCTCACATATGTACAAGAATCTTTTTCAAATTGGAATCTAACCCAAGTGTAATGATAAGGTAACAGCAGCACCACTGTAGTTGGAAATAGGTGTAGTTTGTTTGTTACTATAAGACCTGACTTGAAAATAATACAAGGCAAGCTTCCAACCAAATGCGGGTAAAATTTGGGCTAATTGTTGAGGATTATGTACATTCTTCCAGTGCAATTTGGCAGCTAGTCAACCTATCAGTCTTTTGTTTCACTGTGAGAAACTGAGAAACACCTTTTCTGTCCTGTCTATTCTATGTTAAGCAAGACTGCATGCACGATACAGACACTCAGTGTTGAATCCTGATGAATGACTCGCTAGAAGCATCCCACTGTGTCACCTAGCCCTCCCTCTTTCACTGCACTCTTGCCCCTTTTCTCCCTCATTGACAAAACCATTGTTGTCTTTACTCCGCAACTAAAAAGCCAACCACTGTGCAGCACCTGGTACCTGTGCTTTCACACGGTCCTCTTATTCTGACACAAACGAAACTGAATTCTGATAACAATTACTGACTTCACTGATTTGCCAAATATATTGTTTACGTTTTTACAATACTGTGTAAAGTAATTTATATGATATTGCTTTTGTATGTAGAGGGGACCACACTCAATGTTTTATTTTCCATAGATATAGATAGATAGAATTTAGTCTAGATAAGGATCATCTCCTTAAATGCTGTGTAACATGCTACTTAAAATAGTGTAGGCTTAGGCTACTTGTGTCAGTCTAATCTAGTTATGTAAGGATAGAGGATAATAGCTGTTCCTTTGTCATCTTGCTTATTGTATTTGATGTACAGTGGTAATAAAATACTAAAATGTTAAATCAGAGATGCAGTTCTTTTATGGTTGCTGTTGTTGATTCACCACAGTGTATGTTATGTTTTATTCCTCTTTTAATTTGTGATTCTTATTGATAGTGCTAATATTTACAGTTCAGTGCACTGACATCCAGTCTTGCCCTAAAAAGAAGTATTGTCAGTCGGCCAGTGTGTTGTGAGCACCCCACTGTGGTGGTAAATAGAAAAGGTTGAACTGTGGCCTTATAGTGAATCAGCAAAAACATCAGTTACTTTCAGCAGATACACTGATGCCCCAAGCAAACTCCAGCTAAAATACATAGGCCTACATGAAAGGGGGTGGTATATCTCATAATTATGACTCACAGTTATGATTTTTATTCAAATGTCCTACAAATTCATTATTTTGCATTAAAATTAATTATTTTACACATTATGAGCCACACAGCTTTAATACTTATTGTACTAACGTAGCCTACATACATGTTTTTCATTGTGTAAGATGAGTTTTGGTTGGTTCAGATCTCCACTGCCTCCCTCTGCTATGGGCGTAACGTTAGGTAATCTCCTAGTTTTCCCAGCACAGTTGTTGGTTTGGGTTCAGGTTCAGTTCTGCCCCCCTGTGGACAAAGTAACCACCGCATGGGAGTTAGTATCCTAGCTGCCACCAAGGTTAGTCATTAACGTTATCTTCTCACTCACTCAGGGCACCGAAGAAAGCGGACAGCATTCTGTCCAAGGCATGCTGCCGTCCAGCCGTCACATCTTACCATGGGCGACTGTAACCACAGTACACACGAGCGGACGTTGTCCATAGAGGACGGCGTCAGTGTAGTGTTTCACAAAGTTGACAGCCATGACACAAACAGCGGCGAAGAGAGCGGCGATGATGAACGGACAGCAGCGAGGATTCACTTGCAAAGTAACTGCCATGTGTCGTGCGATTACGATGGTGATGCTGAGGGAGCGAGAGGAAGCGACAATTCTCTGGAAGGCAGCGAGAAGAAAACGCTATGCCCGCCGACGTGTTGCGTCAGAAGCAGGCTCGCATCCCGAGACGGAAGCGCACATGAAGGTAGAAGAGAGCACGCACTTAACGCACTTTGTTTAACGGCATCTCTAAGTGATACGTGTCTCCATCTTCACACCACATGTTAGTGAATTTTGTTTCTGATGGGAAGTAAATGCAGAAATACAGCGTTCAGCAGCCAGAGAACCAATGGCTTCCTGCGTAGCCTTACGTTATACAACCGTGTAACGTCATGTATCGGTATAATCAGTGCTGATATCACGTGGAGGCTAATATAGCCAATATTAGGAGGGATATGTTGAGGGAATCACAGTCACTCACACATTTTTTTTCTTCATTAGGGCTGACACAAATTACGTAATTTCGTCATATGCTTTACGTCACAGTAGTGTGCCTCGAAAATGTGAGTCATATACAAGATATAATTATGGTCGTTTATTATTTCAGAATAAACAGACAACGAATACCCTTAATTTACGTGTTATGCCTAATAATAACTATAATATGATGCACATTTGCTGTAAGCCACCCTAACTGTTATTACCCCTAATTTATTATTTGTCTTTCAATTGTGTTTCAACTTGTTTCTATGTAAATCTTCTTGTATTTTCACCACATCTAGGTATATACACGTCTCTGTGTGTTTTATGCTGGTGTAGCCTACATATGTTTGTTGTCTTTGTGAAGCACTTTGGTGCAAGATTCTTTGCTTTTGAAGTGCTATTAATGAAATAAACTTTGAAACTTAAAGGGAAATGACTGTGCACTTATACAGTACCAGGGCCACCATATGGCTTTTAGGATATCACACTTGGAAAAAAAACCCTTGTTTTCCATCCCTATGGAGACAATGGTAATCTGAATATATTTTTCTCACGCTCTAGTTTCATAAGTAAGTGCCGATCAACAAAAAAGGTGTTCTAGTTTAGTAGTTTTTATTCTTGTGTAACTTGAAATGAGGAAGAACGACGATTTGGCTTTCTTTGGAAGTTTACAAGGAAGCGAGAAATGCACCCAATGCCTCTGGATGTCCATTTCCCTTTGTGTACTTTTTGTAGGACTACCTGGTGATAAATGACACACATCTTGACTGAGTAGGGTATACGTATTCTCACTCAAAAAGATAGAATTTTAGACAGTAATTATTTGGACAGTAATTCATTATATTGTTTACAGACATTCAGTGAAGTGATTATATTATGATATAATGTATTACAAAATTCTATTGATTTTAAGCTACTTGTAATAAAAAAAAATGAATGTAATACTAATGCAGTAAGCACTGTAATAATCATCCTGCCTGTGTCGACTAGGCATAATAGTGGGACTATGAATAAAAAAAATAGATGTATTTGGCTTGGTGCAGAGTTAAGAAAACAAATAACGTATATGATAAGTAAAACCATAAGTAGACTACACATTGTGGACAAATACAAAGAAAGATGTCTGAGTGACCTCAGGTTGGAATGTAATCTCCATAAGCATATCAGTTTATTGTTCCAGAGGCAGGGTTTGCAAACCCTACACCACTGTCTTTTGTCTGTGTTTTTTTTCCAACTGAATTTTGTACCCAGGCCACATGGAGTTCAATAACATATTTTCAACTTCACTGCTCCATCGTGCCATTACTGTATCAACATAAGCACAACATAATAAACAATATTTTTTAAAATGAAATGTGGAACAGTGATACCCATTTAGGCCCCCTTTCTCTCTCCTTTTCCCCTCATAAATATCTGCTCCCCCACCTTAACTCACTGTTCTTTGACTCGCTCCTTTGTTTTTACTAATTTTTGCAGACTCAGAGAAACCAAACAGATGTCCAGGTCTTGGTTTGTTCTATGCTTTCCTGTCCACAGTTTTCTTCTCCACCATTGCACTCTTGGTGAAAACCATCGAGGGGGTCCACGCCATTGAGATCAGCGCCATACGCTGCTTCTTCCAGATGCTCTTTACTATGCCCTTACTCATCTACCACAAGTAAGCAAACATTTAGATTACCACGGTCAGACAGTAAAACGTTAATCCCAGGTGTAAGATTTACACATGCATTTACTCCCAAACAGTCTTTATTGCAAACCACCAATTTATATGTTGTGATTAGCTTAGGTGCTTAAACTCAGCAGCGAGGTAATGCCAGCAATTTTTTAGGGGGATTCCTACATTTGTGTTCATGCCTTTTAGGCATCATACAATCACTGCTCAACACATGAAGTTGTATGTTTTTAATAATAGCATATTGTAACGTATGTGCAGTGAAATGAAATACTTTAAATAAACCACTTAAAAAATTAAATACTGTACAAGGTATGATTTTAAGTTGTAATAGAGACGTGCATGTTTTAAAGATGGTGTCCAGTATTTCTCCCAGGCTCCTTTGCACCAGAGGCACAATCTTAGTGGTGTAAATATATATATATATATATTTTTTATAACGTTTGAAACAAGCCATGAGAAACTATTATGTCACAATGTATACAATAATGTGCCCTCCAGCAAACTAAATAAAAAAAAGACAAGTAATTGAAAGAAAGAAGATAAGCGTCTAACAATCGTTAATTTTACTCGCTGTCCATTTATTCCACTTGCTTATTATGAGTCGCTTCTTTACATAGATGATAGAACACCAGTTCACTTTAGAATCACAATGTGACCCCAAGAATCAACGATGAACTTAATTCCCAAAGACTGCCACCAGTACTTCTATTCATTCATATACCTATTCATCCATCTATCCATCCATCCATACGTCGTCTACATAACCAACTCTCCTTCTCCAATCCGTTTGTCTGTCCATCCATCATTGTCATCTCCACATTACTTGCCCATCTGTCTATCCAGCCATCCAGTCATTTGTCATCTCTCTGCTCACTAAAATGTCTAAAATTCTCATCATCCATCCATCCAGTCATTCATTCATCCATCATCTTCATATCTCTGCTCCTCCAGGACAGGTTTCCTTGGTCCCAGAGACAAACGCATATATTTGGTGCTTCGGGGTTTCATTGGCTCCAATGCCATGATCCTGCTCTTCTATGCTGTTCAGCAGATGCCGCTAGCCGACGCCACAGTCATCATGTTCAGGTAGGAACTTAATTAATTGTGGATTAGTGGAATTTTTTACTAAGACAAATAGATCCTATCTTCCCTGAATTGTACGCCTGTCACCTTTTACGTAAATCTGTCTCTCGTTTCTTTCCTACTTTCCAACATTTTCCTTACTCCTTACGTGATTATCTCTCCCTCTCGTATCTCTCAGTAATTCATTAAATATCTGGAATACCTCATCTCTCATTTTCCCTGTATGAGTTATTTATTTAAATGTACCCATACATGTATTACTTTTGCCAAATGTTCTCACCTCTATCACTCTCTCTCTCTCTCTCTCTCTCTCTCTCTCTCTCTTTTGTACTCTCTCTCTTTCAGTAATCCAGTCTTTACCTCCCTGCTGGCCTGGATCTTCCTGAAGGAGAGATGTACAATCTGGGACTGTGTCTTCACTGTTTTTACCATCACTGGAGTCCTCCTCATCGCCCGACCGCCATTTCTCTTTGGCGACCATCGGCGTGGCATTGAGGGCAACTATGCTAACCACATTAAGGGGACTGTTGCTGCCTTTGCAGGTGATACAATTAATAATGAACTAGGGCTGCACAATTAATTGCAATCGCAATATGGACTAGTGCAATATCCAAATCGCAGAGGGGCGCAATATTTATTAATGTTAATGTTAATGTCTAAATCATCATTCTGTATTGTGGTGCTGCAGAGATGTCCAGGCCTACAAATCCTATCCTACAGACTAAAGAAAACATCTTTCTTTGGTACAGATCCTCGCAAAAATCACACTATAATCATTTTAATTTTTTTTTTTGATTTAATATTAGTCAATGAAAATGAGAATAATGATACAAACATGATCATTCCCTTCAATATTGTGAATCATATTGCAATCGCAATATCAGTCAAAATAATCGCAATTAGATATTTTCCTCATATCATGCTGCCCTATAATGAACACAGTGTCATTTACCACTTGTATAGCAATAATGTTTGTTTGACCATAATAAGTAGGTAGAATCATTCAGGAAGAAGTATGATGCTGGCAATTCTGTTCAGACTCCTTGCCCAGGTACAATCTTTTCAATTAGTCATGGTTATACTGTGGTAAAATGTTCCAACTAGCAGGAATCGCTAGTTTAGCAACAAAGTCATGATCCTCCTTCCAACCCGCAAACAACAATTTTCTTTTGCGCTTACCAAGTGTCTCAAAATGGGTCCCAAATGAAGATCGACCAATGATTTAGGAGCTTCACTTTGTTGTTAAGTTTTCTTTTATTTCTCCAGTCCTAAGTAACTTTTTTTACAGCACACTGCAACTGATGATTAATCTCACAATCCTTCGTGAATAACTCGCCTTTCACACACAATGCGCAAGTACGACATTTCACAGAGAAAGGCTGCTATTTCGAATAGCGCGCCATCTGTGATCTCTTCAGCAGCTGCGCCATGGCAGAGTTCATTCCCCTGATTTTCTATGTTTTCTAAGTGCAACTAAGTTGAACTTTGCCCCCCAAAATAGGATAGAGAAAAATGGAACAGTTCTTTTTATAATCTAAATTCCAAGTTGAGTGCTTGAGTAAAAAATCTCAGGCATGGCAGAACATATAAGAGAGATAGGCAATCCAGGAGTAAAGAAACTCAAGTGAACAAGTTTAAGTTAATTAACTCAAATATTTCAGGTATGGAGCCATGACGCAGTGACTTTGAAAGTATATTTTATTTGTCCTTTAAGTCTCATATGTCTTTCTTATTGTTTTATTCATTTTAATTCTTCTAATTGCTGTATTCATTCAGTCTCTTATTTTCTTTTAATCATAGGAGCTATTGGGGCTGCTTTTACATTAGTTGTCCTTCGCAAGATGGGGAAGAGCGTCCATTACTACCTCTCTGTCTGGTACTACGCTGTCATCGGTTTCATCGAGTGCATCATCACAGTATCCGTCCTGGGGGAGTGGAAAATCCCATACTGTGGCCGTGATCGCTGGCTGCTGATGCTGATTGCTGTCCTGGGTATTGCCGGCCAGAGCTTCCTCACAAAGGCCCTCCAGACTGAGAAGGCTGGACCTGTGGCTCTGATGAGGACTATCGATGTGGTGCTGGCGTTCATCTTCCAATTCATTTTCCTCAACCGTGCACCGACCATGTGGAGCCTCGGAGGGGCGCTGTGCGTCGTGGCGAGCACTAGTGGAGTAGCACTCCAGAAGTGGTACAGCAGCTCTCGCAAGAGCTGAGTAGGAGAAGCAACATAGAATACTTTGGTATTACTATCTTTTTTTCCACTATCATATGTTCTTGATTTTGTAGTTTACTTGTTACTCTTGCGTAAACCTGCGAGAAGGTTTAACCTCATTGGAGAGTTAAAAATGTGTACAACATAAATGGGACTGAAAGTTTAATTTCATCATAATAACAGCAGTTTTATGAAGGATATCCTCAGTCCCATTTTATGTTTGCTTTAACCTGAATACAATAGCCAAAGAGAGAGGTTTATTGCATTGGGACCATCCATACTGTTACAAAACTTAGCAATAATATTATACTGAAAAATAGTATACTCCATATTGAATTTTTATTGTGGTGTGCACTAGGCACTATCAAATGAGTATCTGCAAATCTTGTGGTGCTAACAATGCAGCTAGGATCACTCTGTCAATAAAAAAAGGAAATGTAATGCAAACGAAATACTCTGTATTAGCACTTAGATACATGTTTATTAGAAAAACATCACAGATATTTGAGTCAACAAAAGAAATATATAAAAGATGAAAATAAAATCCCAAATTTGGTTACAATTTTAAACTCAAAACAGCTGTACAATTTACTCAGGGATCTCTTGCTGAACTGCTTATAATGCCCAAATATGAATTACACCTGAATCCAATCCATGAATAATTTATTCCTTTGTGATTTTTGATTTTATTTTGCTTCTGTCATCCCTATCCCATCTAATATAGTACAAGATTATAAGCTAATATATCCAATAGTAGTCCATAGTCACTCATTTCTGAACAGTATCTTTGAAGTGCCTTAAGTAGGGAACTTTAACCTCCAGCTTCCCTTAGTGGAGCTGCTCAGTAACCAGCAATCACACCTGGCCAGCTCCCAGGGGTGATTGTACATGTGAATATGAAGTAGGGTGCTTCTGGAAAACAAAGTCGACCCAATAACTAATGATTTGTTTTCAAAGATAAAGCCTAACAGCATTTTTAATGAGGCACCTGAGGCATGGCCGCTATCCCCACACTGAAGGCTGCACACATTTCTTCATCGCAGGAGGAGTCAACCCTTATCATGTTGGCTAGTATTTACTGTCATCTTAAAGCATTGAATTAGTGCTCTCAACAGTCTCAAAATATATTTTTATTCCATGATGCTCAAAGACCGGTGTTGTTTGCACTTTGTCTTTGCTATAGAGTAGAAAAAGTGACAGTAACCACCATCCAAACAGATGCACACATGAGTTGCTAGATGATAACTTCCTCTTCCTAGAGAGGAATGATGAGAGATGAAACTACATCAAAACAGTGCACGCTGTTCAATTCAAAGATACCCTGCATCACTCAGTTGAATAGTAGCAACAGTCACTAAACTAAAAAGCTGATGCTGAGGTTTTACACTACAGCATCCTTGTTTTTGGGATTGCCTCTGTGAATCTGTGATTATTGAGCCAGGTAGAGGATGTCTGTAGTCACCTCATGATCATCCATAAGTAGGTTAGATGTACACTAGCCAGCTGAGAAATAACAAAAATAGTCTTAAGCTCTTGAGCTCATAATATAATATATATTTTTAGAGCAAAAAGAAAAATATTGTGCTAAAAAGCAATATTGGGTCTTGTCCTTCCACTAAAAGGTTGTGGTACACAAGACCACTGTGCCAGGCTGCATAGTCTAATGTGACCCTTCCGATGACAGTAATGTATGTTTGTTTCGTTAATTCTCTACTTTAAGAAGTCACACACAGATTCCAAGAGGAATATTTAATTTCATTTCATTTAGCTTTCCAATGGTCCTATAGGGGGTGGCACAGTGTGATATCTGAGACCTTTCCATGCTGGAGAAAGCAATCTCCTATTAGAGCTTATTTGATTTTTATTCCCATTTAATTTGCTGTGGTTATTATGATTAGAACTGGTATGGTATTTAATTACCAATACCAGTTATTAATAATACAAAAAAATAAAACATCAAATTCTGATCCTACCAATTAGTTGTAAGGAGAATATAGTTTAATGATTAATTTGGCTTCGTTTTACAACAAGCTGATGAACGGTAACATCAAATAAAATCGGCCTATCACACGTGATCCCGTATCATACTTTATTTAAAGGCACTGTGACATTTTTTAATCTTTGTTCGTAGTACAGTCACTTCAGGTGTTGAGAAGCTAATTTTAAGATTTTTACCTCTCAGTATATTAGTTTGACTTAAATGCTGGTAGTGTAAGCACAATGTGTTATATTTCTCTTAAATGGTTAGATAAACATTTGTTTCAGGACCTATAAGCCTTACAGAAGAAGCAATTTTTAAACTATGCTTTAATAGTATTTATTTGACTGTTTCTGTAATGTATTACATCGACATTCTGTAAGATGTATATATTTCTGCATAGTGATTGATTATATTTAGTATACTATTATTTCATAATAAATTCTATATGAATGTATAACTCTTATTGCTTGTGGTCTTGACTTGTCTCCTGAGGGAAGGTTATTTCTCGGCTGTCAAACTTCTGCAGGCAGGTTTCTTTTTCAAACATGACTCAAACTTGTGGAACAGACCCAAACTGTGTAGAGGCATTGTCTGTACTTGCATCATTGTCCCAAAGCCCATGACCTTACCCTAGCTCTGCTAAAGACTTGATGGGTGACAATGGCACAAACCACTGAGTCAGGTAGCTGTTGACAGGGGTGCTCAGAATAGCATCTGGCTGAGTGGATTGTAGTCATTGTGTGTACGCGTGCATGCAGGTTTCTTTGTCTCGTTGAACATTACACCTTTGTATATTTCCCCCCTTTGTTTGTACACAGTTGTGAGGCATTGTGCATTCATGCAGAATGGCTGTGTCTCATTGTAAGTTAAGTGAAGTGTGACGAGGCTGAACTAGAACAGATTAGCTCTTTGTTGTAGGGGAGAATTAGGACTAACTTGATGCTAAAGATGTACCTAAAGTTTTATCACTACTACTACTACTCCTTTTATTTCTTCTGTGTTCTCAATTTCAACATGCAATCAACATCAATTTCTCTAAAGTGCAAAATGTATAAAATATACCCATATTTATAGGCTACAAATAACTTACTCCAATATATTATAGTAGGATGTATTTTTTTGATTATATGTATTATAGGTAGCCGTAGTAGTGACGGTGCATTTGCTATGATCAATACTATTATTATCAGTAATTTAATTATTGCATTGGATGTTAACAGTTCTGCACATGTAATGAACCTTTACTGACAGCAGAGGGCAGGATCCACAAAAACAAGGATTTTGCTCTTGAATGCAGCTTCATCTGAAACTGTAATAGTTGTAGTGTAAGATACTGGTTTTATCAACTCAAACTCAATAAACAAGATGTGTTTGTTCAGGTTTTAGAGTAATTTAAATTGTTATTAACTATATATATATATATATATATATATATATATATATATATATATATATATATATATATATATATATATATATATATACTGTATGTATGTATATATATATATACTGTATGTATATAAAAATAAAAGATAGGCTTTTAAGAATAAAACAAAACAACAAACAAGAAAAATAAGAGAAGCAAATATTAAAACATGTAAGGTTAAAAAATAGGAGACTGGAAGAACATGTACTTATAATATCAGATAAGGTCAAAGGTGTGTGTACAAGATTCGGTGTTATCACTACATCATATTTACTTTGCTTGTAAATACTCTCTCACACACACACACATGCAATCTGTATTTTTCAGATAGGCCTGTAGGTGTGTTATCTTTCATTATTTGCTGACATTGGACCATTTCTAAACTTATAAAAAGGTAAGCAGGGCAAGTTATTCAGTCTCTCCCTTCCTTATCTACTCTTTTTTTCTTCTTGTTTGCATAGCAATGTTTTTGGAATGTCTAAAGTCACATCAAATGTTATGGTGTGGCTGAAATAAAGATATGCTGGGACGTTAATAAAAACAACCACACCCTCCCCTCTTTTTATCAGGGAGCTGGGGATTCCCAAAGGTTTGCAGGCTCCTGGGTGGAGGAGAGTTGTAGGAATGGAAGGGTTGCACATTCTTGACGGATGGCATAATACTTTCCATCAGTGGAGCGGGAGAGAATTGGAAAGCAATCCCTCATTTTCCACGTTTAAATAAATGCAGTTATAGGCTGTAAAGTGGAAAAGGGCATCTCTCTTAAGCACGTGCTTTCGCTGTCTCGGGGGCGGGGCGGCGGTGAGTCCAGAGGTGGAACAACTGCACAACTGCAATTACTTTCTATTCACTTATCATAATAATAATAATAATAATAATAATAATAATAATAATAATAATAATAATAATAATAATAATAATAATAACAATAACAATAACAATAACAAAGCAATCGTGCTACCAGGAAAGCAATGGAACCATGCACATGCAATGGATTTGGTGCGCGAAACCTGCCTTTGCCAAACAAATTTAACAAATTATTACAATTCATCTGCCGATTGAACCTGTCCCAGATAGAAATCTGGCTGTTTCGGCTGAGGTAATTGGCATCTGTTCTAGATGGGGAGGTTATGGGCCAAAGCCAGACGGTCCAAACATGGCACCTGACTGAGGATGAAACAAGGTGGCTCTCATGTGGTGTAAACCCGCACTGGAAGCAGTTATTTTGTCAAGTAGCCTAGTCATTAGCCAATTTATGTATGTGATGGCTTAAACCAAATGGACATAACAAGTCGATAAAATATTGGACACATTAACTCTAAGGGATGTGGTGAAATGCTATAAAACACTTTTTTTTGGACGATGTATAGGACATGCTGCACGACTATATGGTGCGAAATTGTTGCCAGACATTCCAATGTGGTGACACAGACACACACACACACACACACACACACACACACACACACACACACACACACACACACACACACACACACACACACACACACACACACACACACACACACACACACACACACACACACAGAGAGCCGCAGTTATTGTTCTCCTGTCCGCAGCTCAGTTGGCTACTGGGAGAGAAGAAGATGCTGCATTCACGTGCTGATGGATACTTTACAATTAGGCTCATATAAAACTAGGGGTGGGAATCACCAGAGGCCTCCCGATATGATATCATCATGATACTTAGCCTATGTCACAATACAATATTATTGCAATTTTAAACTAATTGCAATCTTCTGCGATATATTGCAATTTATTACCTTTTTTCCAACTTCAATTTTTTTCCCAATTTCAAAATATGTCCCCAAAAGGAAACTTTTTCAACATCTGTTTTATCTAAAAAGACAAAATTATCTGTTTGTTCATCTCACTTCACTTTTATTGCTGCAAAATGGGATTGTCAAGCAGACAAACTGACCAACACATATATAATAATAGCTCGATACTTGGCACCTGTGTAACGATACAGTATTGCCACAAAAAATATATGCTGTATCAATTTTTTCCCTCACCCCTATATAAAACACTCATGACAGGAGCATGATTAAATACATTATATCTTGCATTTACTACATAAACAAACACTGAAGTAACTGTGACTTACCCTGTATGCCTATAGGTGACATGAGTGACATACCCCATTTTGCCAGGTTGGAGGGCAGTGTGTAACCGGTGTAACCTAACATTATACACTGTCCTCTGATTGTTACCGAGCTACCAGCCTGCAAAATAAAAATCTGTGGCATTCATTGCTTTACTATTTTATAACATCACATACATCTTGTCCTATTTGCAAAGTTTTTCCAGCAGTTGGACTGACATGTTAGCTATACCTGGAACTATTACATCTATCAGATAGTCTATGTTTACATAACTATACTTTAATTCTTAAAAAAAAAGAGCAAAAGTATCTAAACAAAATGTCTGTCCCATGAGTCCTACAGTCGGCAAAATAGTACTTGGGCGCGGGCCCATTTGACATAACCAAAAGACCTTCTGAATCTTGAATTTTGAATTTGGAGTACAGTATTCCGAGGAGCACCTGAAGGCATCAGAGAAAGCGGTTTCCCACCGCAGCACTGCACGAGCTGCTGCATCAACTGTCTGTCTCGAGAGTTGAGAGTGAGACATCTACCAACAGTTAGCAGAACATGTGTTGAAGTAGTCAGTGGTATGCGAAGTTTAGATTAGTTCTAACCGGATTTGACAACATTGGTCGGTAAGTTTGTGTCACGACATCCTCAAACTGTCACGTCAATACACGTTTAGACACCTTTTCATGGGTCGCGTTGCACGAGTCTTTTTGGTTCACCAGTGCGGTTTGTTTAAGTGAAGTTGCTTAACTAGGTGTCAGTGGTTCCCAAACCCCGAAGTCACACAATATTAAGGTAATAGTAATGTTTTTGCATTTGGCTTCGTCTGGTACTAGAAATGAATGTAACGTTAGTTAAAATGTGGTTGTTAGCTTGACTCATTTCATTCGGGACAGTAAACTGAAATCATCTCCTCTGAAACTCCCAGCAGAAACACACTCTTACCAAATGGGGTTGCAGGCGTTTCTTTTGATTTTTTTGGGGGGGTCTCTTGGTGTTAAAAATCTTTCAAACTATTATCTGTCATGTTTTTTTTTTTCTGTGCTTACTCCGAGGTTCATTGCTATTCATGAAGGCTGTATCACTGACAGAGTTGTTTGTGTTTATTGACATCGAATACTGGCCAAAATGAAGGTAAATGTATGGGATTTCTTTTTGGTAACGTTAGCACCTCAAAGTTGTGTGTGCACTGCCGCATGTTAGTTTTTTAGTTTGACAGGTCAGGCTATGTTTACTTAGGAAGAGTCTACCAGACATCCCTTGGGCACTTTGACCTTTAACCCTTTTTTGTATGTGATGTTGCAGCGAACGTTGCATTAAACTAGAGTGACACATGGACATGGAAGGGAAATACAGCTGAGATGAATCGGATCCAGATCAGAATCACTAACAGAAGAGCAGGACGTTTGCCTTGTGTCTGTGGTTCGGAGACACATGGGCAACTTATATATATATATTAAAAAAAAATGCAGTCGATATGGCAGTCTGACACACACTATTTGGATAACAAGGCCATATTTACGGTGCAAAGTGAGAGGCCACAAGGAGAAAAGACACAATGTTTTTTACAGACTGGATCATTTCTGTGTTAAGGTTTTTACTTCTCCCCAAATTGATAATGTTTGCATAGTGCATATTTAGTCAACTTCCGGTCATTATGTGTGCTCAAACATCACAGTATGTTGTGAATCAGCAGTTGGAGAGAAGGCGTGGTGATGTCTTGAGAGAAATCTGCAGCAGACAGGGATGGGAGACTGGTTGGACTTGTTGTTTTCAAACTTGCTGTTACAGGGTTTCTGCAGAGTCTTAAAAAGTCTAAAAAATGTCTAACATTTTAAAATAAAAATATTAGGCCTTAAAGAGTCTTAAATTCTACGTCTTAAATAATTTCAAACAGGTCTTAAATGTTCCTACGTCCGTGTTATGCTACCTCTAATGCTCAGTGAAATATCTTTTTTTATTCTTTCTTTAGCTCGTCCAAATATAATTTGCTGTGTATGTACAGATCATTATCACTCAAGTTCAATTTATTTATATAGCACGTTTAAAAATAACTCTAGTTGACCAAAGTGCTTAACAAGCTCCAACAATAAAAATAAAAAATCAACGAGATAATATCCAATACAAAATAACCAACAGTATAAAAAGGTCAAGGTATCAAAGCTCAACTTGAATTGAAAGCCACTGAATAATAGTGGGTCTTAAGCAAGGACTTGCATATTTCAACGGTCCGAGCTGTTCTTATATGAATACGTAGACTATTCCATAGGTTTGGAGCAGCCACTGCAAAGGCTCTGTCACCTTTGTTTTTTAACCTGGATCTGGGCACATCGAGGAGCATCTGATTGGAAGACCTCAGTGCTCTGACAGGAGTGTGGACATGTAAAAGCTCCGATAAATAAGAGGGCGACAACCCATTTAAAGTCTTGAAAACAATTAATACAATTTTAAATTAAATCTTGAAACACACAGGAAGCCAATGAAGCGTGGCGAAAACCGGTGTAATGTGGTCGCGCTTTTTGGTCCCGGTTAAAAGTCGCGCTGCTGCGTTCTGGACTAACTGTAACCGGCTAAGGGATGACTAATCCAATCCAACATACAAAGAGTTACAGTAGTCTAATTGAGATGTAATAAATGCATGTATGACTCTTTCAAAGTCTTTGCGTAGCAGGTAGGGCTTGACCTTAGCCAAAAGTCTCAGCTGGAAGAAGCTGGTTTTAACAACAGAACTAATCTGTTTGTCAAATTTAAAAGCACTGTGAAAAATCACACCCGGATTCTTGGTAAAAGGACGAATATGGGAACCTAAGGTACCAAGAGCATCTGCACAGGCACTAAAATGTATAGGACAACCAAACACAACAATTTCAGTCTTATTATCATTGAGATCCAGCCATATTTTGAGATCACTCAAGCGGATCAACAAAGGCTGGATAGTGTCCTTGTCATTGTTTTTTACAGGCAAGTAGATTTGTACATCATCTGTAAAACAATGGAAAGAAATGTTATGTTTTTCTAAAATGGACCCTAAAGGCAACATGTACAGAGAAAAGAGCATGGGTCCCAAAATGGAACCTTGAGGGACCCCACACGAAAGAGGGGCAGCAGATGAATTGCAATTCCCAAGGTGGACAGCAAAACTCCTATCTGTCAAGTAAGATTCAAACCATTTTAGGGCTATGCCCGTTATGCCAACACTTTGTTTGAGGCGGGACAAAAGGATAAAGTGGTTGACATTGTCAAAGGCAGCAGTCAAATCCGAAAGCACTAAAACAGCAGAGTTTCCTGAGTCAACCGCTAAGAGACAGTCATTATAGACTCTTAGAAGGGCAGTTTCAGTACTGTGGTGGGGCTTAAAACCAGACTGGAACTTTTCAAAAATACTAAAATCATCTAAAAATGTATGAAGTTGATTAAAAACAACCTTCTCCAAGACTTTAGATAAAAAGGGAAGTTTAGAGATAGGTCTAAAATTAGACAAAAGTGAAGGATCCAGATTTTTCTTTTTTAAAAGTGGTTGGATAACAGCATGTTTAAAAGCAGCTGGAACACACCCTGAGATGAGAGATGCATTAACCAGGGATAAAATACTGGACCCAACAGTGTTAAAAACATCTTTGAGTAAGCCTGCAGGGATACTGTCCAGCAGACAGTTTGCAGGACGAAGCTGCTTAACTACGTCCGAGAGAAGGTGGAGTGAAACTGGCTGGAAGACAGCTGAGCATAAAGGAGGAACAGAGGGGTCACTAGTAAAAGCAGGGGATGAAAAACTCAGGCCAGCAATTTTATCACTGAAGTGTTTCAGGAAGTTTTCACACAACAATGTGGATGGCACAGCACAGTCAGTTTCACAAGGGTTAATAAGAGAGTTAAACACTTTAAAAAGAACCTGAGGCCTCTGGGTGTTACTAGCAACCAGGTGAGATAAAAAAATGAGTTTCAGCAGATTTAACTGCTCCCTGGTATTTATGTAATGTGTCATTTAATTTGAAATTACACTTCGTGTCGCTTTTATTCAATTTTAATAATTGAATTTACTTTTCAAGTACTTTTGTGACTCTGCATTTCATAGTACTTTTATGTTGTGATATAGGTCTTACATTTCATTCATAGAAAAAAAAGTCCAAAATTGGACTTGTTGAAACCTGCAGAAACCTGCATCTGCATTACGGCATCCTTAGTTCCAGAAACTCCCGTAGGTGCTTCCCATGTGTTCAGCTGTGGAGCAGCTGCACTCTTTGTCTTGATGACATCACCGTTTTGCAGTGTCTGGTGTTGGAAGAGCATTCATTGTGGCGATGATATTTAACCTTTGACCTTTAAACATTGAACAATTGTGGAAATGGACTCTTTTTGCTTTATGCTGCTCAAGCTACTGCTGCATTTGGATAATTACCTGTGTTTAGAAATTGAAGGTGCCCTAATAACAACAGGTAACCTGTGTTGATTGTTTCTCGCCAAAATGTATTGCGCAAATCCTCGAGGTCTTAAAAACGTGCTGAATGCGTTTCAATGTCAAATGTTTTGCATACGTTTAATCCTGCATTTGTTTACATCCATGTTTACTAGCACTATTTTTCTTCCCTGCAGTTTGCTGGCACATTGCTACGCTTATTTGTGTCTAACCTCCTCCAATTCAGCAGGCTGGCGCAAAACCAGTGGCGGGAATGTGTATTACGTTTCATGCATGTGCATGTGTGTGCTCGGCTCATCCTAGTGTGCAAGTGTGCAACTAGTAAAACCATTGCTCCATTGTGCTGCTAGTGGTCATAACTCCACAGGGTACCAGTTAGGTCTGCTCTGTTTGTGGCCACTGGCAGTAGACTTTCTGTCATAGCTGCATTCCTCTCATTTGGTGTTTAAATACAATTTGTCTCTCTTCTTTCATATTCCAAATTGTTTGCCCGCATTATTAAAGGAGCTAAAGGCCGCATTTAAATTCTTACATCGGTCAATAGCTGCTGTTATTTTACCTTTGTTGCATGTCATTCCCTCTCTCTCTCCCCTTTCCTGTCTTCAGCTGTCCTATGGAATAAAGGCCAAAAATGCCTAAAAAATATACAAAAAAACTAAAATAAAATCTTGATTGTGGTTAGGCTAAGGCAGGGGCCTACAACGATTTTTAAGCCAAAGACCCATTAGCTGAAAGAGAGACAGAGCAGGGACCCCTTACTACGTATATTGTATAACATTTAGTTGCATAATAAACTGGACCTACAATAATGTGTAGGGCGGCCTAATGCCTATACACATACCTTTTGTATGGTGCATACAATACTAAGCTTTTAAAATAAACTCTGTTGGCATATTCACATATTTATACGTATGTCACGTTTTAATGTTATAATGTGGCACAGTAAATCCTTAGGGGCCCGGACCCCCTGTTGAAGATCTTTGGGCTAAGGCATACATTCTGTGTTCGCCATATGCTTACATAATATCGAGTCACAGTGAAGGTTTTGCACCAGTGTGATATGGACTTTGCGCACCATCTTTTCTACTGGCATGGTCCACATTTGTTTTGCCTTAGCTTACACACACACACACACACACACACACACACACACACACACTCTCTCCACTGTGAAGAGACAGTCGCCTCTTCTTGAGTCAGCCCTCTTCCTCTGTTGTTACACTACATGTAATGCATGGACAAACAGATACTCTCACGCACACACATAGAGCCCCCCTCTCTCCCTCTCTCTCTCTCTTTCTGTGCACTTTCCACTGGCGTCTCTCTCTGCCCTGCCCTCTAATCAATGCCATATGTTCTCCAGGTCTCTCGCATGAAAAGTCTGTTCTGTTTGCAGCACTGTTCCCAGCGTAACCAGCCTCTCACTTTGTTACTGGCAGAGGGAAGAGTGTGTAGAGAATGAAAGGTAACCTGCAACAGCTGGCAGCTTGATGTTTCATCCATTTGACTTGTCACTGTCTGTTTGATTCTGATGGAATCAGTATTGTCTCCAGGGCGATACAAGTTGGTAATGGGAAGGCGGATAGTTTTCTTTTGCCTAAATCTTTTGCGTAGTTGCAGTATTCACGAGCTATCCCGGTGGCTGGTTTGAATCTGCATGAATAGCCTTGATCTTTTCCTGACACATCAGTTTTTTTAAGATTTTCAGGGTGTGTAGGTTTCACATCGCCTCGTTTATTATTAAAAAAAACACGCTGTCCAGGAGGCCAAAATGGGACAACTCAAACTTATTAATCTAAGAAACCTTGCTTGGTTGGCCCCATTATGGGACCATGACTAATATAAACATAACCAGCACTCTTGTTATGTGGGGACCCACCAGAAACTGGCATGTGACTCATTTTAGATCCCAACCCAAAAATGTAATAAAACTCCCTTCAAATGAAGGGTATACATACTTAAAATTCTCCTAATAAGGGGATGCCACCCTGTTTATATGGTTGTGGATACAGTACAGATTCCATTCAGCTAGGATTTCTTCACAGAAAGTTAACAGGCCATCAGATGGAAAGCCGTTTTTCATCCGTTCTTACTGACTTGAGCTGTGATTCTCTGCCCAATGCTGGCTGGGTTCGACCCACTGGGCCTGGGCCAATTCGAGCTCGTTGAATTTGCTCCACCTTTCAATTACGTTGGGATTCAAGGCACCGTTCACTGGTTACTGTAGTAAAAATTGATTGACTGATTGTTGTTGATGGCTGCCTGACTCCAGTGCGTAATTGATAAGAAGAAATCTACAATTTACAGTTAATGTCGGACGGTTATAACTTTAACTATTAGAGGTGGATTTAGATGATTTTGAATAAAAATCAGGTGTTTGCAGTGTTGCGACTCATTAAATGCTTCAGTGGTTGAGGGTTGGGTTGGCACAGAAACCATGATAGTTTTATTATTTAAATTTATTTCACCTTTATTTATTTAGGCAAGTCAAGAACATGTTCTCATTTGCAATGGCGGCCTGACAAAAGGTTTGAATATTAACCTGGTCCAATTAGCGCTCAGCCAGATCCCTCAGTCGTTTGGACAATAATGCAAACATTCATCTTAATATATAACTTACACATGTTGTAATCAGAAAGATTCACAAGACTTTTGTTTTTATTAGTGGATTTTCCCCTTATATTCTAAAGCATATATATATATATTTTTTTTTTTTTACTTCCCAGCTGCATGGATCTCTCCCTTATCTAGGCTAGGTCTTGCACTACATGGTAACATATGTCCGCTTCTTTTCAGTGGTGACCAGTTTAAGGAATGTGATTCTATTGTAGTCATATGATGCGTCTTTTCTTCTCTGACTCCCTGTGTTAGAGGGGGGGGGGGGGGGGGGGGTTCTTTTCATGAAGAGTGCGTTATAATACTGAAGATTTAAAGGGCACTCTGCAGGATTTTCTTTTACTCGATCTTTACCACGTTTTGATTCAAATCAGTGAGTTTTTGGCGATTTCTTTGGCATCACCAAAGCATTCGTGACTGAAAAGATAATCTAATTGAAATCTGTGTTTTCACTGCGTGACTGTTTCTTTGCAGTTGGGTGACACCAGTTGGCGCGTCACTCTATTGTACTGTATTTTCCCGTGGCCCCTACACAACAGAGAAGGGGATTCCTTCTCCCGCTGACCTGCTTATAATGCTGGTGGAATGCTAAAGATCCAATGCCAAATCTGACTGTGAAGTATTTAGTGGAGTATTTTGGAGGCTCAGGAGTATAAGTGGCAGTTCCTTATCCATTGACTGTGAGGTATCAAAGTAAGCTTAACAATTCAATTTGAAGCCTAAACGTCACTGCCAGTAATGATTGGGGCTGCTTTCTACCTCACTGATTGGCTCTACTTTCCTGCACTCCCTGTGAAGTTGGACCTAATCACGTACCAGGGCATGAGTCATCGTTTGGATGAGTTGTGAAATAATCCTTCATGAATGAACATTAGAAAAAGGCTTTTATGTAAGCGTGAAGGCCTCCTGTTGATGGGATAAACAATGATTTAGGACAGGCTCAAAAACTCTTTCGATGTTGAGACACAGACACAAACTCATTGTAACAAATTGTTACTCATTTTAATTGACTACCCATGAGGTTATTACACAAGGGGCATTAGTGTTTACATCCATAATTTCAGTAAGAGGTTGAATCAAAAAAAAAAAAAAAACCTGTGGTCTGCTTTAGAGCTGTGTCAGATTTGGATTCAAATATAGCCGTTATCTACCCAGGGCTCGAGAGTGCGACCATTTTGGTCGCACATGCACCCAAATTTTGTAAGGGTGCGACTAACATTTTTCCTAGGTCGCACCGGTGCACCTCCGCGCAGCCCCGCCGTACCTCCGCGCAGCCCCGCCGCACCTCCGCGCAGCCCCGCCGTACCTCCGCGCAGCCCCGCCGCACCTCCGCGCAGCCCCGCCGTACCTCCGCGCAGCCCCGCCGCACCTCCGCGCAGCCCCGCCCCCATTCACACACACGGCCACCGTGCAACACGAGAGACACGGCATCGGTTTACACTGCGACATTTGTTTACAGTTTTAATTGTTATTAACACAGCTGTATATCGTTAAGCATGAGAGGGGAACGTGTATTTGTACCAGTGTTTCCGCTGCTAACTCTGTTACTGCGGCCGCCGCACGGCGGAAAACACAGACGAAGTTATTGAATGCAACTAACTTCAGACGGAGCCTGCAAAATGCAGCGCAGTGACGATACAGACATTTCATATCCAAGACGTGTGTAACGCCGCTGACCCGCCAAAGCATTCGACCCGTGCTGGACCCGTTCATAGCGAGTCAGCCGTCACTCTGTGAGTAGCATACGCTTCAGTCCATCTCTCTCTCTCTCTTCAGTCTCTCTCTCTCTCTTCAGTCTCTTTCTCTCTCTTCAGTCTCTCTCTCTCTCTTCAGTCTCAGTCTCCCTCTCTCTTTTATTTTTTATTTTTGAATTTTGATGCTAGGGAGTGTGGCAAGCTGGTACTGTCATTGGTTTAGGCAAGGCTAAAGGGGAAGAAGGCCAAATTACAGGTGTTGTCCATCTGAGGGGCAGAGGACAGCAGGGGGGGGGGGCTATAAGACTTTGAGCCATGAAATGTTAGATCTCAGATCAGGGAAGCACTTTGATCTATTTTGAAATGTTTTACTTAAAGGTATAGTGGTCGTTGACAGGTCAGCGAGCAGACGGCCACGGCCTCCGACCATAGACAGTATATAAAAGCCTCCGACTGCGGCGCTGCCTCCCCGCTCTCGGCGATAGCTTGTTTGTTGGCCTGTAGCATGCTAACGTTAGCTATAGAGATGCTTGTCCTAAATAGATTTCCACTTACCGGTGGCGAGTCTGACGTAGTGGAAAAAGTGCAAATCTTCTTTTGGAAAGTCGGCTTGTAGAGCCATGCCGACAGCAACTTGTAAACAGAGCGTGCACGAGGAGAACTAGGCGTGTGCATGCTCTCTCGTGCAGACGTTTAATAGGCGTTCCCTCTCGGGAGCAGGTAGGGTGTTGCGCATGTGCATTTTTTCAAAAAGTGGAGAGGGCGGTTCTTTTCTAAAATTCGGGAAAATCCTCCATTATACCTTTTGAAATGTTTTAGTTTGGCAGCTCAGTGAAGCACTTCAAACTTTTTTTGTTAAATTTTTATTTTTATATGCAGTATGATTGTGTTTCAACTAAAAAGTATTTACCTACACCTTATTGTTGTTTAAAATCATTTACATAATATAAATGAATGTATATGGAGCGTGATAAAAAGGTAACCTAGAAGTTGTGGCGTTAACGGCGCCGCGAGGAAAAATTTGGGTGCACCTAAATTGTGTGCTGGTGTACCTAAATAAAAAAGTTAGGCGCACCAGTGCAACCAAGGCAAAAAGTTAGTGTGGAGCCCTGCTACCATTTGTTTATCAAGTGCTTTTGGCGAACATGTTGAAAGTTTCCTACTTGTACATCCTTCAAAATACAGTGACATGGTCATCACGAGTCCTCTTTTCACCCCGTCTCATTTAAGTTGCTGTTCAGTGTCGGCATGTATTCCTACTTCTGAGGCCATTAATGGTGCCAGTGTAGTGGCCTTTCACCACTGAACAAAGGTTATAAAACACATTTGTTATAAAATTGTAATTTTGATAATGTGACAGTCATTGATATTTTCACTTCATGGCCTTGAGATGCTCCTAAAATGTACTTAAAGTCACTAGTAAAACTTGAGACTTCACTGATGTCGACCTGTGAATGTCACACTGCACCACTTATACTGTAACATGCCTTGCATGTAAAAGCAACATTTTTATCCAAAACTAGTTACACTGTACGTCATTTTCTAATTGATGTGTAGCAGTTGGGAAATACCCTTTTGAGAAAGATTAGGAAACAACAGATGCACACCCACAAATACAAAAAAAATATAGTACAGTTTGGTTGTTCACCATCTGATTCGGATTATATCCCGTTTCTTCAGGACTGTCAGAGGTGCTGAGATCATCCCCTTTTGCTCTCATCAACATGTGTTACACTTTATTGCAGCACGGATAATGTTGGTAACATTTCTCTTTTACAGCACGATGAGCAGACAACTGGCTGTCCTTATTTAATCAGGTTTTTCCAGTAGTGCATCTTAGATCACAGTTTTCCTGGGCTTCTATTGAAGTATACAAGCTCCTTAAAGCAGTATACAAGTTCAGACTTCTGCCATTTTTGAAAGAAATTTTTTCCTCAAGTATTTTTTTTTAATATTCCTTAAATTCAGCCTGTTTAGGATAGTCTAAAATACCACCAAGAGCATATGTGCTATAGTTTAAGTCTCCGCTGGTTCATGGGTCACGACAAAATGTAAACATAAACCCCTCTCTAAAATGGCAACTTAAAAAAAAGAAGTAAAATGTTAAACTATTTAATATATATATAATATTGAGGATTAATCATCTTTTGTATATAATACAGTACCAACATAGATATACAGTATCTCATTAGGACAGAAATCATTCCTAATTATGTCATGAATTGAATATGTGTGTCTTTTGGTGTGTGCTGTAACTGTCAAGTCAGTTCGGATGACTGTCAAGGTGAAACATTTATATCAACAAAAACACATTCTGATTGGCTGCTGAACTTGCAGGCCAACTGTGAAAGGCCCATCCCTTATCTATCTATCTATCTATCTATCTCTCTCTCTCTCTCTCTCTCTCTCTCTCTCTCTCTCTCACTCAGTCAGTTGACAAGATAGTGAGCAAGAATCCTGATTCACCTGAAAAGCCCTGGAACATAAGATTTACAGGACTTTTTACAAGGAGATTGCCTACATTAATGTATGTATTGACATCGACATATACCTAATCTAATTATATATACCTTATTATAAGGTAATATATAATATATTATTTTTTTTACCATTGAGATATTGTCTAGGAAAATAAGGCTGTTGTTATGTGTGCCATATGTTAGACAATATAATGCAACAAGTGAAGTTGAAGTGATTGAGGGTTTTCTTGGTCAGTGCACTTGTCACTCTGTGTGACCTGGTTTCCCGGCATGTGTGGGGGTGTGTGTGTGTGTGTGTGTGTGTCTATGTCTGTGTGTGTTTGTCTGTCTGTGTTTTTGGCCCAAGGCTAAGATTTAGCCTGAGAGAGCCATTTGCTGTCCTAGCCAGGGTCACAGTTCAGCTGATAACAAGAGATACTTTGAACTGTGTTTGGTGGGTGTGCGTGGTTGTTTTTTAGGTTTACTAACTGCAGACATTTGAACAGCTGTAGCACATTGTATATCAAACCTTACTTGGTCCACATGCTTCCATTTTAAGTAACCACAGTGTGGACATCCTGTTGCTAATTTCAGAGTGTTTTTAAATTAGCTTGATGGCAAGTGCAGCTGTCTATCATGCCTCGAGGCACATAGCTTCAGGATTTAAAGCTGCAGTATGCAACTTCTTGCCTGGAGTAGCCAAAATGTTATGCTAGCCTCGCCGTCCTGACCCATAATTGGACAGGTTCGTGACCTAACATATGTTGTGTGCCAGTTATATCCCCAAATGACTTAATGTGACAGCTAGCATACAGTACAGCCACAACATTAGCTGAAGCAGATGATGATGATGAACACAGATGGTTCCCAAATAGAGCTTTGTTGTTTTCCGTGTTTTTTAATTGCATCTTGTCTGCAAATTTAGTTTTACTGCACTTTTGTTTCTCATTGCTCCTCCCAATACTAGTAGTTGCTAAGACTTGCCCTGTGCTACGGTTGCTAATCTCTCTTTTATAACTACGCCCAAGGTCAATGGCAGGTTGGTTCCCATAAAAAAAAATCATAAATGCCTAACTTGATGCATGATTTCAGGCAATTGGGAATCTAGGCATGACAGCACAGGTACACAGTACAATAAATATGATGAAGATATGATTGAAATTATGACTTGAAGCCAAAAGGTTAGGATTTTGTGAATGACATCAATAACACAGGCACTGGGGGAAGACATTGTACACTGTCTGTCACATTGTAGTGGCTAAACATATTCTTTGGCAATTTTTGATATATCTGGTTTGACCTGTTAGTTGACTGTGACACATGCAGGTGGGACTCTTACTGTTATGGATTGTGAAGAACAGAGTTCTCAGAAAATGTAATCTGACATGATTTCTGATAACTGCCTTTTGATTAGCTGAGCCGCGGTGGAGATCTTTCCCTCCGTGAATGTTGTCCTACTTTGTCTGAGGTGTTGTGAAAAAACTTCTTCAGCATATGACTCATGAGTAAGGTGTCTCCTTTTAATCAGCAGTGTAGCTCGAGACAAAATGCTCCCATGTCATGCAGTATCAGTTATAGTCAAAGGTATATTGTGCAACTGACACATTGAAATCCATTATTTACCTTTGAGCTTGTAGTTAGTCAAATTATTTGGGCTAATATACTGCATGTTTGCATCTTTATAATGATGGGTTTGGTTGTGGTATTAACTATAATTATATTTCATAAAATACAATAAGATGAACTTTATTGATACTATGCAGGGAAAATGTTTTATTTTTTTATTTTTTTTTAATGTAAGACAGATCAATAAGTTATTAAAGGTAGATATTATGAGCATCCCCCGATCACCAAACCTGCCTTTTTTGCAGTGCTGATGTGCCAATTGTAATGTGTAATATTAATTCAAATTGTTACATTTTCGATGGGAAGGCAACATTTGGTAAAAGAATTAGCGACTACTTTCCATTAGCTAGTTTAGCATGTTTTGTCATGCAAAATTAGGTCTTTTTTTATTAGCTCCATTATATTGATTATTAAAGTCCTTTTTGTATAAAAAATACATCATGTGACCACCTTCTCTGGCCTACTCCAAAATTTCATTTTTAGTTGACGTTTATTAGCTTCTGGGAAATTCGGAATCTTGGCATGTCTCTTATTTCTTATTACAGAAGTGGCTCACAATTTGAAAGCTGTTTCATCAACTCCAGTACAACAATAATGATTCCTAGTGATCAATCCAGGTCTGTTTTGTTTGTAAAACCTGCCTTAAGCATACCGCTGGATTCCATTGATTCAAAATGCCATTTTAGATGTGTGAAACAAGGTTCTAGCAATGAACAAAATGAGCATACGTCAAGCAGTGGCATCTCTGAATGTCCTATTATCAAAGGTTATCTTTTTTGAGGTATCAAATCAGTGTTCTCAAAAGGCTACAGCTTAGCTGCAAAGACGAGGAAGTCGTATGAAAGTTGGGCGAGCTCATTAACGGAGCACTTGTCTGTTTCATCCCTTTGGCTCAAGTTCTGTCTGTGTGAATGTAGCACAGAGCCTTGAAAAGAGGCTGCAGACATCCAACACAGACAACTTGGTGTGTGTGTGTGTGTGGGTGTGTGTGTGGGTGTGGGTCGTGGGGGGCACAAGAATGCCTTGACTGCTTGATTTACTAAGGATCAATGAGTTGAGCCCTTTCCTCCCTATTTGTATTTGTCTTTCTCTCCCACACACGCATACACTAAAAGTGTAGCTGGTCCTCCCTCTCTGGGTCAGTCCTACATTCCTACAGTAGCCCAAGCATTTTGGCAGGGATTTGAGGGCTGTGGTCGCTATAATTATGAGGTTTCTGGCACTAGTTTTGGGGATTTATATATCGCTGGCCACCATTGACGATACCAGAACCACACAATTAGTATGCGTGCATGTTGTGGGTGAATGTGTCTGTTATGGATCTATTTCATGCAAGCATGGTGCTTTACTAGTCTCTGCCTAGCTCTTATTTATTCTCCTACCAGTGTGCTAGATTGATCTAGACAGAATACGTGAAATTAAATCAGTTTTTTTTTCTGAGATATTGGCTAAGGGACATCATTTCCTATTTGTTGTCGAGCTGTGTGATGAAAGCCAGCCACTGAACGTGGACTGTTTAGTGTCATAGGCATTGTTAGCTTTCCTCTTTTCCAACTGGCATTCTACTGAGTTTGCATAATTGGCGTCTTTTTAACAGTATGTGCTTTCATTAAAGACAAGAGTCTTGTATTTCAAGATACTGCTGCTGGACAATATCAAAACTAAAAACGCTGTTTCTGATAATTGTAATTAAATACCTTGATAACATCAACAAGTGTTTGTGTTGGAGGAGGACGAAAGTTCAGGGTAGTATCAATGTTTGATTGTTTAAAGTTTGTACGTATTTACTAGCATTGGAAACTCAAAGCATGTTGTTACATTTAACACTAATAACAGTCAAATGAATCACGATTGCACACACGTTCTGGAATCCAGAAAGTTTGTTTCCACCTGGATTTTTGTTTTCATTTTGTTTCATATTTTAATCTATAGCCGCGTGGCAACTGCCCTGACAACCGCCTACCTGCAAGAGCGTTTTTCCAAAAAGCAAACCATTAAAACCTTTAAAAGCGGTTCCTGCCGTCCGGTGGTTACCGCCAAAAGTTCATGACTGTAAACTCTGCGCGTTAGTTAGGCAGTGTCCTCGAATAAGATCCTAAAGGCCTGAGGGTGGAAGCTCCTCCCGAGCCTCTCAGTACTGGCCATGTGTATCTGGTACCTTCTTCCTGACCTCAACAGGGAGAACAGGCGGTTACCCGGGTGGTTTTGATCCTTCATGATTCTCCTAGCCTTTTTCTTGCAGTGCCTGTAAAAAGGCTGACATTTTATATCCAAAAGGTAACGTTCTAGTTACCCAGAATATGTAAGTTCATGATGATAGAGAAATGGGGGAAATCTAGATATGGGATCCACTTTTTAGACAACATGGCAGGCTGTTAATTGTTAGTACTTTGGTAGTGTGGTGATGATATGTGTCCCTTAAGATTTTCTCATGGTGTTAATCCACACGGTTTCTCCAAGACACATTACTGAAGAATTCAATTCTGGTGATAGTCCAAACACACTTCATTATTTAATTATACCAAGCACATAACACGTCCTGCACTCCATACATCATCTCAGGAAATGGGGATAAATGTGCCGTTTATAGTTTTATTCTTATTGCCCCAGAAGGTTGGTTGTTTTTATGGGTGTAAAATGAGTGTGGTTCCTTCCCTCATTTTTTCCTTCCCACTGAAATTCAGTATTGTTGTTTCAGTTGTTTCGGTCACAATGGCTCGTGCTCTGTCCAGTGATTTTGTTGAATAGTTATAGATAAGAAAGCTGATGTGATGAAAGAAGAGAGCACAGAAGGAATTATATTTGTATTGCTCAGTCTTGAACCTTCTCGCTGTCTCACCCAATCTTCTTTGAATATGCTTGAAAGTTGAACATTGCATGAAAGTTTAACATTCATTTTATTGTGAATTAAAACTACAATGGAAATGACTTGATTAACCACATAAATAATGATCGGTGCATCTGTGTTCTCTCTTTTTTTCCCCTCTTTTCTCAGGGCCTGCAAGAGGATAACTATGCCACAGACACACATCAGGTCAAATCAGGGCTAGCGCACACAGGGACACACATGGCCTTGTAAGCTGTGATTGTGAACCGTACTATCAAGGAAATTCCTCGTCCCTCCAGGGTCACCTCCGTGGGTTCTCTATCTGGCGGTTTGTACAGCTGCACAAGCTTCTGTTTCTACAACACGCACACAAAACGCACACAGAGCACACTCTGTATGCACATGTTGTTTTAGTCTCTCAAGAGTTCACTGGAAGCTGAAGTAATTGTTTGCCCCCCAGTACATGTCTATGACCACGATGGCACATTGACATTGAAAAGGAAGCTTGGGACTGTTGTGTAGCATGACCTGAAGCGGATCTCTCTCATCATCTAAGTGAGTATTTTGAACTGAACTAAAATACAAAAGGTCACTCGTGCAGTCAATCAATCACAAGATGAAACAAGCTTTAATCCCCCCTAGTTGAAACAGCCAATTCAGGGTAAACTCACTACCATTAGTCATCTAGACTATCTGAGTTATAAACATGACAATGCTGTCACCTTGCACAGTATATTGGTTTTGAAGTCTGCAAATTTCATTTCCTCTGCAAATTTCATTTCCTCTTGCTGCTCTATGGAGCCAGTGATTGAGACTGAAGACGTCGCTTCTCAAATGTTAGAAATTAAGAGAATCTTAGAGAAATGTATTTGACTGATGCGTGCATCACAGATTGGGTCTAATGCAAACAATTTTAGATATATAGATAAAGGACTTACATACTTAGCTGTCATCAAAAGCCAAGTGTTACTTATTTTTTAGAGCTGCAGCAAAACAAAGCATAAAGCAGGACGCTCCAGGGAGACGCCATGGCTACTGAAGAAAATCCGACACAGGTCGGGACTGTAGTCCTGGCTCCGCGTGCTTCACCTACATCCACTGGGAGCAGACCCAGCAGAGCAGCCAGACACACAAATGACAGCCAGGAAGTATGGCGATACTCTGAACAATTGTGGCAATCGAAACAGCGGAGCAGCCCTTCACTCCTCTTATACAGGAAGTTGTCGTGTGACAGTGGGAAAGGCACCATTTTGGACGAGGAATACGAGTGTTTGGATTACAGCTCAAAACTCTTGAGTACCGAAGAGAAACTTTATCCAGAGCTGTCGGCTGGCAGGAGAATTGAAGGAATGACTAACACCGTTCCTCCGATACCTGGGAAAAGTTCAGAGGGATCTCCGTGCCAGCTGGACACCCCTGGAGAGGGCGTGGATGCAGGCAGATACAGAACTGGCAGCACCCGCTGCTCCTGCACCCTGTCGAGCCTTTACATGGGTCCAAAAATCTATTGTTGCCACAGCCCCAGATCCAGTCCAAGCCCCAGCTCTAGCCCTGTTCACAGTCCTCGCCTCTGCCCCAGCCCCTCTCAGCACAGCCATCGACACATCCGTCGCAGCAGCCTGCCTGTGTCTATGCTGGCTTTCCACAAGGTAATAAAGGAGAAAGATGCAAGCCCTGGTTATTTGCAAATTGCATACATTGAGCTGCTTCACCAAGGATGTGTTACATGTTTGTTTTAAGCACAAGATGGAAAAAAAACTATTTTTACACTGTAAATAAAATGGTTTAACCCATTAGAAAGCCCATTTGAGGCGCTGCCAATTTAGCTGTACAGAAACATCATTACGACTATTTTAATTTGCCATGTTTTCTGCTTCTAGACATTACCCTGCCTCTCATCTCGGTGCAGTCCATCCAGTGAACCGAGCTCTTTGGTGTCATCTCCCTGTAGTTCCCCCCCTGCCAACCACCGCCAGCATCGCCGGAACGGACACATTCACCGGCGTCACCTCAAAGATGGCTACTCGAGTTTAGAGAGGCTCAACAGAAGGCCCAGGGTTAACAAATGCTCCCTGGAGGAATTATTTCTAAGACGAGCATCTCTAGAAACCATGAGGACAACCGCGAGGACAACACTAAGGAAGGATGAGAGGTCATCCTCGGGAGTGACCAGGAACTGCGGCGGCGGTAGTGGCGGCAGCAGCAGCAGTGATGAGGGGGATGGAGAGGGTCTCTTGGATAACACAGAGTTTATTAGAAACCGTAAAGAGCGTTCTACTGTCCTGGTGAGGCGCTTCTTCAAGAATAATCAGAAGGTATTTACTTGCAAGCTTCCTTTTTTATAGGCGTTAACAGTTAACAGTACAATTTGCATCTTGAACATGTGTTCAGTTAATATCTTTAACATGTTTGTTATTTTTTACACTTATTTTATTTTATGACCCTTGACAGTGACATTTTATAGTTTACTAAACAAAACAACGCAACACGCTGAAATACTTTTCTTATTTCCATAAGATGACCAAGTCAGTGTGTACTGGAACCAGAGCGATTGTCAAGACGCTGCCATCAGGACGCATCTCAGAGGAGGTCTGGGACGTGGTCGTTAATCGCAGGATATGGAAACCCAGCAAGAAGGATGTGTGGCCAATCGTAATGCGTGGTATGGGAGAAGAATTCAGAGTCTGCAGGGAGATGCTACATTTTGTTGGAGTTCAGCTACAGCAGGTAAGAGAATGAATACACCGACTCACAGATTCCATGATACTTTTATTTTTTACACCCAGGCTACCCATTACGAGAGAACTGTACCAGTGCAAAAATGATTTCAAGTATGTCTGCAGCGTTGATAAGCACAATTAAACATGTTTTCAAAAATTATCCTAAGCCAAGGGTTATTAAGGTTGCCTTTTAAGAATTTAGAAAATATGTTACAGTTGGAGGTACAGTCTTTGTAGTGTTCATGGCCATAAATCACTGACGATTCACCTCAAGCTATAATGTGCCTATGCTTCAAGTGCTTTAAAAGCGATGTGGATTTTCCACAGATGATAAGGCATTGGGTTTAATATGTGGTTTGCTTCCCCCCCCCCACACACACACACACACACACACACACACACACACACACACACACACACACACACACACACACACACACACACAAGAAAGCTATAATGGCCCAAGAGTATTTATGACTTGATTGATTCTTGTTTCAATGGAGGAATTGTTCTTGGCTTTTGCTTTCCTCTGTTTGGGTTGAAATATTATGCCTGTTATTCATGAAAGATGAATAATTTGTTCAAGGAATATGTTAATAGATCAACGCACACACACGCACACACACACGCACACACACACACACACCAAAAAACACATACACACTGGCTCTTTGTTCAGGGTAGGCCCCTGCTGTGGAAAAATGAGTTATTCTCTGTTAGTTCTGCTCCCCATATTACTGACAGACTGAATGACTGAGCCTTCTGTGTGTGTGTGTGTGTGTGTGTGTGTGTGTGTGTGTGTGTAAATGGACTGAGCAGAGTTGGCATCTGCATTAAAGTTATAGCCATGGAAATTGGAGAGAAGGTAAATGAGCATGACAGAGTGAGAAAGTTAGAGAGAGATGGAAGATGGAGGAAAACGGGCCGAGTGAGACAGAGAGGAGACCCAGGACATTGCTGTGTTATTATCGAGTTCCCAAGCAAGAGGGAGTGTTTTCTACAAACATGAAAACCTCTCACAGGAGCTGTTCAGCTTGAGCAACCTTGGCAGCTACAATTCAGAGAATGTACATGCTATTGCTACCTTTCAATAGAAGGCCTTTTGTGTCATAAGTCATGCTTTTCAGTCTTAGAGGTGCAAACATTATAAAAATCAGTGAAAACTGGGAAACTTTTTTGCTATGTGTAACTGTTGCTGCATGGCGGGCATTTAAATTCCATTGCAATATATATAGTGTACATCTGTATGCTAATTATTAGATAGATATTAGACAACAGGAGGAGCGAGTCTACCTGGGCATTTGACTGTGCAATTATTATGTTTTACGTTACATGATGGGATTCTGACATGTGCACAGTTTTAATATATCGTATGTGTGTGCATAAATGCATGGATATATATTTGTGTTTTATATGGGTTCATGCATAGTTAAAACAGAGCCAAGTACTGTCTATGGATGGGGGCTTGTACACTCTCGCCATACAAACACACACTCATACTCATGTGCCTGCTGCAGTGTGGTTTCTGACTTTGCCAAAGTGTTTTTATGAGTCCTTTGTGGTCGTCGAAATACGGTCTGCGTTAAGTCCAGGAAGAACTGCTTTAATAATGAGCCTATTGAAAATGGGGGAGTTGCCAGCACTTCCCTTGTCAAAACACCATCTGAGCTACTCGTGTAAGGGGTCACCAGAGAAACTCTGAGAACACTGAGCAGCAGTGAATAAGTAGAGTTGTAGCAGGGCTGTCATCAGGATCATAAAATCTATGAGAAAGTAGAAATGCGTCCTATTACAAAAACAAATGGGAGTCAAGCAGTCATAAATGTGCAGTCGCAAGGAAACATATTCCTTCTATTTTCTGTTTGTTTCTGTTTTGTTAGATGGCATACAGCACATAGAGTAGTAACTGTGGGAGATCAGAGAGAGTATACGACATTTGAGTTAAAGGTGTGTCTGTTTAAACAAAAGTACAGCATGTTTCTTTGCATCCCAAACCATCTAGTCACAGCTAATGCTGAAAGGTTGTTAATTAATGTGTGTGCTGTATTCAGCGCACAAACATTGTAAATTGATTGCATAATTGCAAAAACACTGTCCGTCTCTACTCCCCTCTGTCTGTCTTTTACACACACACACACACACACACACACACACACACACACACACACACACACACACACACACACACACACACACACACACACACACACACACAGTACCCTATATGTGGCATGTAAGCCTGACTCTGCAGTAATCATGTTAAGGAGTTTTCTGGAGGTATCCTGTGGCCCTGTGTGTTTATTGCTACAACTTATGAAGCGAGCCAAATAACACATGACAGAGAGAGAGAGAGAGAGAGAGAGAGAATGCACAGGGAGAGAAAGAGGGAGAAAATGAGATGTTAACAGTGGAAAAAGAAGAAAATCTACCATGGAAGAAAAGTGAGAAACAAGGTGGTGGGGGGGATCAGGCATGGACTATTAGAGAGAATAGGGAGAGTGAGAGAGTGGAAACAAAAAGGAGGTTTAGACTAAGACAAAGCCATGAACTTGTGTTTTATATAGGTTTTTGCATAAACAAGTTCATAATGGAAAATGGACATGATGGAAAATAGTATAAATGGAGGGAGGGGGAGCCTTTTGCATTGTCTCACAAGAGTTTTGCAGTAAAAATGCAAAATACATTTTCAGTGTTATAATTAGAATGTGTCTGTTAATTCCCTTTGTGCACTGATTGGTGTACCTACAATCTTGTTTTAATTGTAAGGGAAGTTTAACACAAAATAAGGAAGTGTTTCATCACTCTCTGTGCAGGTTTAACGGTAAATGGCTGGCAGACACCTGGAGTAGGGATCAAACAGTCTCTGAAACCAGAAGCATTTTATTGTTTGCCGTTGTAGAGTCTACCAATTAGGTCCCTGCCGAGTGCTTTCATTTAAAAGTGGTGTCAGACCAAGTGGTAAGTGACAATGCGCACCATATATACACACACATACATACACACACAGACAGGCACAGACATGGACTACACACTTTTTTCTTTACCATAGCAGTTTGGGCTAAGTTGTTGTGGGGCTGAGAGATGGATGCTCATTTGTATGTCGTCTTCCCATTACCGAGGATTCAAGTAGTCTTAAGGGACAGGAACATATTCGGCTTTCTAGGGACGCTCTGTGCTTTCCTGTTTTCCTCATTGTGTCTTCTCGTAACTGTTCAAATCCAGGGTAAATCTGTGCTGGAAAAAGGGAATCAAAAATGTCTCTTTCTGAAGTGCCCCTTCGGAGTTGACTTGTCTCCTTAGATTTCAATATACACAGGCGTGTGTCTTGGAGATATTGTTTTAACGCATACACTATCGATCCAACTGGGAGAGTTTCTTTGAAGGTGCTCCAGTCACCTGAAATGCTTTTAACTCCTCTCACTTTGAAACTGTATCATTAGACCCCATTTCATTTTCCAACTTTCATTTTCACGATTATGACCACATTTTCGCTTTATCTGCTTTGCTCTCTGGATGGTCCTCTGCTACTGTGGCTCACCAAGATTCCTTTGAGTAATGATGCAGGACTGAATGATAGACCTACTCAGCAACCCCACTCACTTAGATATTTTGTTGTATGTTGCCTTTAACCTACATATTTGAAAAATACCACTGAAATAGGACCATCAGATTGGCTATTAATCACATAATTTATTATCTGGCCCAGTGGATGTCATACCATTACTGTTTTCATGACTGACTTCTTGTATGTCTCTTGTTAGTTTTTTTTGTGGGTGGAGCTCAATTTTAAACCACAGATCACCAAAAATAGTGTCTGTTAGGTTTGATTCACAAATACAACAGTCCTTAATGTATACGTAATTTCCTGTCTGGGTGGATTGATAGAGGGAGAGAGATGAGACACACACGCACGCACACACACACACACACATACACGCACGCACACACGCACACGCGCAGCATTGTTGCTTACCCAGTCTCCCATGTGGTTGCCGTGCTATTAGTGATAACATCAGCCCACACATAAACACACAGAATATCTCTATTCCTCTTTCTTTTTTCATTTCAGTTTGAACAAATATTAGATTAGTAGCAAAGATAGTCCTCAGCATTCATAGTCCATTGAAGAAGTTGTTGTGGTTATTTATACTAAAAGTAAAATCTCAGAGTGAATCTGTAGTCAGTAGTTGCAGTTGATTAAAAGGGAATACCGGCTGCTGAAATACCAAAGTAAGCACATAATTTTCTGCCTTTCTCCGTAGCCAAAGACGTAATTTAATTTAGTCCCAAACCCAGTCTGTGACGATTGCTCCCTATATGAATGAAGAATGAAAACATGACTTTAAAATCTCCTATATCAATATTGATAATCATTCATATGGCTTATGTCAGTATGATTTGCAGGGCTACACTGCAGTGCTCATTGATGGTGTCTAGCTTCAGGGCTAGCTTAGTTCTGTTCAGCAAATATTAACTTGGCTGTCCCAAACAGTAAGATGCAGCCTGTGACATATGGGAGTTGTTGTTAAACTCATTCTTGTTTGCACTGTTGAATTATATTTTCCCTGCAGCCCTTTGCTAGTTTAATATCCATGCCTTTTAAAATGGGTCACTATCTTAAAAGACCGGCTATTTATGAGCTTAGGTAATAACTTTTGCAAACACATCCACATCTTGGTTACCAATTACCGCTTGTTTCAAAGGCAACGTTTTAAGATAAAATGTCCAACAATTTTTTTTAAGACATCCATTTCATGCTATGTTGTCATGAGGTAATATTGCATTGATTGTCTTTCCAGGTTATTGCGTCAGTTAATAGACTGGCTTGTTTCTTTGTTAGGGTCATCACAGCATCACAGCGGCAACAGTTTTCATTAAATTTATATTTACGCGCCATTAAAACACATACTGCATGCATGCATTGCACAACAAACTCCTTTTCTATGTTACAACTATTGAATGGATCTGAGAGTCACTGGCCTACAGTGTGAGATGGTAATTAATGTGCAGACACAGTGTTGAACCACTGGTAAGGGCTAGGTCGAAATAAATGAAATTACAATTACAATCACACTTTGAGATATTGGAAATTAACAAATCACTTAAAACAGCTGAAATCCTGTAAGCTTTGGAACACAGTTTTTTTTTTAATGTAAGATTATGAGAGACCCCACACATTGCACTTACATTACACACTAATTAGTTGTTTCTTATCTCTTTCAGTTGTTAAAGCGTGCACACACACCACGTGTTTTTGCAAAGTGCCCTAAACTCTGAGAGGCAGACTAAGGAAAACATCTAAATGAAGCTGGGCTGTGAAAATTGGCTAAGCGTGGCACGTACATTTTTGCAAGGTAAACTGGAGTTGAGCAACATTACAGCTTGCCAGTCTAGTGCATGACACCTGCAATTGTCTTTTGTGTGCAATCAGCAAGGTATGTATTTCAATTGCATCATCACTGTAGTACAGAATGTACCACAGTAAAGTACAGCTCTTATTTACTACTGAAAATGTTTGTTGGAGATTTATTTGGTGACTCGCCATACTATACAACACATGTTGATCATATTGAACATATTTGGCCGTCTGAGAGGCTCTCGCCAGATCGGTTTGAAGATTGAATCATTACAAGCCCCACACTAACACACAAGTTGGAATCTTTTTTGTTTGTTACAGGAGAGTGTCCCTCTTGGGGACGGCTATGATTCACACAACATTCAGGTAGTCAATTAGCTTAAAAAAACACAAATATATCTAACTCCTGCAATACAAGACAACAAAGAAATACATATTCTTAAAGAAATAATGGTTATACTTTACTTGAAGGTATCTACATAAGAGTGACACTGTCATGAATGTGTCATAAACATTATAAACAAGTCATAAACGTTTATGACATAACGCTTCTTTTAGTAAGTGTCATTTGGTTTTTGTCATGTTATGGTTAGAGTTCATGTGTCATGACTGTGTCATGTGTTCACAACAGTGTCACTCTTATGTAGATACCTTCAAGAAAGTGTTACCGAAATAATTAACTACTTCAAAAGATCAGTAAGGCAAATTAAATGATTCAGAATCAATCAACAGTTTGAGTTCTGAATTATAATCATATTAACCCCAACCCTGGACACACACACACACACACACACACTTACCCTCCATGTATGTCACACTCATTTAACCTTGTAAGTATCACTCTTACGGTCTCTCTCTGTGTGTTGTGCCACTCCAAAGGAATGTGCCGAGCAGGCCACTCTCTCACCCAGCTGGGTGTTGCGGCTTAACCTGAGATTAGTGTGTGTGTGTGTGCATGTGCGTGCGTGCATTGAGACACACTGTTTAATCAGATGTCTGTTTATACAGAAAACGGGTAGGACAGTAAATATCTAGCACACCTTTGTAAGGAGAAGTGTTTTTCACAGTGACAGTATCTTGATGTGAATGTGACCTTTCTGCTCTTTAAACATAGCAAGACCTCATTCTTAGCTCCATCGCTGTTTTTAGGTTTGCTTTAGTCCGCTGCACAGGAGCACATGTGGAATACATTCCATCTGTTTGTTTTGTGGTGTGACAGAAGGGTGTCAAAACTGCACGTGGGTGTGCTTTCGCTTCATGGAGTTAAAATGTGTGTGTGTATGTGTATGTGTGTGTGTGTGTGCGTGTGTGTGTGTGTGTGTGTGTGTGTGGCTCAGGCCTCTCGCATCTCTGTGATATTGTGGGAAAATTGTGCTGCTCCAGAAACTGGGAAAGTGTCCCTATAGAGATCCAGAGCCGAGGTTGTTAAACTATGGGTTAGGACCCAACACACAAACATAAACAGTGGAGAATTTTGACCCTGTTGGTGAATGCGTATATACACACACTCCTGATCAATATTACATAGCCTGTATAAGTCGCTTTTTGGGTGATAATCTTGAAAATGCATTATTATGTGGAATTTCATCCAAATAAATAACATGAACTTTGACCACATACAGTACGTTATGAGAAATGTAAACAAGCACACACACTTGAACTTCCTGCCATGATGTTTAACTTTCTTTCTTTTGACCTCTCCCAGTTTCATCACCCTCATGTGACATGGCATCTCTGCTCACAGCACCCTGACTACTTGGCTTCTACATGTGTCACACGGTTTCTGCACTCCTCCAGTGATGTAATCACAATTTAGTATTGGAAGAGTTGCAGGTTTGATTTGAGAAAAGAGCATTTGGATGGAAATGGACCAACAGTTCCCAAAAACAGATTATATGAGAGCATGAAACAAATGTGGCTCATACTATTATTGTTGCACTCAAAGAATAACACAATGGATATAGAAATAGCCTGTCACCTCCCCTTCCTAACACTTTGACTTAATTTGAGTGGCCATTCAGAGTGGATTTAGCTAAAATTACAACCTTAAGTTTACAGGATGTGATACAGGAATCGTTACTTAGATTTTCTGCTTTTGTGGAGCAGCATGAAAATGCATCACCAAATACAATGTCAAAGTAGGGTGTCTGACAATCGTATTACGAAAGTATCTTTTAATGTGATGTTAAATCCAAGTTAAATATGTTGGGCTCAGCCGAAAAGGCTCAGTAGTTTAGAATAACAAGTTTTAAGATTATTCTTCAACCTGACCATCATCCGGCCCACTGACCGTCGTTGAACAGAACACTGAATCGCTATCACCTAAGAATTAAAACAACACTGTGCATGTACCCCTTAAGCTTTTATCGAAATTGATGAGCATGACTTTAAAGATACTTTCCATTTACTTTTTCTGCCTTCCCTTTCATGATGTATAAAATGTTAATAAATAGAGCTATGATAAAATGAGAGAGCTTTAAATGGGTATGAGCAGTAACATGAAAAGTCAGCCTTTGGTTCCATCTGGTGGAGAAGAGAATATTTTATGCTGCAGATGAACTTGGATTGCTAAATATTTCTGGTATGTGAACACCTATCACTGCTGAAGCCTGAATCATGATTTATGTGTAATCAGACATCCCATGCATACAAACTGTACTACTTGTTGCTCACTGATTTGTGTGTTTGTGTGTGTGTGAGAGAGAGAGAGCGAGAGAGAGAGGTTTCAGCTCCAACAGCACTCTTGTCATACTGTATGTCTGACTGGTCGTCCTTATGATCTTTGTTTTATTGCAGCAAATTGCTAAAGCAATTAGTCAAGTAATCAGTTAGTTGATTACTGTTGCTAAAGAGTCACTGGCTTCTCAAATCTAAGGATTTTATTAATTTTATCTAATTATGAATTCATAATGTTTGGGATATCTTGAACACTAAAGGACTAGTAAATAAATTTAAACAATAATCAAGAACTTAATTGATTGCTGCAAGTTACGATTATTTTCATTATCCGTTAATCTGCTGATGATTTTTGAAAAGATTAAGAAAACAGTGAATCCTCACACTTGGCACTTTTATAATTGATCATTTAAACAATCCTTTAGTTATTTATATGCTTACTTCAATGAACTTTTGTTTGGGAAGTAAAAAGAGATGCACGTTGGTGATGCTTCATTTAAGCCTTTATTTTACTTGACAGATTCAGTGGTCAATGCTTGTATGCATATCCACCAGAGGGCAGCACACTTTTTGATATAAAACAGGGCATGTGCCGTTTTTATGAATTATGCTTGCAAATATTGTGCTCTAGTATAAGCTCTGATTTGTCATAAGCCACTCCAAGGTGTTAAGATAAAGATAGAGATAGCAGGCTGGTGTTTATGTTCAGTCAACTTCAGTGGTTGAATAGTGTGCACAGTCACACAAGACAACACCACATCATACTGTATTATTGTCCTAATTCATATTGATCGGCAGATTTTGGGCCTTTTTTAAGGCAATTAATGTAAGTGTAGTATAATACATGAGTCTGACCTCTCATTACTGGCTCAGGAGGCCGGTCTCATTAGCTAGTGATCACAGAAATGCAAAGCAAACAGGGAAGGCCAGCTGTTTGCTTTGTTCTAAAGACCACTTTGATGTCAACTGGGCATGAAACAGATTAATTCTTCCACTTAGGCAGATTCAATAGTACATACTGTATTCATTAACACCTGTGACTGTTGTGATTATGTGTGTGTCAGTGTGCTAGGTTACAGAAGAAATTACCTAGGCCTTTGATTTCAACTAGGGCTGGGCGATAAAACGATAACGATATGTATCGCGATAGACATGTAATCAATATCAATAAAAAATGCGCTCGATAAAAGTTCGATAATTTTTTTTTTTTTTTTCTTCGTCGGAAGAAACCAGAGGTTTCAAAGCAAGTTTGGTTGCATGAACAAAGGCACTCGCTCTCTGGTAGCCTAGCAACGTAGGGAGTGACACGCTAACAGCCATTTTATTATTATTTTCTTCCTAAATACTTAGTATAAAGTACTGTAGTAGGCTTCAGTAACAGTTTAATTAGGTAACTGGGGAAAAGGGTATGCACCATTTCCTGATTTTCAACCAGGAAGCACAAGCAACCATGTCATATTACTAAAATTAATAGAGCACTATATCTTGATATAAACATTTCTTTGAGCTCTTTCGTACTTTTTATTGACTTAACACTTTCATAATTGATTGTCTTTGGTGGACATTTGGATTAGGTGACTTTGAATAAGGGGCTTCAATGGCCGATTTTCAGTTCTGTTTAATAGCTCCTGATCAAAACACAGAGGCCTTATTGGAGTTTTGTCAGACAATGTTTACACATTGAACAGGCTCGTAGAGGAGGATTGATTGAAATCTTGTATACCAGTGTCTCTTCTGTCTTTGTGTTTATAGTGTACTCACTGATGAAATCTCCCTTTTTCCTGCTGGGTTGTGATGGGCCAGTTGCCTCATAACCTAATATGGGGGTACCCTCTGAGTCTCTCTTTTCCCCTTACTCCTTTCTCTCTCTCTCTCTCTGTCCTCTGTCTCTTTCCTTCCCATCTTCCCCTCTCTGTCTCTTTCTCTTTATCTCGCCTCCTTATGCTTTCTCTACTGATGTAGAGATCTCTTTCACTCCCTCTCTTCCTCCGTCTCTCACTCTCTCTCTTTTGTGCTCTCTTTCGCTCAAGCCTCCTCTCTCACTTTAATAATCGTACACAGACTAAGAGGGATTGGAGCTTGGTGGTTTTTCTTCCTTTCTCTTCAATATATCAGCATTTTTCTGTGCTACAGTAAGTAAACTGTTTACTACGAGTTGTTGATGTACTTTGACTGAGGAGAGTCTTTTCATTGATTGTGTTTTGTGTCTGTAAGGAACTACATTTTAAGGTTTACATTTTTAGCCTGATCGGTGTTAGAGCAACAGGATTTGAGTTCATTAAGCCGAATGTGTTGTTCAAAGTTGGACACAGGGAAAGCGCTCGATAGTGTAGTGCTGTCAAAATACGTATGAAGTTATCTGCTAAAGGACAACTTGAGAAAATGTGTATGGACATATAAAACAGCAAACTAAGTTGTGCACAAAGGTCTTTTAGACCAAGAGCTGGGGTTTTGTCACGTCATAATTAAACAGAGGATATTAAATGTGCGTGATTTTGAAAATGCAGCATTACTTGGAGAATGTAGATCGAGGTAAAGCCATGGAGCATGTGAGATGTTTAACACAGCAGTCAGTAAAGATTGGCAAACTTTAACATTAGTAGCATTAACATGTAATATAACATAATACAGTATAAGTTAGTACAGTAGTAACTAATGCCATCTTTTGAATTGTAAATCCCCAGAACATTCAAGCAAAAACATTCACGCAACAACTACTTTAAAATCTTATCGACTGCATTTGTCTGCATGTAGAACCAGGATTATTTTTTGTCTAGAATGTTAAGAACTGAAAAACATTCATCAGGCTTATCTCCGGCTGTCTGACCACGACTGTGTGTCGTTATGTTGGAGTGTGTAGCGGCTCGCTGCAGTATGACATCATGAGAACTGTAAGTGGGGGAGTGGTGGTGTGGAAGGGTCCCACTTGGTGCTCCGGGTAATGGGTTCCAGGTTGTTTTGGCCCTCAAGATGACCCCTTTTTTCTCTCTCCCAGTCTCTCTCTCCAACTCCTCTGTCATATTTCTTTTCTGTTATACTTCCTCTGATGGCTTCTCCACAATGTTTCTTTCTCCTTCTGAAACTTGCCTTTCCCTCTTAGAGCCGAAATGATATTTTGTGTTATATCCATCAGTCCTTTCAGTTATAATATCATGTTACTCACCAGCTACATTGCTGAGATTTCAGAGACAAGGATTCTACCAATCAGTACCTCAACGCCTTTTCGTTCTTATAACCACAAATAAAGTCATTAGTGCCTCAGCCTGACTGCGTATATAGATAACCTCCTATTCGCCCTAATTTTTCCATTGCGTTGGCTGGGCTGCACATCCTACACGCAGTAGCTGCAAGAAGACGTAGGTCGGCCATTAAGTGGATGATTGTAACATAATTCTTTTAGTGTACCTAAAGTTTGACTCTAAGGCCAATACAAGACTCACATTGCGTTACTTATCTAAATCTGTTTATTGTCCTCCTTTCCTAAATTGCTGTGGTGCAGCTGGTGAGCAACATGCTAACTGATTACCAAAACTATGAACATAAGACCATCGCTGAATAAATCCCTTTAACCTCACTTAAGCTCATCATGAATAACCCACTGTGTCTCTTTTTGTTGTACTAATACAACAACAACAGTAATAAAAAGCAATGATGACACCTAAGCTCTATCTAATATTAATATCTAATCTTCTCAAGTGTTCTACAAAGCACACAGTAACATTATCTGCTGAAATGGTGACCTGGCATTTCATAAGTGTGCCTAAGCACAACTTGTCATTCCCTTTCTACTTTCTATTCACTCTGTACAAATTAGATTAGTTAGTCCTTTCCTGTATATGTGTTTTTTCTGTTGCACTTTCTCAGCTGCTTGCCCTCGCTGGCTCTAAAAGGGGTCGATGATCAGCAAATGCAGCCACCGGCTGAGAATCTGTATATTTGTTTTCTCGTTTTTATCTTTGTTATGCTGCTGATCTCAGTTAAAACGGTGTGCAGTATGTTGCTGTTTGTTAACCTCTGCACTTGAGATTCTAGATTGCATGCAGTTTTCCCACTACTCTCGACTTCTGTGTGACACACAAATAAAGTACACACAAATATGTCCTAAGCTTATAAAAGGTGTGAGGCAGTGCTCGCGAGGGGGGCCCAGCTCTTGGATCTTTGGTGAAACGGCTCCTTGTGAAATTCAACAGGGGATTATGATTCAAGTCGCCCTTGGCCTCCCTCTCCATTTCCTCTACTGCGCTCCCTGTGGTTTTCTCTCCACATCCTTTTTTGTCTTTCCTGCTGCACTGTTCTCTTTTTCAAATGCTTTCTCCTCCTCTCCCTCATCCTTTATTTTTCACCTCCTCCACCACTCCATCTTTTGCTCTCTTCATAATTCTTCTCCTGCTCTCTGTTGAACCTCTCATCCTGTTTTGACAACCATTCTCAAACCTTGTCCATCTCTTTTATACATTTATTTCTTCCGTTTTATCATTGATTCTCTTCCTCCTCCCCCTCCTTCCCTCTTGTTCCCTTTATCTTCCTCTTCATTTTAGCAGAGTAATTTAAGGATCTATTTAGAAAAGCATAGGGAAAAAAGGGCCTAAACCTCGGGGCCAGCAATTCATAAGTGGTATTATGAGCTAAAATCAATAATTCAAATGAAAAAAAGATTTAAATGTTTATTTATTAATGTTTAAGAGCTCCTCTTTTTAATAATCGACACTTTCTAGTATAATTTACTTTTTATTTTCTTACTTTACTTATTTACTTAAATGCTTTTTCCTATTTGAATTAATTTAGCTCACTTTTTTCATGTAATGGCCAAAGCAAATGTCAGTGACTAGCTCAGTCTTCCAGCTATTGGGAATCCCAGGGAAAAGCCTTTCCTAAAAACTTTTGGGGGTTCCCAAACGCCCACACACTTACAACACCCACATTACATTTACAGTGCCTTATTGCATGAGTCTAATCCCTAGAAATGTCAGCATCATAATCCACCCACAGAGCCACAGAGGACCTGATCTAACACGTGAGTCAAACAAGAGGGGTTTTCTCTCAAGGCTTACTCTGTAAAACAACAAACTCTGCTGCCTTTTGTGTAATAACCAACAGCATCTTATTGTTCAGTTTTCACATTGTGTACATTTCTCTTCAGTTGAAGTATGAAGATCATTTCTCCCTCCGTTTTTCTTCTTTTCCTTCATTCCGCATTTCTTCCGAGTCCATTTGAGTGGATTTAGCCATCAGTCCAGTACTTGTTGTGCGCGTTGATGTACTGCATACACCTATCGTGTCTCCACTTCCATCTTTTTTTTAATGTGGTTGACAATGCTTAAACTCCCCCCAAGACAAACAGTGCATTACAAATTAGATCAAGCAAGAATAGGAGGTTTGCTTATTGTGCTGTAGGCGCTTGATTGTTTGTGTGAATGCATTGCTGCCAAACCTAGCTAATTTTTCACTTAAATTTCAGTCGGATTATGATCTTCTTACTGTGTTTTAATAAGGGAGATTTGTTCAAGTGTGTCTGTGTGTATTTGATCCCATAATATGCACTCTTCTGTCTTATTCAAAGCAGATACTCAGGCATTAGGCTCCTCTAGTCTAAGCAACACTGAATCAAGTGCACGGGCCACCTCCATACACTTACAATAAATTAACATACACTCAGATAGAACTTTGTATCTTCAAAAGCACATAAATACACACAATAGCATACTTTAAATACATATGTATATACACAGCCTGTATGAGTACACAAAACACATACAGTATGTATACATATAGAATCTGTATCAATGTACACATAAGTACAAACAACTTGTTTTGCCTATGAGCTTGTACACACAAATGAGCACAGCACTCAGTCAGCGGTGAGACAGTCCAGGCTTGGGCTGCGTGAAAACAAACATTACCTTGTGGAGAAAGAAATGGCAGAAAAGGTCAGAGCAGAACAAGACAGAGTGCAGAGAGGTTGTCTGTGATGCAATCCAGAATCGTGTGTGTGTGTGTGCGTGTGTACGTGTGTGTGTGTACAGTATGCACATAGAACATTTTGCGTTTAACCTGAGAGGTGGGATGTCTGCTTGCCAATTTGGGTGTGCTTGGTTTATGGCTTTTGTTTTGGTTTACTCTGTCCAGGATGGGTGGGGTTAGAGTGTCTTGGTGCTGAGATACCAGGGCTGCTGAACATACCTGGCTCCTCACCGAGTTTTCAAATAGACTAGGTGCAGTGGATTTAAACGTTCTTGTCACGTTGGGTGGGCAGGGTGCACATTTTCTTCATTTCCCTCAGACCGCTTTGTCGGCTCCATTTTTGCTGCTTTAAAGCAAACACGCAGTCCAAATGGTATGAAGGATTTTAGGAATATGGGGCTTTCTCAGACCTTAATCTTTCAGTGATTTACAGTTCTTCAAGAATGAAGCAGTGGAGAGATTCAGCTGAGTTTTATTGAGTTCATATTGCTGAAAGAGCATACCTCATCTCCAAGGAGCCTTGCTCCAAAAAAATAATAATACAACTTTAAATCTTTGGATGCTAATCTTTACTGTTAAAAGCTGTAAGCTGGAGAGACATTTCATTTGACGAGAAAATTAGGAAATTATGCCACATCCTGCAGCTTTTTTATGCTGTTCAGAAACCCCCTTTATGTGCACTGTTGCATCAAACTTAATGTGATTTTAGTTTAACTAGTACAGTGCCCGTTTGGAACGGACCGATTGCTTGGCCTGTGGTATTGCTTCTTGTAAAATTCTTCAAAACCAAATTGTACCCCAAAATTACTTATAGAAGGACCCCAAACCACTTAATATGCAACTCCACTGTATAGCCTACTACTGACTTACATTGTAGGCTACATCAGAGGAAGACATTGTACTTCTATATTTAACTGACAGAGAACGCTGCAGATTCAGAATGTAATCACAAAGTATCACAATGAAAAGAGAGAGAGAAAGAGAGAGAGCTTGTAGCACAGATTGCATACAAAATGAAATGCTGAAAAACAGTACCCCTGAGTTGCAAATTGCAATTGTTAAACTGTTCAACATGGTGCTGAAATCTGGCTGCTTTCCTGATGCCTGGAACCAGGGGCTGATCACCCCAATCCACAAAAATGGAAATAAATCAGACCCTAATAACTACAGAGGGATCAGTGTCAACAGCAACGTTGGGAAAATATTCTGTAGTATCCTAAAAAACCTACTTAGTAAATGCCAAATTGGCTTTCTTCCACGTTACAGAACCTCCAATCATATATACACCTTACGTACTATAATTAACAAACATGTCCACCAAAAAAAAGTGAGGGAAAATATTTGCTTGTTTCATCTACTTTTAAAAAAAGCCTTTGACTCCATTTGGCATGAAGGACTTTTCTTCAAAATCCTTCAAAGTGGAATAGGTGGCAAGGTATATGACCTTATCAAATGTATGTACAAGCACAACCAATGTGCTGTGAAAATTAATAATCAAAGAACCGAATATTTTACTCAAGGATGCGTTGTGAAGCAATGATGCTGTATAAGTCCTGCATTATTCAACCTGTACTTAAATGAACTCGCAGACCAGTTGGACCGATCAGCAGCTCCAGGCCTCACACTCTTAAACACAGAGATTAAATACCTGCTTTATGCAGATAACCTTATTTTGTTGTCTCCATTGCATTGGAGAGGTCAATTGCATTATATGGAAGTGAAATTTGGGGCCCACTCAGTAGATTGGAGCATGACTCCTGGGATAAACACCCGATAGAGACCCTACACACAGAATTATGTAGAAGAATTCTAAAAATGACTGCTAAATATACAGAAACGAGCTATTACATTTTGGACACATCTTATTTTAAGCCAAAAAGACACACTTAATTTCAAAGCACTAAAAATCCAAGAGCTGAATCCTGAAAACAGTCCCCTCAGTCAGTTGATGGTGAAGCTGACTAACCAGGCTCCCATCAGCACTGGTTCAAAACAGCACAACAGAACAGATTATGAATCACTCAAAAGGTCAATATTTAGAACATTGGAAAAGTCAAACAAAAACACAAAGTAGACTAAATTGTTATTTGACTCTTAAAAGAGAATATGAATTGGCTGAGTATCTGCACACTGTCAGAGATCTAAAGCAGAGACGGATCCTGACTAAATACAGGCTCAGTGACCACCAAATTGAAGAGCGAGAGAGCGAGAGAGAGCGAGAGAGAGCGAGAGAGAGAGAGAGAGAGAGAGAGAGAGAGAGAGAGAGAGAGACGTCTCAGGTTGTATGATCGTTAACAAATTTAACATTTCAGCAGAGGTGTTAATTTCCATACAGGTTTAGTGGCTTGATGGTTAACGGTGAAGTAGGGGATTTGATTCACGGGGGTATTTTGGCGACGGTAATGTTATTAGTGTTGTAAGTTAGTGTAACAGACGTGATTAGGGTGTGGAGAGAGAGAGACAACCTCAGCTGACGATTTTCCAAGATTTATTTTCTGCAGAAGACAATACAACATTAATTGACTTCTGGGCTACTGTTTGCTTCATCTGCACCTCTGCTCCTCAGCAATACAAAACGGTATTGTCTGTGTGACACATACACAAAAATCACATAGTATAGCATCTGATTCAACTCCCAACTTGCACACCGCCAGCCAACAGGAGCGGTAAAAATACACTTGGAAAACCTTAATTGAACTACAACAATAGTCTGTGACAAGCATGAAACCAACATTTTATACTTTAACAGTTTCAGCGAGCAAAGTTAAACAGTACGTGGGTTTGGGGACTGCACAGATAACAATAAAAGTATAATGTCTAACAGAGAAATACACATACCTGCAGAAGACAATACAACATTAATTGACTTCTGGGCTACTGTTTGCTTCATCTGCACCTCTGCTCCTAAACATTAAATAACAAAATTTACACACTCAAACTGGACCGCTGAACCTCCGTTATTTACACTGCACAAAAACAGAAAAATGGCGCGAAAAGAAAAGAGTTAAACAAAGCATCATTAAAACTTATATTTAACCGTACAATGGCACTAAACAGCTTAGTTAATATTGTATTAGCTTAGAGGCACTAAATAGTGAAGGGTCACAACACAATTTTTAACAAAAACAATAAAATAACGCAGCAGCATTTTACACACAGCTTACCTCAGCAATACAAAACGGTATTGTGAGGAGAAGACGGAAACTACGGCAACTTAGGAGGTACAATAGAGGCGCAATGCACAACAACATCTCCGCCAGAAACAGTAGCATTTTATACATAAATTAAACTCAATAAGATAAAATTCAAAAATACACAAACAAATCATTAAATAATGATTAAAATATTATTACAATTAAATTAAACTTAAACTGGAAATTAGAATTAATAAAGTGCATTTTTAACTCCGTTACACCCACCCCCACTGAATTTTATCAAAAAGAGCTGCAGCTACTCAACATGCACTAATCAGAACACAACAAATTGACAATTCACAAGGATCAGTATCAAGAAGACCAACATCAAATGTATCCCATTAGGATGAGGTGGTATGAGAGAAACACTTATCTCCCAATCCAACAACTGGCAATAGGGTGCCTTTTTACACCCCACACGACCCCAAAACATAGTGTTGTATAGACCCACCACAGAATAAAATAATGACACAAAAACAAACTTCCGGACCTGTAACAGCCCAGTCAGGGAAGGCCTGGAACACAGAATTGCAAACCATTCTAACATTGAACCTGCCCTAACCAACGTCCTGCCTGGACATGGTCTGTACAAGCCTGTTTACGGGCTTAATCAGGCGACCAAATCTCGACCTGACCTGTGTCTGTGTATCAGTATGTTCAGAGTGCATAGGTCTAGTCTCGTTAACAGTGTGCAGAGTGTCAAACGTCCTGTCAGTCTGCGTCATAGTGTCAAGAGCAGGGTCTGGCTGTCCCACATGTGCTCGAACGTTCACAGCAGTCACAAGGCTAAAGTCACTGGGCACAGACTGCTGTGTTGAAACGTCCCCCGGTGGGATAGAGGCGGCCTGGGAATCGGAAGTCACACTCATCATATCAGCAGCATCCACCTCAGACAGACTCGGTACAGACAACTGTGTAATCCATTCAGAAGTCCTCCTCTCAGAGTCAACAGGTTCTGGGTCAGGCAAAGGGTTCAGTCCTCCTCCCACCGTCACAGATGAGTGTCTGCCACATTCAGCATCAAGGCCGTCACTTGCCGCACAAAGAGGTTCCCCCACTCCTCCAAACAGGGCTTCCCCTGCCTCCCCCACATCATCACTCCCTGGAGCCGAGGAGGTCGTAGCAGGCACGGACGAGGTAAGATCGGACATCTCACCAGCGTCCCTCACAGGAAAGAAATTTGCCAGCAGAAGCAGGTTCCTGTGGACCACCTTCTCCCTCCCAGTGAGTGTATCACAGATCCTGTAGGTGTGCGTCTCTTCATTCACGTCGACCACAGTGTAGATGGTCGAGTCCCATCGGTCAGCAAGTTTTCTCTTCCCTCTTTCTGTCCTGTTGGCAACCAGCACTCTGTCACCAAGGTTAATTTTAGATCCCTTCACTTTCCTGTTGTAGAGACAGGCATGCCTGTCCTGCACCTTTGCCGCATGATCCTGGGCGATCACCATTGCTTCCTTCAGATCATTAGCAAGACATGCCACATACTTATCATAGCCCGTCACATCAGAGTCATGGAGGACAGTACGAAAGAGGACATCGACAGGCAGGCGGGGGACCCGGCCAAACATGAGGTAAAAGGGGGGATAACCTGTTGTCTCATGGGCTGCACAGTTGTACATGAAAGTCAGAGTCTGTAAGCGTCGCGGCCAGTCAGTTTTCTCTCCAGGAGGCAGTGCACGGATCATACCACCCAGGGTCCGATTGAAACGTTCCACACTCCCGTTTCCCATTGGATGATAGGGGGTTGTGTGTGACTTCCTGACACCTGATACCCGAAGGAGCTCACTAATCAGTTGACTTTCAAAATTAGCCCCTTGGTCGCTATGGATCCGTCCTGGGAATCCAAAGACACAAAAGTATCGGTCCCACAGAACCCTCGCCACCTGCTTAGCTGTCTGGTCCTTGCATGGAAACGCCTGAGCCATCCTCGTGAAGTGGTCAGTCACAACCAAAACATCAACAGACTTGTTTCCGGAGCTTTCAGCCGACCAAAAGTCAATACAGACTAATTCCAGAGGCCTGGTTGTAGTTATGGTCACCAGGGGAGCCCTACCCTCAGGCTCAACTGTCTTGCTGACGATGCATCGCTGACAATGACGGACATAGTCCCTCACATCTCTGTCAATGTTAGGCCAGAAGAATCTCTGTCTCGCCAAACTGAGGCTCCTAGACTGAGCTTGATGTCCGGCTCTGTCGTGGATTCCCTGCAGAACCTCAGATTTGAGTGAGTCGGGGACAACATACTGGAAGCGCTTTGCCTTTGTCGTCTGGTGCCTTGAAATCCTGTAGAGCACTCCATTGCTCACAGTGAGCCTATCCCAGTGCTTCAAGTATCTTGTGACAGAGACAGACTCCTTAAATCTTTCTCTCCTAGAGGGTTTCCGGTGTCTTTCAACATACGACAGAACACAAGCGAGAGTCTTGTCCTCTAACTGCTTATCGCGGAGATCCTTTTCGGTGTAGGCAGGTAAGGAGTCCTGTCCAGGCGGAACCAACTGAGGTAGGTACTGCAAAACGTCCACGGCACGGAGTCTCGGGCCAGCATCCCACTCAACGTGTGACTGCAGCACAGCAGACACGTCCTCCATCTTGACAGACTGAGCGTGCATGTGAAGCGGACTGCATGTAGACGGGGCATTGCTACTCACTGGAGAGAGTTCCTTGTGACCACTAGATGAATGAAAGGCATTTCGGACAGAAGTTTTAGACATATCCCTGACCACACTTAGAAGACCCGCATAAGGTTCGGCGAGCAGTCTGTGGCCAACACTCTCCTTGACAAATGGGACACGACTGAGAGCATCAGCAACTACGTTCTGCTGCCCTGGGATGTACTTGATATCAAAGTCATAACTGGCCAACTTGGCTACCCAGCGCTGCTCACAACAGTCTAGCTTTGGCTTCGTCAGGATGTGAGTCAACGGGTTATTGTCCGTCCAGACTGTGAATCTGTGTCCCTTTAGCCAGTGGCTGAACTTGTCACAGACGGACCATTTCAAGGCTAGAAACTCCAACCGGTGTGCTGGGTAATTCTTTTGTGAATGTGACAATGACTTGCTGGCAAAAGCAATAGGTCTGGCCCGTGCTTCACCCTCCTGAACCTGCGACAGAACAGCACCTAAGCCTTCTAGGGAAGCGTCAGTTGACAGCATAAAGGGACGGGTGAAGTCAGGATGAGCCAGGACAACACTGTGAACCAGGGAAGCCTTCAGGTCCTCAAAAGCTTGACTCTGTGATGGCGTCCAGTCAGAAGCACACAACTTCCTGCTTGACAGCTTGTTTGTGTTATGCTTGCCTTTCCTCTTTACACCCTTCAGCAGATCAAAGAGCGGTTTGGCAATGGCAGAGTATCTGGGAACAAAGTGTTGATAGTAATTTACCATCCCCAAGAAGGATCTTATGCGCTTCTGGGACGGGGTCACGCCATCAGGCTCCATGAGATCAGCGCTCGACATGTTACAGATACTCTCAACCTTACTAGGGTCCGTTGAAATGCCATTTTCATCAATCACGTGGCCAAGAAATTTCACAGCCCTCCTGAGGAAAAAACACTTTCTAGGGGCCAACTTCAGGTTGTGGCTGCGCAGCCTGTCAAACACCATCGTCAGGCGGAGGAGAGCAGTCTCTTCATCATGGGCAAACACCAACAAGTCATCCAAGTAGCATAGCAGACTTAAATAGTTTTGGTCTCCAAAAATGCTGGTCATCATGCGCATGAAGCTCCCAGGGCTGTTACAGAGACCCTGCGGCAACCGGTTGTATTCATATAGGCCCATGGGGGTGGTGAAGGCTGAGTACTTCCTGTCGTCCTCATGGAGTGGCATGTTGTAAAACCCAGAAGTCAGATCCATCGTGCTGAATAGGCAATTTCCTCCCAGTGCTGCCAAACAATCTGCCTGGTGGGGAAGGGGATGAGCATCCTTCAGGGTCCTCTTATTCAACCAGCGAAAGTCCGTACAGATGCGGAGATCTCCGTTCTTTTTCCACACCAGCACCAATGGAGATGCGTATTCACTTGTTGACTTTCGGATGATTTCCTTCTCCTCCATTTCGCTCAGTACTTGGCGCAGCTTTTGGTACTGACCAGGAGGCACTCTCCTGTACGGGAGCCTGAAAGGTCTGCTGTCTGACAGGTGTATGCGGTGTACGAAACCCGTCGCCTCACCACAGTCAAGATGGTGGCGCGAAAAGACGTCCTCATACTGCAAAACAAGGTCGGCCATCCGTCTCTTGTAATCCTCTGACACTTCACATGACTCAATGTCAACACTGCTAAGCCCAACCGACCTGAGTTGGTCTTCAGCAGAACTTGCAGCAACAGTAGGTGGCACAGCTGATTGGTTGCAACTGACCAGGGGAACCTCTGTGCGTCCACCAGCATCCATGTCCTCAAGTGCCACACAGGAATAGACATCTGCCAGCTTTGCGTTGCGCCTCAACAGCACAGGCCTCTCAGAAGTATTGATGAGCTTTAGTGGAACCCACCGATCTCCCCACAACGGAGTCACAATCTTTGCGACCAAAACACCTCTGGGAGCAGAGCGGGACGACGTGGGCTCTGTCATGACTGTGCTGCCTGGGGAAACAACAGTATTTTTGGGCAGTTTACCCCAGATGAGATATTCACGACCAGGCTCGAGGCAGGTAGCTGAGTTACACCGGACTGTACCGACCTTATCAGGAACATCTCCACCTTTCCAAGGGCTTAGACCAGAGAGCATAGACATGAAACGTTCAACATCTGTGTCTTTTGTTGGGCAGGGGCCGGACACTGTCTTCCAATAGGAATCACAAAGTTTAGACTGATGCAGGATGTGCTTTATAACATTCGTTCCGAGTATTAACTCATCATGCTGTCCTTGAACGACAAGTGTAGGAACTAACATCTTGCAGCCATACACTTCCATCTCCACTTCGAAAGCACACTTGGGCTTGACACGAAGTCCGCCACAGCCAATGAGGACCACATCCACATCGATCCGTCTTTGATCAGTCACCACCCCAGCATCCCTCAGTTTCATCTCTGCCCTTTCACTGATGCTACATGCCATTGAACCACTGTCCAACATTCCACCAAGTGTCACTGCCCCACCCATTGCTACAGGAGTGTAGAAGAGGCTTTCACTGTTGCCGACTCTGTGAACATTCTGATAAATAACTTCAGAGTTATGTGAATCTTTCACAGCCATGTAAACTGTCTCAGCATCAAACATGTCATCTTCTTGGGAGTCTACGGTGCGACCTGTACTGTCTCCCCCCGAATACAGGTCAGCTAGTTTCCCTGAGACTGTGGCTGGGGAGAGCCATTGGCAGGGCAATTCAGTCTGGTGTGGCCAGGGGCGAAGCAGACAAAACACAGTCTTCCAGACATGCAGTGTGAAATAGTGGTGTGGCTTGAGTCGTTACATACTTTACAAATAGCCTCCCTGGGACGTCTTTCACGAGAAGCACGCTGGAACCTTCCACCCCGACCTGGATGAGGAGTATCATGCTGCTGCATTTTCTCCATCATTTCCTGAAACATGTTGACCATACGAGCGAGAAGTCTCTCCTCTGACTGTTGGAGATTTTGTGCCATAGCTGGTACAGAGGCATGGCCTGGAGCACGGTTGGGAGATTCGTCTCGCACCAGGACAGACACTGGAGAGGGATAGGGCGAATAACACACATGTTGCTGGGCCTGGAGAGGAGGAGATAAGGGACTCGGGCTATGGTACTGCTCGGACACCGCCAGGGAAGCTAACGGCGGACTGGGCTGCTCAGAGGTAACAGCGGCCATGTGGCTCTTTAGCTGTGCAGCGCCAGTGACTCCACCACTAGCCCTCAGCTCTCTCTGGTAATCATCAATCCTCAGCTGAACATCACGTGAGGTCCACTCATGAATTGGCTTACACTTTAGGGTGTAGGATAGGTCTGGGTCAGGGCAGTGTTTTACGAACATGAGAGTCACTTCACCATTCATGTCCTGCGCCTGCTTGCCTTGTCTGTGCAGGCCCTCAAGTGCGAGATCCGCTGCTTTATTCAGTCTTATCCAGTAGTCAACCGGGTTCTCTCTGTGTCTGGGCAGAGTAGCATAAAAGTCAGCGAGGGGAAGGCATGAGGGAGCATCACTGAAATATTGAAGAAGAACATCATATATGAGTTGTGGTCTCTGACTGACATCAATTGCAGGATCACTGCGCAGGGCAATCTTCACAACATCTCTGGCCTTGCCCATTAGATGGCTCATAATCTCCTCAGCTTGGTCACACACAGAAATCCCCTGTTTCCTTATATGAGTTCTGGTCAAGTCAATCCAGTCCTGGACTGAGTATTTGTCAGTGCTGTCACCTCTAAACGTCTGGAGTCCTTTATCAGGCTTCACATGGACTGTCACATGTGGAGTGTCATGTCTTTTATCGTCACAGTGAGCATTCTGGGTACCAGTGTTAGTCCTGTGGTCCCCAGTCATGTTCACAACACCAGCTGACACCAACTTTGCTACAATTGATTCACCGATTTGGGCACCTAACTGTCCTACCATGTCTGTGAGGTTGTTAATGGCATGTGTATTACCACTAGGAGTGGAAGTGAGGGGACCCTCCCTCATGAACCCACTAACAGGAGTATAGCCTGGGCTCTGACCTAACCCCGTATCTGTATAACCATTATCCATGGACCTGGATTTACCCACATTACTACTGCCAGCAACAGCACTGAGCCATGCACCCCTACCTCTGGGCAACTTGGGAGTAGTTAACTCATCCATCATTATATCAGTGGCTGATCAAAACCATTAAATGTACTTGCGTTGTGTACACTTATACAAAACCAAAGCTGAGCAGATAACAATTTAACACATCTATGAAAAACAAAAGCAAATAGCATATATCAGTGTATTATTTCCTGAGGACAAGTTATTCAAAGAAGTATACCCTAGTCCACAGCCTCTCAATAACCTGACCAGACAGTGTAGATCAGAACAGCAGCGCAGCGTCCACGGCGATGAGCATCGAGCTGATCTGGAGATCCAAAAGGTCACGGCACCAGTGTAACAGACGTGATTAGGGTGTGGAGAGAGAGAGACAACCTCAGCTGACGATTTTCCAAGATTTATTTTCTGCAGAAGACAATACAACATTAATTGACTTCTGGGCTACTGTTTGCTTCATCTGCACCTCTGCTCCTGAGCAATACAAAACGGTATTGTCTGTGTGACACATACACAAAAATCACATAGTATAGCATCTGATTCAACTCCCAACTTGCACACCGCCAGCCAACAGGAGCGGTAAAAATACACTTGGAAAACCTTAATTGAACTACAACAATAGTCTGTGACAAGCATGAAACCAACATTTTATACTTTAACAGTTTCAGCGAGCAAAGTTAAACAGTACGTGGGTTTGGGGACTGCACAGATAACAATAAAAGTATAATGTCTAACAGAGAAATACACATACCTGCAGAAGACAATACAACATTAATTGACTTCTGGGCTACTGTTTGCTTCATCTGCACCTCTGCTCCTAAACATTAAATAACAAAATTTACACACTCAAACTGGACCGCTGAACCTCCGTTATTTACACTGCACAAAAACAGAAAAATGGCGCGAAAAGAACAGAGTTAAACAAAGCATCATTAAAACTTATATTTAACCGTACAATGGCACTAAACAGCTTAGTTAATATTGTATTAGCTTAGAGGCACTAAATAGTGAAGGGTCACAACACAATTTTTAACAAAAACAATAAAATAACGCAGCAGCATTTTACACACAGCTTACCTCAGCAATACAAAACGGTATTGTGAGGAGAAGACGGAAACTACGGCAACTTAGGAGGTACAATAGAGGCGCAATGCACAACAACATCTCCGCCAGAAACAGTAGCATTTTATACATAAATTAAACTCAATAAGATAAAATTCAAAAATACACAAACAAATCATTAAATAATGATTAAAATATTATTACAATTAAATTAAACTTAAACTGGAAATTAGAATTAATAAAGTGCATTTTTAACTCCGTTACACCAGCAGTAACCCGATCCAGGGTGAGTCTGATGAAAACTGCTGTGTCTGCCCATTTCAGTTTTGAGATTTTCTCGCATTGCACAGCGCTGTGAAGGAATAATCTCAGAGATTACGTTATGTTATACATTCTAAGTGAATGTAGGCTACAGCTCACAGCAACTTAATACTATATAGTGTCTGGCTTTTATCCAGCAATCATGTAGCTAACGTTGACGCGCAGCTTACCTTCCTCCCAAACACGCCCCCAAACACGGACACACATACATACATACAGATACGTCTAGCTTTATTAGATAGATATATCATACAATGAGGTAGGTTTCTACAAGGAGTTTTGTTCTCAAGCCAAAACTAGGGCTGCACGATATGAGGAAATTATATCCGATATGCAATAACGTTGTGAAATATGACAATAATGATATTACTTGCGATAAATACACATATCAAAGTGTACTCGGTTCTGCATTCCTGCTGCTTTCAGTATTCTGCTAAAATACAACAAATTGCTTGTTGAAATTAAAATGAAAGGAAATCATTTCTAACATTCTTTTATTGAACAAATTGAACATTAAATTGAACACAAATGGCACCACTAAAAAAAGAACGACAGTTACATTTTAAAGGGCAGGTTTTCTACTGATACTTTCTTTTAACTAACACAAACTAAATCTTTAACGATATGGTTATTGCGCAGTTGATATCGCGGTGACGATAAAAAAAATGATATATTGTGCAGCCCTAGCCAAAACCCTTGAGTCTTGTTCCTTTTAAAATTAATCCTAGTATTATAAATATAAACTTTTTAAAGACCAAAATAACCGATAATTGCTCGGTAAAGGAAAGGGTTACGGCTGACGTCTCTCCCACTGACCTCAGCTCTGAGTCCACAGACCAGAATAACAGAGTTCTTTTAACGCTAACCCCCCGCTGACCTCGGCTAACCTCGACCCTCCATGAAGCTTCTAAAAGTAGAATTCAGTCGAAACGATGTATTTCTATTTCTTGAATGTCAGCTTCGTGGGAGAGTGTGTGGGGGGTGGCAGGGCACCAATGCAATGATATGTCTAATCCCATGTGAGTACTCGTGTGTGTTTAATTGCATGATATCATTACCAGATCAAGGTTTGTGTCCTTGTGTGTATGTTGTGTGTGTGTGTTTTTGTATGCATGCTTGACAATTGTAGGATGGAGAATGTACCTTGCACGCACACACACATTGCAGAATTTCACAGCTGTTGAGGTACATTGTATCAGGGGATCTCTGCCTTGCGGTACCGGACAATATTCAGAGTAATTGAAGAGGAGTGTGGTGTGTATGTGACTGAGAGAGGGTGTCAGTGTGGGAGTATGTCAGTGTGTGTGTGTGTGGTGGGCCAGGGACATCAAAGCAAAGAGGTCGAGGTGTGGGTGGTTGGATTTCAGTGAGAGCTTCGGCCTCTCCAGTGTGCTGCATGCTGATACATACTGTATGTGTCTGGTATGAAATACATAATGGCACAGGCATGAGTCAGAGTGTGTTTGCATGTCTGGATTTTAGCATGTGTATGTACGTGTGTGCATTCCAGCACAACGTTCAGTAGATCTGTGTGGTGCCTTTGCTAATCCTTTCCCAAAATGGCTGTTGCCAGGCAGAGAAATTACCCAATGGGGCACTAATGGGACTTTATTGCAAACTCATTTATAGCTGTAGGTTACGTGGACTGAATGTCAGGAGTAAGAAAGTCATAGCTTGTATGTTGTAATGTTATAATTATTCTTCTCTTTGAATTTATGAGTGTACTTTGATTCAAGCATCACAGGTTTGATCCCCATCCTTGAGGAAGACAAACTCTCTGAACTCTTGAGATGGCAGCACGCCTCAAAATAGGACACATCATCTGACCACATTAGATTTTACACTGGCCAAAAAGGCTGAACAGGAAGCTGTCTGTTAAATTGAAAGGTAGAATTATGGAGAAAGTAAGACAACTATGTTTAGAGCAGAACCAAAAATTTTGTTTTAATTAAAAATGAACAAATACATGTATTTATTTTACAGATAAAATTTGCAATATGGCCATGTGCCCTTCATTACAAATGCAAATTTCTATGCAGCACTGTAACAGTGATTAGCAAAAACAGATTTTGACTGTCTGTACATGTTTTTGAAGTTACTGTAACTTATTGTAAGTGGTGCTCACTCAGTGCAGCTGCCTCTAGCAATTATAAGTTACCTCCTCTGAGCTTACCCCATTAGCATTTTCTGTACACACAGTGTAACATGAGATACATAGCTGTATTACTGGCAGTTGACTTATACTCATATAGCTATGGTTCTGCTAACTGGCTAAATGGCAAGATCAGTAGTACTGTAACTTACTAGAAAGAAGAACACGATGGATATATTGGTATTGGATGGCCTGTAGTTATGTAATTGAGCTACAATGCAATTATTGCCTCCACACCTGATGTGACTGTGGCCACGTTAAACAAAAGAGTACGTTGTGTCTTTCTGCCTGCCTGCCTACATTTGAGTGATCATTTTTTATACTGAGATTAAAAAAGCATTAGTGAAAATGGACACTTTGGTTGATTTATTAAAGTATTTTCTCTTAATGGGTGCTAAAACCAGTTTATAGCTTGCTCACTCCTTCACTCACTCACTCATTCATTCACTCACTCACTCACTCCCTTGTGCCTTTAACACAAAAAAATACTTTTTTTTCCATTTAAGCCTGAACGTGTGAGAGTGGGGCTAACCCCATTTCTCACAATGCAATGTGCATTGTACGTGAGAAATTATTAATACACATGCTCAGAGTTAGCGTGTTTAATGTAGATCAACAGTCTGAAAAATCTCCACTCTTTGGTAGGTGCAGATACCTTTGACCATGATTTTTTGTATGTGCATATACAGTACACATACTACTGGGATTTTGAAGGAAAGACGGTCTGTATGTCCATGTGTGTGGAGTTTCAAGATGAGTTTGTGTGTTTGTGTGTGTGTGTGTGTGTGTGACGACAGCTGCTTTGTGTCTGTCAAAAGCAACACCACATTCCCCGCAGTGTCATTTGAAGTCGGGCTCTCTTACACACTTTTATACACACAAACACAAACAGCTTTTTCAGCTCCATTAGTCACCTCTTTCAGACTCTTGGTCTGTGTGTTAGAGTAGAACTGGCACTTACAGTTATTGGGGAGTATATCTTTTAAAAATGTTTTCATGTTAAGAAAGAAAATGTATCACATCAGAAGAAATTGACTTTTACTTGTATAAACATGTAACAAAACTCGTTCCTTTTAGTAATACAAAAATATATATAAATATATAATAAGTAAAAAAAAATCCTTTTTATCTGTAAATTCACTAACGTAGCACAGAGGCTTACATCAAATACACTACGTGGGTTGTGTGTTTCTGCGTGAAAGAGCTACTAAGTTAGGTTTCCTTGTTTCTCAAAAGCTTTCATGCTAGTTGTTGACAACAGTAACAACAATCCAAAGGGAAACACTCCCTTGTCATTCATTCATTGTCACAACGTCGTATTTAAAAAATCTTGTATTCAGAGTCTGGAATCAGCACAAAATGTCAACTGCAGTATATCATTATCTTTTTTTTTTTTTTTTTTAATCTGTTGGTTCTATTGATCCTTGATTTAGACAGTGGTCATTTCTAGTTGCCTTTAATACGGTGTTTAACTGCAAAAATTCATAAGCAGGACACATAAGCAGAGACACAGTCCATATTAGTGGTTGTTTAGGGCTGTTTTCAGCTACTTACCAGTCCATTGATATGTATGTTGCTTCGATACATAGTACTGAAATGTGATAATAGCATTGAAACTTCTCTACAAATTAATTCTTTGGGTTTTATTTGTTTATTAGTGACGGGAAAACAGAAAATTCAGCTAATTAACTGAAAACCTGCCCATCTAAATGCCGAGTAAATAACAGAGGCATGAGTGATATGTACAACCCAGGCCAAGCCTGCTGTTTTGCTATGTATTAAATGTGGAAAAATACACTGTTAATGTACTAGACTTTTTGTCAGTTAAGTGGACGTGCACAGTCTAGATGCTGATATAAAATAATTAGGTCTTTAACCAGAAATGTGAGTCAGAGAATGTTCTGGTTAAGGAAAAGGAAAAAAAAAATCGAGAAGCTATTTGTCTAAAAGTGTTCAATCACAGTATCTTTTATTTCATAATGTTGTGCGTTGCATGCGGGCGTGCGTGTGTGTCTTTGTGTCTCACCCTTACTCTCCTTCTCCTTCACGCTGGCTCTCTCACTCTTTAAACGTGCAGGCTGGTATGTCTCCTTTCCCCCGGGATGGCCCAGATCTGACAACAGTTAGGCCTACACCCAATGCAGGAAACAAATCCCACTGAGACAAGTAGTGGGCCAACTGAACACAGATTCACATGTACTAAACTCTGAGACTTAAAAGTGCTCTAAGCGATGTCACATGTTTTTTAGGTTACAACATTTTTTGTCACATACAGCAAACATCTCCTCACTATCCGCTAGCTGCCTGTCCCCTGAACACACTGTAAAAAAACGCGGTCTCTCTAGACAGCCCAGGGTCCACAAACGGCAACAAAAACTAACTGCGGCAACCTGCACCACCAAACATAACAAACAGTCTTCCAGCATTCCAGCCAATAACCGACAAGAAGGAAGGGAGGGGGAGGGGGCGGGATGAGGAGGAGGGAGGGGCGAGCTAGCCTCCGTTTTGTTTGACAATACTTCGAACGTCAACAAGAAGTGACGTCACCCAACATCGCTTAGAGCACCTTAACACCATAATCCTCGGGGGTGACTTCCTTCCTGGCACTATTATGAAGCAGGGCTTATTGACGATTACACCGGCGCCATATTTTCTCATTAAACTTGTATTGCATTCATCCCCTCCCACTCTGTCACCAGTATCGATTTTGTCCCAATTTTGTAATATCCACCCTCACTGAAGGCATTAGCGCCCACTTACAGTGCCACAAAATGTTGCCGTAATGGCTTTTCTCCGAAATTTGTGCCCAAAGAGCTCATCTGCCGGTTTACATAAGGACAAAGTACAAGTCATGATAAATATTTCCTTTTTTGTCGGATGGATTTTGTTTCCGAGAAGAGTGAACTGAAGGAGGAGGCTTTTCTTTAAGGTCAAAATGTTCGCTCGGTTAAAAATCTTCAGTGACGTCTCTTCTTTCTCTCTTGCCTCCCACCTTCCTTTTCTCCATCTCCTCATTATTCTCCTTGCTCTATATACCTATGTATCTGTCTGTCTGATGCTTTCTGTCCCTTTCCCACCTTTCTTTCTGTTATGTGCCTCAGTGGTATTTCTCTTCATTAATTCTTCCTTTTTACGCTTTGGTTTCTCTTCTGCGGAGAGGAAATTGCTTCCGATAATGATGAGAGAGAGGAGCTGTTGACAATGACCTCTGATTCAAACATTGTGTAACGGCCTGAAAGGTGAAAAACGGCACCGGATGAGGTGATTTTTGCCAGAATGCTTTTGTATCACTCTTTAATCTGAGTTATTCCGGGTATTGCATACTTCAAGGTTGATAAAGCGGGATCGGCCTTAACCACTATACTGAATTAACTGTACTTCACTTAATGGAACCTTTATTTATATAAATGTAGCTTTCATAAGTCAGTGACACATTTGTCAATGACTTCCTCAACAGGTTAACAACTATGTGCAGGACAGAGAGGAACTCAACCTGATTTATCCCGCCAAAAAGCTCCTGCTCTCTTGCCCTGGATGTGTGTGTCTCAGGGAGTCTTGCTGGCCACCGCACACCGCCAGCCCCGCCAGACCAGACCTGATCCCCTGCCGTTATCCTCCTTTTCATCCACCTAGGTTCGTATTCATTTTTTTGTCTGATATAGTTTTTCATATAACCAATGAAAATCTGAGTCCTGGAGATGCTGTAAATTTGTTTTTTTTTTGTTGAAAATTAAGTAAAGGTATCTAATTAGCAGTAACTTGAAGGTAAAAAAAATAAAGAAAGATATTGTATAGCAGCTGTAATATGTGTTGGTTTTATAAAACAAGTAGGTGGAAAACAGACACTCTAGGGTTAAAAATGACACTAAAGAAATGCACTCTTTGCAACAAGGATAATAGACTGAACATCTTTGCCTTTCAACAGAAAAAGCAATTTGATGGCATCTCCTTGGGCTTTAGGAAATTGTGATTGGTATTTGTAATTATTTTCTGACACTTTATTGACCAGTTAATTAATTGACAATGAAGAAAACGTGAGTTGTAGCCTGCAACTGGCATCTACAATTACTTAACATTCTGTATATGTATGCATGCATACTTAACAGAGATCTCCCGGTTACACATTTGTAACACTGCAAAAGTTAAGCTGTTATGTTGCATATTATAGATGCTAGACGTTATGCTAGTTCTAGATGCTAACAAGTGAACAGACACTGTGGGCATGCCAATGTTCAGATTAGAATCACAGGCAAATTTAACTGTTTTTTTTTTTCTTCCTCGTTTCCACTTGTTATTTATTTCTAGGTTTTTTGCTTGTGGCCAGAGGACGTCGGTGTGTTCCCTGCTGACCGGAGCCCTACTAGAGGCCACAGCAGCTCTCGGTGCCCGCTCCGCTCTGCCCTACCCTTTGCCCCAGGGCCCCAACGGCCACGCCGTGCTGAAAGGTGGGTGTTGTGCTGAATGTTCTGCATTCAGTTTTATTGTCTCTTATGTAAAGTGTGTGTTCCAACAATAGTATAAATCACAAACCGTTTCATAAATAAATTCATCCGCTAATAAATAGAGAAGCATTGCATTTGATGACAAGTGAAGCAGGGACTTTGGTCAGATATTCTGTATCTGTTTGATTCTGAGAAGAAAAGGTTCTCACTATTCCCCTGTGGTCCACGGCTCCATTTTTTTTTTTATCTCTTCCTCTCTACTGTTTTCCCACATGGTTCCTTCTTCACAGCGGTTTTGGGTCGGGAGAAGCACGTCTATAGTTGATCCCAGTGGTTGCCCTTTTCTCTTTACTTTTCTCTTTATTTCCTTTGCTGTCCTTTCTCTCTCTCTCTCTCTCTCTCCCTTTCTCTCTCTCTCTCCTCCATTCTCCAATTTAGACACACATGCACACACAACGCTGAAGTGGTGTAAAATGCACAGGAAGAAGAAAAAGCCTGCTGACATCACAGGGTCCACACAACACTGATGCACACACACACCAGGTTATGTCTTAACATCTGAAAAGAGGTCATATGCACATCAAACATGCTCCTCTGAAAAGCTTAGACACACACACACACACACACATGAATGAATGTACCTTACACACACACACACACACACACACACACACGCACACACACACACACACACACACACACACACACACACGCGCACACACACACACACACACACACACACACACACACACACATGTTTGCCAGCTTTTCATTGAACTTAAACCACATGGCAGCAGCTAGTCTCGTTCCTGAAATGCCTTGAGAAAGACATTAAAAGGTAAATTGTAAAACTTAATGAGACAAGAAAATAAACAAATTCTCATCATGTATATAGTATGTCCTCTCTCTCTCTCTCTCATACTCTCCACAACTTCATCTTCCAACCAGTCTGCTTGTTGGTCAGTTGCATAGCTGGTAACTGTCTGTCCACCTTCTCTACAATGATGTTACGTATGACATAAACGTAAGCCGATCCCAACGTTAATTTCCACTGGCTTTGGTCCAGGGGACAGACTGTCTCTGGCAAGATCAAGGAGACGCACGCATGCATGCACGCACACATGCACGCGCACACACACACACACACACACACACACACACACACACACACACACACACACACACACACACACACACACACACACACACACACACACACACAGACATAGACATGCATTTTTCTCTGACTTGCTTCCTTTTTAATCATGTTAATAACAGAACTTTATTTTTGTCAGACAAGCTTTTAGATGCAAAACACACACACACACACACACACACACACACACACACACACACACACACACACACACACACACACACACACACACACACAGACATAGACATGCATTTTTCTCTGACTTGCTTCCTTTTTAATCATGTTAATAACAGAACTTTATTTTTGTCAGACAAGCTTTTAGATGCAAAACACACACACACACACACACACACACACACACACACACACACACACACACACACACACTCATACAGCACATATCTTCAACATGACACTGCGTTCTGTTCTAATGGGTGTTACAGGAAACAGAATAGAGCCAGACACGCGCACACATAGCAGCTTAGAAGTCTTGGCAGGACTAGGTTTTCATAGGCACACACACACACACACACACACACACACACACACACACACACACACACACACACACACACACACACACACACACACACAGCATGAGAGACTCACTGTCTAACTTTCTCTGTCTCTCTAATCTAGTACCAAAGATATCCAGATATTGCCCATGAGCATTACCTTAGAGAAGACTTACTGTAATTCCATTGTCACATCGTTACACACAAAGTTATCCGTTTTCAATCTGCCATTCATCTTTGCCTTTCACTCACATGGTAACCACCTGTGTGGCTGTGCCATTTATATGATTTCATATTTTGTGTGCCAGAAAGCAGACATTATGTCCCTGTAACAAAGAAATGACATATACAGTACTGTTGTTCAGTGGTTTTAAAGGTTTTAATTCACTTGTTGAGTGCAGTGCTGAAAGCTTAAAAAGAATCAAACAAGAGTGGCTTTAGAAAAACAAATTTTCTTTTTTGTAAGAACTACTTTAACTGACTCCAAATGGCTAAGGTGAAAGTAATTATCAGATGTCATATATTTCATTATCCTGAATACCTGAAATATCCTGAAAAGGTCTGACTTTAGTTTTTCAAATTTGGATAGTGCTAGTGTAGTTGCTTTCTTACCATTTATGGTATTGTTCCTCTCTTCAGTCTTTCTACGTACAGTAACAACCTGCTCTTATTCTCTCATGTGTTAGCAAAAAATGCTTTTTCTCAATCTACTTTCCATAATTCAGTTTAAAATTAAACTAAAACCCCTAAAACCAAAAAAGCAAAAATAAGTGTAAATGGACTACGCTTATATAACACTTTTCTGCCTTAGCAGACAAAGCGCTTGTGGCTGTTTATTGACTGTACAACCTTGGAACCAGGGTGTTGAATAAAGAGATCTATTATGCATTTTTAGGGCAGTCTTTTCAGTTTTTACCAGCTTGTGCTAGCTTTTCACACAGAATCTAGGGGATGAATTTGTTAATCTGTTGTTTGACTGGGTTCGGAATAGACATGGGGCTTTCGAAACGTGTGTGCGCCGCCATTGTCTGTCCTCTGGAAATCAAAGGATTTTTTTTTTTAATCCTCTTTGGTGAGGGTCACCTACTGTATATGTCACCTATATACAAAAGCTTTTATGTTTTCTCTCCATACATTTTCTTTCCTTTTTTCTTTTTGCCTTCATCCTCTTCCTTAAGGGGAAATGCACCTGTCGTGCAAACAAAAAAGAAGAATGACAGCTACCTTTTCTGCTTCACCTTGGTAGTAATTGCATATCACACGTAAAGGTTTAGATGGATATTTATGTTAAGGTCTCCGTATTAAATAATACATGCTATGCTGGTTATTCTTTACAGTGTATCATATTTTAGAATGACACATTATTTTGTCATTCTCAGTTTCTGTGCACTGCATATTTTCAATAGAGTAGTTAAAAAAATTGCATTAATATAGTATGGATCTTGAAATTATGAGTTTTGTTTTCCCATACATATGACGACCTTACTATGAGATACAGAGGTTGTGATTGAAAGAAAACACCTCCATTTTTGTTTTCCTTGGTGTATGCAGTGTCTTTGTATATATAATTCCTATTTCTATCGTATCCTGTCCTAATAAGGTATTTATTTTAGATTCAGTAGGGTGGTAGCAAAACTAGACTGGAAGTACAACGTAACAAACTTGTGGCTCTGGCCCAAATGCTTTCAAGGATTACCAGGATAATCGCCTGGCCATCCTCTGTGTATTCTTAGCGTTTTAATGTGAGTGGTGGTGATAGGTGAAATACTTTTCTAGACCTTCTCCAAGTGCCACATTTAATGTAAAAGATCTGAAAGCATTTTGCTGGTTCCTCTGATGTATATGAATGACTTATGTCTTTCCGTAGCAGAGCAGTCATTTGGTTTTAGTAGCAGGTCAGGAAGGACGTTTGGGAGATGATAAATTATGTTTACAGGTTGAGTCAGTACATGTCTGGGTCAGTACGACAGGCTTTTGTTGTGAGGGTAAACCATTGACACCTATAAAGACAAATACTGGTATTAGAAAAAATGTTAACTGGGTAAGTCAGGGGTAAGGTCAAGGTTGTGTGTTTGTGTGTGTGAGCTGTGCAAGCACTGGGGTAGGGATACTGAGAAATAGAGAGGAGAAAATCCACTGATGAATATGTCAGTAATTGGGAGCAGTTGTAGTTTTGTGGAGCTTGTCTTTGTAAAAAGTTTGATGCCACCAACTACTTATATAATAATCGAGCGGTATTGTGAAAGAAATGGTTGAAAAATGATTTTGCTGCCATTTGAAGACGTCACTTTGGGTTCTGCCAGGTTGTGACGGCCATTATTTTTTGACATTTCATAGATCAAACAATCAAAAAAATGGACAGATTAATCGATAATGAAAATCATTGTTAGTTGCAGCCTTAGAAGAAAGCAAAACACCATATTCATTCATTCATTTATTTATTTATTCATTAGGTTATCTATCATATTCTCATTTGCAGTATTGATCTATGAAATAGGCAAGAGGTGAAAGATTTGCAGTGTGAAAATAAATCACAATAACAAAATAGACAATCACAAAAGTTACAGGTATAAGCAAGATATCAAAATTGAAGAAACAGGGAAGCCACTAACAACACCAAACAAAACAACAGTTAACAACATGGTCATACATAACAAAACAAAAAGTGTTCACACAACAGCAAGGGTAGCACAGCTGTCATTTAATAATAAAGTGATCCTATAGGTTTGTGGAGTATTTGTTATTCTTCAAATAGTGGATGTGTCATTTTGGCATTAAATGTCTCCCGTTGTCCCATTTACTGTCAAAGTATACTGTACACAGTTATTGAAGTACAAAGAAAAACTCTACTGAAGACCACTGGGATTTAGCCATATTTATGTGGACTATAAATAGGAGTGGTTAAAGAGCTTTTTTTTTTCTTTTTTAAATTGCTTCCTTTATAGCACAATTTACTGTACCGCTAAAAGGAAGTAGGCAGCTCAGTAATAGGCTGCCATCCTTCCAGCTTAATATTGGTGTTTCTTTCTTTTTTCTTTATCCCTCTTCCTCTCTGTCGGCATTGTACATTGTGTTGCCTGCCGGCATTGACAGCAGATGTGGTGGGGAATCATAGTGGAGGGAAGTCTCAAGGATTTCAAGAACACATATTGTTAACATGGCCATAATTGCTAAAAATACTCTTCTGATCGTTTGTTGGATGGGCTTGTGACATTCTTTTTTTTTTTTACATTTCAGTACTGTACAAATATACCATGTTTGTGCATTAGGTCTACTGTAGCCAATCTTTTAAGACACCTCTAAGCAAAATGATACAGCAGCATATAAGTGAATCATTTCTGCTCCCTTCATACTGAGTAACAAATATAGGGCAACATGCTTTATCCAACCTACATTTATACTGTACAGTGTAGGGCTGCCACTAACAAATTAGTTTTGTATTGCTTAATCAGGTAATTATACTTTAGATTTATTGTTTAGTTGATAACATGTCACTGTTTCCCAGAGTGCAAAGTGTCATCCTCAAATTGTTTGCCTTGTCAGACCCAGTAGTCTAAAACCCAAAGACATTCAAATTTCAATGTAGTAAAGCAGAAAGAAGCAGCCTCACATTTAAGATGCTGTACCCGAGAAGATGTGGCATTTTTGCTTAATAAGTGACTTAAACTGGTCAACTACATTTCTGTTAATAGACTCGTTGACTAGACTTGTTGCAGCATTAAAAAGCAGCACCTTTCTGTGACTTGTGGCATCATGGGAATCTTGTTTTCCCAAAATACAGAATTTATAACATTTTCCATCCAGTGATTCTGTGTATAAGACACGATGAGAGAGGGAGACAGAGAGGGGAAAATGTTTTTTGGATCTGTTGTTATCCTGTATTACTTCTACAGTCTGTCTGTTTGTACATAGGGATGGTCTGGCTGGTCTAACTCTAGCGTGTGGCTGTGAACTATGTATGTGTCAGAGGAGAGAGAGAGAGAGAGAGAGAGAGAGAGAGAGAGAGAGAGGTGATTGTAGTCAGGAGAGAGAGCAAAGACTGTTTGCTGATAAGGAAAGGGAGAGAAGCCAGGTGAGTGAAAGAGAGCAATAGACATGACAAGATACAGCGCAAGTTGGAGAGAGTGTAAGCTAGAAATGGAGTGAGAGAGAGAGAGAGAGAGAGAGAGAGAGAGAGAGAGAGAGAGAGAGAGAGAGAGAGAGCAGCTGCAGGAGAGACGGGACTGACGGCTTAAAAAGTCCCTCGCTCTGGCACTCAACTGTGTGGAAGCAGAGTGGTCAGCTGTATCTAGCAACCATGAAGCACTCTCACAGAATGGACTACAAGCTTATCAGTGAGTAGAGGAAATGTGAGTTACAGTATGGCTGCCGGTGTCTTCACAGAGCTGAGAGAAATTGTAACATTGACTGAGTAGTACGCATGTAATAAGTCTGTGCATGCATGTTCTTTTTTAAATGTAAATGTGTATTTGTCTGTATGTTAATATGGACTACTGTATGTTGCCTAGTGTGGTCACCACTAAGTTGTTATGCATATGAGAAATCAAGAGGGACTTAATTCATTAAAAAGGAGTCCCTGAACCATTTGTTTACATGGTAATCAGGGAATCCGATTATGATAGCAAGTCATTTGCTCAGCTGTGTCTTAAAGAAATATTACACGTTTAGTAAAAACACAAAAACAAATCTGACTTGGTTTAATCTAAAGTGTCGGATTATGTTATGTCTATTGGTGATGGATTTTCATAGTTTCTTAATTCCTTATGTGTTGTAATTTTAAAAACTGCAGAATCCTGCTCTGTGGAATATGTAGTCGGTACATGTTACCTTCTCTGTTTTTGGTGCCAAATGCAAGCTCACAGTTTCAGTGTGTGCTTAACTGTCTTGGCAGGACTTGTGGCCTTTTGTGTTTGAATTGTACCTCAACGTGCCATTTGTATCTTCTTTAAAAACTGTGTTTTCATGTCTTTAATATAGGTTGTACTATATGAAATGTCACTGTTTTTGAAATATGTTAATGTTGCTTTGTTCACTGGCAGTGAGTGTGACTAAGTAAGACCACGGACCAGCATGCTCTTTTGCGATTAGTGTTTTGTTTCTCTTTATATTTAACATACTGAATAGCAAGACTTCATTAATTTGTGAATTCAAAACAAATTTTCCCCCAACTCACTGTGATCACTTGTATCTAATATAAACTGCAGGGAGTCACATTGCAATTCATTTCAAACTTTTGACAATTTTATTTAAACGGATGGATGATGCAGAAAATGTGTGCGAGTATGCAAGTGTTGCACACTGTGCCCCCTTCATACCAGAAACCTGACAGAATGACAGTCAAGAATTTCAGGCTCTCTGGGCAACGTCACATTCTATTGACCCTGAGCATTAATGTCACACGAGGCTATGGATATGTTTTGTCTCTGAGGAAACAGCAACACACCTTACAGTTAAAAACAAAACTACCACAATCCCCCATATGTTCCATCTGATTTGTGTCAAGTCACAGTGAGGTTACACAGAGACACTGAACTAAATTGGTAAAGGCCCCACTTTCTTTTTTTGTGTTTTTCCTATGCAGTTTAAATGGGCCTCATTTGCAGTGTAGTTTGACCCAATACATCTGATGTAAAGAGAATAGTATAAAGCAAACATGTTGGACTAAATACTTCTTTAAAAATCTTAATTAATTATTATTTAACTTAATTATGTGGCTTATTTTATGCTCTAATTTGACCGTTGGATTCATAACAAGGAGTCTTTTGCTTAATCAGTCCGTACTTCTTATCTACATCATGAAGAAAGGTTAGGAAAAACCTAAATGTTACAGTATGTTTATGTCTACACGTGGTTCCGTGTGCATGCAGTATGCACATCTGATCCAGGGAGTTTCCCTCTTGGATCATATGTGCATACTGCATGCACACAACTGCATTGTTGTCAGCAGTAAGACAGATCAATGTTTATTGTTTCTGCTGCTGCTGTGTGTCTGTGTATTTGGCTGAGTCTGTGTATTATGAGTTTTTAGGCTATTTGTTTTTGTATGTTTGTTGCTACCACTTGATAGTACTTGTTTATTTGTATAAGTGTATGTACTATGACCCTGAAGGGAAACTGCCTAATGCTGCAGTTTGACTTGAAATTGCATTATATATCATCAATAATATTTTAATATATAGAGTAGGGCTGTCAGTTTAACGCGCTATTAACGGCGTTAACGCAAACCCATTTTAACGCCGACGATTTTTTTAACGCACGATTAACGCATAGAGAGAGCAACGGGATCTGTTGGATCTGTTAGTCCATTTGTCTATAGCCACGCCATGTCCCGCGCTACGAAGCAGCTCGATTGGTTGGGGTTAGGCATTTCACCTCGAGTGGTTAGGATAGTGGATTGGTCAGGGGATAGGACCTGAACAAATGGGGTTACGTTACCTTGGACACCTGGCCAATAGTAGTGATTGAAGGGCGGGTCGCAGACCGGAAACAAAACAGACACAAGCCGCGGACGGTTTGGGCTTGCGAGCTTTGCTTGCGAGCCACATAGCTCGTAGGCTCGTGACGCCGATTATCTTCGGAGCGAGCGAGTAGTAACTCTACAGTCAGTGAGAGAAACAAAGTGTCTCCTCTGTTCTTTCTGACCACGGTGGGAAACCTGGAGCAGGAGAAGTTACCCCTCCCCTTGATTTTACGTTGTTTATGGAGAAGGCAAGCAGGAAATGAGTCGGGGGGGGGGGGGGGGGGGGGGGGGGAACCATGGTCGCTATGACGACGACCAACGCTCACCTCAGGCATGAGGCAGTACTATCTGCAATGGAAAATCGAGGTAACAGTGTTACATTATGTGACAGATTATTAGCTCCAAGTGTGTATGTTAGTGTGAAATTGAACACTACGTATATGCCAATGTTTTCAATTAAAAAAAATTTTGCACAAAGCAGCTGATCCACTTTTCATGTTGATAAGAGAATTAAAATGAAAAAATATGACACAAAAAGAAATCAAGCGACATTTAGAATAGATAAAAATGTGCGATTAATTGCGATTAAGGGACATTTTGATGTGTATTTCCTGTACAACACTTAACAGAAGTCTGTTAAAAAACACTCAAATATAGTGTGTTCCAGAGTTACACATGTGATGATGCAATACTACAGTAGATCAGGTCTCAGATGGTAGTATTGCGGAGAGTTTAATCTTTCACCCCCAAAAGTGAAAGCTAAATAAAGTTTGTTGACATTTTGAATAGAAATGATTTTACATGCACAATTTGTATTTGTAGGTTCAAAGGCTAATTTGTTAACAGTCCTTCGCCTGAGGCTGTTTGTGCTGCACCTGTTTGAGTGCCCTACATACTCCAGCGGGGAAGTTGTCATCAGCTCTAAACGTGGTTGTGAGAACAGTGTGTACGTGTGCACTTGGCCGGCAAAGAACGACGGCAGGGTCTATGTTCAGGGTTCCTCTCCTTTGGTTGGTGTACAGTACATAACGTGTGATTTACTCAGTGAACAAAACAAACCTCACATCGGTGCTGAAAGAGTGTTGTTATAGTCAGGGCTAACAAAGAATCTGAGCATGACATGGAGTGGCTTCTAAATTCATTAAAATTTAAAATGAACCAACACACATATAGTTGCAATTTTCTCAGCTATATATATATATATATATATATATATATATATATATATATATATATATATATATATATATATATATATATATTTATATATATATAATTATTATTTTAAAGGGTAAACATACAGCTCTCTAACCTTCTAAACATGAGCCCTAGTTGAGACGGAAAAATTAACAATAACTGGTTTAGTTTTGATCACACATCTCACATATTAAAATTATGTTTTTGATATATCAACCACAGAGAAGGATACATGACACACACACACACATACACACACACAGGGTATTTGTATTCAGCATGCATTACATATGAGTAAACCCATGCTTAGAAATCACAGGGAGATCATGGTCAATTAGTCCAGGTTCATGTTCTCTCAGTCTCACAGCAGGAGTGCTGTATGCTCAGTATTTCTAAACAGCGTTTGTTAAACTAGTGTTTATGATCTGTAATGGGCCAGGGGTCTTTTTCTCATGGGTCCTCAACAGATTATATTAGATACAATTATCAACATCACTGGAATCCAAGATCTTGTTCCATCCAGTCTTTAGTGTTTATTCATAACAGTTCTCTGTTGTCATTACTGATATTGCACAATTTGTGTGAAGCATTGCAGGCAAAAGTTAAGCATCTCATGAATAACACATGATAAAATACACTTTTTAATCCATCAGTTTTAATTTGGGACCCATTGCTTTGCCAGAAAACAATGTTTTTTGAGAATGTAGGTCTTTGGCACTTTTTAAGAATAAACATTTATTAAAAAAAAAAAATACCTCAGTTGTTTTACTTTATCGTCAACATGTTATGGTTGTGATTTATCTGTTTTCTGTTTCAATACACATTTGTTTAATTGGTTCTTCAGAATCTTTTAAGACCCTTATGCTACTGTCTAGTCTGACAGCCTTGTCTGCCTGTGTGTTTCCTAGTTTAAAGCATTAATAAATGAATAATTGAATCCTCTGCATGGTCATGAAATTCATATTACTAATTCGAAGGTGTCTTCATTTCCACTTCAAAAGATTGTGAAAACACTTCTGGGCAAGAGATGAGGAGATGTTGCTCGTATGTGTGAGCGATGGAAGGTTTAAACTGTACTAATATATCATCTTCTCATAATCTTATTTTTATGGCATTTTTTGCCATGCAATAGGAAGAGAGGAGCTGACCAATGACATATGTTGTGAACCAGATGAATATTTACATCTCAACTACATAGTGTGATATGTAGGCTACCACATTTTATTACCATAGTGCTTTTGTGAAATTGCTACTTAGTAACCATGATAGTTTTCTCCAGAAATGCAACTTTATTTACAGGCCATATATTCTCTGTAGTCTCAGAACGTCGTGCTCACTGAAACACATTTTCCTTTTTCATTCATTGCAGGTCTGGTCTCTATAAATGAACCATCATTCATAACCTGTAGTCATTCTCTGGGTAGGAAATTTAAAGGATTTCGTGGATTACGCTGTCTCTCTAACTGTGATAGATAGCTCACACCTGCTGCATAGTGTAAACTACACAATTTCCACTTATTCGACTGATCCCTTCCTTCCTCTCTATCTTATCTCTGTCCTCTTCTCCTCTCATTTTTCCTCTCTGTTTCCTCTATGTTCATTTTCACTGATCTTTTCTCTGTTTAAACAACCCCCAGTTCTCCTATTTCTATTTATTTACATCTTCACTTTCGTCTTCTTTGCTTTCCTTTCTCTCTGCCTATTTATTCTTAAATGTCTCTTATGCTCAGTCTGCCTATGTTCTTGTCACACACACAACACACACACACACACACACACACACACACACACACACACACACAGACACACACACACTCACACACTCTGAGAGTTCATTACAGAAGCTGTGAGGCCGGATCTAGAAATCAAACTGTGTAAATAAGCAAGTTCTGCTCCTGCAGAGCGGTCACTGCTGTTGCCATGGTTACCTGTTGCACATCTCAAGGGTTACCAAGGACAACCGTTAAGTGTGCGTCCGCATATGTGTACAAACGCACTAGTTTGTATGTGTGTGTGAGGGGAGTGTGTAGGTGTATGCTTGTACGACAATGAGCAGACAGAATCTGTCCATTCCCTGGTGTTCACTCTCCTTGCCTATACACATTGTACAGTATAACTTATTTGTTTTAAACTGCTTTCTGTGCCATATAGTGCAGATAAAATGCTGACAAAATTGACGCTATATTCACATGCATATAACTTTATAGCTGATAACAAAATGTGCTACACAATGCCTGGCACTTCCATTGACTCTAGTTGTATTGATACTAGGGCCAGCTGCCTACTTCTGTTGGAATAAATGCTGTACAGTGTCAAGGTGCAGTGTCATGGCTTGGGTTTAACCAGTCCACAACATTCAGTACTGCAAACCTTTGGGGGGGGGGGGGGGGTTAGGAAAACAATGTCCCAGTGACTAGAATAGGTTCTCTCATTTCTGTAATCAAAATGCAGGGAGTCCCTCAAATGATTCCTGGAAACGCTCCTGCAGTGGAAAAGCCTGTTAGTTTATGTGGCATTCATCCCGGCAATGTACAGTATGTCTACCTGGCAGCTACAGCACCAGTGTAGAAAACTGTCCATTAGTCCTTTGTTAGCAGAGATGAGGACAGGTTTGCATATGTGTGTGTGTAAACAGACCAACTAATGGACCTAACTGAAATCCAAACACAGGAACTGGCAGGTGATCAATGCTGTTTACTTCTGGAGGAGGGGGGGGGGGGGGGGAGTGTGCAGGCTTAGTCGAGGGGGAGAGAGTATGTGGTATGCAGGGATTGATGGATCGGGAGACTTGAGGCATTCAGGTTAATCCTGTAAAAGAGATGCACATTTCAATAAAGCTTAAAACTTTTAGATCTGATTTCTGTTATTAATTTTCTCGTATAAGCAGAAGCGGTCTCTGCTAATGATGGCAACTCATTCTCCTACCTTCAGTCCCTTAACCCTTCGCTCTCGTCCTTCTCTTCAACTCTCTCACTCTGTTTTTATGAGTTCAACAGCCTTTTTCTCTCACTGTGCGCCTCAAATACCAGCTAGTTTGTGATATGGCATGTGAAAAAGTAGGATCAGCAATGTGAAAGTCTTGATCTCTCTCTTCTTTTGTCTGCTCCTCTTTATCTGTCCATCCAGAACGTCAGCTGGCCAACAGTATGACCAGCAGCGGCTCTCTTCCTCCCAGTGTCAGTGGGATCAGTAAGGAGCTGGTGGAGGTGCGCCACCTTGTTCAGTTCCCCGAGGAGATCGCCTGCATCCTAACCGAGCAAGAGCAGCAGCTTTACCAACGGGTGGGTGGACACGCACACAAACGCATATCTGGGACAAAACAATATGAAGAATATTTTCATTAGTTTGATTGTAATAACTGGGTGCATGTTGGATGAGAAAAGATTAGGAGAAAATGACTAACATCACAAGATAGTTCATTTCTAAGCTGGCAGTTAATTATAATTCACTCGTCTGTTCTTTCCTGCAGGTCTTTCCCCTGGACTACCTCTGTTTCCTCACTCGAGACCTGGGCAGTCCCGAGTGTCCAACCAAACGGCACCCAAACCTCAAGGCTTCACTTTCGGTGCCCGCCATGCCTACCCAGAGTGCTCAGCGAAGTAACGCTGTGGAGGACCTGGTTGCGCGCTTCAATGAGGTGAGAAGCCTGGTTGTATAAAATGTGGTTTATCGGATTATAATGCTTTTTCTCAAATGATTTCCCTTTTTCATCTATTTGTTGTCTATTTCACACACATGCAACTAGGGCTGGGCGATAGTGAGAAAATCAGATATCACGATATTCTTGACCAAATACCTCGATATCGATATTGCGGCGATATTTTAGGGTTGACAATTGGTGTTTTAACAAAATATCTTCACACTTAGATTTTCGATAAATAATCATCTGTAATGTGGACATAATGTCTAAGTGGGGAAAAGGCAAATAATAGAACAGCTAAAACAGTCTGGTAAGTTCAGAAAAGTACACCACTTAACTGTAATGCAGCCTTTAAAACCAGTAAAAGACAACACTTATGTCATATCACGATATTTAGATATCCAAAATCTAAGATGATATCTAGTCTCATATCACAATATCAATATAATATCGATATATTGCCCAGCCCTACATGCAACCAATTATCAAAATAGTTGCAGATTTGATTTCTGGCGATTGACTTGAATTGTTTTAGCTCTGCTTCAAACCTGACATCCACATATTTTACCCTTTTTTGTGACACCTTTAAGAGTTTTAAAGGCAGTGATTCATTATAGTAACCTCGCACGGTCAGATTATATCTCACCAGTTACGTTTTTACTACAGGATTTAAGTCTGGATGAGATCACTTGATGCCAATCAGCAAACTATGTGGAATAGTGTTATGGTGCGACTGCTGAATGCCTTGAACAACTTCTTAAACAAGACCTTTTAGAGATGTTATTCATGTTGAAAGATAGCACTTCTTAACTATTGGGAAAATATATTTAAAAAAAACAGTGCTTGAGTGCCCTTTAGTGACCTCCCCTTAATGACATCATCAGAGACAGTGAAAATGCGTGTATTGCGATTTGACATGAATGTGAAAGGTTGAAGAGCTTAGCAGACCAGTAATTGTGTTTTCCTAAAGCTGGATTTGCGTTGTTTGATTTGCCGTGCGAGTCATAGCAACTTATCAGCTCATGTTTGACACACACACACACACACACACACACACACACACACACACACACACACACACACACACACACACACACACACACACACACACACACACACTTCACTTCAGTGGTGTAAGTTGGCTGAAGTTACTCTCCTGGGCCTTGTGTCTTTTATGGTGAGTGACATCGAGAATAAACAATCACAACACTGTACTGCTGAAATGATGATGTCATCTTTAAGTTGCATGCCTCTCACATCAGCTGGTTTTCATTTAAGTCGAGAGCGAGAGGAGAGACACACAAAAAAAAAAATCTAACGTTTATTGTAGCCATATATGGGCACAGTGGAACAGGAGTCAAATGACAACAGTGATTCTCTCTTTGAAGACACCGATGAAGCTGGCTTCAAATCGTGACGCTCTCCGAACAAGATGAGATACTGTCCGAGTATTCTGTCTTAGCTTTGACTGTGTACCACAGTTTGGATAAGCTTTCCTCAGTGATTGTGGAAAGTGTTGTGTCAAATATTTACGTTAGAAAGTAAAAGGATTTTTTTTTTTTTATGAATTTTCATCTCTTTTCACAAAGGGACTTGTCATAAGACAGGGAGTTGGTTCCTGCTGTTTTCTTTAGCGATTGAAACGATTAGTCAATCGATCAACAAAAAACGGACCAACTAGTTTCATAATTGATTAATTTAAGCAAATTTGGCAAAATGGCAGGAATTAATCATAACTCATATTTTCAATTGATTTATTCCTCTCTATTTGTAAACCGACCATCTTTGGGTTTGGGCCTGTTGGTTCACCATGAGCTCTGGAACTTGTGGATTTTTTAGCCTCTTACTGATATCATATAGACCAAACAATTCAATTAATTGAGAAAATAATTGGTTGATTAATTGGTAATGGATATAGTTTAGTTGCAGCCTTATTTACAGTAACTCCAGATTTTGGTCTCAAATAGAACATGTGTAGGTATACATTTGCAAGTAAGGATTTTATTTTAAATAAGCTATGTTCCAAAAAAGAGATATTCTCTACAAGGGACTGGACTGGATCCACAGTTTTGGATATGACACATTATTAGCTTGATTTCTTTCCTCACACTTGACAAACAAAATCTTGTACATTTAAATCAAATTTCTTTTGTCTAAAAGTATCTACAGTAATGGTTTTTGATCCTGTTCATTTTCAAGCCAGGTATGGGAGTGAGAGATTACAGCATAGCACGGCAAGAGAATATTTGTAGGCAGGGAAGGGTGAGAAGTTTGGGCCCCTTTCTGTCTGTCCGGAGTGTTTAGCTTTGACAGGACGAGTATGTGTTATTACAATGACTATGTCTGTCAGCATTGGTTATGTAATTCATCTATCAAGGAGAAACTGACCGTCATCGTTCTAATAATATACTACGCAAATAACTAATAACACGCTCACAGATGGAGACAGACAGGCGGACGGACAGACGCATACACAAACATCAAAGGGGGGGGGGGGGGATCAGCTTGTACCTAGCTCTGTGCGTGCGTGCGTGTAAAAGTATCTTTTCATATCCTGTCCATTATCTCTCATACACAACACTGAGTACACACTTGTGCGATCTGGAATATCAGAGGAGATGCCAACTCTGTAAATGCCTTGATCTGTGGGGCTTCAAAAAGCCACTTTGCAACCAGAATGGTTTAGATGGTGACTGTAAGTAAACCCAAGCGCTGACATGGCTTCGCTTGATCTCATAACGCTAGAAGTGACTGATAGCAGATTTTCACATAAGGCGCACACATCCTGGCACGCTCAAAGCTGGGCAGATAAGAGACTGTAGGGCAGCAAGGCTGTTTGTCAGTTAGCCATACACAGAAGTGTTTAGTACAACTGAAGCATACAGTAATGGAGCAAGACACTGAATCCTCGCCAGCTCCAGGAGTGATTTTCTATACCCGACGCTCAGAAAAAAATGGAAATTTGAACAATTCCACGACAAATAGCCAAAATAGAAACATTTTGGAACTTTAACTTGAGTTTTCTCTTTTTTTGTTTGACTAAATAAAGACGTTGCATTAGTGAGAACAGTTTAGAGGAGACTGTTAACTCTCTGAGATGGATTGCATTTTCACAGTTACCCTCCCAACCCTCAACCCTCCTCATGCCCATGCTTCTATCACACAGGAATGCATACACTGGTGTGCTTTCACTCATTGGATTGAAAAATGTGAGACTTAACAAACCATAACACTATTAACACAAGTAAGTTTGATATTATGAAAACCAGCTTTTTAGAGTCTACCAAATTAAGTTAAGCATTTTATCAACCACTTAGATTATATGTTTATGAAGTGAGTTATGTGTATGTTGAAGCTCATATCTAAGATGTCTGTATATACTGTGTGTTAAATTGTATATACATATGTGCCTGAGGTTGATATGTGATTATCCATGGTCTCATACCTAGTGTATATTAATGGCTCTGTATTGTGTATAAGTGGGGGAGTTTGGTTGCATGTGTTATGTATGATTTCTGTGCTTGCTTGTGAATGAATCCAGGTCAAAGGTGACATGGGACAAATTGAACATTTTACAAGCGTTTCATCACAAGCTCAAACTCTACATGTGTTGTTGCATATTTATTTAGTCCCTGCGAAGTCAGACTGTGGTGGGCTTTACAGATCCTTACATAACCCAGTAATAGATCTCTGGGCCAGGGGGATGTTTTTATCGCCTGAAAGAGGGTTCCGGAAGTTTCAAAGCAAGTGGCTTTTATGTATGTGTGTGTGTGTGTGTGTGTGTGTGAATACATTCAGCAGGCTTTAAAGCATAAGGACACAAACACTTAAGCAAGGTGTGTGTGTGTGTGTGTGTGTGTGTGTGTGTGTGTGTGTGTGTGTGTGTGTGTGTGTGTGTGTGTGTGTGTGTGTGTGTGTGTGTGTGTGTGTGTGTGTGTGTCTGTGTCTGTGTGTGTGTCTGTGTCTGTGTCACAGAGAATGTTGACCCCGATACGTATCTGGTTCCTCCATCATGTCTTTTGCGCGCGCTGGAGGGCAGTCAGTGCAGAGACAGAGTGCAGCTGATATACATACTGTATCTGATTTCATTCTTTCTTGTGTGTGTGTGTGTGTGTGTGTGTGTGTGTGTGTGTGTGTGTGTGTGTGTGTGTGTGTGTGTGTGTGTGTGTGTGTGTGTGTGTGTGTGTGTTTGTGTGTGTGTGTGTGTGTGTGTGCATGTATTTGCCTGTGTGTGTGTGTGTGTGTGTTTGCCTGCGTGTCTGTGTGTGGCCAGCTGGAATGGTCCTGTGCATACATTACTACTTTAGACACAGCTCACCATACCAGACTTTAAAAGAGATGACATGAGCACAAGAAAGACCACACACAATAAAGAGTTTCTGTAACTGCCTTGTACAGTTATAAAATGTGAACACAGTTACAAGTCATCACATTTAAAAGTCAACTTTTGTGTAGATAGTCCAATCTGAACATACACATATACATGTATATATACACATATATATACTGTATAAACCCTCCCCTGAGGGTGATAAAGCTGGCATTCAAGAGTATAACTATGTTTATTATAGTCATTATGATAGTAATTATGTTATATGTAAAACTCTTTATCAACAGGTGAGTTCGTGGGTGACGTGGCTTATCCTGACAGCAGGGTCCATGGAGGAGAAGAGAGAAGTTTTCTCCTATCTTGTCCATGTCGCTAAATGCTGTTGGAACATGGGAAACTACAACGGTGTCATGGAGTTCCTGGCTGGACTCAGGTGATACGGCATACACAGACAATAACTCAAATATGCTCATAAACTATACACAGAGATTTATTTTTTGTATATTTTTGTTTGTTTTGTTGAAAAAATTGCTGCTCACACAGAATCACACCTTTCACCAACTGACATTTGAGATTTTGTTTTGTTCTCCAGGTCCCGCAAGGTGCTAAAGATGTGGCAGTTTATGGACCCGTTGGACATCGAGACCATGAGAAGCCTAAAGGACGCCATGGCTCAGCACGAATCTTCTTCTGAGTACAAGAAGGTTGTGACAAGAGCTCTCAATATCCCAGGATGCAAGGTGGGTTGCTGTTTATTTACGTTTGGGACATTTAGTAATGCAATGGCCTAATTGCACTATAATACTTAATATTATTTCTTACTTATCTGACCACTGGAATTAAACAAATTACAGTACAGTAAATAATGGGATGTGTTTTTCTCTGTCCTGTCCCTGCACCATAGGTGGTGCCATTCTGTGGGGTTTTTCTGAAGGAGCTGAGTGACGCCTTGGATGGGACAGCAAGCATCATCAGCCTCAAACCACCTCTAGATAATACAGAGGACTCAATAGAGGTACAGTAAACACTCATAAGTATTCACAAACCAACACACATGTCATAGAACTGACTCCAGCAGTAAGAATCAGACATCATGTTAGTATAATTCATCCTGCTTTGTTTTGTCTGCCGTTCTGTCTTTAGTTTGCGTCTGACTACAGCGGCCAGCACAACTTCATGTCGCGGTCTGGTCCAGATGGACTACACGTCCCAGAGAAAGAAGCCACTGTCAGCAACATCCTCCAGATTATCAGGTACACTACATCCTTGTTTTTATTTTTTCAAAAAGTAAAGACTATGAAGTGTTTTGTACAGCTGTTTGTACAACTTTCTTTTACTCACCATTTTGCTTTGATCTAAAATAAATTCCGCTCTGACTTCTCTCTTTCTGCTCCTCAGATCTTGTAATCGTAGTTTGGAGGCAGAGGATCCTGATGAGGCGTCCACTAGTCCCTCTTCTACTGGTCCACCCCCTGTGTCCAGAAACAACTCTTTCAGGGACCGCTGCCGCAATCAGTCAGTTTACTCTCAGTTTACTTTCAGAGTTTACTCTGTTTACAACTCTCTCATACAAAATGAGTGTCTTGCTTAGGGATACCTTAAAGGGTGAATGTTTTCTGTAACAGTCTAGAACCCATCTAGCTGAAGGATGATCTGGGGGGTGAGGGGGGGGGGGGGTAGTGATCAAGCTTATGAGACATACAGTACAGTATCAAATGGCACATAGCATTTGACACAGTCCATCAAGACACAGGGACATTCAGTTGATTGCATAGAGCAGTGGCTTTCACTCTTTATTTACTGGTGTTTAACTGTATTTTTCTTTATCTCAAACAATTTTCTGTGATCTCTTATGGTATGGTTGTATGGAATTGTTGAATTTTTAGTAATGATAAACCTCATCTCCATTTGTATATCAGTATAATGTACACCATATTACTTTATGTTAAGGCACCCTATTTTTTAAATTGTTTTGGCAATCCACTCCTTTAAGGCAGACTGGAGAGATCCAAAATTGTGTTCTTATTTTCTTGTTCGTTCACAATGACTCATAGACAAAGTTAAAAAAATATATATATATCAGAACTATGATTAATACTGAGTGAACGATTGGCATGGCTGGATTCTTACTTCAGACTTCTTACTTCAGAATAAAAACACTAATTTCCGTGCCTCATCACAGTTAGAAGGCTTTTGTGGACATGCAACCACAGCAGTCTCTCTTGGAATTGGAATTGCTACATAACAATTTAAAAAGACTAAAAGTTAAATATTTTAGTGGTTGTATGTAGTCTGACTATCACCAGACCAAACTCAATAGATTTAATTATTGGTCTGGAGAGTCTGCTCTGTATTTTCTCTGCACAAGAGGCGTGATCAACGGGCATAGTTCAAATGACTCTGTACACAATTGGATAATCCTTCAACCAATCAGACCAACAATCCGGGTGACATAGCAGCGACAGTGGCATCAACGGGTTGCTGCGCTTCGGGGGCCAGCTTGTTGAATGTAAACAAGAAGCTGCTTGCCGTTGCTTCTCTATCGTCATCGTGTTAAACCCGCCAATAGTGTAACAGGTGGATAAGCCAGTTTGTGATTGGTTCCCTCAAAATTGTGAACGGAAGCAGGAGAGATAAGCGTGCAGGTTTCCAGACCGAGCTGCAGGGCGAAATCAAATCGCCGGCAGATTGGGCGGGGTTTACCCAGTCTAGGTGGTATGCTGATTGAAGAAAATTTCATGGGATTAATTAAACAACATAATACAAATACAGTGCTTTTTCTTAGATTGGATTGTGTTGTCTGCACATTTATTCCACATTCTTTTACAAAAAATATCTTGTGTTTACGAAAGACAACTGTGCTAGTTGTCTTTCATCAACACACAATAGTCTTTTTGGAAGAAACACATTTTCAGATTGTTATTGAGATGAGGTGATGTTCACATAAACCCCTGTGTCACAGAGATACAAGATAACAGGTTAGTTTCCTGTCAGGACAGGAAGGAACAGAGCTCTGGTACCTTTTTAGCACACTGGTGGCAGGTAGCTCAAAGCACAAGATGGAAGTTGGACACTAACATACAACTTTGTTAGAAAACTTATTTCATTTCGAGCTTGTCCTGTGGTGTTTGTATTAAGGAAACCTGGTTTATCTTCTCAGTTTTTTTGGACAGTTTTCTCTGACTGAGTTATTATTTCACATTAGAGCGCAGGATAACAACTCATATTTAATTTTGGCTAGGAGTATAGTCTTCATTTGTCTGTACTGGGATACTGATAAATATTATATTTCTTACTCTAAGAGGTTTAGGACTTATTTTCCTGTGTTCCTAATCTTTTCCACTGGCGTCCCCTTTTTGCTATTTTTCTTCTAACTTCTGTGTAGAAACCTCTCTGTCCGCTCTTTATTCGTCTCACACTTCCTCTGCTCCTTCTTTGTCCCCTTCTCCCATTCTAGTTCCCATTCGTTTAGGACCCCGCCAGAAACAAACCATGTCTTGTAAGTGGTTATAAGAGTGTCAGTAGTTTGAATATGCTGCCTAATGTCAACGTGGTGTAAGTTGCGGTCAATGAATATGCAATGACAAATGCATAATGCCTTTTTTGCTTGTTCATCTGATGCATTACAGTACAGAGTACATTCCGTGTCTTACTGTAGATGCAGGTAATTTCTTACTTTTGACCGGACCTCAATGCATTTTTTTACTTTTTAAATAACTGCTTTACCTCATTTGCTGGAGTACTTGAAATTAAATGTAAAAACTATTTTACAAATTCCCGTGGAAATCATTAAAGTTTGAAATTCACGTAAAAAAAAAAAGAAAGAAAAGAAAATGTTTATCAAACTTTTTTCCCAATCCCACACTGAACCCAACTTCTACCCATCTTCAGATTCACGGTGGGGGACTTCTCGGATTTAGAGGGCGACTTGTCGTCTGAGCCGGTGGTGAAAGAGGTTGAGTTTCAGGGGACGGAGGAGACACACAGAGCTTTCAGCCATGGCACTGAGCTCATTCCCTGGTAAACAGCACATGCACACACTTAGACACAAACACACGTAGATAGCTCAACAGACCATTCACACTTTTTGTGTTTTTTATTTTTTATTTTCAAGGTACGTGTTGTCGTTACAACCAGGCGTTCACCAGTTTCTGCTGCAAGGGGCTACAGTCATCCACTACGACCAGGACAGCCACCTCACAGCTCGCTGTCTGCTGCGACTACAACCTGACAACACAACACTCACCTGGGGTAAACTGTGACAGAGAGTGTTCAGTATAATTTAAAAGACACGGGTATCTCCTCTGCTGGGAGCCGCTTGTCATTAAGTTTGCCATTGATTAATCAATGAATCAATTATTTGTTCAGATATGTAAAAAATATGAAAATGGAAGCAAATCTGCTTATAAAACTTTACAACCTTGTTGCCTGGGGTTTGTATTGCCCAGGCTGTTGTTGTAAATATAATTTCCAGCAGTGAGACCATTTACCATTATGTTTTAAAGATAATTTAAATGTGTTTATCCACGGTAGGTAAGCGCTATGTCTTTTGTAACACATACAGTTTGAAGTGCTTAATTTCCTATTCCTTAACTACATTTCACACATATCGTAAATGTGTTGATTTATGGCAGGTAAGCCTCAGAGCGGAGGAGCAGCCCCTACAGAGCAGCCACTGGGATTAGGACAGACTGTATTGCCAGGACTAGCAGAGGGCCTGTTGGACCTCGGAGTGGTGAAGGTTTGACATTTTTTTTTCAAAAACAAGTTATGTCTTTAGCTTTTTCTTTAAGCCCCTGACAAACCAACCAGACGGCGGACCGTTGACAGAAAAGGCAGTCGGACTGATCAGTCGGCTCCCCAAGGTCCAAAAAGTGCCTCGGAACACACCGAAGCGACGCCGACTTGAGCGTACGTTCTGCGCGTGTGCGAGACGTAATACGTCTCCATAACAGCAGGCGGCGCTAATCTGTATTGTCGCCCAAAATGAAAACCGGCAGCTGATTGGACGAACGTGTCACATGGGTCTGGTTGCTCCCGGATTTTTCAACCGGGTATAATGGCGGCTTTGTTCGGAATACGCTCTCATATTTTACAAAGATAGTTCACAGAAACGTGTTTCTGAAAACATTTTAAGGGAGAAATAGGCCATGCAGTTGCTGAATCTGTCTTCATTTCAGATCGACAAAGGTCAGTTTAAAAGATTTTTGTCAGATTTTGAGAGGGGTTAGTCATTAGCTCATCCCGCTCGTCATTTCCGGGTTAGCACTCCACCAATCAGATTGGTCATTGAGTCCGACTGCCCGCCCTCTGACCCAGCAAGTCAGTTCGGCCAAAATGAACGCCGACGGCCCCACCGACGGACGACAGCACAGAACACACCCAACTGACTCGAGTCACTGACCTCGCCAGACTGTCCGACGGCCGATTATCGGGTTGGTGTGTCAGAGGCTTTAAGTTCACATTGATACCATTATTTCAGATATGATCATTTACTACTCAGAATTCATTGAAAGCCATATTGAATTATCTTGTAGGATTGTTAATCCCTTTTTGCATTTGAATAGCATTTGACAGTCATGAGTTAGATTGCACTCATAATACTGTGTTTATATGAATGTACAGGCAGTGTTCCTGGGTCATCAGGGAGTGGACGTTCATGCTGTATGTTTGCAGAACAAGCTGAGCCAGATGACGGTGGAGGAAAATGGTCTCAGCCTCCTCTATGGTCTCAGTACCACCGACAACAGGTCAGTGCCTTGTTACCACCAGCGCCCTGCTTCGAAATCCACTAATGCATTGTTACACTAGTACGCCGGTAAAACACCTTGCTGTTTACTAAATATTTCAACTAATCTCCTAACTATTGTCACTAGACTCCTGCACTTTGTGGCCCCCAACCACACGGCACAGATGCTCCATAAAGGCCTGTCAGAGTTGGTGAATGCAACCAGAAAATTAAAGAAGTTTCCTGACCAAAGGTTGCAGTGGCTGAGAAAGCAGTATGTCAGTTTGTATCAGGTAAGCTCTGAACTGGATGTTTCCTTGACAATACTTTTCTTTAGATATACTTGTTTCCCCCATCGACGTATGCTTGGATTTAAGGTGGACCATAGGTGGTATAGGACAAAGTGAAAGCAAAGTATTATTGGTGTTTTCTTTTCTCTTTTTCTTCATTGTGCTTTAAATCTGAAAGCCCAAAGTTGTCCCTAAAATATTTTAAACGAGCCAAAGAGCCTGAGGAACACTGCTCATCATGTGAAATAATGCCATTAGTCATTTTGAACAAGTTCCATTTTTTGTGGTCATAAAAATGTATGCAGCACACAAACAATAATATAAAAACATTGATTTTAGATTAAATGAGGATTTTGTATCTTTGCCTTAAAGTAAGTGATAAGTAGTCCTAAGCTAAACCTTGCCTTTTTTAACCTGTTGCTTCCTTCCTGTCCATGAAATCCTTGGTGTCTGTGTTTGTCTCTGTTAGGAGGATGGCAGGTACGAAGGCCCTACACTTGCTCATGCCATTGAGCTGTTTGGTGGGCGGAGGTGGAACATGGGTACAGGCGGAGTGGAGAAATCTGCTGCCCAGAAAAACAGCCCTCTGAGCATCAATGATAAGACCAAGAAGAAGAAGAAGGTCCTCGTCAGGGTCAGTACATGTGCAAGTTGTTGTTGTGTCTTTGACACTACATTTAGCCAAGACTCTTATCAACAGTGAGTGAGCAGGCAAAACTTCAGTGTGTTGCTCAATCTGCTGACTGGGTTTCCACCATCATACCACTGTTTTGACATGTTAGGAGCTTTTACAGAACTCCCAGTTTTCTGCGGGTTTCTCTAATAATACAACTGTTAAGTACACTACACATACAGTATGGCAAGCCTCTGGTCCATTTCACAGTTCATTTTTGATCTACAGTATCTTGTTATAGCTACAGACTCACACAGATATAGTTTCTGATACTAAATAGTTTTAACATTTGTGTGTTTACACACCCAACACAGGGAGACAGTGGGGATGCCACAGATGACGAGATGGTTTCCAGGAAAACAAGGAGCTGTAAGGAGGGACTGTATCGAAACGGGCTGGAATCTGACAGCATCGACCAAGAAGATCCAGGTGACATTTTATGGCGCGAATTCAATAAATAAATAATAATAAGATAGAATAATAAATAATCAAAGATCTGTAGAAGGATAGGCCTATGCCTAGAAAATGTATTATATTTTAATAACCCACACGACTACACAAACCTAATTTAAAGAAGAAAAAAAAAACGATCTTCATAGGACATTTCCTATGGCACTGTGTTGTCTGTATGATTTGTATTTACCCTCAGTCCTCTTTGACTCCATAGAGGACAGCTTCCCTGGACCATTTTCCCTCTCATCCAGTAAAAGTCCTGGATTGCTAGCCTCTTCCTCCTCCTCCTCCTCCTCCTCCTCCTCCAGCATGGCGGGGTCCAATCATTCCCGCCCGCAATCCTCTCCGATCCTCTCAGGAACTGCCAAGTCACAGCCAGGGTATGTACTGTACTGTATACCAGGATAGGAGGTGTGAAATTCTGACTAAACCTTCCTTTTTCAGTCAGGTTAAATATGTAGCCTTTCGTCTGTGGGTTGTAGGGCATGGAGCAGCAGGTCGTGGCACGGTCGAGGTAAAGGCTGTTTCAAAGGCTTCCAGAATCTCATGATTTCTGACAGCTCGATGAGCTTCATCGAGTTCGTCGAGCTCTTCAAGTCATTCAGGTAGATACCGAAAAATGTGTCTACTACAGTAGATCCTGTTGTTGTTTTTTTACATAGTTGGTGCACTGTAGTACCAGTGGAGTAAAATACTGTCCCTAACTGACTTCATTTTAAGCTTTAAAAGTTTGTTAAATATGTTTCAGTTTGATCTAAAACTTTGATCAAACACATTTTTCTGGTTATGTGTAATCATCCAACATTCAGTAATGGCCTAAAGTATGTACATTGCACATATTCTGTTTATTTTTTCCATCTCACTCACTCCACTTATATAATTATTGTGTTCTTATCAATACCAGCTAAAGGCAGTATGGTAACACAAATTCAACAAATGCTTCTCGAGGTTATCATGCCCATGTCCGTATAATATTTAGCTTCTATTATATTTTTCCCTGTCAAATGAAAGGAAACAGTGTTTTGCTTTGATAAGCAGTGGATTATTCACATACCGGTCCTCCTACATTTCTTAGATTGTAGTTTATCCTCTCATCTGCTGCCCAGCAGTTTTTCCTTTAAAATTCCACACTTGCTCAACTAAAGCCATGCAGAGAAAATGGAAGTGCAGTACTTCAGCAGATCAGCTTCTTAAAAATCCTACTTATTTCTTTTGACCATCTGACCATTGTCTGTTCAGTGGCTAATTGACAACCCTTTAAGCTCTTGCATCAGTTTGTTATCAAGGACATTGAGACAAACTCATACTCATGACATCTGCCTTGGCAGGAAAACAAAATATTACAACAACAGAGGATATGTCAAATGAAAGTCTGAGGGCCAGATGTACGTACATTTGCGAACGTAGCGTTATCAGCGCCATGGCTCACCCGCAGATAGCGAACGCAATGATACCGTAGTTTACGCCATATTTACAAAAACCTGCAGGTCATCCGTAATTAGCGCCTTTCTCCGCCCACTATACCGTAAACTGTAAGTACTTGTGCTATGATACGGCTGAGTGCAGACTGCGATATTCCCACTGCTGATGCTATGACTGTTTGAAATTATCCTGATGCCAATATTTGTAATGTAGCGAGGAGTTTAACAACTGCTAGAATGTGAACTCTGAGTCGGAGATTCGATGTCATCTTTGATTTCTTCCAGTAACTGTAATCTTGCATGGCTGCTTAATCTGTGATCCTTGTGGCAAAACTCCTTTCAGCTCGTCTCCTTGGCCTATGTCTTCGTCTTGCTCGGATTACTGCTGTCATTTCACCAGGAGGCATATGTGAGGAAACCCGCTTCCAGGTTTACACCTGCTTTTAAGAGGCGGAGAATTTTCACCGCAAAATAGAGGCGCGCTATCACTGCCGGTGTTTGTACATACCGCGGAATACGTAATTAAGCGCTCTTTACGCTTCCCCTCCCATCTCTTTACGGTAAACTCCCACTTTCCCCGCGACCCTCCCATGAATAAATATGCATGACACGAAAAACGCAATTTGCCCTTTTCAGCTCCCACGACATGCAGTTTGCGCTTTTACATCATTGCGGCCTGTTTGTACATACCTCGCCATGATTTTACGCGCACGTTGCGACACAAATACGCCTGAAGTGGGCGCAAAAGCGTTAGTACATCTGGCCCTGAATGTATTTGTAATTGGGCGTATCTGTGGTATGAAATTGGAATAAAATCCTAAAGTAAACTGCTTGTCAGTCTAAAGTGGCTGAAATGGGACTGTGCTGTTTCCTCCACAGTATCCGAAGCAGGAAGGACCTGAAGGAGTTGTTTGACACCTTTGCTGTCCCCTGCAGTCGTTCAAGTCCAGAGTCTGCTCCTCTCTACACCAAGCTCAGCATAGACGATAAAGACACGGGGCTACAGCCAGACCTCGGTAAAAGAGCAAACAGTTACATTAGTTTTATTTACTGTCAGTTGTCAAAATAATGTGAACCATTGTATCTCCCTTACTTTTGCGCTAATCTCTTCCTCTTTTCCAGACTTATTAACCCGCAACGGTTCTGATCTTGGCCTGTTTATCCGGACGAGGCAGCAGATGTCTGACAACCAGAGGCAGATCTCAGATGCCATTGCAGCAGCCAGCATCGTGACAAACGGGACAGGAGTGGAAAACGCATCACTAGGCGTCTTGGGATTGGCTATTCCTCAGCTCAACGACTTCCTAGTGAACTGTCAGAGAGAGCACCTGAGCTACGATGAGATTCTCAGCATTATACAGGTAGAGTCTGAAGCCTAGAGGGATGAAAAACATGTAAGAACCAATTTAAGGACAGCACTGTTGATCAGTAATGGTAAAAAAATGTTATGCTTTTCTCTTGCAGAAATTTGAGCCCTCATCAAGCATGAGACAGATGGGTTGGATGTCATTTGAAGGCTTTGCAAGGTATAGTAAAAGCAACATTTTAAATACAATGCATACAGTATTTGTGTCAGCACTGAAACACAACTAAAGTATACACTGAATTAATATCCCATATCAAAAAACAACAATATTACATACTGTATCATATAAAAAGCTGGTGTTAAAGTGTATCCTTTAAATGTACAACATTGTGATAAACATGTCAGTGATTGCTTGCTAATTGTAATCAGTGCAATAGCAATAGGGCTGAACAATTTGGGGGGGAAATCTAATTGTGATTTTTCAGCCAGATATTGCGATTACGATCCGATTTGCGATTTAAAAAAAATAAAAGTTTAGCTAAAGTTTAATATTCACTGTGTAACAGATAAAACATATTATGGAGCATAATAACATGAGACACCATCAAAGCTGCTCTTTATCCTTATGCAAGGATGAAAACATACTGTAGATATGAATTGCCAGCAATAAGTGTTTTTCTTTTAATACGCATGGAACATTTATCAGTCAGAACATTTATCACTAAAGCTAAAGTTATAATAAGTTATAATAGTACCTTCCTGTAAACTTTTTCCTTTCCTTTTTTCCTTCTACGATCATGTTAAATAAAGTAATAAAAAATTAATGAAAAATCTGCTGGAAATAGCACATCTCTGTAAACAATCTGTGATATGTAATATTATTACAACATTTAATCTAATGAAAAAAAAATAGTTTCGATAAATAGCATTATGTAGCATTATCTAACCATCCCTCTCTCCACACCAGGTTTCTGATGGATAAGGAGAACTTTGCTTCTCGTAATGAGGAATCCCAGATGAACCCGGAGGAGCTGCAGTACCCTCTGTCCTACTACTACATTGAGTCTTCTCACAACACCTATCTGACTGGACACCAGCTCAAAGGAGAGTCCTCTGTTGAGCTCTACAGTCAAGTAAGATAGCCTTCGGCCTATTTGACCCATACTTAAGGGTTTTCTGGACCCACAACTGCTATTTTGCATGATCGTGACGTGATCATTGAATGTAATTTTTCACCAGGTGCTGCTGCAAGGCTGTAGGAGCGTCGAGTTGGACTGCTGGGATGGAGATGATGGCATGCCAGTTATTTATCATGGACACACGCTTACCACTAAAATACCCTTCAAGGTTAGAAATTACATTCAGAAAAGAGATGTCCATTGATTGAAAAAAATAAATAAAAAAATCAATCACAGGCTCTTTTTGCTTTTTGCTTCATGTCAAATATTACCACAACAGAGCCATGTTGCCAAAACACAATAGTACTGATGTTTGATGTATTTATTTTGACAAAAGTAGAAAGGCAGGAATTCCGTTAGTTCAGTAAACCAAACAAACATTTTAGAACACATATCAGTTGATCTCAGTTCACCAGCTGGTTGCTCTTAAGGGAAATATCAATACTATTTATTTTATGTAACTAATCAGAGCCCTCAAACACCTATATGTTATTTGATGATGAATCTAAGTGCTGTTTGAGTAAATCTTATTAGTTTCCATAGAGTTTAATTGTTTCATATTACAGGATGTGGTGGAAGCAGTTAACCGGTCTGCATTTGTCAATTCGGACATGCCCGTCATCCTGTCCATAGAGAACCACTGCTCCCTTCCACAGCAGCGCAAGATGGCTGAAATCTTCAAGGTATGACAGCAGCTATGTCAGAAATTCAGACATCGCACAAATATAGATAGAACTTTTCTTATCATGTGTGTTTTCCATGTGTTAGTTAGTTTCACCAGTCAGATCAAATTTGGTGCTATTTATCAGTCAAATTACAGATCCCATAATACAACCTTTTTAAGCATTTTAAAGTGGCCTCGAAATCCACACAAGTGCAGTTTCGTTGGAACACTAATACTTTATAGATAGTTTTTGTAAGCACACATGCTCTATTTTCTATTTTATGTTGTTATGTATGTTAAAGTACACACACACCTTGGTTTACATTCCCAATTGGAGGAGTGTGGTTGTACCATAGTCTAGTTTCTGGTAGAACCATATTCCTCCAGTTGGGAATGTTTTCCTCAGTGGCACTTGTGTCAGCAGGTTGAGTAAGAGTAGAACTCCACTTATTCGTTTTTCAACGCCCACATTTTCTCAGCTGCTGCGGGCATTCGAACTGGCGAACTCTTTTCTAATCTTCAAGCTACAACTGTCCCTTTTTTTATTTTAAGTTGTATACTCAAAGCCACACATATCTGGACAAGACAGATACATCATGGAATGTCATCGTGCTTTCATCTAACAAAACTTCCCAGCGTCCTATCCTCCCTAGAGACTAACTTCTGAGTGGTTTGATGGAAAAAAAAAAAAATCTTTCATGTTGAGACAGCTCTACTGCCTCTGGCCAGCTTACGTCCCCATGGGCCTGTTTATTTGCAATGATGTTTTGCATTGATAAAAGCACTTTTACTTTCCTCTCCTCTCACTTCACATTACATTCCGGTCTCTACCTGACATAATTCATTCATAATTCATTCGTGTCATTTATTGAAAGTCTGTTTATCACGTTTGAATATTTCTCCTGTAGACAGTGTTCGGGGAACGGCTCGTGACTCGCTTCCTCTTTGAAAGTGACTTCAGCGATGACCCTCACCTGCCGTCGCCACTGCAGCTGCAGGGGAGGATCCTCCTCAAGAACAAGAAGCTCAAAGCACACCAGGCGCCGGTGGACATACTCAAACAGAAGGTCAAAAAGGAAGAAAGACATCCTGTCCACACATATATAAACATTTACATAATTTATATTTGTCAGGTAGCATTAGTGCATTCAATATTTAGCAGTGTTGATTAGAGTGCTGTCACATACATAATGGATGCTAATGTGCTCAAATGTACACCTCATCACAACATTTTTACTCAGTTTACCTAGCACACATAATTTGCTTGAGTATATACACACTACACACTGACAATGGGCATTAACCCTTACATATATTAGGTCTTTTAACATGCACTCACTTCTACAATATTTGAACCATTTTTACAGGCTCACCAGCTGGCCCACATGCAGGCCCAGGCTAGCAATGGGTCACCAGGGGTTACTTCGCCTGGAAACCACACCAATGAGGAAGAGGAAGAGGAAGAAGACGAGTATGATTACGACTATGAGTCTCTATCAGATGGTAAGGAGAACTGCAATGGGGTTTATGATCCCTGGAAACACATTCCAAGCACAAAACTACCACAAAAACTCAACTGAAGATTTTCATGGATTCTCTGGTTAAAATATCACATCAATTCTATTTATATTATTATGTTGTAGCCCTTAAATCAGTTTCTGTTCACACTTTTATTCTGCCTCTCTTTTTTATTTGTATTTTCAAACACTCAAGTCTCTCTTTACGTTATCATCTATTCTCACCCCCTTCCTTTCCTATTTTATCTTGCCTGTTTTTCCACGTAGCTGATGTCCTCACAGCCTCTACTGCCTCCTATGGCCTGGAAGGTAAATGCACGGCTCTGATGCACCTCTCTATGTACCAGTGTTTCCATCTAATTTTGTTTTGTGGTGGTAGCTGTTGGTTCATTTTAGTTCTTGGTCATCTTTGTAGATTAGTATCTTAAATGGCTTCTCAAAATGCTACATTTAGATTTTGACCCTGAAATTGGGTTTTAAGGGGAAATTATGGCTGCTTGTTGCAAATGTACTTGCTGTGGTTGTCTATCATTGCAGAATAACTACGGAGGAAACACTGGTATGTAGACTTGCACTAGTGATCTGCATCGTTGCCCGCATACTGTAACAGCTGCTAGCTTTCTGCTTTTTGTGGACGCCAGGTTATGTTCTGATGCATTGTAGCATAGCCTTCTATCGTTCATGGTAAGCAGCAGTTCAATATTATTATTATATCTGGAACCCAGTAAAAAATTAAAATAATTCCATCTAATCCATTTGATAGTAAAACAGATTCTGGAAGTTGTGTTGTTTGACAGTTTGAGCTATAATTAATGTACTAACACTGAGGATGGACCTCTGCTCAGTTACAAGACATCCTCCCAATGTAGCTCATAAAATAAGGACAACCGTGTGTGTTCTTCAGTACAGACGTTCTACTTTGTAGTCGCTATTATTCATAAAGCTTTTAGAATCACAATTTATCACTGCTAAATTGCTAACAATGGATGCTTCGCGACGTGAGGAGTGTTTGTTATGATGTACACTTGTTTCATCACCATTATGTAAATGCAGTAATGCAACATGCTTAACTACCGGCTTGCTCCAACATTTTTTCTTGTGACTTTGTTAATATGCACTTTGTGTATCCATCCTCCAAATTGACTTTTATTCAGTCATGAACACAATGTCTAGAGTAATCTGGATATTGTTTAAAAAAAAAAACGTATTGTGATGTGCGTTGTTTGTTTGGCCTGCTTGTTTTTTACAATATGTTTTTAACGCAAGCTTACAATTTATCTGCCATAACCTTCAGGAATTATTTGGACAACTCTGCTGTATTAATGAAGTATTGAATGGGGGCCAGATGGGACCCTACTTTTAGACTGTCCTTGAAAGATATATAATTAAAACATAGATTTAAAAAAACACATTTTATTAATTTCAGTCAGTATTAGCATGATTTCTCTTTCACATCACCTCCCTCCGTCCCCCCTCTGTACTGTATTTGTCTGTGACCTCGCCAGTGGCTGGGCAGGCTCATCAGGGAAACAAAACAAAGCCATCTGGTTTCTCAGGCCCTACACTGCCCCCGCACTAAACAACTGACCAGGGGAAACTACCCTGTCCCGGTCGCAGTCCCAGGACTGCTCTCTCTTCTCATCCCTGCCCTCTGCTTGGCCCTGTCGGAAGAACTTACCGGTCAAAGACCTTTCAAAACCATTTCTCTCATATAAACCTCATAGAGTGCTTTAGTTTTGATACTTCCTTTTTTCTCAGTAACATATTAACCATTACTCAGACAGCTAGCAAGATATGCTGACTACATAAACTACACTCCACCCTCGACAGTCTCCATTTGACCCTACATGCTTCTACTTAACATCAGCTGGCCCAGTGAATACAAACACTTGAGCACCAAACTGCCAAGTTGCCACCTTCTCTTGTTCAACGGTAGCTCCTTCCAGTCACAGTCTGGCCCAAGTCACTTCTCTGGCTACCGTCTACAGGGTGACATCCAGGGTCAACTCTGTTGCCAAACCTTTTTCAAAGGCCAAGATTCCAAATGTCAGGAATTAAACAAGTTTTCTGTGATAAAAAGCTTCTGCCTTTTCGAGCTGATATGTTTCTTGCTGTGTTTTTGGCTGCGATGAATGTGTAGGAGGAACAGGAGCAAAGGGAATAACTCCCTGCTGTTGCTCCTGTTTACAGTTGATAGACATTGCTTTGAATATCAACGAGGAGCTTTTTCTTGGGAGCCTGCTCATGGGCTCTGCAAGTAGTCAGGGATATAATATAATTATTCTGTAATTGTCCCCACCTGGAGTCATCTAAAATGCATAACTAATCTCTGAATGAAATGCAGAACCACTGTATATTATTATAATTAATTGTATGTGGAGACATGGCAACAACATGGTTGTGTTCTCATTCATCATGTGTCACTATCCTGTCCATATATATGTATATATCTGAAAGGTGATTTAACATACAGTATATCAACTGGGACATCAACTCCAATGCATTTTTATTCAGGAAATTTTAAATCAAGGCTGGATGGCCAATTTTTGCCTCAACTATACTGGATCAAATGTCTGCTATGCTAGTATCATTTTTTTAATGGGTTGGAGATAGTGTGCAGGAATTACATTTATTAAGAAATGTCCATGTCCTTAAAAAGAGTTATGATTGGGGGCAGGCTTGCTTGATTGGCAGGTATCTTAACCTGTTGCACTCACCCATCATGGTTGCATTTCTTTCAGTTTCCCCCAGGTTCTTCACTGTTTGCAGTTTACATATGATCCAATTATACTTTTAATTTGCACAGCATATTCATCTTGTTTGTTTTTGACACTCGATTCACCCACAAACCTTCTCTGCCAGATCCATTCACACAGTACTCCTGAATGCCTATTAACACCTGAGAGCTACAATAATTCATTGTTTCTCCTAAATAGATAACATCCTGGATGACAAGCCAGAGGGGAAGAGCTCAGCAGACAAAGAAGAGCAACCTGTTGATGAAATACCGAAGAGGATGAAGAAGTCTGATAGCACCACGCAGAGCAAAGGAAAGGTAGGGAACTACAGTATAACATATCCCAAAGAAAAAGCCCATTTCATAGCTACTAGGTGCCAGTGGGTAATTTGGCTGTTTGGATTCAAGCCACTGCTTATAAGTAATTTCTTTTGGTTAAACCATTTTGCTGGTAGAAACAGAAAGAGGATACAGAAGAATATATATATTCTTAGACTGAATTTGCTGATGATGTAAAACTATGAAATGTGGACAGCAATCTGGTATGGAGGTTAAGTAGGTACCCCTACTCTATTCTGCCTGTGTATCTATGAAGTTCAGCTTTAGCTCCAATAGTACATCACTGTCTCTGGTAAAATGTTCACCGTGTTGTCCGTGTCCTGTGTCTACCTGCACCTGTAGGTGTTTGACATGGAGCTGGGCGAGGAGTTTTACCTTCCTCAGAACAAGAAGGAGAGTCGACAGATTGCCCAGGAGCTGTCTGACCTCATCATCTACTGCCAAGCTGTGAAATTTCCTGGTAGAGAATATTTCATCATTCAGTCTCTTTGTCACACACATAGCTCTTTTTCTTTCTCACGGATTCAATGTGATTTATTCTCTGTCACAATCTTTCTTCCATCTTCACCTCTTTTACTTTTGACATGCTATTCTTTGCAATATCTCTTTTTTCCGCTTCTTGTCCCAGTCTAATCCACTCCCATGTTATATTTAAGGGGTCAAACCTTTCCCCGTATTTTTTATTTTTTTTCATTGCTAGACATTTAATATCCCAGTGTTACACTCCATTCCTCTCCCACACTGGACACCCACAGAGATGACGAATCCTTTTCTCCCCATGGGAAAGATATGGTTACTTCATTGTGTTGTCAGTCCCAGAGCAGCACAACAAACACCAGCGTTGTTACATACCGTCCCTTAAGGAAAATGTTTTTGGGATGTCCTGGTGGCTGAGTGTAGTTAGTACCCAAGCTTCGAATTTGATCCACTTTGATGGGCCTTTGTCACATGTCACTTCCCTGTTTCTTCCACTTGTCTTCCAACTGTCTGGCTACAAGGTGATATGTCAACATTATAAAATGGTTTCATTTTAAATGCATGAAAGTGCTCTCTGTTCAGCAGTTTAGGATGTTTGACTTTGCTATCTGTACCCTCATAAAATGTGTCATATTTTCTCTTTATTGGGATCTATCTTCATTCCATGCTACCATTTATCTCAAATATTTCTTTTGTTTAAATATCAACCTCTTATCTCCTCTTTCCTCCCTCAAGTGTCCTCTTCTCTGCTTGTCTCCTCTTTTCTTTACATGACATTTACCCTTATAAACGTTCCTGTGTTTCCACTGGTATTTTATTTGTTTACTGTTTCCAGTGACCTGAGATCTGAGAAAGAGAAGACAGGGCAAATAGCCCATTTCAGACAGCAGACTGGTTGTTACTCTCCGCTCTCTGAACTGGTTGCTACTCCTAAAAACTTGCCTGCAAACATTTAATCATCTTAATTCAGAAAATGCATTGCACATTTCTCATCTTAAATATTTCAAGACACCAACTACGAAATAGCTCAAGATTGACAGTTTTTTGCATTAATATTCAGTAATTTAAAAGGTAACTTCGATTATTCAACCTGGACCCTATTTTTTCTAGGTTTTTGGGATCAACAATCTTTGACATTGATTCAGTATTAAGCAAGGCCGCTGCTGTCGGCAGTCAGCGAAACAAGCTACAATTTAAGTTAATAGGGCAATTGTGCACCTTCTAATTACGTTCACAAAAGTGCTTGTTTTGCCAAGCTGTTTGTTCAGATTAATATTCTAAGTGTCTGACAACATTATGGAAAGGATTTCTAAGAAGGTCGACCTATCTATTAAAGAGTAAGATCCTTTTTGTAAACCTAAAAACATCCGTGAAATTGCGTTCGCTAAAGCCACCAGACTCCATGTAAATATACAGCAATTTTAGCATCGTAAAAAATACACTTCATTCAAAGTTGACAGTTACAAAATAAAACTATGAAAAGCCGTTTTGGTTCATCTTTACACTTTACCAACAAATAAAATAAACACATAGTTTACTGATTTACATGTGAAAATAGGTTGACTCTATACATGCTAAAAGTATTTTTTTTTTTTTTAAATGGAGTCTGGTGGGTTTAGCGCTAGTGATCTCACGGCAGTTTCTGATTAAACAAAAAGGTCTTAAAGAGGTTTTAAAAGGCCTATCTCCATAGGGATCATTTCCATAATGTTGTCAGCATGTCAGTGGCAAAAACAAAATTCAAGATGCACATTTGCCCCATAGGGTTACATTACAGCACGGTCTAATGCTGCTGGTCACAGCGTTCTCGCCTAATACTGGACCAGTTTCAAAGATTGTTGTTCCCATCAGTCACTTACATACAAAAACAGGAAAATAGTGTCCAGGTTGAAAAAAAAAACGAAATTACCCTTTAATGACATTAGTCATAACAAACAAGACCTTTGCAAAGAAGATTGGAAGCATCTATCTGTTTCTGTGCTGCATTCTTCATGTTATCCCACAGATTTGATGATCTTATGGATTGATTTATAGAACACAAATAAGCTTGTTTTAAAGGCAAAACCTATTAGCTCTAATCATATGTGCTCATTAAAACAAATGCACTTGGAGTGATGCCTGGGAGGGAGAAGACCAGCTTCCTCAATATGATCAAAATTGACGGCATTTAGAGAAAATGAATGAGAAAATGTATGGATGTTTTGAAACAAATTGCGAATACTGATGTACATGAAGTGTGGTGTCTCTGGTCTGGCTGTGTTGCATTATTGACCACTTTCCTCTGTCTGCCTCTTGTGTGTGGGAACACAGGCCTGTCCACGCTGTCTCCAGCCGGCTCTGGCAGAGGGAAGGACCGGGGAAAATCCAGGAAGTCCATATTTGGCACAGCTCCCGCTCGCTGCAACACAACAGGAGAAGTCGTGACCCAGAGCCGCACCCCTGGGAAAGGTACGCAGGGCCTCAGGGTAACTGTTAGTATGAGGGTGTGCATGTGGAAAAGGAAGATATATTAATACTTATTTTTGTTCCATTTTTAGGTGTTTCAGAGATATTTTGAAAATGGGCGTGACTAAATGTGAATAATTAGAAGTTAGAAGTTAGAAGTGATAAATGAGGTTAGATTCTTGTAAAACACAGCACCATAAGGAGTCAGAGTATCAAGGGTATTTGTTGTGACTGTTTATGAAAGAATGCAAGCCTGTAGAGGACAGAATCTTGATCCATATTTCATCAGCGCTGCCTAGTTTCTCAGTTTGACCGTTGTTCACAGGCAATCAATGACTCCTCGGCTCTGATTGGTTGTTTTTCTTATGCTAGTAGGAGCACCAGGAGGAGGCAGAGGAACAAATTTATGTAGTACTGTCAGGATATATTTATAAATATAGACAGTTTGAGCAAATATGACAAAACGTTTTTTTTTGTACGAAAGGTACCAACTGTAGCTTTAATAAGCAACAATGAAATTTAAAGTTTGGGTAAAAACATCCTTAGATAATATTCATTAGGAGTCATCAGATTGTAATTAAAATATTGCGGAATCCTAATTGGTCCTAAGAGCAGTTCTAACTCTTCATGGAGGACCACATCGCTCAAAGTAAGAGACTGAATGAGCAAATTGGTTTTCAAGGCCTTTAAACGTCTCTCTCTCTCTGTTCTCCCTCTAGGTGGTGCAGAGCGGCTGAGCTGGGAGGAGCAGCAGACGTCTCCCATCCTCAACCCCCCCACCTCTCTCAGCGCCATCATCCGCACGCCCAAGTGCTACCACATCTCCTCCGTCAACGAGAACGCCGCCAAGCGCCTGTGCCGGCGTTACTCTCAGAAGCTGATCCAGCACACCGTGTGCCAGCTGCTCAGGACGTACCCAGCAGCCACCAGGATCGACTCGACAAACCCCAACCCTCTGCTTTTCTGGCTGCACGGTATCCAGCTGGTGGCACTCAACTATCAGACTGATGGTGAGGAGAGATGTGGTTTGTCATCCCCCACATCATCACATACCCTTCACCATACCTAGAGATTGGCGTGGGGTACTTTCCATAAGATAATCTCTCAATGCAAATCAAACCAGCTATTAGGCTAACTGAAATAAAACCACACCAATCTCTAGGTATGGTGAAGGGTATGTGATGATGTGGGGCTATTTTAATTCCAAAGGCCAAGGGAACTTTATCAGGACGCATAGTATCCTGGATCCATGAAATAACTGGCCTTTAAAAATAAAAATCTGCCTACATAGGGGTATGTATATTTACGCCCCCTGTATTTTAAGGAAGAACATTTATTTATTTACGATACATTATTCATTCACAAAGAATATTGGTATCCTTAAAGGTTGGATTTTTAAGATCAATTTCCAAAAGATGTTTTTGTTTTTTTAGTCAACTTTAGTATGTAAACTTATGAGCACAACTGTAGCACACCCTTGAAAATGGCTAAAGGCTTTAATTCTAGATGATTATCATGGTTATCAGATTCTAGATCCTTATCGTGCTCTTTTTAAGGGATTGTTGATCTCAAGGTGCTCCACTGCTTGTTTATTTCTGCTTTTCTCTCGAATTCTCTACTGTCTGTGTTCGCCATCTGAACTCTGGCAGATGAAGTTATTTTCTCTAAAAGACATTAAAAATAATCTCTCGTCCTCCTCCGTCTTATTCTCTTTATATCCTTGTCTCACTCCCTATCCCTGTTTTGCTCTTCCTTTAGTTCACTCCTCTCATTTTCTCTAACTCTCTCTATCGCAAATAATTTTTTCCCTTTGGAAAGTTTGAAAAGTTTATTTTTAGGAAACATGATCACCCTGTTGTGTGTGATAAAACCCCAACATGCAATCTAGGGGTGTCCCCGACTAAGGATTTCCACATTTGAATCAGAATTGTCGAATCTTTCTATAGTCGACTGATAATCGAATCATCTACCTTTTTTTTCGGAAAAACATTACTGTCTACAGCTGATGACGCTCTATGCTGCTCAGTGCTCCTGTAGCCTACCCTTGCAAAATATTAACTGAAAACAACTGAAAAACTGTTAACTGAAATATTAACGGAGAACAGCGGACATACTAGTTTTTTGTTGTCTAATGAGCAGACACTTGCAAGCAGGATCCGTAAAGTTCAACGCATACTAGCATTGGATGTACCTAAACACAGAGTATAGCTTAACACAGCCGTGAACATTCGCGTGGAATGTCGACTGGTCGGCATGACGGCATTTAACAGACAAACTCCACCAGCAGTTAGCAGTAGTTGGATAAACACCCTGTTTCTGCACCAGTTCATGTTAACACAACCCACCTTCACCAGCCGGCGAGAGCAGCTACCAGGTAGATAGTAATAGTCCCGGTGCCGGTACACTGTTGTTCAGCCATGTTTCCACAAAAACACAGCAGTCTCTGAACGCGTTGGGAGTTTCGTTGAAGTTGGATGTAGCTAGTCCAGTTTGTTGTTTAATGAGCGGACACTTGCAAGCAGGATGGATGGGACAGTTGGCCGGCTAGCGTTAGCTCGCTCTGGATGTGCCTTTTCCCCGGTTAGCGGCATCGGCTGAGGTCTCCGGCTGGTTTCGGTAGCAGGCGAAGTGTCGAGTATTCCTTCTGTAATAACGTTTACTGCATATTTTCCGATCTGTACCAATGTATCTTAATACATCCATGACAACAGCAGACATACTGATCGCGTGTGTGTGTGTGCGTCTTGCTTGTGGCGACACAGGAAGTTGTGCTGTTGATGCCGTTGCCAGGGTCAGACTACAGGAGCACTGAGCAGCATAGAGCGCTCTCTCACGGCTGTAGACGGTAATGTTTTCTCTTGGTTCATTTCTCATGGTTCATCATGTCATATATATATATATATATATATATATATATATATATATAGCCAAAATGGTATGATCCTCGTTTCATAATAACACCCGCGAAGATTCGACTGTGAGATTGGTGGTCAAATCAGGCTCCGCATGTCGATGCATCGAATCTTCGACTATTCGGGGTCACCCCTAATGCAATCACACATGCAAGGTTTGTTTATGGGACATTCTGTCAGTCTGGTTGATCTACATCGAGCGAACAACCAAAAAGGAATTAACAGGAAAAATCGCTGCCGTTAACAATACCCAAACTGGATCATCTTTGTCTTTAATACCTCTTTTGCTAATGCCCTCAAGGTGGAGTTGAGGTTTTTCATTATTGCTTGTTAATATTATAACCTCCCTCTTTTCTTTCCCTCCCAGACTTGCCCATGCAGTTAAACACAGCTCTGTTTGAGGCCAATGGCGGCTGTGGCTACGTCCTGAAGCCGGCGGTGCTGTGGGACCGTACCTGTCCGCTCTATAAGCAGTTCTGTCCGATGGAGAGGGATGTGGAGAAAATGAGCCCCGCCGTCTATTCCCTCACTGTGAGTTAAGATGATGTATGGAGAAGAATGGATGACTACTTTATCCTTGATAGTTTGTTCTCTCTACTTTCATCCTTACTCCTTTTGTTTCACACCTTCAGCCTTCTGCATATTCATATTTGTTTTCACTTACCTCTTTTAAACTGTCAGGTTCAATGTCAGGAGTGCTGCGTATTTATTTTTTTAAGTAAGGAAAAAACTATTTACATTTGCAAAGTGTTTCATTTGCAAATACCTTTTGATGCCTTTAAAAAAAGAAGCTTATTTTCTAATTTTTTATAAAAAACTAATTGCATATTTTTAAAAAGTGTCCTGAAAATTTATTTGTACCCTGATTTTTTGCATGGTGCAGTTTCTGAATTCTCAAGATGTTAACATCTTTTTGGCCTGTTTTCTATCTATTCATCATATAGCTACAATGACTGCACAGACATTATGGCAAAACACTCAAACATACACTCTTAAGTAGGTTTGTTTGGACAATTTTATTGTGAAATAATCTGTATGTGCTTTGATTATTTGACAGTCATGAAGGCCACCCGAGTAATTCCATATACCAGTGAATGAGAACAGGACCTTATAAAAGCTCTGCATCTTTACTCTACTCTGCATTGCATTATCATTTTCTTTTCAACATTTTGTGTCACTCATTGCACATGGTTTGTGGAAAGGATCAATGAAAGCCTGAAGGTTATCACACAAAATATGTTTTTTTAAAGTGTATGTACCTTCATGTATGCACTGTACATGTGTGCGAACTGTAGATTATCTTTGCATCGTCACTGAAAAAAAATGAGAGAAATTACAGTCTCAGAAGCAGACATTTAACTGTTTTTGAAGTGGAACGGGGAAATGTTTATTTCATGTCATGACAATTTTCATGTCATGTTTGCATAAAAGTGAAACATAATGTGAGTAACGATGATTATGCTGATTATGTTCAGTGGATGCCTTTGCTTTTTCTGAGAAAAACCAGCAGTATATAAACAAGAGGGATGATCTCACACTTGTTTAAAGTCTGTGTGTGTGTGTGTGTGTGTGTGTGTGTGTGTGTGTGTGTGTGTGTGTGTGTGTGTGTGTGTGTGTGTGTGTGTGTGTGTGTGTGTGTGTGTGTGTCAGAGACGGACTTAAGATGAGTGACTTCACTCCTCTGGTCTGCTTGGGTTTTCATCAAATGAAATGAAAATACAGAGGAATGTGTAAAAAATAATCATCTTAACGGCAAGTGTTGTTCATACATGGTGTGACTATTGTTACTCATTAATCATCACACCTCTTTCAGATTGTCTCCGGTCAGAACGTTTGTCCCGGTAACACCGCTGGCAGCCCCTGTATTGAGGTAGATGTTCTGGGCATGTCCATCGACAGCTGCCACTTCCGCACCAAACCCATCCACCGCAACACCCTCAACCCCATGTGGAGCGAGCACTTCCAGTTCACCGTGCACTTTGAAGAGATGTGCTTCCTGCGCTTCGCCGTAGTGGAGAACAACAGTTCCCAGACTACCGCTCAGAGGACACTGCCTCTGAAGGCCTTAAAGCCAGGTAGGCGTCTCAGACACAACAGATGTAACCGGGGGAAAGGATGCTGTCTGCAAGAGCACCTGCAAATATTAAATCATGTATAAATCAATTACGTCTGCAGTGAATATACGATTCAAAAACAATTGAGGCCTGCGTCTTGTCTTGTGTACAGTATGGTTAATGTGCCTTGTTATGTCCTGACTCAGTTTCATAAGCTAAATGTAAACACAAATTAATATGAATGAACTCAGCGTATTACAAGACGCGTAAATTGTTTTTTTGTTTTGTTTTTATCGGCCCATTCAGTGTTATCAGTTTATGTGTAGTCAAAATATATTTTCTTGTTGTGTGTTTCAGGTTACAGACATGTCCAGTTGAGGACACAACATAATGAATCTCTCGAAGTGTCAAGCCTGTTTATCTTCAGCCGCCGAATAGAGGACGGTCCCACAGGGGGCGCCACTCCCTCATCACTGGTAAGACTTGTCAGCTCTTCAGGTTCTGAGATGCAGGGGTTACATTTGATACTGGTCGGAAAAAGCAGGAATGTCATGGCGATATGTTTTCATAATAACCTGCTGCCTTGCACCTCTCCTGCTCTCCACACAGCTGTTCAGTTCAGAGGAGAAACGTGCCTCGCGGCAGCACAAGGTGACGGTGTACGCAGCGCCTGGTCCTGAGCTCTTCACTGTGTTCTGTGTTACAGAACAGACGACCGCCAAACAGCTGCTGGACACGGTTAGTACTTTGGAAGCAATGATTCATGATGCTAGGATATGTGATTGCAGCCTAGGGCTGGGTATCGTTTAAACATGTTCGGTACCGGTACCGATACTGTGACTTCGATACCGGTTCCTAAACAACACTTTTTCGATACCAATTTTATAAAAAAACAAATAGAAATGACAACATTGCACATTATGGCACAAATCTTTTTTATTATTTTTCAGCTCCTAAAAAAAGAAAGCGACAAACTTTGACAAAAAGTGACAAAAACTGAAAAACAGCGACAAAAACTTTGAAAGAAGGGAGAAAAATCCTACACATTATGGCACAAACCTTTGTATTTATTTTTCAGCTCCTACTACGTCAGCCATCTCTTTGTAACGTAGAGTTTTTCCTGCGTGGTCTCTATGACATGTAACGTCTAACAGCCAATCACAAACATTATTAGATCTTGGTAGAAGCATGCTGCATGCCTATTGGCTCACTGATGAGATTTACTCCTTAGGTATTGAAATTGGGTATTAAGTGACGAGGCATATTTCAAAAGTCGATACTATAGAGGCAATTTGGGGCCTAAAAAGTATTGAATTCAATACCCAGCCCTGTTGCAGCCTGAGCAAAAGGCAATCCCACACGCACGCACACTCACAAAGTGTTTTTGTCTCTCTCTTTTCATGTGTGTCATATATAATGCAGGTTGTAGCATCTACAGGAAATCCGTCACAGTACTTCCTGTGCGAGGAGAAGGTTCCTCTGTTGAAGGAGCGCAGCGAGGTGAAGCGCTGTGCTCAGCATCGTCCTCTTGCGCCCGAGGAGGAGGTGGTCAGACTGGTCTCCAGCTGGAACTCTGAGGAGGGATACGTGGGGAGGATCTGCCTCAAAACACGAGAGGAGGTACACACAGAGACTAACTTACTGTAGTAGAAACATAAAGCTGATCTCAGAGTGGATATTATTAGGATCGAGGACCTGTCTTAAAAAAAAAAAAGGGAAGTTGCATTTTTTAACATATTTGTTGAATGAGTTAAAACACTTTAATCACAATGTATGAAGCACTTGATACACACTTTTTGTGACCCATCATGTAGACTATGGCTCCCCCTTGTGTTTTATTTTTATACAACCCCAAATCAGACAAAGTTGGGACAGTATGGAAAACTCAAATAAAAAAAGAAAGTAGTGATTCATAAATGTACTTTGACTTGTATTTCATTGCAGACAATACAACAGCACATCATTTAATGTGTTCCTCATGATTTTCTTTTTTTTTTTTTTTTTTTTTTTTTTTTTCAAAAAAACAAAATTCCTATTTTGGTTCTTGCAACACATTTCAAAAAAAGTTGGAACAGTAAAGCATTTACCACTTTGTAATGATGCCATTCCTTTTTACAACACTTAAAAGATGTTTAGGGACTGAAGACACCAAGTGATGAAGTGTTTCAGGTGTAATTTTGTCCCATTCTTGCTGCAAACAAGTCTTGAGGTGAGCAACAGTACGGGGTCTTCGTTGTCGCATTTTGCTCTTCAAAATGCGCCACACATTCTCTATTGGAGACAGGTCGGGACTGCAGGCAGGCCAGTCAAGTACCCGTGTCCTCTTCTTCCGCAGCCAGGACTTTGTAATGTGTGCAAAATGTGGTTTTGCATTATCTTGTTGAAATATGCATGGACGTCCCTGGAAAGATGTCTTCTTGAAGGCAGCATATTGCGCTCCACAATCTCTATGTACTTTTCAGCATTAATGGTGCCATCACAGAAGTGCAAGTTACCTTTGCCAAGGGCACTGCCACAACCCCATACCATGACAGACCCTGGCTTTTGGACTTGTTGCTGGTAACAGTCTGGATGATCCTTTTCTTCTTTGGTCTGGAGCACACGGCGTCCATTTCTCCCAAAAAATACCTGAAATACTAATTCATCTGACCACAGTACACGTTTCCACTGTGTGATGGTCCATCCCAGATGCCTCCGAGCCCAGAGAAGTCAACGGCGCTTCTGGACACTGTTAACATAGGGCTTCCTTTTGGCACAGTACAGTTTTAACTGGCATTTGTGAATGTAACTATGTATTGTGGTACTTGACAAAGGTTTGCCAAAGTAGTCCTGAGCCCATGTGGTGATATCGCTTATAGATGAATGACGATTCTTGATGCAGTGCTGCCTGAGGGATCGGAGATTACGGTTGTTCAGCTTAGGCTTGCGCCCTTGTTCTTTACGCACTGAAAATCCTCCACATTCCTTGAATCTTTTAATTATGTTATGCACTGTTGAAGGTGAAATAAGCAAAGGTATTCCTATCTTTCTTTGAAAACATTGTTTTTAAACATTTCAATAATTTTCTCACATATTTGTTGGCAAACTGGCGATCCTCGGCCCATCTTTACTCCTAAAGGACTAGACCTTTCTTGGATGCTGCTTTTGTACTTAATCATAATTACAATCACCTGTTGGCATCACCTGTTTCAAATCACATCATTATTTAACCAATTTACCTGATTACTAGCCCTTAATTGCTCCTGTCCCAACCTTTTGTGGAATGTGTTGCAGGTCTGAATGACAGGAAAGGATGTATATTTACAAATGAAATTAAGTTGACCAGACAAAACCTCACCCAGAGGCACTCTGCTATAGGAGGCAGAGTAGCTTAATTAAAGTAGCTTAGTTTATTTAAACATTTTCTTGCATCAGACTGATCTGGTGCTGGTTTAAATCTGGGATCTGCATACATTTACTGTTACTGTGCGACTTTATTCTTGCAGAACTTAAATGAGAAGAACTCGTTGCTGGAAGGAGAGGAGGAGGTGACTGTGGGAGGTAGAGAAGGCGCAGGAGGAGGTGGAGGAGGAGGAGGAGCAGAGGACGATATGTTCTTCGTCCAGGTCCATGAAGTTTCACCAGAACAGCCTCACACTGTGATCAAGGCCCTGCGCTACAGCACTGCTCAGGACATCATACAGCAGGTATGGAGAGTCAAGAACCTTTCTAAGCTTTGATTTAAAACTTTGCAAGACGTGTATACCAACCTTAAAGTGGCTTGATTTGTTTCTCTGGTCAGACATTGTCAAAGGCCAAGTATTCCTGCAGTATCCTATCTAATCCCAATCCATGTGACTACGTCCTAATGGAGGAAGTGACCAAGGACGCCGGCTCTAAGAAGTCCTCCACCGCTAAGCCCCTGCAGCGGCTACTGCTGGATCACGAGTGTGTCTACCAAGCTCAGAGCCGCTGGCGTGGCGCGGGAAAGTTCATTCTTAAACTCAAAGAGCAGGTAGCTCTAACATGATGGCTGATTTCCAATGCTGAGATTTATTAGATTTTTTTTTATTTTGTTTTACTTCATATTTATGTGCATTACATAACTCCTTTGTATGTGCTTTGTATGTGCTTGCGTGAACCGTTTCTCGTGCTGCTCATTCACTTCTCAATTAATCCATGTTGTTGTGTGTTCGCCGTTGTATTTTAACACCTGCATGATGGATTGTATGGGCTTTTTAACCTGTTTTCCTTGTTTGTAACCGCTTTTGTGCGCTTTGTTGCTCTGTGTTTTTGTCATTTACTGTGCAGTGTTAAGTGTTATCTGCTCATCTTGTTCCAATGTTTTGTATGTTGTATGTCTGTCAGTATTTATTTATTTTCTTTATTAATCATCCTCTCACACTCAAGGTCATTTGTGCTGACATGTTTGTAAGTAAGATATATTTAAATGAGCTGGCTCGTTGAATAAAGGTTCAGTTGTCTTTTAATTAGTGTTTAGATTCTTTCTTTTCACATAATTGAATGAAGACATACTGAGTGAGGAAAAGGATATGACTAAATGGATCGACAAAACAATCATTTAATTCCTGAGTATGAAAAAGGAAGCAAGAGTGCACATTAAGGATGAAAAAGTATTAAAGTATGGAAGAAGAAAAACTGCCTGCACATTTCTGTACGTTCTTTCTGTATTTCAGTAACGTAAATCTATTTCTGCTTCCTAGGTGGTGCGGGAAGACAAAAAGAAAGTAATTTCCTTTGCCAGCGAGCTTAAGAAGCTGACCAGCCGCAGCCGCAGCATGACGACTGGCGGTGGAGTGGACGGTCCTGCCCAAAGTAAGGATGATAGAGCTGCATGCTGTGTGGCTCTGACAGAGCTCCAGGAGTGAGGCTCACACTCTGCCTGCTGTCTGTGCATGGAAAGGCAACAGAGGTACCGTATGTTGTCTCTAACACCTAACATCACAAAAAGGAGCAAAACATTTTAAGGTGCCACTCTGTTTAACTTTAACATTTTTACAATTTAAAATACATCATTCTAATGTACACTGTGTGTTGCATTTCTCAGTACAAATTGGGCAAGGTTCTGTATAGAATTGATATGGATTGTGACGTGTTTGGGATGTAAGTACAATGTAGAAAACTTTGGGGATTTTTTTGAATTGCTGGTTAATGCATGAAACTCACAACTTGAAAAAAATGATAGTCAAAGTCATTTTTTTACTGTTTCAGGGCCTGAATTAGGTTCATGTAATGCAACATATGGTCTTTAGGTATTTTCTGAACTGTTTTCTGAATCCTTATTTAACCGTTTTTTTATATTACCTTTTTATTCTGATAATATTTTTAAAAAATCACAGATTCTGGGGAAAAGTGTAAATGAATGTAATGCAAAATGATTTAATATAACTGGACTTGTTTGTAGCAATGTTAGCGATGTACTTCAGAGTCTGTTATCATGAATTGTTTACATTATTATGTAATAACACTTTATTTCCAGCAATATTTCATCTGTTGTATGTAACAGATGGTCTCACTTTGCAGTGTGGCAAAAATTCATTATGGTTGTGATGTTACTGACCAGTTTGTCTTTAAAGCCATAATCTGTGATCCTCTGCAGGGTATCTGTCTGCAGGTCTGAAGGCGTGGGTGGCAGAGGGCAGAGTGGGGGCAGGAAGGTTCCTTCAGGCCTCCTCCTCCTCCTTTAGAGGGCAACTCGAACCTGTCCACCTGCCCACCTCCTCTCTGACCCCTCCAGCCTGGACGCTTCACCTCCTCAGGAACTGGAAGATCCACAAATGAAGTCCAGAGAGAGAGACTTGGGTTAACTACTTCTAAACTTGGAGGATTCTCCTTTCCAAAAAAAAGGCGAGATGTTTCAGCGGGGGTCGGATACACTCCTCTCTAAATCCTGTCTGATCCTGCCTTGTGTTAGTTGAGCAAGTGGAGGAGAAGATTCAATGGGTTCGGTGACAGATCAGCCCCTTTGCTCGGTCAGAAATCCCACCCAGCGTCACTTGGAGCAGTGATGGTCATGTGGGGGGGCAGGTAGCTCTGGTTCTTCTTGGTTTATTGGTTGTAGTGTGGCTCCACAGAGAGTCCCGAGTACCAGAGGCACCTGCTGTTATTGAAGTCATCAAGTATGTGATCAGGGACATACCGTATTCCTTCTATGACCAATAAAAAGGAGCACTTTCCTGAGTCATATTTAAAGGATGAAGAGGTATGGGTGTCAGTTTTTTTTTTTTTTTTTTATCTCCCAACAATGACACAAAAGATAAGAAGGAGAAATGACGTGCAAATGGCCTCTGGGTTGAATGCGTTTAGCGAACCACATTTAAAAGAGTTATTTTAAGTGTCCTAGCACAGGCTACAGTTTGCTATTGGATGACTATATCATCTGTTTGCTATTGGATGACTATATCATCTGTTTGCTATTGGATGACTATATCATCTGTTTGGTTCTAAGTAAGTTTATAAAGTATTCCCCCTTTCTGGTATCACACAAAGGAAGCACAGAGCAGACAGAGGGAGATCTGCTTGTAAAAATAGATGGAGAGATGTAGGAGAGTACGAGGGCTGCTGAGGTAACAGTATTCTTCTCTTTCTCAGGTATGGGCTCTTTCTTTTCTGAGGGCATTGTGAATGAGGCTGACAAGCTGGCTTGTTTGGTTCTTTTCTTACTGTTTCAGTTTCACAGTACTGTAAGGGCACTTTTTGGGCATCACTCACAGGAAGACAAATATTCAGATATTCTGTAATGAAAGCAATGCTTTAGGTGATTTCTTTGGACACTACTGTCGCTGCCCTAAAGGTGACGATGCATGAACAGTGTAGCTGTGCAAGATTAACTTGTTGAGGGGCACATGTGAAACAACTTCTTATCGCTGTGGTGATAAAGGTATTACCCTTCTATGTTGCCTTAAAATGTTGCAACACTGCCTTTAACCTTTGGTAATTTTGTAGCTGTATCTCTAAAGGACGATCTGTGGCTCGTCTCACCAAGTATTTTAACTCTGTCATCACTGTCCACTAATAATTATGTTAACAGGCATCTTATGATGCCAACCAAATAAATAAATGTATACATTATTTCAAATAAAAATGATATATTTGTTGTAATTTTCATTGAGGAATGCTACTTGTAATTGGTAATTGAAAATCTAAAGTGGCCGTACAAGAAATTTACCAAAAATAAAATAATCTCTAAAATTGTTTAAATTGTGATTTAAATTCAGAATGATGTAATAGAATACGTCATTAAGATTACAAATTTGACCAGACATTTGATTCCAGGTTTCGGTCCTGGACAGTTTTAGAAAGTATTGAGGCTCATTAGTCTTAATGCTAATAGTGCTAACAAGCCATTTTGACTAAATTGAGAAACACGTTACACACAATGTGGAATAAAATGCTAAAACTAATATTTCCTCCTTTAATTGAATAGAACAATGATGATGTTGTCACTAAGATGCTTTGGAGAAACAGCCGAGTCTTCTTCAGACCAGCATTTTGCACATTTTGCTTTTCCTTTTGCTGTCATCTTCATTTCTTTTTGTGTTACTGTCTGAAAATGACAGACTTGATTGTTATGAGATGGTCGAATTTTTTTTTTTTTTTATTATGATCATCATATTTATTACTTTTAATATCAGCCCAGTAGTGGATTTAGTTTTGAGGAAAGCACAAGATAAAGTCAAACTGTACTCAGCATGTAGTCCGAGCCCAAACGTGAAATTCCCCACTCAAAAACATTACCTAGCAACAGAATTAATTGCATTCAACTTTAGTTTATTGGCCTAGATTTACTGGCCTCAGATTTTGAATGCAGTATCTTTATAGATGACTAGTATTGATTGATTGTCAATATTGATTGTAGGCTTTTCTTTATTTCTGCTTACTGCTCATTTCAAATTTCTTTCAGAATTTACTAAAACTTGATTGATTTGAGGCCACGTTTCCCCTTCTTTCTGTTTTGACGTGTAACATTTCCAGATTCTTTTTTTTTTCTCTTTAGAATATAGCCTAGTTTTTTTTGGGGTGGGGGGGCATTTCACTTAGATTTTGCCTATATTGTAGTAATGCAGATCCTCGAGGAACCATTTTTAAATCTACACTAAAATGTTTTTTGTTGGTCATGATTGGTTAAATCAAGACAAGAAAAAACCTAAACGACTTTCCCTAACATCGTAGAGACAAAATGACAACTGCATTTCCTATATTAAATCTAAAGAAAATCTGTTTTCAACTAAAATCAATTTGGGGTTAAGAATGCCCATTTTCTTTAACCCACATTCCAACATAAAAAAATTGTGATTTCAAAGAAACTTTCTCAAACCTGCAAACGGTGAACACTTCTTTGTTAACATACGAGTATATACACCAAGTTATTGTTATTTGAAATGTTTGCTTTAACTTATAGGCCACACTACACATAAACAAGTTGTGTCCCTTTACTTTCATTTGTCTTTAAGTAAGACTTTGCTCAGTGCCAAGTGATAATGTTCATCTAATCCAAACAACCACAACTCTAAACTGGTGATCTCTTACAACTACCATGCTGGATAAAAGTGATATCAGCTGATATACATATGTGAAATCCACACCGACTTTAAACAGAAAGGGACATTTTCTGTTCAATTGTAAATCTGTCATCAGTGAGACAGATCTGTGTTGATTGTTTTCAGTCTTTCTAACTTGTAGACCTCATTTCTGAATGTAACATTTCTTAACGTGTTGAAACTGAGACAAATGTGTGTTTTTGTTATTTATTTTAATGTGAAGCCCTGGTTGGCAATAATCTGTTGTTTATGTATGATTTCATGTAGTTGTAAGTAGTTTTAAGATGTTTTTTAATTTATTTCAATATGTGAGAGGATAAACTCTCTACTCCCCTTACTTTACTCAAACTTATTTAGAGACCTAAATAAATATTTTACTTTGTGTAAAATATCCTGTATAGTATTCATTTGTCTGGCATGTTATTCTGCAGTTACACAGCAGCATTGTTTTTCCGACATGGACAAAAGATGACAATTTGAAACTTGTCCAATCTCTTTATTTTTTAAGATTTTGGTGCATTTGTTATATCCGCTGAATATGATATGTGTTTGCTGACTGTGGGCTGTGTTTCATCTTTAGCACTCTTGTTTCCATGAGACGTGCAGTATACCCTTTACATCCACTATCTGTGTTATGATGTGGCTGCCAAGTGAACTGTCTTTTTACTTGAATTTTGTGAATGGATGAGAATTGGTGGATTTGTCATATAGAAGCATCACAATAAAAGTTTAAAATACTTAGTGTTGTGTGTATATGTCTGTGTGAGCTCAACTTTATTTCATAACGAGTGGAGTGTAGCAGAGTAGAGAAAGATGCTTTTAAACCATAATGTTAGGTTGTTATGGTCCAACTCTAAGACCACAGCAAATATGGGAGGCACACATAAGGAATTAATTAAGAAAGGGGAATTTTATTTACATACAACCCAATACAAGATACTATACTATGATGTTTTAACAACTTTTTCAACATACTGTAATATGACTTCTGAAAATACTTTATGACGTTTTATGACCTTTTCTTTCAACATACTATACTGTGACTTTGTATGCCTTTTTTTAGACCTACATTACTATGACTTTATTGGACATAATATGACTTTTTTAAAATTCTTACAACATACTATAACATGAATTTTCTATTTGTTTTTTCGACATACTATGGATACTATGGATTGGACCTTTTTATGACATACAATACTGTGATGTTTCTTATGACATGCTATTGTTATGGTCTGACTCTCTAACAAATATGGTAAGCAAACACAAGGAATTTTTCAGAGAAATGAAAAGCGGTTCAATTAATAAAAAAACAAGACTGGCAGGGAAACATACTGTCAGGTTAATTAAGGCAATACTAAATAAAATATATGGTGAATCAAAAGTCCAACATAGCAAAGATGGTCCCAGGAGAGCGAGGGTCCACAGCCAACCTGGATGGGGTGGGTTTTGTAGCCTGGAGACAGTTTCCAGCTGCCTCCAATTCCTCAATGGACTCCAGCTCCAACCAACCAGGAACCAGCTACACTGAAAGACGACACACACAAGCCCTGGCAGAGTCCCTGGGGCCATCACACTACACTACTTTATTTACGACATACTATACTAGGACTTTTTTTTGACATACTATACCATGACTTTTTCGACACACTATAATATGACGCTTTTTGACTTTTTTTGACATGCTGTAGCTATTCTATGACTTTTATCAACATACTACACTATGACTTTTTTCGACATACTATGCTATGACTTTCTCAACACTATATATAGACTTTTTTCAACATACAATTCTATGACTTTTTTCGACATGATATACTATGGCTTTTTTATCACTTTTTTCAGCACACTATACTATGACTTTTTTCAAAACTGTCACCATAATATATTATCTTTTTTCCACATCTTATACTATGGCTTATTTCGACATACTATAGTATAGCTTTTTTATCACTTTTTTCGACATACTATACTATGGCTTTTTTATTACTTTTTTCGACATACTATACTATGGCTTTTTTCGACATACTATACTATGGCTTTTTATCACTTTTTTCGACATGCTATACTATGACTTTTTTCAAAATACTATTTACTATGACTTTTTTCGACATACTATACTATGGCTTTTTTATCACTTTTTTCGACATGCTATACTATGACTTTTTTTTACTTTTTTCGACATGCTATACTATGACTTTTTTCAAAATACTATATACTATGACTTTTTTTGACATACTGTACTATGGCTTTTTTATCACTTTTTACGACATGCTATACTATGACTTTTTTCAAAATACTATATACTATGACTTTTTTCAACATACTATACTATGGCGTTGTTATCACTTTTTCGACATACAATACTATGGCTTTTTATCACTTTTTTCGACATACTATACTATGACTTTTTTTTACTTTTTTCGACATGCTATACTATGACTTTTTTCAAAATACTATATACTATGACTTTTTTTGACATACTGTACTATGGCTTTTTTATCACTTTTTACGACATGCTATACTATGGCTTTTTTATTGCTTTTTTCGACATACGATACTATGGCTTTTTTATCACTTTTTTCGACATGCTATACTATGACCTTTTTCAAAATACTATATACTATGACTTTTTTCAACATACTATACTATGGCTTTTTTATCGCTTTTTTCGACATACTATACTATGACTTTTTTTGGCATACTATACTATGGCGTTGTTATCACTTTTTCGACATACTATACTATGACTTTTTTTGACATACTATACTATGGCGTTTTTATCACTTTTTTCGACATACTATACTATGGCTTTTTTAGACATACTATACTATGGTGTTTTTATCACTTTTTTGACATACTATACTATGGCTTTTTATCACTTTTTTCGACATACTATACTATGACTTTTTTTTACTTTTTTCGACATGCTATACTATGACTTTTTTCAAAATACTATATACTATGACTTTTTTGACATACTGTACTATGGCTTTTTTATCACTTTTTACGACATGCTATACTATGGCTTTTTTATTGCTTTTTTCGACATACTATACTATGGCTTTTTTATCACTTTTTTCGACATGCTATACTATGACCTTTTTCAAAATACTATATACTATGACTTTTTTCAACATACTATACTATGGCTTTTTTATCGCTTTTTCCGACATACTATACTATGACTTTTTTTGACATACTATACTATGGCGTTGTTATCACTTTTTCGACATACTATACTATGACTTTTTTTGACATACTATACTATGGCGTTTTTATCACTTTTTTCGACATACTATACTATGGCTTTTTTAGACATACTATACTATGGAGTTTTTATCACTTTTTTGACATACTATACTATGGCTTTTTCACTTTTTTCGACATACAATACTATGGCTTTTTATCACTTTTTTCGACATACTATACTATGACTTTTTTTTACTTTTTTCGACATGCTATACTATGACTTTTTTCAAAATACTATATACTATGACTTTTTTGACATACTGTACTATGGCTTTTTTATCACTTTTTACGACATGCTATACTATGGCTTTTTTATTGCTTTTTTCGACATACTATACTATGGCTTTTTTATCACTTTTTTCGACATGCTATACTATGACCTTTTTCAAAATACTATATACTATGACTTTTTTCAACATACTATACTATGGCTTTTTTATCGCTTTTTCCGACATACTATACTATGACTTTTTTTGACATACTATACTATGGCGTTGTTATCACTTTTTCGACATACTATACTATGACTTTTTTTGACATACTATACTATGGCGTTTTTATCACTTTTTTCGACATACTATACTATGGCTTTTTTAGACATACTATACTATGGCGTTTTTATCACTTTTTTGACATACTATACTATGGCTTTTTCACTTTTTTCGACATACAATACTATGGCTTTTTTATCACTTTTTTCGACATGCTTGTCGAACATGACTTTTTTCAAAATACTATATACTATGACTTTTTTCAACATACTACACTATGGCGTTTTTATCACTTTTTTCGACATACTATACTATGACTTTTTTCAACATACTATACTATGGCTTTTTTATCACTTTTGACATGCTATACTATGACTTTTTTCAAAATACTATATACTATGACTTTTTTCAACATACTATACTATGGCTTTTTTTATCGCTTTTTTCGACATACTATACTATGGATTTTTTCGACATACTATACTATGACTTTTTTTCAAAACTGTCACCATAATATATTATCTTTTTCCACATCTTATACTATGGCTTATTTCGATATACTATAGCTTTTTTATCACTTATTTCAACATACTATACTATGGCTTTTTTATCACTTATTTCGACATACTATACTATGGTTTTTTTATCACTTTTTACGACATACTATACTATGGCTTTTTTTACTTTTTTCGACATGCTATACTATGACTTTTTTCAAAATACTATATACTATGATATTTTTCGACATACTATACTATGGCTTTTTTTTATCACTTTTTTCGACATACTATACTATGGCTTTTTTTTATCACTTTTTTCGACATACTATACTATGGCTTTTTTCGACATACTATACTATGGCTTTTTATCACTTTTTTCGACATGCTATACTATGACTTTTTTCAAAATACTATTTACTATGACTTTTTTCGACATACTATACTATGGCTTTTTTATCACTTTTTTCGACATGCTATACTATGACTTTTTTCAAAATACTATATACTATGACTTTTTTCAACATACTATACTATGGCGTTGTTATCACATTTTCGACATACAATACTATGGCTTTTTATCACTTTTTTCGACATACTATACTATGACTTTTTTTTACTTTTTTCGACATGCTATACTATGACTTTTTTCAAAATACTATATACTATGACTTTTTTTGACATACTGTACTATGGCTTTTTTTTGTACACTTTTTACGACATGCTATACTATGGCTTTTTTATTGCTTTTTTCGACATACTATACTATGGCATTTTTATCACTTTTTTCGACATGCTATACTATGACCTTTTTCAAAATACTATATACTATGACTTTTTTCAACATACTATACTATGGCTTTTTTATCGCTTTTTTCGACATACTATACTATGACTTTTTTTGACATACTATACTATGGCGTTGTTATCACTTTTTCGACATACTATACTATGACTTTTTTTGACATACTATACTATGGCGTTTTTATCACTTTTTTCGACATACTATACTATGGCTTTTTTAGACATACTATACTATGGCGTTTTTATCACTTTTTCGACATACTATACTATGGCTTTTTATCACTTTTTTCGACATACTATACTATGACTTTTTTTGACATACTATACTATGGCGTTTTTATCACTTTTTTCGACATACTATACTATGACTTTCTTCGACATACTATACTATGGCTTTTTTAGACATACTATACTATGGCGTTTTTATCACTTTTTTGACATACTATACTATGGCTTTTTTCACTTTTTTCGACATAAAATACTATGGCTTTTTTATCATTTTTTTCGACATAAAATACTATGGCTTTTTTATCATTTTTTTCGACATGCTATTCTATGACTTTTTCAAAATACTATATACTATGACTTTTTTCAACATACTATATACTATGACTTTTTTCAACATACTATACTATGGCGTTGTTATCACTTTTTCGACATACTATACTATGACTTTTTTTGACATACTATACTATGGCGTTTTTATCACTTTTTTTCGACATACTATACTATGGCTTTTTTATCCTTTTTTTTGACATACTATACTATGACTTTTTTCAACATACTATACTATGGCGTTGTTATCACTTTTTCGACATACTATACTATGACTTTTTTTGACATACTATACTATGGCTTTTTATCACTTTTTTTGACATACTATACTATGGCGTTTTTATCACATTTTCTCGACATACTATACTATGGCTTTTTTATCGCTTTTTTCGACATACTATACTATGGATTTTTTCGACATACTATACTATGACTTTTTTCAAAACTGTCACCATAATATATTATCTTTTTCCACATCTTATACTATGGCTTATTTCGATATACTATAGCTTTTTTATCACTTATTTCGACATACCATACTATGGCTTTTTTATCACTTTTTTGACATACTATACTATGGCTTTTTATCACTTTTTTCGACATGCTATACTATGACTTTTTTCAAAATACTATATACTATGATATTTTTCGACATACTATACTATGGCTTTTTTATCACTTTTTACGACATACTATACTATGACTTTTTTGACATACTATAGTATGGCTTTTTTATCACTTTTTTTGACATACTATTCTATAGCTTTTTTATCACTTTTTTGACATACTATACTATGACTTTTTTTGACATACTATACTATGACTTTTTTCAAAACTGTCACCATAACATATTATCTTTTTCCACATCTTATACTATGGCTTATTTCGATATACTATAGTTTTTTATCACTTATTTTGACATACTATACTATGGCTTTTTTATCACTTTTTACGACAAACTATACTATGGCTTTTATCACTTTTTTCGACATACTATTCTATGGCTTTTTTATCACTTTTTTGACATACTATACTATGGCTTTTTCGACATACTATGCTATGGCTTTTTTTTACTTTTTACGACATACTATACTATGGCTTTTTATCACTTTTTTCGACATACTATACTATGGCTTTTTTCGACATACTATACTATGGCTTTTTATCACTTTTTTCGACATACTATACTATGGCTTTTTTCAAAATACTATATACTATGACTTTTTTTGACATACTATACTATGGCTTTTTTATCACTTTTTACAACATACTATACTATGGCTTTTTTGACATACTATACTATGGCTTTTTATCACTTTTTTCGACATACTATACTATGACTTTTTTTTACTTTTTTCGACATGCTATACTATGACTTTTTTCAAAATACTATTTACTATGACTTTTTTCGACATACTATACTATGGCTTTTTTATCACTTTTTTCGACATGCTATACTATGACTTTTTTCAAAATACTATATACTATGACTTTTTTCAACATACTATACTATGGCGTTGTTATCAATTTTTTGACATACTATACTATGGCTTTTTTATCACTTTTTACGACATACTATACTATGGCTTTTTATCACTTTTTACGACATACTATACTATGACTTTTTTTTACTTTTTTCGACATGCTATACTATGACTTTTTTTTACTTTTTTCGACATGCTATACTATGACTTTTTTCAAAATACTATTTACTATGACTTTTTTCGACATACTATACTATGGCTTTTTTATCACTTTTTTCGACATGATATGCTATGGCGTTGTTATTACTTTTTTGACATACTATACTATGGCTTTTTTATCACTTTTTACGACATACTATACTATGGCTTTTTTATCACTTTTTTCGACATACTATACTATGGCTTTTTTATTACTTTTTTCGACATACTATACTATGGCTTTTTTCGACATACTATACTATGGCTTTTTATCACTTTTTTCGACATGCTATACTATGACTTTTTTCAAAATACTATTTACTATGACTTTTTTCGACATACTATACTATGGCTTTTTTATCACTTTTTTCGACATGCTATACTATGACTTTTTTTTACTTTTTTCGACATGCTATACTATGACTTTTTTCAAAATACTATATACTATGACTTTTTTTGACATACTGTACTATGGCTTTTTTATCACTTTTTACGACATGCTATACTATGACTTTTTTCAAAATACTATATACTATGACTTTTTTCAACATACTATACTATGGCGTTGTTATCACTTTTTCGACATACAATACTATGGCTTTTTATCACTTTTTTCGACATACTATACTATGACTTTTTTTTACTTTTTTCGACATGCTATACTATGACTTTTTTCAAAATACTATATACTATGACTTTTTTTGACATACTGTACTATGGCTTTTTTATCACTTTTTACGACATGCTATACTATGGCTTTTTTATTGCTTTTTTCGACATACGATACTATGGCTTTTTTATCACTTTTTTCGACATGCTATACTATGACCTTTTTCAAAATACTATATACTATGACTTTTTTCAACATACTATACTATGGCTTTTTTATCGCTTTTTTCGACATACTATACTATGACTTTTTTTGGCATACTATACTATGGCGTTGTTATCACTTTTTCGACATACTATACTATGACTTTTTTTGACATACTATACTATGGCGTTTTTATCACTTTTTTCGACATACTATACTATGGCTTTTTTAGACATACTATACTATGGTGTTTTTATCACTTTTTTGACATACTATACTATGGCTTTTTATCACTTTTTTCGACATACTATACTATGACTTTTTTTTACTTTTTTCGACATGCTATACTATGACTTTTTTCAAAATACTATATACTATGACTTTTTTGACATACTGTACTATGGCTTTTTTATCACTTTTTACGACATGCTATACTATGGCTTTTTTATTGCTTTTTTCGACATACTATACTATGGCTTTTTTATCACTTTTTTCGACATGCTATACTATGACCTTTTTCAAAATACTATATACTATGACTTTTTTCAACATACTATACTATGGCTTTTTTATCGCTTTTTCCGACATACTATACTATGACTTTTTTTGACATACTATACTATGGCGTTGTTATCACTTTTTCGACATACTATACTATGACTTTTTTTGACATACTATACTATGGCGTTTTTATCACTTTTTTCGACATACTATACTATGGCTTTTTTAGACATACTATACTATGGAGTTTTTATCACTTTTTTGACATACTATACTATGGCTTTTTCACTTTTTTCGACATACAATACTATGGCTTTTTATCACTTTTTTCGACATACTATACTATGACTTTTTTTTACTTTTTTCGACATGCTATACTATGACTTTTTTCAAAATACTATATACTATGACTTTTTTGACATACTGTACTATGGCTTTTTTATCACTTTTTACGACATGCTATACTATGGCTTTTTTATTGCTTTTTTCGACATACTATACTATGGCTTTTTTATCACTTTTTTCGACATGCTATACTATGACCTTTTTCAAAATACTATATACTATGACTTTTTTCAACATACTATACTATGGCTTTTTTATCGCTTTTTCCGACATACTATACTATGACTTTTTTTGACATACTATACTATGGCGTTGTTATCACTTTTTCGACATACTATACTATGACTTTTTTTGACATACTATACTATGGCGTTTTTATCACTTTTTTCGACATACTATACTATGGCTTTTTTCGACATACAATACTATGGCTTTTTTATCACTTTTTTCGACATGCTTGTCGAACATGACTTTTTTCAAAATACTATATACTATGACTTTTTTCAACATACTACACTATGGCGTTTTTATCACTTTTTTCGACATACTATACTATGACTTTTTTCAACATACTATACTATGGCTTTTTTATCACTTTTGACATGCTATACTATGACTTTTTTCAAAATACTATATACTATGACTTTTTTCAACATACTATACTATGGCTTTTTTTATCGCTTTTTTCGACATACTATACTATGGATTTTTTCGACATACTATACTATGACTTTTTTTCAAAACTGTCACCATAATATATTATCTTTTTCCACATCTTATACTATGGCTTATTTCGATATACTATAGCTTTTTTATCACTTATTTCAACATACTATACTATGGCTTTTTTATCACTTATTTCGACATACTATACTATGGTTTTTTTATCACTTTTTACGACATACTATACTATGGCTTTTTTTACTTTTTTCGACATGCTATACTATGACTTTTTTCAAAATACTATATACTATGATATTTTTCGACATACTATACTATGGCTTTTTTTTATCACTTTTTTCGACATACTATACTATGGCTTTTTTTTATCACTTTTTTCGACATACTATACTATGGCTTTTTTCGACATACTATACTATGGCTTTTTATCACTTTTTTCGACATGCTATACTATGACTTTTTTCAAAATACTATTTACTATGACTTTTTTCGACATACTATACTATGGCTTTTTTATCACTTTTTTCGACATGCTATACTATGACTTTTTTCAAAATACTATATACTATGACTTTTTTCAACATACTATACTATGGCGTTGTTATCACATTTTCGACATACAATACTATGGCTTTTTATCACTTTTTTCGACATACTATACTATGACTTTTTTTTACTTTTTTCGACATGCTATACTATGACTTTTTTCAAAATACTATATACTATGACTTTTTTTGACATACTGTACTATGGCTTTTTTTTGTACACTTTTTACGACATGCTATACTATGGCTTTTTTATTGCTTTTTTCGACATACTATACTATGGCATTTTTATCACTTTTTTCGACATGCTATACTATGACCTTTTTCAAAATACTATATACTATGACTTTTTTCAACATACTATACTATGGCTTTTTTATCGCTTTTTTCGACATACTATACTATGACTTTTTTTGACATACTATACTATGGCGTTGTTATCACTTTTTCGACATACTATACTATGACTTTTTTTGACATACTATACTATGGCGTTTTTATCACTTTTTTCGACATACTATACTATGGCTTTTTTAGACATACTATACTATGGCGTTTTTATCACTTTTTCGACATACTATACTATGGCTTTTTATCACTTTTTTCGACATACTATACTATGACTTTTTTTGACATACTATACTATGGCGTTTTTATCACTTTTTTCGACATACTATACTATGACTTTCTTCGACATACTATACTATGGCTTTTTTAGACATACTATACTATGGCGTTTTTATCACTTTTTTGACATACTATACTATGGCTTTTTTCACTTTTTTCGACATAAAATACTATGGCTTTTTTATCATTTTTTTCGACATGCTATTCTATGACTTTTTCAAAATACTATATACTATGACTTTTTTCAACATACTATATACTATGACTTTTTTCAACATACTATACTATGGCGTTGTTATCACTTTTTCGACATACTATACTATGACTTTTTTTGACATACTATACTATGGCGTTTTTATCACTTTTTTTCGACATACTATACTATGGCTTTTTTATCCTTTTTTTTGACATACTATACTATGACTTTTTTCAACATACTATACTATGGCGTTGTTATCACTTTTTCGACATACTATACTATGACTTTTTTTGACATACTATACTATGGCTTTTTATCACTTTTTTTGACATACTATACTATGGCGTTTTTATCACATTTTCTCGACATACTATACTATGGCTTTTTTATCGCTTTTTTCGACATACTATACTATGGATTTTTTCGACATACTATACTATGACTTTTTTCAAAACTGTCACCATAATATATTATCTTTTTCCACATCTTATACTATGGCTTATTTCGATATACTATAGCTTTTTTATCACTTATTTCGACATACCATACTATGGCTTTTTTATCACTTTTTTGACATACTATACTATGGCTTTTTATCACTTTTTTCGACATGCTATACTATGACTTTTTTCAAAATACTATATACTATGATATTTTTCGACATACTATACTATGGCTTTTTTATCACTTTTTACGACATACTATACTATGACTTTTTTGACATACTATAGTATGGCTTTTTTATCACTTTTTTTGACATACTATTCTATAGCTTTTTTATCACTTTTTTGACATACTATACTATGACTTTTTTTGACATACTATACTATGACTTTTTTCAAAACTGTCACCATAACATATTATCTTTTTCCACATCTTATACTATGGCTTATTTCGATATACTATAGTTTTTTATCACTTATTTTGACATACTATACTATGGCTTTTTTATCACTTTTTACGACAAACTATACTATGGCTTTTATCACTTTTTTCGACATACTATTCTATGGCTTTTTTATCACTTTTTTGACATACTATACTATGGCTTTTTCGACATACTATGCTATGGCTTTTTTTTACTTTTTACGACATACTATACTATGGCTTTTTATCACTTTTTTCGACATACTATACTATGGCTTTTTTCGACATACTATACTATGGCTTTTTATCACTTTTTTCGACATACTATACTATGGCTTTTTTCAAAATACTATATACTATGACTTTTTTTGACATACTATACTATGGCTTTTTTATCACTTTTTACAACATACTATACTATGGCTTTTTTGACATACTATACTATGGCTTTTTATCACTTTTTTCGACATACTATACTATGACTTTTTTTTACTTTTTTCGACATGCTATACTATGACTTTTTTCAAAATACTATTTACTATGACTTTTTTCGACATACTATACTATGGCTTTTTTATCACTTTTTTCGACATGCTATACTATGACTTTTTTCAAAATACTATATACTATGACTTTTTTCAACATACTATACTATGGCGTTGTTATCAATTTTTTGACATACTATACTATGGCTTTTTTATCACTTTTTACGACATACTATACTATGGCTTTTTATCACTTTTTACGACATACTATACTATGACTTTTTTTTACTTTTTTCGACATGCTATACTATGACTTTTTTTTACTTTTTTCGACATGCTATACTATGACTTTTTTCAAAATACTATTTACTATGACTTTTTTCGACATACTATACTATGGCTTTTTTATCACTTTTTTCGACATGATATGCTATGGCGTTGTTATTACTTTTTTGACATACTATACTATGGCTTTTTTATCACTTTTTACGACATACTATACTATGGCTTTTTTATCACTTTTTTCGACATACTATTCTATGGCTTTTTTTATCACTTTTTTGACATACTATACTATGGCTTTTTTTACTTTTTTCGACATGATATACTATGACTTTTTTCAAAATACTATATACTATGATTTTATTGACATACTATACTATGGCTTTTTTCGACATACTATACTATGGCTTTTTATCACTTTTTTCGACATACTATACTATGACTTTTTTTTACTTTTTTCGACATGCTATACTATGACTTTTTTCAAAATACTATATACTATGACTTTTTTTGACATACTATACTATGGCTTTTTTATCACTTTTTACGACATACTATACTATGGCTTTTTCTACATACTATACTATGGCGTTTTTAATCACTTTTTTGACATACTATACTATGGCTTTTTTCACTTTTTTCGACATACAATACTATGGCTTTTTTATCACTTTTTTCGACATACTACACTATGACTTTTTTACTTTTTTCAACATGCTATACTATGACTTTTTTCAAATTACCCTATACTATGACTTTTTTCAACATACTATACTATGGCGTTGTTATCACTTTTTCGACATACTATACTATGGCTTTTTTCGACATACTATACTATGACTTTTTTCAAAACTGTCACCATAATATATTATCTTTTTCCACATCTTATATTATGGCTTATTTCTATATACTGTAGCTTTTTTATCACTTATTTCGACATGATATGCTATGGCGTTGTTATCACTTTTTCGACATACTATACTATGGCTTTTTTATCACTTTTTACGACATACTATACTATGGCTTTTTTATCACTTTTTTCGACATACTATTCTATGGCTTTTTTTATCACTTTTTTGACATACTATACTATGGCTTTTTTTACTTTTTTCGACATGATATACTATGACTTTTTTCAAAATACTATATACTATGATTTTATTGACATACTATACTATGGCTTTTTTCGACATACTATACTATGGCTTTTTATCACTTTTTTCGACATACTATACTATGACTTTTTTTTACTTTTTTCGACATGCTATACTATGACTTTTTTCAAAATACTATATACTATGACTTTTTTTGACATACTATACTATGGCTTTTTTATCACTTTTTACGACATACTATACTATGGCTTTTTCGACATACTATACTATGGCGTTTTTAATCACTTTTTTGACATACTATACTATGGCTTTTTTCACTTTTTTCGACATACAATACTATGGCTTTTTTATCACTTTTTTCGACATACTACACTATGACTTTTTTACTTTTTTCAACATGCTATACTATGACTTTTTTCAAATTACTATATACTATGACTTTTTTCAACATACTATACTATGGCGTTGTTATCACTTTTTCGACATACTATACTATGACTTTTTTTGACATACTATACTATGGCGTTTTTATCACTTTTTTTCGACATGCTATACTATGGCTTTTTTATCACTTTTTTCGACATACTATACTATGGCGTTTTTATGACTTTTTTGACATACTATACTGTGGCTTTTTTCGACATACTGTACTATGGCTTTTTTCACTTTTTTTCGACATACAATACTATGGCTTTTTTATCACTTTTTTAGACATGCTATACTATGACTTTTTTCAAAATACTATATACTATGACTTTTTTCAACATACTATACTATGGCGTTGTTATCACTTTTTCGACATGCTATACTATGGCTTTTTTCGACATGACTTTTTTCAAAACTGTCACCATAATATATTATCTTTTTCCACATCTTATATTATGGCTTATTTCTATATACTGTAGCTTTTTTATCACTTATTTCGACATACTATTCTATGGCTTTTTTATCACTTGTTTCGACATACTATACTATGGCTTTCTATCACTTTTTACGACATACTATACTATGGCTTTTTCGACATACTATACTATGGCTTTTTTATCACTTTTTTCGACATACTATACTATAGCTTTTTTATCACTTTTTACGACATACTATACTATGGCCTTTTTATCACTGTTTTCGACATACTATACTATGGCTTTTTTATCACTTTTTTCGACATACTATACTATGGCTTTTTTCGACATACTATACTATGGCTTTTTATCACTTTTTTCGACATACTATACTATGACTTTTTTTTACTTTTTTCGACATGCTATACTATGACTTTTTTCAAAATACTATATACTATGACTTTTTTCGACATACCATACTATGTCTTTTTCGACATACTATACTATGGCTTTTTTATCACTTTTTTCGACATACTATACTATGGCTTTTTATCACTTTTTTCGACATACCATACTATGTCTTTTTCGACATACTATACTATGGCTTTTTTATCACTTTTTTCGACATACTATACTATGGCTTTTTATCACTTTTTTCGACATACTATACTATGACTTTTTTCAAAACTGTCACCATAATATACTATCTTTTTTCGACATACTATACTATGACTTTTTTTGACATACTATACTATGGCGTTTTTATCACTTTTTTTCGACATACTATACTATGGCTTTTTTATCCTTTTTTTTGACATACTATACTATGACTTTTTTCAACATACTATACTATGGCGTTGTTATCACTTTTTCGACATACTATACTATGACTTTTTTTGACATACTATACTATGGCTTTTTATCACTTTTTTTGACATACTATACTATGGCGTTTTTATCACATTTTCTCGACATACTATACTATGGCTTTTTTATCGCTTTTTTCGACATACTATACTATGGATTTTTTCGACATACTATACTATGACTTTTTTCAAAACTGTCACCATAATATATTATCTTTTTCCACATCTTATACTATGGCTTATTTCGATATACTATAGCTTTTTTATCACTTATTTCGACATACCATACTATGGCTTTTTTATCACTTTTTTGACATACTATACTATGGCTTTTTATCACTTTTTTCGACATGCTATACTATGACTTTTTTCAAAATACTATATACTATGATATTTTTCGACATACTATACTATGGCTTTTTTATCACTTTTTACGACATACTATACTATGACTTTTTTGACATACTATAGTATGGCTTTTTTATCACTTTTTTTGACATACTATTCTATAGCTTTTTTATCACTTTTTTGACATACTATACTATGACTTTTTTTGACATACTATACTATGACTTTTTTCAAAACTGTCACCATAACATATTATCTTTTTCCACATCTTATACTATGGCTTATTTCGATATACTATAGTTTTTTATCACTTATTTTGACATACTATACTATGGCTTTTTTATCACTTTTTACGACAAACTATACTATGGCTTTTATCACTTTTTTCGACATACTATTCTATGGCTTTTTTATCACTTTTTTGACATACTATACTATGGCTTTTTCGACATACTATGCTATGGCTTTTTTTTACTTTTTACGACATACTATACTATGGCTTTTTATCACTTTTTTCGACATACTATACTATGGCTTCTTTCGACATACTATACTATGGCTTTTTATCACTTTTTTCGACATACTATACTATGGCTTTTTTCAAAATACTATATACTATGACTTTTTTTGACATACTATACTATGGCTTTTTTATCACTTTTTACAACATACTATACTATGGCTTTTTTGACATACTATACTATGGCTTTTTATCACTTTTTTCGACATACTATACTATGACTTTTTTTTACTTTTTTCGACATGCTATACTATGACTTTTTTCAAAATACTATTTACTATGACTTTTTTCGACATACTATACTATGGCTTTTTTATCACTTTTTTCGACATGCTATACTATGACTTTTTTCAAAATACTATATACTATGACTTTTTTCAACATACTATACTATGGCGTTGTTATCAATTTTTTGACATACTATACTATGGCTTTTTTATCACTTTTTACGACATACTATACTATGGCTTTTTATCACTTTTTACGACATACTATACTATGACTTTTTTTTACTTTTTTCGACATGCTATACTATGACTTTTTTTTACTTTTTTCGACATGCTATACTATGACTTTTTTCAAAATACTATTTACTATGACTTTTTTCGACATACTATACTATGGCTTTTTTATCACTTTTTTCGACATGATATGCTATGGCGTTGTTATTACTTTTTTGACATACTATACTATGGCTTTTTTATCACTTTTTACGACATACTATACTATGGCTTTTTTATCACTTTTTTCGACATACTATTCTATGGCTTTTTTTATCACTTTTTTGACATACTATACTATGGCTTTTTTTACTTTTTTCGACATGATATACTATGACTTTTTTCAAAATACTATATACTATGATTTTATTGACATACTATACTATGGCTTTTTTCGACATACTATACTATGGCTTTTTATCACTTTTTTCGACATACTATACAATGACTTTTTTTTACTTTTTTCGACATGCTATACTATGACTTTTTTCAAAATACTATATACTATGACTTTTTTTGACATACTATACTATGGCTTTTTTATCACTTTTTACGACATACTATACTATGGCTTTTTCTACATACTATACTATGGCGTTTTTAATCACTTTTTTGACATACTATACTATGGCTTTTTTCACTTTTTTCGACATACAATACTATGGCTTTTTTATCACTTTTTTCGACATACTACACTATGACTTTTTTACTTTTTTCAACATGCTATACTATGACTTTTTTCAAATTACTATATACTATGACTTTTTTCAACATACTATACTATGGCGTTGTTATCACTTTTTCGACATACTATACTATGGCTTTTTTCGACATACTATACTATGACTTTTTTCAAAACTGTCACCATAATATATTATCTTTTTCCACATCTTATATTATGGCTTATTTCTATATACTGTAGCTTTTTTATCACTTATTTCGACATGATATGCTATGGCGTTGTTATCACTTTTTCGACATACTATACTATGGCTTTTTTATCACTTTTTACGACATACTATACTATGGCTTTTTTATCACTTTTTTCGACATACTATTCTATGGCTTTTTTTATCACTTTTTTGACATACTATACTATGGCTTTTTTTACTTTTTTCGACATGATATACTATGACTTTTTTCAAAATACTATATACTATGATTTTATTGACATACTATACTATGGCTTTTTTCGACATACTATACTATGGCTTTTTATCACTTTTTTCGACATACTATACTATGACTTTTTTTTACTTTTTTCGACATGCTATACTATGACTTTTTTCAAAATACTATATACTATGACTTTTTTTGACATACTATACTATGGCTTTTTTATCACTTTTTACGACATACTATACTATGGCTTTTTCGACATACTATACTATGGCGTTTTTAATCACTTTTTTGACATACTATACTATGGCTTTTTTCACTTTTTTCGACATACAATACTATGGCTTTTTTATCACTTTTTTCGACATACTACACTATGACTTTTTTACTTTTTTCAACATGCTATACTATGACTTTTTTCAAATTACTATATACTATGACTTTTTTCAACATACTATACTATGGCGTTGTTATCACTTTTTCGACATACTATACTATGACTTTTTTTGACATACTATACTATGGCGTTTTTATCACTTTTTTTCGACATGCTATACTATGGCTTTTTTATCACTTTTTTCGACATACTATACTATGGCGTTTTTATGACTTTTTTGACATACTATACTGTGGCTTTTTTCGACATACTGTACTATGGCTTTTTTCACTTTTTTTCGACATACAATACTATGGCTTTTTTATCACTTTTTTAGACATGCTATACTATGACTTTTTTCAAAATACTATATACTATGACTTTTTTCAACATACTATACTATGGCGTTGTTATCACTTTTTCGACATGCTATACTATGGCTTTTTTCGACATGACTTTTTTCAAAACTGTCACCATAATATATTATCTTTTTCCACATCTTATATTATGGCTTATTTCTATATACTGTAGCTTTTTTATCACTTATTTCGACATACTATTCTATGGCTTTTTTATCACTTGTTTCGACATACTATACTATGGCTTTCTATCACTTTTTACGACATACTATACTATGGCTTTTTCGACATACTATACTATGGCTTTTTTATCACTTTTTTCGACATACTATACTATAGCTTTTTTATCACTTTTTACGACATACTATACTATGGCTTTTTCGACATACTATACTATGGCCTTTTTATCACTGTTTTCGACATACTATACTATGGCTTTTTTATCACTTTTTTCGACATACTATACTATGGCTTTTTTCGACATACTATACTATGGCTTTTTATCACTTTTTTCGACATACTATACTATGACTTTTTTTTACTTTTTTCGACATGCTATACTATGACTTTTTTCAAAATACTATATACTATGACTTTTTTCAACATACCATACTATGTCTTTTTCGACATACTATACTATGGCTTTTTTATCACTTTTTTCGACATACTATACTATGGCTTTTTATCACTTTTTTCGACATACCATACTATGTCTTTTTCGACATACTATACTATGGCTTTTTTATCACTTTTTTCGACATACTATACTATGGCTTTTTATCACTTTTTTCGACATACTATACTATGACTTTTTTCAAAACTGTCACCATAATATACTATCTTTTTTCGACATACTATACTATGGCTTTTTTTTCAAAGTTTGACATACTATGACTTTTTTGTCATGCTACATTATGCCTTTTTTCAACATACTACACTATGATGTTTTTGTGACTTTTTTTAATTTACATACTATACATTGTGGATTCGAACCCTGTACCTTCTGGCTGTGAGGACACAGTACTAACCATTGGGCCATTGTGCTGCTTCCCTATACCGTGACTATTTATCACTTTTTTTGACATACTATGCTTTGGCTTTTTCCGACATACTATATTATGGCGTTTTTAATCACTTTTTTGACATACTATACTATGGCTTTTTTCACTTTTTTCGACATACAATACTATGGCTTTTTTATCACTTTTTTCGACATACTACACTATGACTTTTTTACTTTTTTCAACATGCTATACTATGACTTTTTTCAAATTACTATATACTATGACTTTTTTCAACATACTATACTATGGCGTTGTTATCACTTTTTCGACATACTATACTATGACTTTTTTTGACATACTATACTATGGCGTTTTTATCACTTTTTTTCGACATGCTATACTATGGCTTTTTTATCACTTTTTTCGACATACTATACTATGGCGTTTTTATGACTTTTTTGACATACTATACTGTGGCTTTTTTCGACATACTGTACTATGGCTTTTTTCACTTTTTTTCGACATACAATACTATGGCTTTTTTTTACTTTTTTCGACATGCTATACTATGACTTTTTTTACTTTTTTCGACATGATATACTATGACTTTTTTCAAAATACTATATACTATGATTTTATTGACATACTATACTATGGCTTTTTTCGACATACTATACTATGGCTTTTTATCACTTTTTTCGACATACTATACTATGACTTTTTTTTACTTTTTTCGACATGCTATACTATGACTTTTTTCAAAATACTATATACTATGACTTTTTTTGACATACTATACTATGGCTTTTTTATCACTTTTTACGACATACTATACTATGGCTTTTTCGACATACTATACTATGGCGTTTTTAATCACTTTTTTGACATACTATACTATGGCTTTTTTCACTTTTTTCGACATACAATACTATGGCTTTTTTATCACTTTTTTCGACATACTACACTATGACTTTTTTACTTTTTTCAACATGCTATACTATGACTTTTTTCAAATTACTATATACTATGACTTTTTTCAACATACTATACTATGGCGTTGTTATCACTTTTTCGACATACTATACTATGACTTTTTTTGACATACTATACTATGGCGTTTTTATCCCTTTTTTTTTCGACATGCTATACTATGGCTTTTTTATCACTTTTTTCGACATACTATACTATGGCGTTTTTATGACTTTTTTGACATACTATACTGTGGCTTTTTTCGACATACTGTACTATGGCTTTTTTCACTTTTTTTCGACATACAATACTATGGCTTTTTTATCACTTTTTTAGACATGCTATACTATGACTTTTTTCAAAATACTATATACTATGACTTTTTTCAACATACTATACTATGGCGTTGTTATCACTTTTTCGACATGCTATACTATGGCTTTTTTCGACATGACTTTTTTCAAAACTGTCACCATAATATATTATCTTTTTCCACATCTTATATTATGGCTTATTTCTATATACTGTAGCTTTTTTATCACTTATTTCGACATACTATTCTATGGCTTTTTTATCACTTGTTTCGACATACTATACTATGGCTTTCTATCACTTTTTACGACATACTATACTATGGCTTTTTCGACATACTATACTATGGCTTTTTTATCACTTTTTTCGACATACTATACTATAGCTTTTTTATCACTTTTTACGACATACTATACTATGGCCTTTTTATCACTGTTTTCGACATACTATACTATGGCTTTTTTATCACTTTTTTCGACATACTATACTATGGCTTTTTTCGACATACTATACTATGGCTTTTTATCACTTTTTTTGACATACTATACTATGACTTTTTTTTACTTTTTTCGACATGCTATACTATGACTTTTTTCAAAATACTATATACTATGACTTTTTTCGACATACCATACTATGTCTTTTTCGACATACTATACTATGGCTTTTTTATCACTTTTTTCGACATACTATACTATGGCTTTTTATCACTTTTTTCGACATACCATACTATGTCTTTTTCGACATACTATACTATGGCTTTTTTATCACTTTTTTCGACATACTATACTATGGCTTTTTATCACTTTTTTCGACATACTATACTATGACTTTTTTCAAAACTGTCACCATAATATACTATCTTTTTTCGACATACTATACTATGGCTTTTTTTTCAAAGTTTGACATACTATGACTTTTTTGTCATGCTACATTATGCCTTTTTTCAACATACTACACTATGATGTTTTTGTGACTTTTTTTAATTTACATACTATACATTGTGGATTCGAACCCTGTACCTTCTGGCTGTGAGGACACAGTACTAACCATTGGGCCATTGTGCTGCTTCCCTATACCGTGACTATTTATCACTTTTTTTGACATACTATGCTTTGGCTTTTTCCGACATACTATATTATGGTTTTTTATAACTTTTCGACATACTATATACTATGGCATTTTTGACATACTATACTATGGCTTTTTTATCACCTTTTTCGACATACTATACTATGGCTTTTTTCAACATACTATACTATGGCTTTTTTTTCAAAGTTTGACATACTATATTATGATGTTTTTTCGACATACCATACTATGGCGTTTTTATCACTTTTTCAACATACTATACTATGGCTTTTTTCACTTTTTTCGACATACTATGCTATGGCTTTTTCCGACATACTATATTATGGTTTTTTATCACTTTTCGACATACTATATACTATGGTATTTTTCGACATACTATACTATGGCTTTTTTCGACATACTATACTTTGGCTTTTTTATCACCTTTTTCGATATAATATACTATGACTTTTTTAGACAGACTATACTATGGCTTTTGTATCACTTTTGTTGACATACTATACTATGACTTTTTTTGACATGCTACATTATGCCTTTTTTTGGCTTTTGTATCACTTTTGTTGACATACTATACTTTGACATACTATATTATGATGCTTTTTCAACATGCTATATTATGCGTTTTTGTCAATATACTAAACTAAGATGTTTTTGTGACGTTTTTTTAACATACTATACATTGTAGCTTCGAACCATGTACCTTCTGGCCGTGAGGACACAGTAATAACCGTTGGGCCATCGTGCTGCTTTCCACTACTGTGACTATTTATCACTTTTTTTGACATACTATGCTATGTATTTTTCGACATACTATACTATGGCGTTTTTAATCACTTTTTTGACATACTATACTATGGCTTTTTTCACTTTTTTCGACATACAATACTATGGCTTTTTTATCACTTTTTTCGACATACTACACTATGATGTTTTTGTGACTTTTTTTAATTTACATACTATACATTGTGATGTTCAAATTACTATATACTATGACTTTTTTCAACATACTATACTATGGCGTTGTTATCACTTTTTCGACATACTATACTATGACTTTTTTTGACATACTATACTATGGCGTTTTTATCACTTTTTTTCGACATGCTATACTATGGCTTTTTTATCACTTTTTTCGACATACTATACTATGGCGTTTTTATGACTTTTTTGACATACTATACTGTGGCTTTTTTCGACATACTGTACTATGGCTTTTTTCACTTTTTTTCGACATACAATACTATGGCTTTTTTATCACTTTTTTCGACATGCTATACTATGACTTTTTTCAAAATACTATATACTATGACTTTTTTCAACATACTATACTATGGCATTGTTATCACTTTTTCGACATGCTATACTATGGCTTTTTTCGACATGACTTTTTTCAAAACTGTCACCATAATATATTATCTTTTTCCACATCTTATATTATGGCTTATTTCTATATACTGTAGCTTTTTTATCACTTATTTCGACATACTATTCTATGGCTTTTTTATCACTTGTTTCGACATACTATACTATGGCTTTCTATCACTTTTTACGACATACTATACTATGGCTTTTTCGACATACTATACTATGGCTTTTTTATCACTTTTTTCGACATACTATACTATAGCTTTTTTATCACTTTTTTCGACATACTATACTATGGCTTTTTTATCACTTTTTACGACATACTATACTATGGCCTTTTTATCACTGTTTTCGACATACTATACTATGGCTTTTTTATCACTTTTTTCGACATACTATACTATGGCTTTTTTATCACTTTTTACGACATACTATACTATGGCCTTTTTATCACTGTTTTCGACATACTATACTATGGCTTTTTTATCACTTTTTTCGACATACTATACTATGACTTTTTTTTACTTTTTTCGACATGCTATACTATGACTTTTTTCAAAATACTATATACTATGACTTTTTTCGACATACCATACTATGTCTTTTTTGACATACTATACTATGGCTTCGTGGATTCGAACCCTGTACCTTCTGGCTGTGAGGACACAGTACTAACCATTGGGCCATCGTGCTGCCTCCCTATACCGTGACTATTTATCACTTTTTTTGACATGCTATGCTATGGCTTTTTCCGACATACTATATTATGGTTTTTTATAACTTTTCGACATACTATATACTATGGCATTTTTGACATACTATACTATGGCTTTTTTATCACCTTTTTCGACATACTATACTATGGCTTTTTTCAACATACTATACTATGGCTTTTTTTTCAAAGTTTGACATACTATATTATGATGTTTTTTGGGCCATCGTGCTGCTTTCCACTACTGTGACTATTTATCACTTTTTTTGACATACTATGCTATGTATTTTTCCGACATAATATATTATGGCTTTTTTATCACTTTTCGACACAAAAACATCATAATATAGTATGGCTATACTAACGCTTTTTTATCACTATACTATGATGTTTTTGTTACGTTTTTTTCATACTATATTTTGTGGATTCAAACCCTTTACCTTCTGGCTGTGAGGCAACAGTTCTAACCATTGGGCCACCGTGCTGCTTTACTATATTATGGCTTTTTCATCACTTTTTTCAACATGCTATAGGCCTACTATGAGTTTTTTCGACATACTCTACTATGACTTTTTTTCAAAATTTTACATACTATAATATTTTTTCGACATGCTATATTATGCCTTTTTTTCGACATTCTCCACTATGTTTTTGTGATTTTTTTTTCTCACTTTTTTCGACATACTATACTATGGTTTTTTTGATATACTAAACTATGGCTTTTTTATCACTTTTGTGACATACTATTCTATGGCTTTTTTATCACTTTTGTGACATACTATACTATGGCTTTTTTATCACTTTTTTTCAACATACTATACTATGGCTTTTTTATCACTTTTTTTCAACATACTATACTATGACTTTTTTATCACTTTTTTGACATACTATACTATGGCTTTTTTATCACTTTTTTCGACATACTATACCAATGAAGCTCAGCGTTGATTCTTTCAGGAAGACCTAACACTTAATCACTGCCCTCATCCTAAATCAAATCAGCTGTTGGAGGCAGTCACCTTCCTGTTGAACCAATCAGAATCGGCCATGAATTCCAAGGACCAATCACAGCGTCACAACTATGCTTTAAATCTGTTTCTCTCTCTGTGCTATTAGCTGTCGTTCCTGTTCACCCTCTACACTGCAGACTTCACCTACCACTCAGGAAACTGCCACCTACAAAAGTTCTCTGATGACTCCACTGTTGTTGGCCTCATCACAGATGGGGACGACAGGGAGTACAGAGAACTCAACAAAGACTTCGTGGACTGGTGCCAGCAGAACCACCTCCAGATCAATGCTGGGAAAACCAAGGAGCTGGTGGTGGATTTCCGCAGGAGCAATCACTCTCCACCTCTGCTGCTGAACATCCTGGGTACGGACATTGATATGGTTAAATCATATAAGTACCTGGGTGTTCACCTGAACAATAAACTGGACTGGACTGACAACACCACAGCACTTTACAAAAAGGGCCAGAGCAGACTGTATCTGCTGAGGAGACTCAGGTCTTTTGGGGTGCACTCCTGAGGACTTTTTATGACTCTGCAGAGGCATCAGCCATTCTCTATGGAGTGGTCTGCTGGGGCAGTGGCAGACAGGAAAAGACTGGACAGGCTGATTAAGAAGGCCAGCTCTGTTCTTGGTTGCCCCCTTGACACTGTGGAGGTGGTGGGAGACAGGAGGATAGTGGCTAAATTATCCTCCATGATGGACGACTCCGCCCACCCCATGCAGGACACTCTGTCAGGACTGAACAGCTCCTTCAGTGAGAGGCTGCTGCACCCGCGCTGCGTCACGGAGAGATACTGCAGGTCTTTCCTGCCTGCTGCTGTCAGACTCTACAATCAGCACTGCTCCCAGTAGACCACATGGACAAAACACAAACACCAGGACTAATACAACATAAGACATACAATTAAAACGTGCAATTACTGTGTATACATTTTAATATTTACTCTATTTAATCATTGTGTGTTTAACACGTGTCCTCTACTTTCCTATTATCCCTTGCTGCTGCAACAGTGTGAATTTACCCATTGTGGGATTAACAAAGGATCTTGAATAAACCTTTGCATATTACTTTTTTCGACATACTCTACTATGAGTTTTTTAAAACTTTTTTCGACATACTATACTATGACTTTTATTGACATAGTATACTATGACTTTCTCAACATACTATATAATGCCTTTTTAATGACTTTTTTCAACATACTATACTATGAATTTTGTATAAGTATTCTTTGTGACATAATATAGTAAGTACACATAAGGAATGAATCCAGAGATAGCAATTGTATTGAATTTTATTGAGGTTGAATTCATTTAAAGAATGTAAGAAAATATGAAGTCTATCAAATGAGACTGGCAGGGAACATACTGTCACTTTAAGTAAGGTAATACTAAAAAGTAAATGGTGAATCAAAAGTCCAACATAGCAAAGATGGTCCCAGGAAAGCGAGGGCCCACAGCCAACCTGGATGGGGTGGGTTTTGTAGCCTGGAGACAGTTTCCAGCTGCCTCCAATTCCTCAATGGACTCCAGCTCCAACCAACCAGGAACCAGCTACACTGAAAGACGACACACACAAGCCCTGGCAGAGTCCCTGGGGCCATCACACTACACTATGAACTTTATTTATGACATATTATACTATGACGTTTTTTTTTATTACATACTAAACTATATACTATATCCTATGCCATGACTTCTTTATGACTTTCAGAAATAATATAGTATAATACATTTTTCATGACTTTTCGAAATACTCTACTATGACTTTTTTGTGACTTTTTTCGACATACTGTACTATAACTTTTTTTCGACTTCCAATATGACTTTTTTACATACTATTCAGATTTTTTTCGCCATACTATACTCTAACTTTTTTGTGATTTTTTTCCCGGCCATACTGTACTATGACTTCTTTATGACTTTTTTTGATAATTATATACTTTTTGTGAATTTTTTCGAGATACTATACTATGACTTTTTTCGACAAACTATAATATAACTTTTTTATAATTTTTCCGATGTACAAGACTATGACTTTTTGACTTTTTTCGACATACTATAATAATAATAATAATAATATAAAAATCTTTATTTATAGAGCTCTTTTCAAACTCTATGTTACAAAATGCTTCACAAAACAAATAAAACAAGCCAGTCATAAAAACATCAGGTTTTTAAAACAACACATTAAAACCATTTGATGTATAAAAACCTGTATAGTGTAGATATGAACACAAAACAACAATTTTAAAAGAATAAAAGACAGTTCAAATAAAATCAGGAAAAGTATGTTTTAAGAAGAAATTTGAAAAAGATCACTGACTCAGCTGACCTCGGGGCCTTGAGTTCAAACGCTCTGTCCCCTTAACTTTTCAGCCGGGCCAAGGAGGTAAGTACAAAAGGTAAAAGTAGTCACTATGTAGAATGGCCCATTTCATAATGTATATTGTACTATTAAATTATAATTATTGATGCATTCATGTGTTCACTACTTTAATGTTGCAGCTGGTCAAGATAGGGCTTATATTTTACTATATATGTATACTGCTGTGTAGCTTGTGAATTTCACCAATGGATCAATTCATTCTTATCATTATCCATAATACGTATCATTATTAATTTGTTGTTTATAGTTTGCATTATGAATATGAAACTGCATAACAAAAAAGTCCATCCATCCATCCATCCATCCACCCACCCACTTGATCCGGGTTTGGGTCATGGAGGCAACAGGTCAAGTAAGGTAGCCCAGAAATCCCTCTCCCTCTCCCCAGCTACGGTTTCTAGCTCCTCCTGGGGCATCCCAAGGCGTTCCCAGGCCAAATAAGATATATAATCTCCTCTAGTGTGTTCTGGGTCTACCCCAGGGCTAGATAACCAGAAACTAAAGGTACATAATATTTCTCTCTGAATTGTGGATAGTGGAGTAAAAGTATAAAGTAGCAGAAAATGGTAATACTTACTTTCTACCACTGGGTAAATAGCAGAAATATTTATTTATGTGGTGCATGCAGAAGATATAGGGTGCAGGCAGAACATATAGGGTGTCATCCTTACAAACCAACCGGGCTCGCAAATCATTTATTCCTACCAGCATTACACTACTGAATAAGTTAGGAAAAATAACTTGATCCTTTCTGTGTGATAATACTGCACTTTGGTATAATATTAAAATGTCACTGATGATGTTGCACCTTACTATTGATAGCCCACTGGTGCTAACGACACTATTTTATAATGTTGAGATATTTGGTGTTGTGTATTGTTGTTGTGCTGGGGGGAGGGAGGGTTTAGTGGTCCTGTTGTTGTCTGTTGTCTATGCTCTGCTGTCTGTCTGTCTGTCTGATGAGCTGTATGGTGCAAGATGAATTTCCGAAAGGATCAATAAATGTCTATCTATCTATGGAGGACACCATGTGATCACCTTTTTAAAACAAGAGAAGAAAGGGAACTCTATGTGTAACTGTGTTGGTACATTTGTTGTTAATGCAGCCTGTCAGCAAACCTCATATTGAACTTAATTTGTACAAAAGGATGAAGCACACATAATAAATCAGCTTCGCGTTTGGGCAAAATGCCTTTTTAAATGTAATTTCAGCCACTAATCAAATTTTTTTTTTGTCACAGATTAATGAGGCAAATTCATTCTGCCTTCTCCTCCAGTAAAGTACAGTGGACTCAGTAATCAGTGACATAATCAGTTCATTTAGTTGAATTAATAACAGTGGCTCAGGCGTGCTCTTCCTTCCAGAAACAGTATTAAAATATTACTCTCCGGTACAGTCTGCTAATTCTGGGTAATAAGGAGCAATCCGTTTCAAATATCACCACCGGTGTCGCACCCTCTGTTGAGTTCCTTAATGCAAAATTATGCAGTCATTAAATTAAATGTGAGTGTTTTAAAACCTGGTCATTCTGCAGCTTAATGGTCCAGCTTCTTTCAGTTTTCGTATCAAGTGATTTACTGTAATGTGATTCACAATTTAAAAAAGTTCTCCCACCTTTATCATCATGAACTTCGACATGGGAGAAGGATCCATGTGCTCCGTTAACCTCTTCAGTCTAAACAAGAAAATATCTGGAAAGAATCTCACAGACTGTAATCGAGTTAAAGCTTTCGTCTGCATTTCTCTTTCATAAATAATGTGCATTTAGATGTGATATATATATATACACATCATGCCTGTATAAACCAAGAGGAATTGATAGTTAAAATCTAAATCATCACTTAGCAATGACCTGACTTTTTCAACCAAACATGTTTAAAAATACCATTTTAGATGGACAGAGCCTCAAGATTTGGATATTCCAATCTTTTAATGTGACACTTTTCATATATATATATATATATATATATATATATATATATATATATATATATATATATATATATATATATATATACCAAGAGTTAGATGAGAAGGTTGATACCACTCTCTGAGAGTGGCATCAATCTTCTCACCTGACACTTGGTGAGAAAGCATAAAGAGCATATATAACAAATGTCAAACTATTCTTTTAACAAAACATTAAAAACAGACAAGTAAATAATAGAGAGTGAAACTCTGAAACATTTTCAAGAACAAAGTATTGAATTTGAAAATCTGAACCAAAACAGCACTGACCACGTTCATCTAGTCTACACTCCATCAGACCTTTATAAAATCACATCTTACCACGGTCATGTTTTGTTAGTTCTAGATAGAGGAGACATCAACACAACACCAAGTTAGCCAAACTCCACTTTTCAATGGATGAAATTTTATTTGGATAAAATTGCCAAGCAACTTGACAAGGATAAAAAGGCAAGTTTGAACAATACAAGACTTCATGTGTCAATGCAAAGTGTCAAGATGAGTTGCACCAGTAGCTGTAATACTGAATGAAACAAGTGCTGTCCAAACAGAGACACCAGCCGCTTAAAGGGCCATAAAAAGTTCATCGTTTTTTCCTCAAGTTATATTATCGTTTAGCAAAATAGAAATATAACAAGTCCTCTCATTCTAGGTCCAGTTTTCCAAAGACGTCAAAGCTCTTAGATCAGTCGGGTTTAAGGGATGCTCTGATTGGAATTTTGAGGAATCACAAAACGTTTATGTATTTTTATCATCTTTCTCTGAATTTAAACACAAATAAATGGAATATTAGTTAATATGTAAGGAATCTTACATCTTAATGAAATTTTGTTTGAACACCAGAATATGCTAATTCACATTTTAGCTGAGTAGCAATCTGTTAATTAAATGTCTTTTAATTGGATTGGAGCATCCCCATTAGTTCCACAACTAATGAACAGAAATGATGTCCGAACGCTTTAATGATCTTGGCAATAAGGAGTTAGCACAGTGGAGTCACGATCAGTCAGAGTTTAGTCATGGGTATGTGAAGGCTGCTCCACGGGCCCATCCATAATTCCTCCTCATCCGACTGCGTTCTGTCACTCGGGCACTCCAGCGGCTCCCTCATAATGAGTCCATTGTCGTCTTCATCATGACTGCTGTCTACCTTGGACTCTCTCTCGTCTTCATTCAGCTTGCCTCTCTCAGCTGTGCTCTGAGGTAGCTCTGTGCCGCCCTGCGCCGCGTTGAGCATGATGGATTTTGACGCTTCACTGTCGGGGCCAGTGTTAGTAGTACTGGTCGACCCTAAAGAAACGCTGGATTGTCGAGTGTTAAACACATTCAGCGTTGTATTGTTGTCAGTGTTAGAGAAAGAGGAAGGGGCCGTCTCAGAGGCAGCCATTCCTGAACTTTGGAAGGTTCGCAGCGTCTTGCACCCGCCGTCCGCTGCTAATCTGGGGTCGTTCAGGGGTACTCTTTCCTCCAGTGTGGCAGCCATTTTGTCTAGTTTTTTAAAGTGCTTGGCCAGCCGTGAGCTGAAGACGGGGGAGGTGAGTTTGAGGTTGTTGTTCGTGGTGGTGGTGGTGGTGGCGAGTGCGTGTGTGGGACCTGTGGCATTTACTGTACGTCGGGTGCGGATGATGGAGCCATTCTGGGCCACGTAGATGCTGCCGTTAACGTTAGAGTGGCTGTTGAGGGTGGAGGGTAAGCGGCTGCGTTGGGTCTCTGGCATGCTGTCCTCGCCTGTGGAGCTAGTCTCATATTCTCGGTCCACCACCAACTTGATCCGACGTTTTCTACTGCCGTGCTGGAAAACACACACAAACAATATGCCATTAAACATCTGACACGGAGTCTGAGAGAATTCACGCACCAAAATAAATCAAAGCCACATCGCTGCGCTCTCTATACCTAAACCACTCAAAATAAATACACTGAATTCCAAAGCTAAGTGTGAACAAGGCTTAGTAGAACATTTGAGAACATTTTTTTTAAGTGTAACTTGTTTTCAAGCCCCTAGCTACAGTTATGTAGGCTATGTAAAATTAGGTCGGGATCTCTTCTCAGCCAGTATGGACAAAATATTACAGCAAGCAATAACTCATTCAATGGACATTGGGGCATGTGAGTATTGTTTTAAGAAAGAGTAAAAAAAAAAGTGAACTACACCGGACAGTGACATCAGGGAAATAACTACAAGCTTAGTTTATTTCTACTGAAGCAAAGTGAGAACTTGGACCACTAGACGTCAGCTGAAACAACTACTAAAGGTTCTGTAAGCTCAATTGTAATTTGTGACGATTTTGATTTTTACATTTAAGATGTTTGTCCTGTATAAATAGGAAATGTACAAAATAAAAGTAGCACTTTCACCCACACTGCAAATACACAGCAAACACAGGTCAGTGCAGCAGTGTTTACTCCAAATTTTTAATTTTAATAAAGTGCTAACAATTTAGAAAAAAGAAAGAAAGCAAATGCCTTTAAAACATTTACTAATATCCACATTGAATGCAACACTTTATAACATTAAACACTGTATGACAGTAAAATCATCTCTGTTATGTCAGAGCAAACACTGCTGCACACACACACACACAGGAAGAAAAAAGGGCTTTAATACGTTCACCATTACAAAGAAAACATCTTTTCCCTGCAGATACAAGGCACCGGAAGAACTGACTGATATAGGGAGAATGAAGGACACAGAAAAATAAACTACTAATGTGAGAAGCTTGAGCTTAAATGCAACAGAGAAAGGTCAGTGAATATAAATCTTTGAGCTGCAGCTTGAAGTCGAGCTTTCACAAAAATAAAATGAGACAAGTCAGCCCAGGAGAAAAAGCTACAGAAGTAAATCAGTTGACCACTTCTGTCAGGGTATGAGAGCTCTTATAAAGGACGGCAAGGCAGGCGAAGAAGAGGGAGAGGAGGATAGGCTGATTGAAAAAGGGGGATTCAAGATACACGCAAAATAAAAAGAAACAGAAAGAGATACTATGAGAGGGCAGCAGAGGACATGGGGGCAATTTAAACTCCCGTGAATGTAAATCACACCAAACAAGGAAAAAGAGAGAGATTATAGTAATAAATTCCACTCAGGTAATGACTGCACACCCAATCCAGGCATTTTCACTAAGATCTTACTTAGTGGCAAAAAATGCAATCTTGGGGGGGACTAGGGCCTCATCTGTATTTCAATCGGCCAACTCATTTTTCAAATCCCTCTCCTCTTCATCCTCTTCTCCTTCCCCGCCATGGCCGCTGCTTTTCTCCTCCTCCTCTGTGTCCTCAATGATGGGTGACAAGTCATCCGAGGTGTCCATCCCGCCTGAGTTGATGTCTGATTGGATGTAGTTGGTGGCTTGCCTGCCCGATGAAGACCTTCGTGATCCATTGCTTTTCACCCCTTCCTCCTCCTCCTCCTCCTCCTCCTCCTCTTCCTCTCCTGATTCCTCGCTCTCTTCCTCTATTGTTTCATGTGAAGGCTGGGAGTGTCTAGAAGTCTTGGGCCTAGAACTACTAACTGTAGAACCTGAATATCTCGAACTTTGAGAGTCGCTGCTGCTGTTTCTGTCAGTCTCTTTGCTGTTTGAGGAGTGGCTGCTTCGTTCTCGCTGTCTGCTTGTGCTTTCCCTCTTTAGGTTGGGACTACTTCTTCTACTCTTACTACTAACACTGTTGCTACTCGCAGAACTGTTACTAACTCTACCTTTTGAGCGTTTTCTGCTCGACTCTTTTCTTTCATCCTCACTGTCCAACCCTGACTCCTTCGCAGACTCTGACCCCTCCTCATCTTGGCTTTCACTCTCTGACTCTCTGTCTGTGTCAGTAGTTCCCTCTTCCTTTTCTGTTTCTGTATCAGATTGGGTATTGTCGCGCTTGGCTGTAAAGGATAAGGCGAGGCTACTTGCGTCGGAGGGACAAAATTCTGATGGAGACTCTTTGCTGCCACTATCGCTGTCATGAAATGTTTCTCTCTTCCACCATACCTCAGAGGAACTATTCTCCTCTCCCAACTCCCTCTCCCACTTCCTCCTCTCCTCCCCAACTGCGCTCTCAGACACTGATGCAGAAACACTCATATCTCCCATGGAGCCATACATCTTCCTACTGTTCTCCCCTTCTCTGTCCCAGCTTTTTCCATTGCTCCACTGTTCCTCTCCCACCCTGGCAGGTCCCTGGAGCCTTCTGGTGAGGGAGATAACACTGAGGGCCTCGCTCAGCTTTTGTTTCACTGGCAGGGGTTTGCTGGCTTCAACAGACGTCTGGAAATAACTCCCGTCGATGACCATGCTGCCGTCCAGCCTGGCAAAGTGGCCAGGGAGCTCTCCCCTATGCTCTGGCCTGATGCCTGCTCCTACTTCGACAGCATTTCTCATGCCATTGTTTGTCACGTCACCTCTGTTGCTTCTTCCCCAGGGTTCCATTTCTCTTCTGCCTCCTCTTTCGCTCCCTCTTTCTTTTGCTTCAACTATTTCTCCCCCTCTGTGTTCTACTTTCCATGCTTCTCCTCTCTCAAATCCCCTTTCCACTCTTTCCCCCTTTCTTTCCTCCAGTCTGTCTCTATCTCCCCCCCCCTCTTCCATTGGCCTGACTCTGGCTTTGTTCCAGGGCAGGTGGATGGCAGGAGGTTGTCCAGATGTTTTACTACCAGAGGACAGCAGTGTGCTCACTCTCATCATGGCCTTCAACCTGGCAGCTGCACTTGAGCTCTTAGGCTTTGTGCTGGTGGTTGTACCACCCTCTGATGGTTGGCGTTTGTCGCTCTCAGTTGTTGGGGCTGCTGGGGTCTTTCTGGATGGCCCATGAGAAGGTGGAGGACAGGGCTGGGGGTTAGCAGGATGTGGGGCTAATCTACCTCCTCCAAACTGTCTCTTCACCTGTTGTCATGATAATATTAGTCCAAAACCAAATAACAACATTTAGGAAAGGAACAACAAGACATTTAAACTGCAAAAAGTATCTTCCCACCTAACACTCAGCAAGAAGGTAAATAGGCATATTTCCCAAAATGTTGAACTGTTCCTTGATGAAAAATGATGCTGTGTCCTTCAAAACAGTCTACCGTCCATTGTGTTAGTGATCACTAAAAGAACACTTTTAGTTTTTAACTCCTATTGCCTGAACTATATGTTAATTCAGGACCACATTTCTGTTTTGTCTCTATTAGAATACTGTGCAAAAACAATAAATGTCACTGTGATCGACAACTTCTCTTTACACATCATGGATGCTGGTAGCCTGTGTTAGTGGATATCTAAAGGTTGTTCTGTTTCTGCAGTAGTTTCTTTGTGTTTACCTCTCCGTCAGACTCCTGTGGACTGTAGTAGTAGCTGCCGTCGTCATCAACAACTACTTCTCCATATTCATCATAGAGGCCGGCGGGGGAGATCAGTTTCCTGCGACTGCCGTACTGCGGAAGGTCATACCTGGACAGAGAGAGGAAAGGAGGGAGGAAAAAAACAGAGAGAGCATTACAGATACCGTAATCAATAACCAATAAGAAGCTGTGCAGAGCAGAAGAAGGAGATTCTCAATTTCACTGCTATACATTTTTAGGGGTTATTTTTCTAACATTATTGCTTTGTGTAATAATACATGAATAAATGGTGTTTGTGCTGTTGTTCAACAGCTTCCGCCAATCAGGAGTGGCAGGAGAGAAATGTGCTTTACAAACAAAACGGTTGCACTTGGCTAATGCTTATCCCCAGCCACTTAAAGCAATAACACACAGGGCAACACTGTCGTTTCACTCCACTGATAAGCAGTGCCTAATGACTTGCCTAAGCAAAGCTGCCTTTATCACAAAAGAAGTATTTTGTTGCCAGGAGACATTTTGTTAGCAGTGGAATCAATTTTTCCTCCCTTTTGTATCTCTTTGCCTGTTGCCGGGAGCGTTGCCTGGCTCCACCGGCCAAAATACTGTGTTGTGCATCACCACTTGGGCATCATGCCCTGCAGCAAAAAACTCAGAGAGCTAGCGGGTCAAAAAACACATCTTTTCAAATCCTATCCTGGAAACAATATGTCCCAGTGTGATTAAAGTAACAAATCTGCTGAAAGTCCTTTGGCTTGGTTCCGTAACAGAGTTGCACAGAAAAGTTGCCTCATGTAATCACTCTGTTCACAGTCAACCGGTGAGAGAAGTCACCCTCCTATTACATTAAGTAGCCAAGTAATAAAGAAATTGAAGGGGCAAATGAATGACGTGTGTGGGTGCGAAGAAGGGGAGGTGGAGGTGTGTTAGGGGAAAAAAGAGAGGCAGGGGAAAGAAAGATGAAGCCCTGGAAGGGTCAACATATAAAGACCAGGCCAGCCATGCATTGTTCCTCACATCCTCACATTATGGCCTCCTCAATCTAATGTAATGAGTCTTAACCTTCCACTAAAACCTGCTTATGGGATTTCACAGTCATTAACCTGCAGACTCAAACTGAAGTGCACACACAATCAACACAATAACTCTTTGCTTAGAGAGCTCTTTTTTCCCTTCTTCCCTTCACTCTTTCCCTTCATTTCTCACTTCTCCTCTCCACGACTCCACTAGGGGGCAGTAATAAACTGAGAATCAATACATGCAGTTCAAAGTTGCCAGAATCAGTGGCATCACAGCCAATAATAGTCTTGGTGTGTTCTTGTAACTGTGTGTGTACAGACTAAAAATGGATCAAATTGGGTCACTGGCCATTTTCAGAAGTGTCTCCAAATGCTAAGTGATTGATTAATGATCAGTCCCAGGTTGTGTGATCATATGACAGAGTAGTAGGCCTACTGCATGCTTTAATAGTCTCAGAAAGTCACTGGATGTAAAACTGAACCCAATTTTTGTGCCCTATGAATTACATAATTGCTGGCTTGAATTAATCTACAGTTTTGTTTTCAAATGAAAAAAAGTCCTTACAAATATTACCCAGAGGAAATTAAATTTTTTGCTCTTAGTTGCTCTTGGGGATAAAATGAGGAGCTTTGAGTTTGCTGTTTTCAGAATAGATTTTCTTTTAATTATATCTAAATGGGGGAAGTCTATCAATTTTTCATGACAAAAGTCAGTCAACTAATCTTGGTAATTACAGCCTGTAAAAAAAATTCTGTGTAAAGCATGGGCTTCAACACCATTGTTTTTTAACAGAAAACATGCGTTACTCACTGGAAGAAAGGAGGCTGGAAGATCTACCAGACAGGGAGTCTCTAAAGCTCAAAGATATTGAGTTGCATTTTGGGAAGTTGAAGACCAAATGATTTCGAGCTTGATGCAGAGGGACTAAGAGTCCTGAGCTGCTCGACCTCTGCTGTCCGTTAAACGTGAAAATGGGGCCCGGCTAGGAAACTATGAGTTTATTTCTTGGCCAGGAACAGTCAAGAAATAGTCCAGCACATGACCCCTATAAAACCACAACTTGACGTTTTTACTCTTCGGGTTTTTGTATGAATTAAAAAAATTACTGAGCTTTAGAGATCCTGGTGGGCAGATTTAGTTACTTTTGGACAGAGCCAGGTTAGCAGTTCCCTCCTTTCCAGTCATATGCTAAGGTAAGCTAACTAACTGTTGGCTGTAGCTTCATATTTAGTGTACAGATACACCAAGTGTGGTATTAATCTTCTCTGCAAGAAAGCAAATAAGTGTATTACCCAAAATGTTGAACCATCTCTTTAATATGTGTTCCCATTTGTAATTAATGGCTTCATTCTCCTTTACCCTGCCTGGACATGCAGACTTCTACCTTTGTCCTGCTTCTGTTTAGAAAATAAGAACTGCATCTTCATTGAGCCGATAATCCCTGATTTCACTCTCCTTATCCTATATTTTTTCATGTGGGTGCCCTAACTCAGCACCTATGAGCTCCTTTACAGTCACACTGCTCATCACCCACGCCAATAACGATTTTGGAAAAGCAAGATTTAATCCCTTATTGCTCCGTGGCGTGTACGGTTGAGTATTTTACTCTTGACTAGAGGGCAACAGGAATTTGGCTTGTTTTGTTATTGTTGTTTTTTTCCAGAAATGCATCAAAACATCAGACCTGTGCAACAAATGGTTCAAGTTATTTACAGCATCTGTATAAATCCAGTCAGAATCATGCCAATGGCAGATGGCTACATTCCCACATGCAGAGAAAATCCCATTTTGATCTCTTCGTTTGAAGACGGATGAAAGAAAAGGTCAAAAGGTTATGAAACATCATCCCAAATGTTTTTCAAATGGATTAGTACAGCTATGGAGGTAAACACTAGAACAGCTGTTGTTCGTTTCTCAAAAACAAAAGTCAAGCAACAAAACTTTGTATATGTCCTAAGAGGCGGGTTTAGCATTTGTTAGCATAGTCTTTGAAAAAAATCCTGCAACTTCCATTTACACCAGTGACACATAAAGTGATTAGATCTGAGTCCCACCGGGTCGCAAAGTCTGGTTTGCTGCTCCTGTGTACGTGCACGAGTCAGACATGAGTTTGTGGATGTTGCTCTAAGCCAACAGCATCTGGCCTATTGTCTGCTTCCACGGCTGGCTGCCTGATTAGCTGCTACAGTATTGCAATGCTAGGCAGAGAGAATTAGTTGTGTGTGTGTGTGTGTGTGTGTGTGTGTGTGTGTGTGTGTGTGTGTGTGTGTGTGTGTGTGTGTGTGTGTGTGTGTGTGTGTGTGTGTGTGTGTGTGTGCATGTTTGTGAAAGAAAGAATGAGCAAGAGAGCATTTTTGAGTGAGTGTATGAGTGAGTGAATGAATGTGTCTGCCTTGAGAGAATTTATGTGTGTCTGCTACTGTGTATTTATGTGTGAGTGTGGGTGGGTGTACAAAATCAAGTTCCCGGGAGTCTGCAGCTAAAATTATAAGAATTACACAATGCATCACAGATTGCAGGCTGGGTGAAGAATAACACACACACACTAGGCAAGGCCTCAAAGATCTTGTTCATGAACGCTTTGATCTAATGTGTGTTTGTGTGTTCAGTATATTGCCATCTATACAGTATTTCCTGCTTTCCTGCGTATTTCCTGCTTTTTCAGGAATGACACACACACACACACACACACACACACACACACACACACACACACACACACACACACACACACACACACACACACACACACACACACACACACACACACACACACACACACACACACACACACACACAAATCACTGTCAGATCTTCCTTCAGCTCTTTTTGCTTCCTGTAGTTCAAAAACATATAAGGCTGTTATGAGGCTGGTCACCGGTGTCAATATTTCACAGTCGCTGCCATACTGTGTGACTGACGTGGCCAGAGTGATATCAAAGCAGCTGCCACAGGCAGGGCTGACAACAAAGTGCACACAGTGAGCTCCAGACTCTGATGTTAAGGTCAAAGGTCAGGTCTAGTGTGCCACTTCTGGTAAACAATGCATATACAATACTGAATTAACTACACTGCAAGGGGTGAGTACAAAATGCTGTAAAAACGGGGCAAACACCAGTTTGTATCCACTATTACAGTGCTCTTTATGCAGCTTATGTGACTGATTAGTGTTTGCAGTTGATGAGACCTAATGAGCATTTTTTTGACAAAATGATTGCATTGGGAATCAGATTTTTAGGGCTGGGCAATATAGTTGAAATTTCACTGGAATTGTATTTAAATGATTCCACATGACAAAAAAATTGATTGATTGATACGGCAATTATATACTGTATATGAAAAATCACCTATGTAACAAACCGTGTTCATAATTCTTCATTATATGACACCAAACAAATGGAAATTTGAACATCTACATTTTCATTTACTGGGCAACTTCATCCGAGGAAAATCATATGATACAATAGAATGATCCAGAACAGCTTCTAAATGGGCTTTGTAGTGAGGTTGTTTCATGTCAACTACAATACATTTTTTGTTTTCAGATTACCTTAATTCTATTATAATTTGAGTTTAGAAGCTTGAAAAGCGCCAATACAAGAGTTAAAATAGCCACAGATCCAAACACCATCCAAACACAGAATGTTAAGAGTACAGACGAGCAAACATGCACATACACTATGTACAAAAAATGGTATGTAGCATGAGAATACAAACCCGTGATCATAGTTGTAATAATCTTGTGTGTAGTAGTCCTGCCCGGGGTCGATGCCAGATTCCATTGATAACTCCTGTGAGATTGACAGACTCTTATTAGCAGTTTTCCACATGCACATACAGACACAGATACATACCAAATATATCTATCCACACGCATGCACTTATTTAAAATGCACACAGGTAGAAACACACGGGGAGTAAAGAAGTATTCAGAATAGAGAGACAGAGTACCTCTGGTCTGAGCAGAGAAGGTCGGAGAAGTTGTTGTGTCTGCCAGAGGGAAAGAAAAGCGGCGAATGACAAGACAAATGGAAGAAGTTAGGAGCTCTCCCCCAAAAATGGTAGACATCTATTTCGGAAACGTAGAATCAATACCTGATATTCCCTGATAAATATCGCTAGAATGCAGAGGATTCTGTCTGTACATTTCTGTGTTTTCATTTGGTGTTGTCAATCAATGTTGTGGGGGCAGGTATTTCTTTTGTAATAGTGAATATCAACTCTGGAACTGAATTTCAGCTGAAAATTAAATATTTATAACTTTCAAAATGTATATGCTGTCAAAGGGATTCCATGCAATCAAATACAGCTATTTGGGGGATGGATATTCACCAACAGTTGTATTACCAACATTGTTGTGGTGTATATTGAACAATAAACACCTGGTAACATTTTCCAGCATGTCTCATGGGTTTTTACATTTTGATAAGTGCAATCTATAGACTGCAGACATGCGAGAATCAGTCAATTATGTAGATACAAAAGATTGTAAATACAAATCAGTGATTACAGTACAAGCTGTTCCATCTTGATAACATCAAACGGAAAAGAATAGAAAGAGCAGAACACAATGAAGGGCACAACTGAACATCAGAGGAAAAGAAGGAAACGTAAATGACTCACATGCAACTATACAGCATGCATACAGAGAAAGACACCCACCTCATGTTGTCTGTATCCACGTCTGGAAGATCAAAGACAGAAACAGAAATACCATTACCAAGAGAACCCATCATTAAACATAATACTTCTGATGTGCTTTTAATACATGTCAGCACTTTGCTCTGCATTTTCCATACTGCCGAGGAAATGGGGTGTGATCAAGACACAAATGGAAGTGGCTGCTGGAAATATGTTACATTTTGCGGAATTTAACCCAGTTTCCAAGAAGAAAGCAATAAGATAAGATTTGTCTGAGTGCATGGGATTGTGTGTATTTTGAGATAAATGGAGACACAGGGAGGGTTATATAAGGGACAAAAAGACACAGACTAAAGGACTAAGCAAAATAGAAAAGCTGGGAAACTACAGTTAACCATTCCTACACTCATGTCATTTACTGTTTATTTTGTTCTTCAATTTTGGTATATAATCTAATTCTAGCTTTATAACTACAGAACATTCACATCTCATTTACACCCCAAGCTCGTCCTATTGTTGAGAAAACGTCAATATTAGCCACAATAATAACACTGGGTAACAAAAAAATATTTTTTGAAAATAGTCCAGGGTTTTCCAGCTGAATTAGACTAATTTTGATGCTCTGAGTCCGAAAATGACCTTGGTTTTGCTCAATCAGGTCAGGATTTTTTGCTACAGAAATCTTTTTTTTAAATCGATTTTGCGTAAAAAACTAATTTCTGCGGATCATCAGCTGAGAAACCCTTGACGTTTTTTCCGTTTTCCTCAAGAAATAAAAGTCAACGTATCCAAAGTCATTCAGTTTTTATTTACTCCATCAAATTTGATAAGCAGAATTCATAATATTAGTAAAACAATGAGCGTTACGTGACACAAAATTTTAGAGTTCACGGCATAAAATCGGCATTTCTTCGATTCCCGTGTGTGAGCAGCTGCTGGGTTGTCTCTCTTCAGCGACCAGCAGTAGTCCGCCATCATGACTGCGTCCCACCTTCCCTGGTACCTCTCCTCCATTTGGCGCATGTCCTGATGGAACCTTTCTCCCTGCTCGTCGCTCATCGCCCCAAGGTTTTCAGGAAACTTCTCCATGTGTGAGAACAGGAAGTGAACCTTTATACTCATCAAACACCCGAGTTTTTGGAAGGCCTTTATCATCTTGCTGACGAGTATGGCGTGGTTTGCTGCCTTCGTGTTCTCCAGGAAGTTGTTCACCACCTGCACAAATGATGTCCACGCGGCACACTCTAGCCTGTTCATGGAGTTTTGGAACTCTGTGTCCTTTATGAGCTGCCGTATCTGTGGGCCAATCGAAAAATTTTCTCTTTGAGTCTGGAGGCCAACAGCTTGGAGGAAGTCTTTGAAAGGCTGAGATCCCGAACCAGATCATTAAGCTCACATTGTGAAAAGGGCTGCGGACCATCTTGTTCCTTATACTCCTCTTCTGCATATCCTCTCTCGTCTGCACTGGTGGCCTCGTTGTCGCTGTCGGGAAGCTCTGTGAACGCTGGTACAGGAATTTCTTCGCAGTGAGCAACTGGACGGCGGGCAGATGGAAGGTCGGGGTACTGGAGGCTGTGCCGATTCTTCCGGTTGATGCCAGTAGTATTGATGGCGCAGAAGTAACAATCCGATGAATGGTCTCGCGGCTCCCTCCAAACCATCGGAATCCCAAACTTCAGTGAAGTTTTCGTGCCCTTCGTCCACCGCCGGAGGTATTCCACGCACGTCTTGCACACCGTGTGCGCTGCCCAGGATTTATCTTGGTCACCCAGCTTGACTTTAAAGTAGGCCTCATAGGCGTGCTTTACAAATCCTGTGATATTCTTCCTGTCCACTGACAGCGTGTAATCTCCGCAGATGTAACAGAAAACATCAGGATCATTCCTGCATGACCGTCGCGCCGAAGCCATATCAATCAACTGAATCAATTTGTTTGGCTCGTCAGGTAGGCCTTATGCAAGATATTTGTTGCTATGGGGATGATTCTTTTTTTTAGTATGGTCTGCTTTTGACTTGTTACGTTACGTCAGGGAGAGGTGAGGAAGTGCGTGTCTTCAGTATGACACGCGTTTGTTTGTAGATTGGCGCGCTTTGTTATATTTTTAGCATGTCGCAGCGCGAATTTAGTGATTGTGTGCCCTCTTTAAGTTATTTTTCCCGGGTGTCTGGACAGGGAGGCTATAAATAGGGAGTATCTTGTTGTGTAGCAAATTTATGTTTTTTTGTTTAATTTGTACCCTCTATGATTTAACTGGATTAGATTGTTTATAATAAAATATCTCCTCGTCGCTACGGATTTGTTATTGAAACTCTCGCACACACCACACACGTAAAACGTAGACGTACGTAATCCGTAACACTATGGCTGTATCTCAAAAAGTTGACCTGATAGAGCAAAATGCATGTGATATTCGGACTCAGAACACCAAAATTAGTCTAAATCAGTTGAGAAACCCCTGACCATTTTTTGGCTGTCAACTTGTGTAATTAATCCATATTTCAGTTACTAGTTTGAAAGGTGGAATGTTTTATTCATGAGTACAGGGTTGTTTATTATCAGGGAATATACAACATGCAATGTCAAATCTGTGCATGTAAATATATTGTTCAGCATAAATCTTGAACTCTGCCAGTAAATACTCTCAACTTCAACAAGCAGTCAACGGATAGACGTCAGTTAAGTTAAGCAGCACTTACCAATCAACAGAACACTGACCGATGTCGAATGGTTGAGCAGCTGGTCAACATAGAGCATCTTTTACCAAACCTAAATGTGTTGCTGGGGGGCCTTAAAATTGGTTAGCTCAAGACCCCTGTTAGTTGTAACCAAAATTGTTAATGAACCTTAAATAATATCATTATGGTTTTTAATTGAGGGTTTACAGTAAGCGTCCACGATGGAGGTAGAATAGGGTTCACAGTCAGAGATGTGATAATGTAATCCAGTAGTTCCAGTAGTAGCCTTTTTGGTCTGAGGTACCCCCACAGCCCTGTCAGATGAACTCACATACGCATTCATCGATTCCAAAAGTATGTTCCAACTGTATAACACTATTCATTATATTAAAGTAGATATTCTTAAGTTTTTCATACAATTGAACTATCAATATTACGGTTTTAGCTACCTGTTTAAACTTCTGTGCCCGCTTGCTGACTAGTTTTCTCTTACATAACTGTAACATGTAGTGTTTAGGTGTTACAGTTGACTTAATGTTAATATGTGAATATTTGTTTTATGAAATCATAACTTCAACATTTTCAAATTACAGTACTTGGATACAATCTTTCATGTACCCCCTGGCAACTACAGAAGTAGCCCCTGGGGTCACGCACCCCTGGCTGGGAATTACTGTATGTAATCATAATCAGAGCATCTCCATAATTGTATTCCTAATTATTTCAGTGCCAGTGTCTATGGACTGCATGCTCCGTTATCATAAAAGAGTCCAGTAAAATAATCTAACATCACAGGTCCCAAGCAAATTGAAATTCTATCTAAACATTTCTCCTGTGTGACACAAACCTTCACTCACTCTGGCCGATTTTTCACAATCATGAAGGCACTCGGAAAGCCTTTGCTTATGTTCTGTTCTGCTCGAAACCATAATTACTCTCGGCTCACTTTGACATCAAGTGAAGACAGAAAATCAAACAGTTCCGAAGAGGACGGTCTCAAGTACTTATCAGAGAGGTATAATTATGTCAGCTAAGTTGTCTGCAGGAGGCTGTAGCCTATATAAATGATTATGTGGCCATGTGCAACACGTTATTATGATACAGTATCTTAACTGTTATATTTTAATTATTATATTCACGTTACAGGATGCGTGGAGAAATTTCGGTCAGGCAACAAAGTGCAAGTCATACCACCATGCCTGTAGAGACTTATTACAGCAAATGCTTTTTCTGCACAAATTGGTCAGAGGCTGTACGATATTCAGAACATATAGCAGTAAACAAATATTTGCTATGTAAAGATATAGTGGAGTAATGGCGTCCTGAATGAAGTCACACTCCCTGTGTGTTTGTTGTAAACGGAGCTTGTGGGTATTGTTGGGTCACTGTATCAATCAATCAATCAATCAATCAATCAATCAATCAATCAATCAATCAATCAATCAATCAATCAATCAATCAATCAATCAATCAATCAATCAATCAATGTATTATTTAGCCCAAAGGGCAGTTTGTGTCCTGAGATATCTGTTATGACACTATAATTAAAATGTAATTAAACCAGAAAACAAAAGGCTCTCACCGACATAGAGGCATAAAAATGAGGGATAAACAATGCTTGGATTTAAAAAAAAAAAAAGTTGGAAGAAAAAAGCCAAAAGGAAAAATAAAAAAATAACCATGAAAAACAGCTGGAAATCTCTCTGTTGATGTGTGTTAACTATGTTGCTGCAGGATGTATTGTCATGTGAAACCAAGTTAATGAGCTGGCAAAATGAAGATGTATCACAGAACAACAAATGATGACATATAGAGGACACATCAGGTTCTCCTTTCTGTTATTAGAGTGCAACACACACACACACACACACACACACACACACACACACACACACACACACACACACACACACACACACACACACACACACACACACACACACATACACACACACACATTGTGAAACCACTTGAGCATTTCATTAAATGAATACAGGTGGAAATAGAATTGTGCCTCCTTAACACACACAGACACCCACTTCAAGAATAAATGGTATCCTTTCATTCTGTGTCAAAATGCAGTTTTGAATGAATGAGAGTGTGTCAAAAAGACTAGATCATCTGGTGTGGAAGAATGTATTGGTGGCCATATCAGTGGATGGATAGAAAAGGTTGAATGAATGAATACATAGATGAAAAGGTTGATTTTTGGTGGATCTACCGGTTAGGATGAAATAGCCCTTTTCACTATCACGGTTTGTGTAAATGTGTGTATACTCTACAGATTATAGCTACCAACAGTATGTGCCTCGCATTGTGTAGTGTTTGATCTGTATTTGTGTCAGTGTGTGAAGATAAGTCCATCACTGTGTTCTTGTTGCTCTGACACACACATTATTAGGTCCTCTCGAGACAAAAAACACAGACAGCTATCTGATCTCCGTCACACAACACACACACACACACACACACACACACACACACACACACACACACACACACACACACACACACACACACACACACACACACACACACACACACACACACACACACACACACATCTGATGATTGACTCTCGCTCTTCGTGTCCTCTCCACCTGGTCTCGCAGTGTGTGTGAGAAACAGTAGGAGAGAAATATTAGCTCTTAAAGAACAATCTCAAGACTATAACACCCAAAACACTTACTTCTCTCTTTTCTTTCTACAGTTCGTCTCTCACTTCCCTCTCACAGTGTTACTGTAGCTCCCTTGCCCTTTGCACAGTAACTCAACTCATTTGTTACTTTTTGTCCTACCCGTTTCACTCTCTGCCCATTTTGGCCTTTTCTCTCTCATTTATTGTGCATGCTCTAAATGTGGAATTTCCAAAAATGTAAATGTGGTGACAGACAGGACTGCAGATTTATATCTATACTTTATATCACTTATAATAATTTGACATTTCTAAAGTTCGAATGTCTTGAATAAAACCTACACTGAGCAGATTTACAACACATCACAACAAAAATCCCACAACTTCTGTTACACTGTTATAGTCAATACTCACAGTAGCTTGATTTATGACCCAGTGATAGAACAACTGTGGTCTTATTTTTGAAGTTTCTATTGGTTATGGTAATAATTACCAAAGTGAGATTGGGGAACACAGCTACATTGCTAAAACAAAGTCTGATGGGGCAAGAAACACAGAGGTCAGCTGATCAGACAGGTTGTAAACAAGACTAAGGGTCTACACTGCCATGCTAGCCGCTACCTGAGGCTGTACAATAACACTATAAGGGTTCTCTTCCATCTTTTTAAACCTTTTTTTTGCCTGCTTGCTCCATCTGAACTTCTCTGTAAGGGTTAAGTCGCCTACACATGCTCTGTGGTAGAACCGCGAGGTAGGGCGCAGAGCAGAGAGGCAAAACGCAGCGCAGGAACGTTCTGGATTTTGTTGCGCCTTGAAAGGTTTGCGGCAACTAAGACAAAGTTGAAATAATTTGAACTTTGAGCACAGAGCTCGGCTCAAATCCGAGCGATGTGCGACGCCAAGGGTAGCACTACGACTAGTTGGGCGGCACCGCTCTCCCCAATGGAAAACAATGGAACAGCCAAGACAGAGCGGTTTTACCATGGATCATGTGTAGGCCGCTTTAGGGTTAGGGGATGAGAATGAGGGATGGTTCACATCATCATGAGTGTCAGTAATCAATATTTGCCATGTGTTTTGTACAGAACAAGGCACAACTAAGCACTAACTACAATTTCAACTCATTGATTTGATTGTTGTTTTAGAGCCCATTTGTTAAGGGGTTCACATACTATGTACCATTTGGATTTTTGACAAACATTTAGATTACTTAATATGCCACTTCAGAAAACTATTATTTGAGTGTTATTAGTTTACATAGATTGTATTTTTCTAATATAGTGACTTTGATAAATATCAGAATATATTTTATAGATAATTCCAAAGAATTCACCTTCTTTTTCTTGGTATTGTATAATTGTCTCATAGCTATTCGCTGCTTCAATGACCACAGTTTTCCATGATAATGTTTTCTGTAGCGAGGATCAAACCTGCGAATTTACAATTACATGAAAGCTGCTTCCACTCTAGGTCTTGAATCTGTGTTTCTAAATTTAGTTTCAATTAAACGCTGTCGGCTTTGCTGAACATTGCAAACAATATTTATTTCCAAAGAAGATGCATGTTCTTCAGCAAAACACACAATAAGATGTGTGCATGTGTGTGTGCGTGCAATGACATGCGGCACATTGAGAAAAGCTAATCTTAACATAAAACATTTCCAACATAGTCAGCTGAAACAGTAGCACTGCCTGCAACCTATTTAATGCAGCTGTGTGTTTGTGTACATGTTCACATTCCTGTTTATGCCCGGGCTGGAGACACGATAAATCCTGTCATCGCTTGATAACCACAGATATAACCTTCAGGGTGTGTTTTGTCTGTACATCATGATTTGATAAAAATTGCCCAGATATGAACATCAGTATCATTCTGGTCTTGCGGGACAGATGTGATTCTGTCACTTCATGATGACAATATGCGTCTGGAGACACCTTGTTGAAACTGATTTAGCTGATGGCCGTGGGGTCTGCTGCTGACAGGGCTATATCCACAGGCTTTAAGTCCACTCCAGGCTTTCAGTACATTTTAGACATTGTTAAGGTAATGTAGGCACTTTGAAGACTGTCACTTCTTCACATATCTGGTTAGCTCTACAGAAGAGGTCAAATTAGAAACGAATATGTCATTCCTTTTTCTGTATAAAAGCTACAGGTATTTCATCAAAGGAAAGGGCCTGACATATCTTACAAGCAGTTACAGATGACATTCCTGGGAAGAGTCACCTCTGAATCTTACCCATGAGAGTCTGACTATTGCAATAAAAAAAAAATTTCATGCAATGTAACCGTGTATAAGATGGTGTAACATGCTTTACAGAGGACTGAGTGTGCATTTGTGATACGATTTGATTTGATAAGGCAGACATTTACATCAAAACATGTTGCGAAATTCCACTGCCACCTGATCTGCAATATTATCATATTAACGAGTCCCTTTTCTTTAGATTTTTAAATAACGTAAAAATCTTTTTGCAAAGACATCTGATGCATTAGGGAATGTTACTTTTATGACGTCATTTTAAAAGTAGAAAAAAAAAGTTCTACAATGATGGATGAGTGGAAGCATTTTCAAATGTTTAACTCCAGTGGTTAGTTTAATTTTGACCTAATGCGGTTGTGTGAACTTAATTAAACAGTATTTCATATCTGAGGTGAGTAAAACATTGTTTTTCCACATTAGTATGCTACAAATGTCAGAGGTTGTGAACATGACTACCTCTGCATACTTTTCTGACACAATCCATCAAGATTGTGCTGCTTCACTTCTGCTCCTCCCTGAGGAGTGACACCAGACTGAGGACTTTTTAGTACTAACTACTACAGTAGCTACCAGAATAGGTTAATACGAGGGGCAAATTCTAAATGTTACTATTACAGCACTAAGGCTGTTTTCTATGAGATTTCAATTATTGTCAAACAAAAAATGTCTTTAAAACTTTTCAGTCAGTACCACTTATTTTATTGAGAAAAATGTCTCATGTTGATGGTCTTTTTGTATTTTTAATATTAATTATTTACCAAAGTACCCACACAACGATTTTAATGAAGGAAACTTTAGGTAAAAGAAGCAATAGTAACCTATAGAAAACGTTCATAAAAATGTAGCACATATTGTGAATAAAAATATCACTCTACAAAAATATTTAAGACATGTTTCTACTGTATCTATGCACATACCTAAAACACAAAGAACTACCAACTAAATAAGTATTTGACAAAAATCAGAATGGACACAAAAAGACAAAAGATAACTTAAAAGAAGTTTTCACTTTTCCCATGTCTCTGTTTTTGAAGGTAGTTTTTAACACATGTTGATGTCATGAAGTATTGATATGAAAAGGTCAACCTTGTCTCCTACAAATTACGTTCATATAAAACAAATTTACAATGGTGAATATGTTTTGAAGGAAACAAAGCTGGCAGGATTACATTTGCAATCAACATAAGCAAAATTAAAATGTAATTAGCATAAAAGTCACAAGAAATGTTGATTCTGTGCTGATCATATCAAAACAATGTAATTTTTTATTAAAAAAAAACGTTGCCAGTGAACATAATCAAGCCGGCGATTACGATTACGAGTAGCAGTGCTTTGGCTGTAGCCTACTTCCACCCAATATAGTCCCAAGTCAATATCTGCCTAGGAAATTGTCTAGTTTTAATCTGCATTGCTATTTGTACTCGTGAATATGAAAATGCCGGCCACAAGAAGTAATTAGGTTTTGTTTTTGTTGTTCTTGGGTCACTTTTACTCAGGACATGCTTACCGGCAACATAGGATTCCATTCACTACGCTAAGCTAAGCTAGTGGCAGGGCTGCCGGACTAAGACAATGCATGCACTGAGACAAAAATGCATTTGCCCACCTATATAAATATAGAGGAGACGGTGAATAACCCTATTTCAACAAACGGTGGCGTATTCCTTTAAGTAGCACCACGTAATTGGAAAAACTTAAATATATTAAAATAGTAATACATTTAAGTAATTTCTTGGAGACAGGGTTAAGAAAGATACATAGTTGTGCATTGACTCAAATTAAACAAAGATGGAAAGATGTCTGTAGACAACAACATACTGATAGGAACAGACAGATTGAATATTGTACACAGAACAGAAACTGTGATCTTACAGTGTTACAGCACTAGGTAACTACATAATATTGATGAAATGGAGAGTAAAACCAGAATATGACATGACTGATCATATCGCTGGTTGTGGCCCTGTAACAGCGAAATACCATCCATACAATCCAAGTTGGCAGGTTTAGCCTTGTTCTCTCCTCCTCTGCTTGATTTTTTTATTTTCACACCGACTACATCTAGAATAAGCTAGTCAATATGTCCAGAGGGTGAGTTTTAAAGCCACCCCAAACATAGCTTCTCACAACTGCAAGTGCGTCCATTTACAATAAAGTGTCTTTGATTGATTATCATTTGTTGTTGACGAGAATGCCAATTACTTGGCACGGATGTAAAATGGTATTGAAAGCAGTCAAACTGAAAGTTACCAGGAGACATTTTGCCACTTCTAATCACTTGATTTCACAGCTCCTATTGCAGCTATTTAAGCCAATTTACCTCAGTGTTAATAAAAAAAACAAGTCCTAGAAATGTCATTTGTGGGCAAACTAAAATAATGGCAGTGGCAGATAATGAGTTAGCCCTCAAAACAACTACTATTTGAATTTGTCCTAGTATTTCAGGTTCACTGAAATGGGGACACACATTTAAAAATGAACATGACCTAATTATCAATTTCCTTTTCGTCCTTCACCATTTTTTTTAAAATCCTTCTCTCTTCTTGCAAGAGTCAAAGAGATAGTGTAGAATACAGTAACAGAATGGAAGCCCTTTCCAGCGATAACATGACTGAATACATTAGGGCTATGCAGGATGTGATCTTTCTTGCTGTTTTACATCCCCTCCCTTCTCTTTTTTTTGGTTCACAAGTACCATCAGAAGAAGAGAAATATTTTTCTTCTACCTACATTTTCTTTGCTAGGCCTAGTTTTTTTCCCCCCCATGTAGAAAAACAGAAGTCATGTTGGAAGAGCACAGTCCCAGCGTGGTAAAGAATCACCAAATCATCACAGCACTCTGCTGAGTTATTTTGAGCATCAGTCCCTTGACAGACACGGCAACTACGCAACAACGTTAAGAAATTCCCCTCTGTGTGCTTTCCATATCATGAAGGCAAAGGCTAGAGCACTGTAGACTGAGAGGGGAATCGTTTCTCAAGTTCTTCCACGATGGAGTTCATGTTTGGGTTGGGTTGAATCTGTGGAGGTGGAGGATCCTCTCCTCCTCCTTCCACTCCTTCTCCACCTCCCCCTTTTCCCCCTTCTCCTCCTGCTGCTGTTACTGCTAATTCATCCAAGTCAAGAGAACCAAGAGAATCCATGGAGGCTCGGCTCTTCAAGACCTTTTTGAGTGGGATCGGTTTCTGATCTATCTGGCTGAACATGTTTGCCACCGACTTCTCAATGTCCGCAATGTTTTCGATGTTCTTTAAGATTCCTTTCCGCTCTTTTCGGGGAGGTTCGCGCTCCACAGGTAGGGGTGGTGGTGGCGGCCGGAGGGACACGGGCCGCAGAGCCGGTACTTCCGATAGTGATGGGAGTACAAAAGTGGATGGACGCTGGAGTGAGGGCGACAAAGGGGGAGGGAGAGGTGGAGGCGGGGGCGGAGGAGGTGGTGGGGGAGGGGGAGGAGGAGTCTGCTTTTCTATATGGTTGGAATGAGATGAAGCAGGAGGGAGAGAAGCAGACGAGGAAGGGCGGTGCGGAGGAGGAGATGGTGGAGGAAGAGGAGCTGATATGGGAGGCGGAGGTGGTGGGGATGGAGATATTGGTGGTGGTGGTGGTGGTGGAGTTGACGGAGGATCAGGGATAAAATCTGAATTGACCTCAAGTCGTTCTTCCGCACTCTGATTTCCTGTTAAATTTACCCCGAAGCGCCGCAGCACAGGAGGAGTTGGCTTGTGACTTGGAGGAGGGGTCCCTCCATCACTTTGGGTGACAATAATACTCGGAGGACCCTCTTTGACCTGAGCAGTTAGAACATTTGGGGGAGACTCCGGGAAAATAGAAAGTATGATATCAGGCGACAAAGATCCTCGTGAATCTCTGTTTTGCCTTTGCCTCATTTCCTGGACTGCCTGTTGCTCAAACTGTCTGGCTTGTTCTTTGACTGTCAGCTTGGGTTCCAGACTTGGGCTTCCCATTAAGTCTGAATCCAACCCACGGTCAAATCCTGAATCCAGACCAGCATCTTTACTCTCCTTGAATTCGGCCTTTAGAAGCTCCAGCTCCCACTGAACGGGATCCATGACCACTTGCCGTCTCAAAGTGTCAAACATCTCTCTTCGATGTAACCTTGATGGGAGAGTCCAACTGTGTCCAACCCCAGATCCCCATCCGCTGTCACTGACACTGTACCCACTGAATCCAACATCTCCTCCAGGGGAGCTGCTGAGCCTCAGCCACGCCTCTCGAAGGCCTTTCCTGGAAGGGGAGAAATTTCCAAGAAGGTCTCTTCTTCTCTGGCTTCTTCCGAGAGCCTCTGGGCTACTTAAAGTCCCGTCCTCATGGTAGATGGGATTTTTGATAGTAAGGGGGTTTTCATCAGAGAGAAAAGTGATGCTGGACTCAGACTTGGGCAGGTTGTTGAGTACCCCTCCGTTAGCAACGCACTGACGGTGGGCAGCAATCGCTCGTGTGGCAAAATCTGAGATCAGACGTTGGCGGTCACTTTCATCCAAACTGCCACCACTCCCACCACCAACACTGTGGTTTGACCGGCTGGTACATGCATGGAAGAAAATTTGAGAGAAAAAAAAAGATGGAATGAAGGGAGAGATAATAAAAGAATTACAGATAAAATATGAGGGAGAGGAGTGTATAGTGAATTGGAAAGATGTAATTATATAAATCGAAGCTAAATAAATGGAAAAGGAGATAGGGACTGAATGAATTTCAAATAAAAGTGCAGCAATGCACAGAATGGTTAGATAACATGTTTTTATAAAGGGGAGAGACAACAGAAGGATACATAAGGAATGGTAGAAAGGCAGATTCAACAATAAAACGTCTGCCAGAGCTGTTTGATAGATGAAATGAAAAGAGACTTCACATTAAGAGATAAATGAGGACAGGGATGAGAGGAAATGGAGGAGGGATCTTAAAAGAGGTAACCGCATTTTCTTTCTGTGCTGTTTTTACCCGAGGGGCAAGAGATGGAGCACTAAAGAATAGTCTTGGAACACAAATGAAAAGAATGCAAATAGATCTTATGTACGCTAAAAGTGGTGCACTACAAAGACGCCACTGCATCACGACTATAAACAGCGCCAGATCTGTTGGGGCAGGGGTAGACAACTGTGTGTCATGATGTTTTGAGAGTATGCAGATTTCCTTGCAACAAAAGACTGATTATATCCTCCTCTCTGGTTGAAGTTGCACTAATCTGTGAAATCTTGAAATCTTGTGTAATTTATGACTTTGTTAAAACTCTGCAGACTCTTGTTTCTTCATGGCACATGGCTGGCTACTTCTATGCTGTGAGTCAAATAATGCAACTTTACCAGAGTTCTGATTCATTACTGATCAGCCACAATCAACCTTCAGCAACACAACTTTGCTCTCTGATCTACCAAGGTACAACATGACCTGCACATCAAACAAGAGTAACCACTGACGAGCACGGACACAAACACAAAACAAAGGCAAGGAAACTTTCACAGCATAGTATCAAACTACAGTAGTCACAGATGTGAAGCAATTGTCAGCATCCTACTCACTTTTGTCTGTCATGGATAAAAGGTGGATGGATGAGAATGAGAGAAGATGGACAGATGAATGCATCAGTCAATATGAGGAAAACAGGAAAAGCAGAGTGATGAAATGACAACAAAGAATGATGTTATAAATGTTCAATGTTGAGAAAGAACATAGTTAGTAGAAAAGGTTTATACAGTATGCTTTATAGAATGAAAGCCATCTACTTTTGTCCACAAGGCCTAAAGACCTTGCACATTAACCCTCTGATATCAGTTGTTGAGAGAAGAAAGTATTTCTCAGTGCCTGTCTGGGGAATAAAACTGGCAACTTTCAAGTCATAACTTAATTGCCATACCGTTATGGTTGTCATTATGCTATAAGATTAAGAATAGAAAAATGTCTCACATACAGTATATTTATTGATCGGTTATAAAAAGAGCAATACTCCATTTTCGACATTAGGGAACCCCATTAAATATTAAGAGACTGCAGAGTGTACATGTTAAAGCATTTAATAATGATTTCATCTTGTTTCGGCGTCACATGAGATCATTTATTTGGGTTTTTAATTTGCAATTTTCTTTTCTCTTAGTTGCTTTTCAAAGTAAACATTTTAAAATATAAACTGTAAATACTATCAGGTAGTCTTAAAATGACAGTTGCAAATTTTGAATATAATTGTGAACAATTAGGCTTTATTTTGTATTTTACTTCATACGTTGAAGGTTATTAGTTAAAATGTTTCCTGCTGTTTTAAATTGAATGGTAGTCATTAACCATTATAATTATGGAGCAAAGACAACAAACCATACAGTGGCCAAGTTAGCCTGGAAACAATACATATTCCAGTAAAAAGTTGGTAAAAACAGTAAATAGGAAGGCATATTATACACACCTAGTTACTGCTACACAGCACACGTGATGACAATAATATGTGCTGTGTTGCTAAATCACATTACTTTTAATTTAGGTTTCAAAAACATGCTTCATTTAATTTGCTGCTAATAATAAGTTAAATGACACTTAATTTCTCATAGGTAATTGAAAACAGACATTAAAACCCAAGCCTGTCAAGAGAAGAGCCAAAGGTAATTAAAAGAAAAAGCCTCAGAAATCAGTCTACTGAGCAGTTTGATAATGGACCTTAATTATGGATGTGGAAACTTTTGCACTTTTCCAGGTTTTATACTCTTCAGGGATTATTTAGTCTCTACAAGGTTGCAGTGATAATACACAACACACACACACACATACACACACTAGTATTGCACAAAAACACAAAAACGCATGCACGCGCATGCGCACACACACACACACACATTCAAACACACACACACAAACACACACCCACACACACCCACACACACACACACACACACACACACACACACACACACACACACACACACACACACACACACACACACACACACACACACACACACACACACACACAAACAGAAGACCCTCCTCACCACAATTAAACATGCTCTACAGCTTATCAAAAGAATTAATTATCGCCCAGGGTGGTCTTTATAAATTACGGGCTGCATTTATTTCAATTATCTCATATTCCAAGTTAATTTCCGCACACATTTTTCAGAGGATCATTTGGCTAGTTGGTACACACACACACACACACACACACACTCTCTCTCTTTCTTACACACAGTTGGAAATCCCTTGTTGTCATTTGGAGATAGTTCCTACCATCTTGCATATGAATTGCTCTCATGTTAATAGGAGTGGGGAGGCATATCAAGGGCAGACAGGAATCCGGTGATGCATGTAATGTTGATAAGAGTTCCTCTCAACTTCTTCTTAACGCTCCAGTAAGAAATTATAAATGAACTATCTGTGCATTGCCTTGAGTAAGTGTGTGTATGTGTGTGGTTGTTAAAACTTTCAGATAAAAGTTAATACGGTGTCTCTACATACAGTCACTATTAAACTCTTGTTTAATCAAGCCAAAATGTGTCAAACCAGCAGAAATTGGCAAGAGGATAAATTAAACAAAATGAGCTATGGTAAGTGGTGAAGAGAATATGACTAAATTGCACAATAACAAAGCAACGTTTGGAAGCAGCATAGAAGATGGGCAATGATGCCCTTCAGCACTGATAGGACTTGAGATGTAGGGCAAAATTAATAAAAAGTAAAAGTAATTTCCCCAATATCATCAAAAAGCTTATTTACAGTATCTCACAAAAGGGAGTACACCCCTCACATTTTAGTAAATATTTCATTATATCTTTTAATGGGACAACACTGGAGAAATTACACTTTGCTACAATGTAAAATATTAAGTGTACAGCTTGTATAACAGTGTAAATGTGCTGTCCCCTCAAAATAACTCATCATCACATACCCTTCACCATACCTAGAGATTGGCATGGTTTTATGTCGGTTAGCCTAATAGCTGGTTTGATTTGCATTGAGAGATGATCTTATGGAAAGTATCCCATGTCAATCTAGGTATTTCCTTTCATTTCATTTATATTTGTGATATATTATATATACTTTCCTGATTCCTACTGATCGTATTTGGATGTTGGGAACTATCAATATTTCTAACTGCATTTTGTGTTGCCCGTCATAGTACTGGTGCCGTAGATATCAAAAGCTTGGCTTTTTTCTTGCACCTTAGCATCTGGTTGTGAGTGTGGTCACTGGTCCTGTCCCAACTTGTACAATATCTTTGACATTTTATGAGAATAACTGCCTAAACTCTACTTCAGTGTTTCCTGGTATCCAGAATTGCTCCATGTTTTGAAATTTTGAATCTTATATTGCTCATGATTTATGCTAATTTTCCCTTTATTTCTAGTTACTTTGTGTTATTGTTTACCACTGCCTTCTTATTTTTACACAAAGCTGTCAAAGCAAGAAAAGGTACACTGCCATTAAATAAAATGTGAGCTAATGCATCTGCTTTGGCTCATCAATATAAATGCCTCTTTCACACTTCACTTACATGGCGTTGTCACCCAGCTCTTCATACAGGTTGTTGGCAGTGCCTCCCCCAGGTTTGCTCATTGGCAGTGCCATCTGGATACGGGCGGTCTTGGCACACTCTGCCTGGCGTCTTAACCCAGCAGAGAGGAAACAGAGTTAGTTGTTGAAATTAAGAGTAAAATCCCGACCTTAGAAAGTAGTGAAATGGTAATAATAAGGGCAGAGGGGGTTTACAGGCTAACGTTGGTCTCTATCTGTGTCCTTAAGCAAGTCATCATGTCAACTACTCATTTATTTGTGTATATTTAATTTCATTGTGCAATAACAACAATGTATATATTTTCACATTTTACAATATCGTTTTTTTACTACAGTATAGTGTAGTAGTATGTGTAGTGTAGTGTGTGTGTGTGTGTGTGCGTGTGTGTGTGTGTGTGTGTGTGTGTGTGTGTGTGTGTGTAGTTTTAAGCTATTTAGTCTGTCCACCATTTGGGTCCAGAAATATCTTAACAATTTTTATATTAACTATTGTATGAATTGCAATTCATTTTTGCACAGACATGGATGCTTCCCAGAGGAAAGAGCCAGCTGACTTTGGTGATCCCCTGACTTTTTCTCTAGCACCACAAGAAGGCTGACATTTTTGTTTTTTCCGGGAAATGTCTCAACTGTTGGATGGATTAAAATAACATTTTGCACACACATTCCTGTCCAGCTCGGGATGAAGTGTCATCACTTTGATTTTCCTCTACAGCCGTCGTCAGGTCAAAGTTTCAGTTACAAATTTGGTTTGTTACCAAATACATACAAAACTAAGGACATTCCCATCAGTCTCATCTGTACTTTGTTTGTATTGCTTAACAAATGTTAGCATGCTAACACGTTAAACTAAGATGCTAAACATGGTAAACATTAGGCTACACCTGCTAAACCTCAGCATGTTAGCATTGTCATTGTAAACATGTTTCTAGCATTAACATTTAGTACAGCCTCACGGAACTACTAGTATGGCTGTAGACTAAGTCAGTGGTATCCTATTCTTGACTTGAAACACTGTATATATAAAACTGTGATTCATTATCAAATTGTTTAAAGTGCTTCTCTACATGACAGACTTTGCAACACATATGCTGAACAGTGTCAATTATAGCAAAAACTAAACTAAAAAAGGACACATTGGATGTTACTTAATTTCCCAAGATTCTCTTGAATTAGTTGCTTTCATTATTTTTTTTTTTAAAGGACCTGACAGAGCTTGTGGAATGGGACATCAAGGTGGAAACAACACAGATCTATTTCCCGGACAACGTGTTCACTTCATGTATTACACACTGGTGTCCCAAACCATTAAAATGCTAATATGTGACATGCGTAACCATCTGGCATTGGTATTCTTGTCCAGTCAACATAACATGACCTGAACTCCAATATGACCACACACAGACATATTTTAATAAAAGCGTCGGCCTTGGACATTTACTGATTCCGTGTTCTTCAGGATTAATTTGTTTGATTGTCCGCTGTCCTTTCTGTTTCACTGCCCTTCCTGATTTCATCCGTTTTATAGTACAGTGAAAGTCAATACATTAATCACAATGAGAGGTGTTTAAGACAGCCAGGACATGAATATTTAGGAAAACAGTACTTACTCTTTGAATCTAGTGGTGATAGACGCAGCAGATGATAGAGAGAGAAAAAGAAAGATGAGTGTTTATTAGAACCATAAATCACAAAATACTTCTTGTTAGCCATGTTTACTTGTTGTAATTTACAACCCAGTTGGACAATTGGTCGTCATTACTGTCATAGCAACAGAGCCTAGTGATTATTATGCTGATGATCAATACTCTGTTTTTCTTTCTTCAAATCTCCTCTCTCCTCAGTCTGTTATTATTTGTCTCTCTTTGTCAGCAGGATGAGAAGCACTCTCCAAAATGCACTGATCCAGTTTATATGTGTGTGTGTGTGTGCTTGTTTATGTGTGTTTGAGAGACGGATGAAATAAATAGCCTTTCACGGTGGTTAGCTAAACAAACTATTAGAATTGGCACTGTGGGATAGGCTGCCATGCTAAATCATCTAGTGAAGTGACTGGCCCAGGTGATGAAATGATAAATAGTGCTAAAGGACATCCTGTGGGAGAGACTTCCAGCTTTGTCTATTTTCCTGGATGTCTACATTCACTTTAGAAAAAGAAATTCTGAATGGCTTGTCTTTGTTTGTATTCCTATTTGAAGTCAAATCCTCCTTTTTTTTTAGACAGACATGTTTAAAGAACTTATATTCATATATACAGTCCCCTCCAAAAGTATTGGAACGGCAAGGCAAATTCCTTTGTTTTTGTTGTTCACTGAAGACATTTGGGTTAAAGATCAAAAGATGAGTATGAGACAAGAGTTCAGAATGTCAGCTTTTATTTCCTGGTATTTATGGTATGGTATTTTACGAGGTCAAAGTCGTAAACACGCCCCCCTGACCTCATATTTATGAGCTCGGAACTCGTACAATCACCGAGTACCACGAGTTCAAAATCCAACATGGCTGCTCCGTGTATCGACAGTTGTGAAAGCTGTGGTAACATAGTTATAAGCACTTCTGTGTTATTTGTGTCACACTAAATCAGTCGTACACGCAGCGCTGTCTTCTATCTGTGTTGTCACGCGGTTTGTATGCACAAAAAAACAGCGTATACATTAAACTGGCATTGCTAACAATGGCTAACCTGGCTAGAGCTAAAAAACAATGAAAATCCCACTTGCAAAAAGAACGCATTCAACTCGTGTGTGACGTCATTCCCAGTTACGACCTCCCACTTCTTAGGCAAAAAGAACGCACCATTACATCTAGATGTGTTAAACAACTCCACGGTTGTGGACATACCACGGTTTGTTTGAACCCACCCATTTTTCAAGTGAGCAAAAGTATTGGAACATGTGACTGACAGATTATTTTTTATCCTTGGTTTAAACCTATAAAGACTGCATTTCTTGTTAAAGAGGATAAACCAACATGAAGACCAGAGAGCTGTCTATGGGAGAAAAGCAAGCCATTATCAAGCTGAGAAAAGAAGGAAAAACGACCAGAGCCATTGGAAAAACATTGGACAATGTCCTGAAAAAGAAAGAAACTACTGGTGTACAGAGCAACAGACGCTGAACAGGTCGGTCAAGGAAAATAACAGTAGTTGATGACAGACATATTGTGAGAGCTGTGAAGAAAACCTCAAAAACATCAGTAAATGACCTCCACAGTGCAGGGGTGAAAGTATCACATCATACCAAGATTAATCTCTACCAAAGTGATGGAAAGGCCAAAGTGTGGAGAAAGAAAGGAACTGCTTATGATCCGAAGCATACAAGCTCATCTGTGAAACATGGTGGAGGTAATGTCATGGCTTGGGCGTGCAAGGCTGCTTCTGGAACAGGCTCATTCATATTTATTGATGATGCAACTGATGATGGTAGCAGCAGAATGAATTCAGAAGTGTACAGAAACATTTTGTCTGCCAATTTACGGAGAAATGCATTGAAACTAATCGGGAGGAAGTTTATCATGCAGCAGGACAATGACCCAAAGCACACTGCCAACAAAACAAAGGACTTCATCAGGGGAAAAAAGTGAAAGTTTTAGACTGGCCAAGTCAATCACCAAACCCCCCGAAACAAACAAGAACTGAAAGAAGCTGCGCTAAAAGCCTGGAATAGCATCAGAAATGAAGAATGCAATGGTGATGTCGATGGGTCGCAGGCTTGAGGCAGTTATTCCAAGCAAGGGTTATTCCACCAAATATTAAATGTTATTTACTTTAAGATTATTTGTTCCAATACTTTTGCTCACCTAAAAATGCTGTGGTCTTATACAAACGGTGCTATGTCCTGAGTTGTTTAACACATCTAATGTAAATACCAGGAAATAAAAGCTGACATTCTGAACTATTGTGTCATACTCATCTTTTGATCTTAAACCCAAATGTCTTCAGTGAACAACAAAAACAAAGGGATTTGCCTTGCCGTTCCAATACTTTTGGAGGGGACTGTACATAGATACATTATAATTTAGTACAGCCAAAATTATGTTGAAATAGATAGTTTTATTTCAGGCACAATTACATCAATAGCTAGAATGACTAACCCAGAAATATGTTACAATACAATAGATTTAAAAGCTGCCTCTGGGGTTTACACAATCATCCCCCTAACAAGGCATGCACGAGGAGTAAACATGGACAAAGAAAGAAAAGGGAGATGGTTGTGCATTGATGGGCGGCTGAGATTTGTTAAGAACCGACAGATTTTTTAGTCTGTCTCTTAGTACTTTTCGACCTCCCTACCCTTTCAGTTGCAGTAAGCTGCAAGCCCATTTGTTCCTAATGAAGTTGTGTTGCTAAAAAGGAAAGTATAGAATATCGCACAACACAAGCCAATCAGAAGGAAAGTAAGCTCCTACAGCCTCATTCAGTCTACGTTGTCCCCAATTAAAGTTTTTAAATCCAAACCGTAACAAATACTACACATAACTCATACTTACTGTCTGTAGGTGATAATGACGATCAGTATGGCGGGAACACAGCAGATAATGATAATAACTGCCAGAGCCAACAGCGCCCCCTCTGTGTAGCCAACGGTCTGCACAGCTTTCTTTACACTGGTCACCACATCAGGAGTTCGGATCTCCAGAATCCGTCCACCAGGAGGGAGGAAGGGCTGGAACTCTTTATTGATGTCCAAGATTTTACCATCAAGAAACCTTGGGGTAAGAAATGCAAATGTAACTGATATCATGTATATTTAAAAAAAAAATACTCAGTGCAAGTGATGCCAGCATAGCTAACAGTCAAAGTGACTTAGAAAACTTAGAAATAACTTTTCTTCTTGATTGACTAAGCTGCCAAAAAGTACAAGATGGACTTCAACAAAATACCTAAAAACTTGTGAGAATGGCAGCAATGCAAAAAGCTAATTGAGGCCAGTTAAATTAGGAATGACTTAAATGCGATATATTTAGGTTAGGTCTTGTATCATTTTATGATATGAAGATTTTTAGAGCTGCCAATTTACTTCTCATGGTTTTGTTGGAAAAGTTCTTACTTGTAGAGCTCCTGTCTAGATACAGCTCTATTTGTCAGCGGGTCGATGGCATAAATCATGAGGTCCGACTTGGTGTAGTCTTCCTGCTCCATTCCATCACCATAGTGATGGGGCCCGATGGTTTCCACGATAACCTTTGCTCCCGGTATCTGTTCCTGGACGTACCGTTCCAAAATGCTGCGGATTAAGTAATAATGGATTTTGATTGGTGGGATCACACTACTTTAACTTCTTAAGGATAAGGACATGGCCGATACACATTAATGTACTGTGGTACACAAAGTTACATCTTTGTGGAAACAGGCATGTACCTACAATCCTCCGGTCACCGCACTCACACCAAACAGACACATAAAAACACATCAGCTCGCCAGACTCATGCTGTGAAACATTGATTTCTGTCCCTCCAGGGACACCTGCCCACAGCAGGAACTGTGCTACTAAGTTCTGTGCATATATGTGTAAAAGACAGAGACAGAGAGTGAGTTAAAGAGAAAAGATGAAAAGTACTTTCATTATAGAGTTATGTGTAAGGCAAAAGAAAGTAGCAACCTGACTGACTGAGCTTTGTACATGGCAGAATTATCACATTATGTAATGAATAATGCTCTTTGTGTTTCTTCAATTAAATAAAAATACATTTGGCAGACTGTTGACAGAGATAATATTACGTGATTCAAGCAAGTTCCTAAAAAAGGCTGAGCAGCATGGGAGCAAAGTCAGACTATCTCCCATTTAAGCTGCCGATGCGGTGCCGATAAGGTCACTTTTTTTTTCAGGGCTCGAGCCCCAAATGTTTTGAGTACAGCAAAAAATGTCTTTCCTGTGTTGGCTTCAAGAGACAGAGGATGCGGGAGGAATACAAAGGAGCTAACTGGTAGGACATACAGTAGTTAACATTTCAAAAATCACAATTGCAGACATTTATCCTACAAAAACATACCAAGAAACATATGTCCTCATATTAATACAAGGATCTGAATGTCTTTAGTGCCCCTAAATCTCAATACCAACAAAAAAAGTAAAATATAAAGACAAACTACATGTGTAACGACAGCTCGTATGTTTTTATCACATTAACAGGGACGTTGTTTCCTCTGTAACTGTGGTCTAGCTGTGGTGCCTGTTTCAGTCCCAGTGAGGGTTCTAGTTCAACAAAGCACTTGGAGCTTCATTCTGACTAGGACACTTCATTATGATAAAAGCACTATTTTTAAACACATGACTTTTTTTTTACACTCTTTATAAAATGATTTCCCCATGGAAGCAATTACAGCTTCACTCCTTCCTATGGAGACACATAACTAAGTCAATATAGAAGAACCACTGAATTTCAATACTGTATGACTTAAAACCCACTCTAAAACCGAACTGTGATTTTTGAACCATTACTGACTTTTCAGGCTTGCAGTGACAATGTACATATGAACAGCGTGATGTGTTTTTTTTTTTACTGTATGACTGTTCTATGAAATTACTTATTCAGATGTACAGTATTAAAATATAGGAAGAAGAGTGGGCAACTTCACACATAGTCTAACAATAAACTTTATGTAAGCAGAGGCTCAGTGGCTCAACAGAGATGGTGTCCTTCAAAAGCGGGCAGCTGTCACTCAGGGCACATGTTACAGCCAGCTTAATGCTATAGATGATTTATTAATATATTATATAAAAAAACAAGATACAGTATTATGTACATTACCTGAGAAGCATGTTTTTGTTTTTATCCACATAAGTTGGAGGGACATTTGATACGACCACCTGCATGTCCAGCTGGTTTACAACCGATACCTACACAACAGGGGGAAAAAATGCAAAAAAAGAAACTCATTTTTACATTTAAACTGAGCTGACAGCACGTTAGATGTAAACTATTTTACTAAACCTGGTCAGAAAGTTTCTAAAGTTTGCTTTGGAAAAGATAACATTTCCAATCCAAACCTGCTTCAAGTTTGTGAATTAGTTTATAATTTTTTTTCTGCTTCAAGGACATTCTAGGAGCCACATAAAATCTTATTGCAATTAAGTTAAATCACGTCATACATCTATAAGAAGGAATGTAGAATATAAGATGAAGGAAGTGATTATAAACCTGCCACCAATGTCAAAAATATAGATATACACACCACTATCTCCGCCTTGCTGCTGTGTCCTTGACCATAGTTGTCTGTAGCAACCACCTCAAATTTAAAATACGATCGCCTCATGTTGCGGTACATGATTGCCGTCTTCACCACGCCGCTGTATGGTTCGATGATGAAGCCGTCTTTGCTATCTTTAGTGTCTTTACCGGCAGGAGGGGGAATGATCAGCCGGTACATCATAGAACTGTAGTTCCCAGTGTCTTTGTCCAGGGCCTGTAAAATAAGGTAAATAAGAATCACCACACAGTGTCATTATTCTAACCATCATCATGACACCACCACAATATTATCACTATTAAAACAAAATGTCACCATCAACAAAACAGTGATCAAGTCACTGTTGCTATTGCTATAAATAATCAATACCATTCTAATGTTCTGTGATGATCAATGATTTTGAGCCCTTCACTTCGTTGATTCTAGGTATTTGAGCTGCTAATCAATATGTACAATGACGCCATGTATATTGATTAGTTCAGGACTGATATGCTGTCTGTCTTGTACTTGTCAGTCACCGAAAGGCCTTACTATTGTAATTGTTTCTAAATTTCCCCTTCCCCCTGGGGGCCCTGTTTGTTTGTGTTGTTTGATGTAGTACTCTGAATCAGCAGCAGGGGGTAAAGTGGTGCTTTGAGCTCTATGCAGGTCTATTCATCTGTTCTGTCATTCCGGCTATCAAGTCCTGCCCTCACTCACACATACATGCAAACCTCACATTCATGTCCAGACACAGACACACATTTAGACAGATATTGATTTATTGCCGGGTCTTTACAAGAAGGGCTGGGACTATAGATTCTGCTCTGAGACACTCACCACATCAAAGGCAAAGCTATGATGGCGAGAAACAAAACAAAAAAATGATTTTTCTCATGGACAGGGAATAAGGAAATGGAAGCAGAAAAGAAAAGAAGAAATAAAGGAAATAAGAAGGCATACATATAGAACTGGAGGGAATAGGAAGGACTGAAGGAAGAATGGATGTACAGATCTATTTTTTATGTTCTTACTTGCAGATTTGAGTGGTAGTTAGGATAACTTTTCAGCAATACATCAGTAATATCAACCACCAACTGCAGCACATGTGTAAGTACAGACCTGATTATTTTCCATTGCACCTAGAAAGAGTATAGCTGGGTCCAAAATCCACATACAAACAAATTCTAAGCAGGTGGAAATTGACAAATTAATAATTCTGGATGGAGGTGAAAAAGCTGCAGTAAAAGAAAAAAAAGGACTGAACTGTTGGAAAAAAATTGTTGCTGTCTCTTTAGTTAGCAGCAGTGTAAAAGTAATTCCAAAGTCATAGTTTGATTGCCTTTGCTCTGTTGCATCATTTCCGGTAACTAAACGTTTTTGTGTGCCAACAAAATATAAAAACAGTATATTATATAGAAAAATATAGTAATAAATGCTGTATACAAGTAGGATAGGCATTTCTTGGGGACATTTTTCAACTATCCTCCCCACGATGTTTTTTTTTTTTAAGTATCTTTAAAAAAATACATGGACAACGAATTTACACAAAGTTAGCAAGTGCTGTAAACAGTTCAGTGATTTTACAGCCTTTTCCCTTCTACTGTAGTATTTTGCCCATTTGAAAAGGAATTTAACAATGTGAAAGACAAAATAAAAGCAATCACTCCAAGTATCCTGCACACCTGAGCCTCAGTTAAAAGCATTTTTACAAGATGAGTGAATCACTTGGTAAGTAAGGCCATGTTCATTAATGTCAACAAAAGCACTGGGAGGTGCCTAAGGAGAGCTTCATTTTATTTGGAAAAGGCAAAAAACATAATCTGGCAAAGCACTGTGTTTACCAACCAGACATAACATGATTGTCATAGTTCTACTGTTTATTCTGGTATTGCCATGATGGAGAATACAATGATTGTTGCTGTGGTAACTGTCCAGAGTTGCATGATCATTTCTACTGCTGTGCAGTTTTGTCATCTGTCTTCAAACTCATGAACGAATTATTTAATCTGGACTTCCTATCTTCTCATAAGAACAACAGCAACAGACCAACATCAATGCAGCTGTTGTTGTTTTTTTATTTCATTTTTTTATTCAGGGCTATTTTTGGTATTAACATCCACTAAAAGAGAAGGTTGGACTTATAATTTGTCATTAAAAGGGGATAGGAAAGGCTGTAGAAAGGAAGAAGGCTATATTCTGCATTTGCTTTAGTTGTGGTAAGAGAAGTGCCAAATGTCTTGGGAAAACAAAATGTGTCAAATTGGTTTTAAAGAACAAAAGAATCTTTGGAGGTACCGTCGAGTAGGTTTGCCAATGTGAGACTCATCTGCAATCTGATTAATATTTGTGATTTGGCATCATCTGAGGGACAAAAAGACTGCACTGCTGCACATGCACTTGAACACGTACACTCTGACACCCCTGCATGTAGCAATACACACAGATAACAACATGTAGCCTGGTACACACACACACACACACACACACACACACACACACACACACACACACACACACACACACACACACACACACACACACACACACACACAGACCCACACACACACACACACACACAGACAGACAGACAGTCAGACAGACACAAACACACGCACACGCACACACACACACTACTCATTAAGACAACGTGCGTGCTTAAGAAAGATCTGATGGAATTAGTTATACTTGAGTGAAACCACTGAGATTGAAAATGCAACGTTCTTTCCACCTCTTGTCTCACACAATCTTTCAATTAAATGTTAGCAAATGTGCCGAGAGCATCCCTGTCCATCTTTCTAGTCCCCCCCCCCCCCCCAACTCCATCTATTCATCCATGAATCATGCATGTCTTCCCTACCTTCTTCTGTCCAGTCGGTTTGTCTCTCAGCAGGATGCCAGCTATCTTTATCTAACAATCAATCCTCACTCTTCTGTCCAAATTCCACATCCATTCCTTCTACTTGTGGTAATCAAGCATACTAGTTGGCTATTAGTTTCCCCGTCAATCTGTTAAAGTACTTAAGGAGGTCAGATGACTGTAGAGCAGGTTACTCTAAACCAGCTCCAACCTTGACAGACCATACATCCATATGCAAAACCACCACCCTCAGGTGTTTGCAGCAGAGGAGGTATACCAGGTATACCAGGTTTATCAGTAAGAAACGCACATTTTTAACGCTGGTGAAACTGTGATTTTGAAAATGACTTTTTTCTCTAATCTTTCCCATCACTCTCATCGTGTATGATCTAATGAAGCAAGAATATCTAAGAATATTCTTAAAACCTGTAATAAAATATTAAAGCACATACTTTTCTGCCAGAGACTAGAGTCTCTTGTGGCATCCAGGCTCATTAAAACATATTGCTACTTCTCAGATAGAGGCTGAGGGCTCTGTGACCCATATTGGGTCCTAAAAGGCATTTCAATAATACAAGAGTCGATCAAATTGTTTACACTGATATTAAATTATCCCAAGTTAGGTAAAAAAGAAAGGGGAAACAAAGAGATGTATCAATTCACAGAGAGGTATATGTTGAGGGAAAGAAACAGAGAATAATCTTACCAGGTAATCTGTTACTTAATGGACTGAATAGTATCTTCATTTAAAGTCAACACGAATACAAGAACACAAATCCACACGGGAAGCCTAAGCACCTACAAACTGAGCTAAGCTGAATTAAGTTGGAAGCTGTCAAGGCTACTTTAGTGTCCAAATAATATTTTAAGCAAGAATGGTTCAAACAAGTGGGGACAAGTAGAAGAAACTTTTTAAAATACAAAACAAATCCATGCAACAATATTACAAACGGAAAACTAAAAAGTTGCAATGCAGTCAGCCAACTCACATGGAAAAGATTATTATGTCAATGTAGAATATATACAGCATTATCGTGTGCCGTATAAGCTCTGACTTTGTCGCTCCCCACAAAGAAACATCAAGCTTAGCACAGCAGGGAGTGGGTAGACTCCGAGCCTACAGGTGGATGCAGGGATGGAGGTCCTTTTGAAATACAATATGAACAGCAGGCAACGCCCGCAGCCGTATCATCAAGCAACAGCATAGCTTTCGAGGTGAGCGGTGTGGCAGCAGGCATGCAGCAGTGAGCAGAACTGGAGGCTTAAGTTTCGTTCCATGATTAAAATACTTTGTTGGATATACTGTATGTTCAGTGAGGAGTGTGCTACCTGAGTGCAGCGGTGACTCGAGTTGGGCTACCTGAACAGGCACGTGGGCTTCACTTCTTTAATTACATTATGTTGCCCATGTTCCCATACTTTTTTCTACCCACTGCAGTATGGTTTTATATGTACGTGTGTGTATTTCTGTACCTGTACTTGCAAGACGGAGGTAAACGTTTTAGCATTTTCTGCAACCCCTCCAATGTAAAGAGATCTGGTGAAAACCGGCGGGTGGTCGTTCTCATCCTGGATGTCGATTACCACCTTAGCTGTGTTGGCTAGAACACACACACACACACACACACACACACACACACACACACACACACACACACACACACACACACACACACACACACACACACACACACACAAACACACACACACACACACACACACACACACACACACACACACACACACACACTTTATACATTATGATACACATTTGCATTTGGCATTACAAATAGAATTTAAAGGGATATTGTCGAAAAGAACATAGAGTATTTGGGATAAAAAGCAAACAATAAAATGAGTGATGCACAATATATCATTTTATTTCATCATCATCGCGATGTCAACTTGCGCGATAAACACATTGCCAAAAGACTGCGATATTGCACTCAGGGATGTTGGGAGTTAATTGAGAGTATCAGCAGAAAACTGCACTATCATTCTTTATTCTTTTTATACATTGCTGGGATAAAGCTATCTGTTTTGGAAGGGCACCGTCGCTGCATCCGGGGCTTAACGCCGCTCAAGACTGTTGTGATTAGTTTAAAGAAAAACTATGTTAAATTTGTTCAATAAAAGAATGTTGGAAATAATCTACTTTTTTTTCATTTAAAGGTGCTGTAGGTAGGATTGTGAAGATCCAGGACTTAACCAAAGCATTTGAACATCTTGAACAACTTCTCAGTCCCTCCCCCCATTTCTGCTAGAGGCCAAACAGTCTCCTAAGCCCCTCCCCCCACAAGGTAAAATGAATGCGTGTGCATGAGCAGTGATTGACACGCAGCTACCCTATGTTTTACTGGAACATAGGGTCAGTTTCAGCAAATTTGACAGAAAGTTAGTTTTATAAATCTTACCTACTGCATCTTTAACAAGCAATGTGCTGTATTTTAGCAGTATACTGAAAGCAGCAGAAAGGCAGAAGTGAGTACACTTTATTGCAAGTAATATATCATGACTAATGAGGACACACACATTCATTCAGTCATTGATGTATATCACCCTTAACCAAGACCAACCACCAGTTTCAGGCCTGCAGTTCTGAACCTGCATGTCCAAACTGTACCACACATCAGCAAGAAAAGCAACAGCAGCCGTTATGACATACCATCATCGGGCAGGCAAAGTAATAGCTTCTGCATTGCCTGCAGGTGTCGAAGTAATACAATTGCAGCAGCTATTACTATCTTTGCTTGCAGGTGATCATATTTCTACTCTACCTGTCTAAATTGATACTGCTGTCACTTTTCTTCCCTATAGGTTGTAGAGGTTGACAAGTATTAAACTGGTCTGACAATAATTGAGCAGCCTCTCCAAGTGGAATATCTGCAGCTAAAGTTAAAGCCTATCTCCATTAGGTGATCAGCAGCATTTTGAAAAAAACAACAACACAAAGACGAGAAGGGGGACTGCAGAGGCAGGGAGAGTTAAAGTGTAAAACTGAATATCCAAATTTTCTCTACAACTTAAAACAGTCATGAATAAATAAGCTTAAAGCTTAAAGTTTAAGATTGGAAAAACATCCTTAGATATTATTTATTAAGAGGGGAGAGTATTTTAGTAATAAATAAAGGATTGTTAGCTTCACTTTCAGTGCTGATAGAAGACAGACTCTGAAAATGTGCTGTGAGAAATATAAGGAACGAACGGATGTATAGGGAGGCTGCGGTCATGACTGTTGACATGTTGCAATGACATCATGGCTTTTCTAAGTCAAAACTCTTCAAAAATAATGTATATGCCAAGATAAAAAAGATAATACTGTAAGATGTATTTTTGTATTCTTACACACACAAACTGCATAACATTTTTTTTATTAGATAGATAGATTTAACATTACCGCAACTGAGCTACCCATTCAGTATAGGACGAAACAATGTGCCAACAGCAAGCCTCTGTCATTCATATTCAGTAGTTGCAACTTGGAATGACTCACATTCAGTCTTATCTGGCCAAAAACAGGGAGTTGTGAGTCACACCTACGTAAAAATGCAACACAATACACCAACCAGACTCTGTAAAAGGGCAAATCATGTGCCAGAAGGAAGGAAAACATTGTGTACTTCTCAAGTTATACTCCAAGAAAGACAATTAAAATCACATACTAAACTTTGGCACGCAAAAGCATGAAATGCAGACAAACAAACAGATGCAAACATTAATCTGCTTATCTACTACAGCCATTGAGACACCAAACCAAAATGTCTATTTACGATCCAAACCTTTTTACTGGAGTTAGAAAACCGGATTAACACATTGTTAGAATCTCATTGATTTGTTGCCTGATTAAAACGTGCACTAAGAATAATTGAAGATTTGCTAATGACTACAAAGATTTGTAGATGTAATCCCTGCAGAATGCTTTAATTAAATTCAATAGCTGAATGAAATGACAATTGCATGTGGTAAGCACTATGATGAAAGAAGAAATTGGAAACCTGGGGAGCTGAGCATCAATTAACAAGAATACAGTATGTTTGGAAAGAAAGAAAGAGAACAGACAAAAATATCAGACACTACAGAAAGGTAGAAAAGGCAGAGAAAAGGGAGAAAGGAGAAAAGAAAGTCAGAGGGAAAAGATATTTTAATTAAAACCGTAAAAACCTGGTTTGGGCGGTCCTCACACATGCAACTGAATGAGCTGTTATTTTTGGATGGATTAAAATAGGAATAGAAATGAAAGAAACTTAAAACAGAATGAAGGAAGAGTATAAAACGAAATCATATAAAAAATACTGAAAGAATTGAAGGCTGTGCTTAGATTACAGCAGGTTCAGTACAATTTAACCCTGACTTGACCTACACAGATTATTCTGTGCCAATGTTTGGGACAGAGTATCCTCGGGAAAGGAACGGCTTTACAGATAACATCTACAATCTTCCAAACTGCACACCAGCTTTATTTGGTCACTTTGATCCGTGCAAACATGTTTGATATTTAAGAGATAAATTCTGGACATAATTGCACATCGGCAAGACCTGTGATAGCGAGACACAAACATACTGTAGAAGGAGGATGAAAGGCAAGCATTGTAAAAACAAACTGGTGTAGCCTACAGGTTTGATAGAGAGAGGGAAAGGCAGTTGGAAAGGTAACAGCAGCAGACGAGGCCCAATATAACACGTTTTCTAAGACAACTTGTATAGGGAAAAAGTAGAGAGATATCCAGATATAATGAGAGTGACTCCAAAGTAAAAGAGAGATGAGTGTATTTGCAAAAGAGAAAGCTAAAGCCCGTGGCAAGTTTATCTTAGCAATCAGACGTAGTGGATAATGCACTGTTACTTTGTATTCCTTTAGTGTGTGTGTGTGTGTGTGTGTGTGTGTGTGTGTGTGTGTGTGTGTGTGTGTGTGTGTGTGTGTGTGTGTGTGTGTGCGCGTGTGCGTGCGTGCGTCCGTGCGTGTATGTGTGTGTGTGTGTGTGTGTGTGCATGCGTGCGTGTAATTAGAGAGAAGAGAATCTGTGAAATCTGCGGTGATGCAAGCCGATGTCAAAAGTTAGTCCTGTAATCTCAGAGGAGGAGGAGGAGGAGAGCAACAACACAACCACGCACTTACTCTTTGAGGGAACTCGAAAGTTCGAGGACACCACTCCCATGGAGTCTGCCTCTACCCTTAGAACGTAGGTAGAAGTGGCCTCGTAGTCCAGGGGCTTGGCTGTGGAAATCACTCCTGTCGTTTCATTTAATGCAAACACACCTGGAGAGACAAAGACAGACAGCAAGAGCGGGAGAAAGAGTCGGATGAAAGAAACCGAGAGCAAAATATCAGGGAAAGGGAGGTGTTTGCACAGGAGATATTTTGAACATTGTTTCAATTAGAAGTTTCAACAAATTGCTAAAGAAAAAAACAAGCAACCTTACCTGAAACCTTTTACTCCTAGGCTACATTTACACTTGACATTTCAAGTGTGTAATAATCGGATAAAATCAATATTTAATTCAATAGTCTTTTGTTCACTCTCATATTGAATCTGTGATCATGTCTTGTATGCCCAGGTTAATAAGAATAACTTGTAGCACACTAACAGTTACATTCACTTTCCATGAACTTGACCCGCACACACACAGATAACTTAATGGTATAAGTGAACCAGATATTTTATCTGTGGTCACACCTAGACAGTAAATCCAGCCAACTCCAAAACTGAAACCCACAACAGGCACTACTCTAAATATACTCACCTCCCTGGTTGCCTTCGATGATGGAGTAGACAATAGTTTGATTGACAGCAGCCGCCATGATGGCTCCCACCGGGGTTCCAACAGGAGCCTCCTCACTCACTAGTGGAAACCTGGGAACGGATCAGTAAATCAATATCAACTGATAAGAAAATTAAATACGTACATGTAGACTGCGGGCGCACTCGCTCTCACGGGTCGACTGCAATTAGGCGAGTTATATACAACTGTGTGTTATATCTGTCCAAATGTTTTACTTCATGCTGATAGCTTTCCGTACCTTGACTTTACGCCCAACGATAAAGTGTATGGTTATAGCAATCAGGTATAAAGTTGTTCTTGTGTTTGGAGATATAGTGAGAGTGGGCTGCTGAACAACAACCCTTTAAAATGAACTAATTCACTTTACCAAAAAATGTCTTGTCTGGATTTAAATGTCTGACAACGTAGATCATCAATGCATCACTGTTGTCCAGCCGAGTGTCAATTGTTGGATGATGAATGTCAGTCTGAATCAAAATGATCAAAGCAGTCTCTCGCAACTACCACACACCACAACGCAAGTTGGACACAAAAATAAAGGCAGCGAGAGGTTCATTCAGGTTTCTGCAAGATGATTCTCACAACACACTGGAATGAACCGAGTCCGTGTCTGGCTGAAAGGTACAGTGACATTTAATAAATACAGGGTATGATTTGGAAAAAGGCTGATCATAATTAGGGCTGCAACTAATGATTATCTTCATAATCAATCATCTGACAATTGTCTAATGTCAGAAGATAGCCCATCATAATTTCCCTGAGCCCAAGGTGAAGTGTTCTGAAGAAAGATATTCAGTTCACTGTTTGAAAATCCTCACATTTGAGAAGCTGGAACTAGAGAATGTCTGACATTTGTGCCCGATATAAGAAGTAAAAGATTAGTTGATTATAAAAAAAATGGTGGTGATTTATATTCTGTTTATATTCTGATTAACCAGCTAATTGTTTTAACCCTTAGCAGTAACATAAACCATACGTGACTTAAGTTAATGTACTAAAACATACACAGCCCACTGCACGGTGATTTAAGATGGTGTACACTGTGTTGGGATAACACTTACTTGATACAGTACATTTGGAACAGGATGTCTGACCGGCCCTATTACTGGCCTGAGCCAGGCAGTGAAAATACATCACCAATGTATCACCAAAGAGGCATGGTCTTGTTTTTGTCCACCTGCTTCTTATTGCATGTGGTGGGCAGGTTTCCCTGCTTACAACCCTGACAGATTGTCTCAGAATCTGGCAGCTCTCAAATTTCCAGCAGATTTCACTCCATTAAATAAACCCAGTCCAGTCATTAGGCCAACCGTCACAGCTGGCTAAACATTATAACATGGGCTACCAACTGGCTAAGCTATCAAGTAATCACAACCTGATAAATGGGACTGTTGGGGGGTGTGTGTGTGTGTGTGTGTGTGTGTGTGTGTGTGTGTGTGTGTGTGTGTAGATAACTTCCAGCCTAGTCCATTGCAACTCTAACCACCTGCTCTACCCAAAACAAGCAAATATGTAATAAACCTCAAGTTTATTGAATGAATTTAGATTTAAATGGTTAACAGAATTATTGTGTTAGGCGATGCAACTTTAGGAGGTTTATAATTGCAGCAGCCAAAATAAATCCTCTTTGAAAATATATATATACGCCCTTTTCACAGCAGACACTTTGACTTGTCATAGCAGGAAAAGCACAGGTGTTACTAATAACAGTAACAACGGCTCTGTTCTAAGTATCCCAGTCAGCAGTGGCAGTGAGCCAGCATGCACAATACCAGGACCCTGAAACTGAAGCTGCTAAATAGCCATCATTCATTTGACCATTTACATATTTACCTATTGTGGCATGTCAACATGTCTGCTGTGAACTTGACAATATTCATAAATTAAGAAGAACAATATGGTCATCTATGGACTTTTTAAATTATACACAGAATAGGACTGTAAAAGGATTCAAGAGCAGAAGCTTTATGAATTCACATACATGAATTTTCTACGTCCATTCACATTGGTACAGAGAATTTATTAAAGTTTGCACTTATTTAGTTTAGCTGCGGCAGCCGGCAGCAGCACAAATATAGTCCATTAATACATTTGGCCCTGTTGCGTTGTAGTGCATTTACTCGAAACATGAACTATAGAAGTATAGTAGTATTAGTATTTTGCTTTTTCTACCTCTTGTATATCACGTTTTCGTCTCTCTCTCCGATCCTTCTTCCCCACTAAAACTTTAATTTCCCACTTAAACCCACTACATTACATTACACGTCCACCTACATTCTCTTTCCGCATCCATATCTCCTCTTTCCTCCATCTTTCCATTCACCGCTCCCCTCCTCCCCCTATTTCCCTCAGGTGGCTGCTTCCAGCAAACATCCCAGCAGACCTCAGCTACAATTGTTATCCATTCCTCCCTCTCCACAATGGCTGTTTGAAAGGGGTGAAGGAGTACAATTGAGAGGATGCCCACACACACACACGCACGCACACACACACACACACACACACACACACACACACACACACACACACACACACACACACACACACACACACACACACACACACGTAAGCTGATACACTAGACTACTTGCACACACAGAATACAACGATACCAACACACACAACTGTGGATGGGTCATAACACATTTACAGGCATAGAGATGCACACAAGCCTCCATGCACATGTATAGTTCATGGCATAGTAAAGATAAACACAGAACACACACACACCTGCACACACAGCTCATTATGAAGCCCTTATCCCCCCTCCTGCGCTCTCTAATCATTGATGTCCTAACTACAGCAAGCTGGGCTGATACTGATAACAGAAGCACACACACACCCACAAACGTGTACTACTACACTTGTGGGGACATAGTTTTGACTTTCATTTATTCCCTGGATGCCTATACTCTAACTGTAATGTAATAATTCTAACAAGAAGCCTAAAACCAACTCTGTGGTCTAAATGAAAGATTTACCTTGTCCCGATGGAATTGTTATGACAGTGTAAACATATTTATGTCTACACAAAGGGATGGATAGATGGCCCACCCACACCAGAAGCACATATTCAGACTGAATATATGCTATAGAGCTGTGGGAGTGTTCAGTGGTTCAGCAGTGTGAAGGTATAGACAGAATTATGAGGTTTAGAATAGATGCAATGAACCCTCCTCTCTGTGGGTCTTACAGCCACTGCAATTTATTTGTCTCACTCATTATGTTTTTTTCCTCTTTTTAGACCGTCTCTTCAAATATACAGTATATGATACATCATCTCCCCCGCTTCTATTCTGTCCCTCCTCACACTGCCCCTTTTCATTTCTCTCATTCTCCACTGAAATTCTGGTTCTATCGTTTCTTTTAATCTCTTTCTTTCTCTATGTCTCTCTGTCCACACCAAACTACAATATCCTCTGTGCCGAGCAGTGCTTTGGGTCTGTCGGGCTCTGGCAAGGCGTCCCCACAGGAGGTGTTTTTCTGCAGTCACGTTTGAGCTACCATATGACATACTGTACTCGCCGTGGCAGGCCATGCCTGGAAGATAGCAAGCCGAGGCAAACTCAAGTAGGTCAAATCTTATTAGCCTGGTCTCACAGAATTCCGTGAAATGATCACAAACTGTTAACAGTGCATTACGTTGTGGTGGCACGGAATGTGTGAAAATTCCGTGTGGCCACCACGGAAAACAATGCCAAAGTAAAGTCAATGAGAAGATGACGTAGCATTAAGAGCGACTACGGTAGTGAGTAGTATGAATGCCCGAAAATGTGCGTAGGGACATTGGTCGGGGTGGTGGATGGGTCAAACAACACAGGACTTTCACCCAGGAGACCGGGGATCGTGTCCCGCGTGTCAAGTTTCCTAAACCCAACCATCGCTTTCTTCTTTTACTAAACTCAACCGTCCCGTTCATCTTTTACTAAACTCAACCGTCCCGTTCATCTTTTACTAAACTCAACCATCCCGTTGTTGTCCCGCGTGTCATGGAAATGTAAGCCCACCCACAACCTTTTCCTTAACTTAAGGGGCCGTGTTGACATCACGGAATTTTACGGGGGCCGTGTTCATTTCACGGAATTCTGTGAGATCAGGTTGAACATTAGCAGTCCTTGATAATGATAAACATTATCTAAGCTGGGCATATGCTGTATAATTTTGATTTACCTGTCATGTTGTGGCACACTGAACGTAAACATGAAAGCCCTGATTGTTTTGTTTCCATTGACAATCAACAGATTACTTCTGTTACTAAATTTAGTTACTGCAATTCTACTTTTAACGGAAAGCAAGAAGAAAAAAGAACATAGATCTGCCGATATCTGGGAAAATGTGGTCCGTCTCAGCACAGTCTCAGTCAAAACTACAGTTACCTAAAATAAGGTTGGGTGGTTGGACAAATATATTAAATAGAATTTTAATATTCTTTTTTGGGCTATTGTCATTTTATTTAGCTAATTTGATGGTCTGCCTCTGAAGAACGAGAGCAGCTGCTTTATTTTGTTTCCGTAGAGTTTGAGTAAAGTTCACAAGGCATTTAGTTAAGCTAGTCTAAGTTCGGTGAAAGAGAGAAACTTGAATTCAAAAGGTGTACGGTTGTTGGGCTGATGGTTTGAAAAATGTAACATATCCCCCAACCATAATCCAAAACATTACTATAATAAATATTACTATAATAATGTTAAAACAAGCTTATTGTGGTTCATAACAGATCCTTTGACAGCAGTCATGTGGGACATTGGATTGTGGAACTGTTCAAACCGCCAGGGAAGCCAGGGAATATCAGTCAAACTGGCGTTGTATTGATAAGATCTCATTATTTTTTTTATTTCGTTACATGGATCAACATTATGGGGGTTTCCATCTGTGATCAACATTATGGGGGTTTCCATCTGTGATCAACATTATGGGGGTTTCCATCTGTGTCGCCACTGTAGCCTTTAATATAGACTTTCTCTGGTAAATTATTAAAACTTCTGTCTAAAATTCGGATGGACACATTATGTGTATGCATTTCATTGAAAGCCTGTTTCTCTTCTCTCCTCTCAACTGCATTGGTGTTGTCTACTGTATGTATCTAAATAAGACCACTGTGCTCTTTTGCTTAGAATATAGTGGAATATGTTAACAGCTAGCAGTCAGTAGCCTTAGCTTGCAGCACTGACCGCTACATGAACACCAACCTAAAATGACAATTAATTTCATTAGGAGATTGTTAAACGAGGGGTTTTAAGTGGCTGCAGTAATAACCTTTACATGCTGGCTGGAGTTCTATAAATGACTTCTTCTCCTGCTGGGGCCATTTATCAGTACTGCAAGACTTAAATTTTCCATTCACATGTCCCTTCAATTTCAAAAGCTGGCTGGAGACATGCTGGTCGAAATCCAAACATCTTACTGATAAGGCAGGTGTTGCAATTTTACAACATCTGACCCTTTAAAATGAGGTTTTTCAAACTGTTGCTTTTGGTCTGTTAAGAACATCACAGCGCAGTAGGCTGTAGTTAAAATGTTGTGATAGTGCGCCAATATTGGCGATTTTATTACAGATGCCAGGGCATGTAATTACTATTTCTTCTTCGTTCAACACTGCTTGAATATCCAAATTAATTTTCTGTCCCAATCCCACATCGGTCTCTCCTACCTCTCTCTATTCTGCTGTACTGGCACACACACACACACACACACACACACACACACACACACACACACACACACACACACACACACACACACGACTTTTCCATTTTTGTCACTCCTTTCTGTCAATCACTCTCTCAGAGATACAGAGAGCCGTAAAGACCAAACTGATTCTCTCTTTTCTGTGTTCAGTTGGCAAGTGTCTTTTCATGATCCTCTTCTCGCCTTTTGCTTTACAGTCTTGTCGTAATTGTCAACTGACAGTCAAATGGGTTCGTACCTCTTAAACAGTCTGAACTAGAGTGGAGCGCTGCTGAAGTACTAATACATAAAACATATATGAAACAGCGCAGGGAGTGAACAAGGACCAGCAATACATACAAGGGCTTTTGAGAAAGGGATGGCATCAGATGGAAGGTGATATAAAGAGACAAAGAAGCATGCAACAAGAGCAAAAAATTAGGATAAGGGGTGCCACATTGAAAGAAAATGGAGAATATGTTTGTGTAGATTTGAGTTAAATTGACAGTCAAGGAAAAAATGGCGATATTGACAAGCAGAAAGTCTGTGTACGTGTGCAAATATGCTGTAACAAGAAAATGCATCTAACATCACTTCTGTAAAAATCATTGGTTCGGCATATCTGTATGTCTGTGCGTGTGTCTATAGACTGATACTATCTTCCCCTCACAGTTACAACCACACTCGCAAAGACGTGCGGTAAAATTATATTTGAAATTGTTATTTAAAAACTCAAAAATCCAATGAATAACAAAAACCCTGGCCTTTACATTTTTTTGTTGAATTTGTCATATTGGATAAAATAATAGACATTTTTAGGCCGACACCTTTATCCAAATGAATATAAATGAGAATTAATAACTGTGAGAAGCTACAGGCTTCAGCTACAGCCAGCAGTGATGACGGATGAAGTCCTATAGTTTCATGTTTCCCGTGATGCTGTAGTGAAACACATGGCGCACCAATTACTTTGTTGAAACTTTACATGCTGTAAGTAGAAAAAAAGGGCACAATTACAGTCATTACAGTGAAGTCATGTTAAAATATGAGGGTGTTTTCTGATCTGATGCCTCCATCTTCAGGAAAACAAAGTTTGAAAATGATGCAAATGATGATTCGCCACTTCTACTGTAGGGTTCAGGTTCTATGATTTGTCTTTGTTGTAGATGTGGATTTGGAATACAAAAGGGGAATGTAAATATACTGTAATTCTCCTGGTTCTTTCATTTGCACTTAAGCTTGTGATACATAAAAACGGACTGCTGTGGGTTCAATATTTCATCGTTATCCACCTGTGTGTGCTAGCGTGTGTCATTTAGTACTTTGAGTAGTTTTAATGAAACAGAGAAATACAGTAAAGAGACACCAGGAGATGGTCAAGTCTATTGTGATTACCTTCTCTCTGTCTCTTGAAACCACCCCATCAATCCCCCTCTCTCGATTCATTATCCTCGGCCCTCATTTCTTATCAGACGCTTATGGTTTCAACCACATCTGCTAATTAACTAAAAAGATCCATGAATAACACACAAAAAGACTAAAATATGTAACAACTGTGTTAAAAAATAGATACTCATTAAAATAGATACTGTTATAAAGAGATACTTGAAAATGACTGGTGTGGCACTGAAATGTTATGAGTCAAACTGAATTGTGAACTGTGTGTCTGTGTGTGTGTGTGTGTGTGTGTGTGTGTGTACACATTTGCTTTCACCTTAGACTTAATTGTCGCCAGGCTTCGTTCTGTGCTTTGAGAAGAGTCAGTAAAAGACATGATGATGTTTCTAGTAGATGTTAGCTATCATGTTGGCTTCTATGTAACAACAATTAAGAAAGAAGTGACCAGGCACACAATGAGTAATTTAAAAGCTGCCAGCTTTAGTCTTTTGGCCATACTCACTGTATCTATCTTGAATTGATAGTTATGTAATGAATTAAGATATGCCTGAGGCTCCCCCTCCCCAGGCTGGTTTAACTCCCCACATTTACATGCCATAATGAGTAGTAGTACACTAAACCAGAACCAACATTAATTGGTTCTGGATTGTATTCTTTCTGGCCATACTTGTCTTTTTCTGCGTGTCTTTTCATTAGATTATCAATGTCATTACATATTTCTTGTTTTTGGGGAGTGCTGAAATCTGTCAGTCTGCTCTTAAAGGGTTGTGTGACGGTATACACCCTTACACACACTTTACAAAATTGTCATGACATGTTAACCATCTCAGATGTACAGTATTCATCCATGTTGGGGAGGGAGAACAACATTAAAAGACTTTAGTTGAAAAGTGGCTTATAAAAGTGCATTGAACTTAAGACTAACTTATTACAATCTAATATGAATTAATTAGTGTATGTGACAACCCAGTCCCAGTTGACAGCAATAGTACAATACCCTGTGCACTGTGGAAGGATCTGGGAAATAATGGCTATATTTAGGCTCTGCCTTCTGCTGGCTCAAAATACATTTTGAATCATAATTCTTCTCCCTGTGTTCATGTTCATACTGCACTGCGGCTATGTCAGAGATCAAGGTAATTTCAAGCTGCAACATAGGACCTTTCAGACCACATAGATACGCATAACGTTTAACAGTCACTGATGGATTTTCAATTTTAAGAAACTGTCTGAATTTGGGGTTTTACAGTGAGTCCATTTTAACGGTTTTCTTTCTTTGATCTGTTGGTTTGGTAACAAAGCCAAGAAAACCTGTTTTTACAGTTGAGAAAGAAAGAGCGTAGTAAGATAACCAGGAGGAGATGAGAAAGGCTAAATCTGTCTGACTGCGCCAACCTTCCTTTTCAACCTTTCGAGTTCCACACGCGACCCTCTGGCATCTGTTTAGGGTCACGCAAACCTGCAGAAACAGTTGCATGCATTCAGGCCACAACTCCTATTTCTTAGGCTTAGACAACATTGATAGTGGAGTTTTGTTACTTTCCTATACACAAGCAGTCAGTCAGCTGTTTGAGTTGACAGAGCGATCTGTCCACCTGCTGCATATTGTACATTCCTTATTCAGTTCCTAACGTTACCTATGCTATAGGTGGTATTTATATTTCAATAGGTTTGAACTGTTGAGCTGCCTTAAGGAGTCTGTTGCCATCTGTCAGCTATCATCCATGTCAATCACCTGCGATTTCTTTTAATTGTATGCATTACGTTTTGTTTTTGCTTGTATTGGCTGAAATTAGCTTTTTCTTAATGCCATTTGGGATGTTTTCAAGCTCATATGATTTCCTGAGTTGTATAAGAAGCTGGGTGCTGTCTGGCTATGGTGACAAGTCAAGCAGGAATAGCTTAAAAAGGCCCAGCCATACAGCACAGAGCAGAGCATTAAACATGTAAAGGTTGTGTGTGTCTTTGTTTCTCCAGTATGTGAATGTACAGATGTCTGTCTACCTGATTGACTACTGCAGCATGTTTATCAATGAAGCTAGTGTCATGTTTGGAGTGTCAGTCTGGCTGTCTGTGCATCTTCTTGTCCGTCTGCGTCTCACCGCTCCTCAATTCCAGTCTTTACCTGCTTGTCTGCTTGTTTGCTTCCATCTACTTCAATATGTCAGCTCATCTGCCACTTTAAAGACTTTTCTGCCTGTAAGTTGATCTGTCTGTGTGCGCATGTGTGTGCCTGTCGATCAACTTCACTTGTTTTCTCTCCTTTTCTCAACCCCCGTCAAACTTTTACTGTATCTCCCATGCTCCCTCTCCTCTCTTTTTTTTAGTTTTTACTTTTCTATTTGAAACTCGCACTCCACATCTCTGAATTGCTTCTCTTCACTATCCTCTCCCCTCATCTTCCTCTATCTGTCCTTCTTTTTGTTCAGTCTCCCACATTACCCCTCACTCTCTTCTATACCTCAGCCCTATCGCCGTCTCAAGCAAGCAATCTTATAAATAACAACGCCATGTTTGTTTGCCATTTGTTGTCACAGTCGTAACATTGCCAGGAGCACTCGATGTGCACTTGTTTGTGAGCATCAACAAAACAAGGTAACCTTCAACTAAATCATTTAGACGTACAGTATACCGGATTTATAGAGCCGCACATCGGACGTGCTTGTTTTGACGTACATTGAAGGAAGACGTGTTTATCTCATAGTTAAAGTGTATAAGGGCCTCGGGGGACTTTATTCATTTTGGCAGAGGAGACATTTAATTTGATAGAAGATATTTTGCAGCAGAAACAGGCTTTTGACTTTATAAAGAGACAGCAAGACGGGAAGGAAGTAACAAAAGCGGCAGAGATGAAAACAGGACTAAAATATTTTAAATCGAGTCCAAAGAAGATGACTCGTCTGGAAAATCACATATACAATTTAAATCAAAACAACACTGAAGTGCGAAAGGAAAAAACACAAACTGCACATATCTGAGAACATCGTCATTTTAGATCACCGTTCCTATAATAGCTCTAACCGAATTTCTTTCATAAACGCAAGTTTTTTGGTTTTGTCCATTATTACATAAAGTCTCTCAAAGGACTTTACAGGCTCACAAGAACAACAGCTCCCGAATTGGCTAAAGGTCTCTACCAAGTCCCTAAAAAGAACAGACAATACAGTAAATGGAAAGACATGTTACAATCCTTGGGAATGGAAATTCAAAGACTGAATCCAAGTCGGCTTTTATTTTGCTCTCAATACTGAGACAGAAAAGATGTAGAAAAAAAGGGGCAGAAGAGAAAAGAGAAATAAATATTTTAACTAAAGTCAACTCCAAACTTCCTACAAATGTAAATCATTAGATGTATAAAGCAAAGCAATACAAATTTTTCACAGCTGCGTGCATCATGTGAAAGAAATGTTGCCGAAGCAACTATTCTGTCTGTTCCAAACGCAAGATTCAATATTTATTCTATATCAACTTCTTATCTGAAAAAAAAAAAAACTCATTTTCTCGTTATTTCAGTTACATTCATGGCAGACACATGTGATTGCTGTCTTTCAAAGGGAAAATGGACAGTTTGGGGGTTTGTAATTGTCCAGCTGGCTGACAGTGATTAAAACTGCAATGATGCATGCCTGTGATTCTTGAACAGAGTGTGTACTGTATCGGTGCGGAGGACCTCACTGATAGGCGTATCTAAATCTCTTGCCGTAGTGTAGTGTTTTATCTTTATCTTTGTAATGATGCAAGACAAAGCAACATATTGCCATCTTTTATCACACAATTTCTTGATTAATAGCAAAGCTTTGATGTTTAGAAGTGTTTTGGCTCTTGGCTCTCTTGCCACTCTCTAATTAGATTCATTAACAAAGTAACAGTCTAACAGGCATTTTGACAGCATGTGTGCGTGTGTGTGTGTGGGGGGGGGACACCTGCATTCACAGATATACAATCATATATAATAACGCACACACAGCAAACGTATACACATGCAAGGGAAGTGGTGGGAGGGGTTTGCAGATTTCAGTAATCTTCAAAAAGGCAATATCTTCTTTCTCTTCACTTAACCACATGCTGATAATTGCCACTGGGTGCTGATAACTATTCATGTTTATGTGATACTGACTGCATACTAATTGTGCAGGTGCAAGGATGGCCCTACAGTGAGAGAAACAGAGAGAGAGAGAGAGAGAGAGAGAGAGAGAGAGAGAGAGAGAGAGAGAGAGAGAGACACATCCAGCTCTACACCCACAGTTTAACAAACTTTCCTTGGCTTGTTAACCGTTTTACTAGAGAGAAACCCACAGAGTGAAGATGCACAAACAGGCAGGTTACAATGCCAAAGCTACGCTTCACTGGTGTTCAGTCTCAGTGCACTGTGAGCATCTGTGTGTGTGCTCGTTTGTGTGTGCATAAGTCTGTATGCGTCTGTGCATGCATGGGAAATGTGTTGTGCACAGTCTGTAAGTATAATGACAGTTTTGTTTTGGCTCTGTACTGTAGCCCATAGGATTTGAAATGAAACATTGACCATAGAATGTTAAAGTGCTGACTTTCAGCTGTCGCCATTCGAAAAACAGTGTAGGAAATGGTACGGACCTTTTTATACATACCCGAGGGTAACAATAGGGGCAACAAGTCTTGCACTGCTCGCCCTATATCAAATATCGATATTGGTTAACAACCAAAACACACTTGAAGCTGAAAGTCAGCACTACCCTCTGCTTTTTGCTGAAGTCAGACTGAGCTAACACAGTCACATAATACACAGTTAAATAATATACAAATACATTTCAGATTTCACTGTTTAATACAAATTACAGTAAAAGCTTCGGTCAGCCCAAACCATACTCCTTGTCTACTGTTAGTATGTTTAAAAATGCCATGAGTTTGATTTGACAACCTCTCACAAGATTATGGTCGGTGTGACCATCAGGAGTAGGGAAATGTTCCATATGCGGAAGTTGTGTCAGCAACTTTTATTGAATGTCCAAGTTGTTATGAAGTGTTGCGGTTGAATGGCCACCCTTCTCTATTGAGACCTGAACTGTGTGTATAAGTTTGCATCTCATGGGTCCACTGACATGATTTTATTGTACATACTGTATATTGTTATTAGACTGGGCGGTATTGCTGGATCACCCATCTGCAACAATAGTAGACACTCAGAGCGTGGTAGACGGTAGATGGGTCAACCAAACACAGGACTTTCACCTAGGAGACTGGTATTTTTGTCCTGTGAGAAACCATAAGTCAATGTTTTTTAAATACGGAAGTGAACTTTCTTAAGTAACATTCTTTTCCTTTTTCTCTAAACCAAATTTGTGAAAAAAGGTACTTTTATTTAAAATGTTTAAAAAAATACAATGCAGGTCGCCCTAATAGCTCAGTTGGTAGATGTATAGAGGTTTACTCCTTGACGCGGCGGGCCCGGGTTCAACTCCGACCTGCGGCCCTTTGCTGTGTGTCATTCCCCCCCTCTCTCTCCCCTTTCATTTATTCAGCTGTCCTGTCAATAAAGGCCTAAAAATGCCCCCCAAACAAATCTAAAATAAATTAAAAAAAAGCACAAACCACCAAACAAATACATGTAAAATACTATGGTAAGATTGCAGCTGCACAAATATTTTATTTTTTTATATTATTTTTGGGGCTTTTCTGCCTTTAATTCTTTGACAGGACAGCTAGGTGAGAAAGGGGGGAGAAAGGGGGAAGACATGCAGGACATTGTCACAGGTCAGATTCAAACCCTAGACCTCTGCGTCGAGACATAAACCTCTCCGTATATGTGCGCCTGCTCTACCACTGAACCAACCCGCCCACAGCTGCACGCATTTCTGTTAGGCACAGTGTCTTTATATTTTCATCAAGGTCAGAGAATTTCAAAATGAGCATGTGGCTTTAACATGAATAATGGCACATAATAAATGCTTTTCAAAGTTTAAGCATGTTTTTGGATTTACAACCCCAAATCAGAAAAAGTTGGGACAGTATGGAAAACACAAATAAAAAAATAAAGTAGTGATTTCTAAATGTACTTTGACTTGTATTTCATTGCAGACAATACAACAGCTCATGATTTTTTTTTTCTTTCAAAAAAACAAAATTATTTTGGTTCTTGCAACACATTTCAAAAAAAGTTGGAACAGTAAAGCATTTACCACTATGTAATGTTGCCATTCCTTTTCACAACACTTAAAAGATGTTTAGGGACTGAAGACACCAAGTGATGAAGTGTTTCAGGTGTAATTTTGTTCCATTCTTGCTGCAAACAAGTCTTAAGGTGGGCAACAGTACGGGGTCTTCGCTGTCGCATTTTGCGCTTCAAAATGTGCCACACATTCTCTATTGGAGACAGGTCAGGACTGCAGGCAGGCCAGTCAAGTACCCGTATCCTCTTCCTCCGCAGCCAGGACTGTGTAATGTGTGCAGAATGTAGTTTTGCATTATCTTGTTGAAATATGCATGGACGTCCCTGGAAAAGATGTCTTCTTGGAGGCAGCATATTGTGCTCCAAAATCTCTATGTACTTTTCAGCATTAATGGTGCCATCACAGAAGTGCAAGTTACCTTTGCCAATGGCACTGACACAACCCCATACCATGACAGACCCTGGCTTTTGGACTTGTTGCTGGTAACAGTCTGGATGATCCTTTTCTTCTTTGGTCCGGAGCACACGGTGTCCATTTCTCCCAAAAAATACCTGAAATACTGATTCATCTGACCACAGTACACGTTTCCACTGTGTGATGGTCCATCCCAGATGCCTCCGAGCCCAGAGAAGTCGACGGCGCTTCTGGACACTGTTAACATGGGGCTTCTTTTTGGCACAGTACAGGCTGGCATTTGTGGCTGTAACTACGTATTGTGGTACTTGACAAAGGTTTGCCAAAGTAGTCCTGATTATAGATGAATGACGATTCTTGATGCAGTGCCGCCTGAGGGATCGGAGATTACGGTTGTTCAGCTTAGGCTTGCGCCCTTGTCCTTTACGCACTGAAATTCCTCCACATTCCTTGAATCTTTTAATTATGTTATGCACTGTTGAAGGTGAAATAAGCAAATGTCTTCCTATCTTTCTTTGAGGAACATTGTTTTTAAACATTTCAATAATTTTCTCACGTATTTGTTGGCAAACTAGCGATCTTCTGCCCATCTTTGCTCCTAAAGGACTAGACCTTTCTTGGATACTGCTTTTGTACCAAATCATAATTACAATCACCTGTTGACATCACCTGTTTCAAATCACATCATTATTTAACCAATTTACCTGATTACTAGCCCTTAATTGCTCCTGTCCCAACCTTTTTTGGAATGTGTTGCAGGTCTGAATGACAGGAAAGGATGTATATTTACAAATTAAATTAAGTTGACCAGACAAAACATTAAATATTTTGTGTTCACATTGTCTGCAATGAAATACAAGTCAAAGTACATTTAGAAATCACTACTTTCTTTTTTTATTTGTGTTTTTCATACAGTCCCAACTTTTTCTGATTTGGGGTTGTAAAAATACATTGGGAATTTGTATAATTTAATGTAGTGATTAACAGCAGATGTACACTTTGCTAAAAAAGAAAGAAAAGAAAAGTGGCTTTTAACAGATCCCTTGTTTCCGTCACTCCCTTCCTTACTAATTACTAATTCAGCTTTGCCAATGGCTAGAGGCCTGTCTGTTGAAAACATACAAAGTCATTAAGCAGCATTAAAGCTCCTGAAACCACACTGGTACAATGGTTAGCTTTTATTCAATAAAGCCGTGGTAATTTATTCAAAGCTGGTACACTGTACTCTGTGTGAACACAAAAAACATCATCACTCTCTTTCTCTCTCTCTCTCTCTCTCTCTCTCTCTCTCTCTCTCTCACACACACACACACACACACACACACACACACACACACACACACACACACACACACACACACACACACACACACACACACACACACACACACTAAAAGACAGGCACAAACATGTTAAATGTTAAATATAAGGTACACGTGCACACAGAGACAATAAAGACACACATACAAAAGACAAATACCCAAAGAAAAGGACATCCACAGTGCACAAATGTGTTGATTCACAAATACAAACAAATACACAGATTCTAAAAAGTGCCCACTCACATAGACAGACAGGCAAACACACTCTTTTAGCTAGAGGCTATGTTACATATTCATTAATGCAGTATTATATGGCTGGCTGACATCTCTCTCTCTTGCCTGTAACTCTTTTCCTAAAAATAGAAAGGAGTTTTACTGTTCTCCCTGTGAAAGACAAACCTTGACATCTTAAAACTGTGTCTGTAATAGTGGGAAAATATATATGTATTGACACTGAAGTCGCAATTACTCCCAAACAAGCTCATTAGCCTCGAGCTTATGGTGCTCAGGTGTGATAGCAACTGAAATGTAAAGAAACCCACACATGTAAACATATATTTCTTCTAATGAAATCAGCATCAACGCTAGGGAATCCTTGCATGACACATGACAGAAGGCACATCAGCTATGTGAAAGTGAGATGTATTGCAGTAAAAATGCTTTGACATGTTATGAAGGTACACACGAGGAGAGGAAGAACACAAAAAACAAAACAAAATCTACGAGAGAATAAAAGAATGACACCAAGCTAAAGCTAACCCTCTAACAAACTAAAAGAAATATGAAATATGAAAAATATGACATTTAAAAGCATCCATTCTCCAATCCATCCATCTCCAATTTTCATTTCTGTCTGATGTCTTTGATAATGTGCCTGACGGACGACGTAATAAGCAAGCAAATGGAAGGAGAATTCATTCCCTCCAGCGTCATTATTGGGGTAGACGTATAGAGTGGCTGATAAAACACAGGTTGTCATGGAAAAATAGATGTAAACAAGAAAATTAGAAGCTGCTGTAATGTGGAAAGCCATATCAAGACAGAGAATGGTAGTAACAGGACAGAGAGGAACAAGCAGAAGAGTAAATAGGAAAAAATGTTAATATTGTTAATGAAAGATAAGATAAAAAGACTGACAGATCAAGATAGAGAAACAGAGCGATCATAGCTGTACTGCCGAGGCCAATTTCACATCTGACCTCACGCTGTCTACTCAGCCAATCACAGAGGAGAAAACCTGAGGTGACTCCATGACTTCACTTGAGAGTGTGTATGTGTCTGCACATGAGAGTAACATTTATTAATGTTGGTTGAGTTTGTAGTGTGTGACCACTGGGTTTATTGGCATTTCAAAAAACAGACAGAAGTGTGCAGTATATGTATATGTGTGTGTGTGTGTGTTTGTTGTCTTTACAAAAATATGATTAATCCTTCACACTGCCAATATATACACAGCTAGAGAATGAAGGACATGAAAAGACATTTTTTAGCATCACGCATTTAATGTATTCTTGTTTACTCTCAACTCTCTATATGCTTTTCCACTGCCAGGGGCATGGTTGGCCATTTTTGTGAAATTCCAACACGCAAAGGAACTGAAAGGAAATGAAATGCATTGGCCAGCCATGGACAGACCTATGGTGAGCACAGAGGAAGTGAGCGCCCAATGTGCCCTTTAATGTTTTTAATATTGAGTGTCTGCTTCTTTAAATTATTTTCCAGCAGACAATGAAAAGTGTGCTGCTGCCTCACAGTTGATGCAACTACATATACATATTTTATTTTGAATGGATTTGAATTCTGGGATTTATGTGTGTGTGTGTGTGTGTGTGTGTGTGTGTGTGTGTGCTCTTTGCTTTAATTCTTCAGAGAAAAGTAAAAAATAATATATTCTATCCTTATTTTATTATACCTATATTAAGAATATTCATTAGTTATAAAACAAATGGTACCAACCATTTTTGTTTGGCTGGGTGTGTGAAATTTAGATGAATATCCATCTCTCCACTGGATGCCACAACTTAACTACTGCAACAACTAAATGGCTGCATTCCCACATTTAGTCAGTGTATATAAACTCTGACCAAGCGTGTGATATCAGCCCCGAGTTTTAATGGTGTTTTATTGGTAATTCACAGCCTTTTTTGGTCAAAAACAGTTTCAAAACCTTTGCATTTAGTAGGTTTCATTAAAAATAAGACCATCAACAAGTCAAGTATCTATTTAGAAAACACTGTACATCTATAACGCTCTAACAGAAAGCAGAAATAGGCTTTGTGTCGCCATAATGCACCACAGTATAGTAAACACAGCTGTAACTAAGCTTACTTGCAAGATCTCTTCCTTCCATGTGCAGTTGGCTACGTGTAACCGCTTACAGATATGCATGAATAGCAAATATGCAAGTAGATGGTGTGTATCTAAATGATATCAATCATGTTCTTAAGCATGTTTAAGTTATGATAAAATGTGAATTTGGCAATCACACATTAATTATGTTAACGATGAGCATCTCTCTCACCGGCAGAGTGGGCAACAATTCTGTATCATTAAAATCTTCCTCATATAAACCCATTTTTTATACTACTTACAGTATGGCATGGCTGCCATTTCTTTTCCGTTAGATATTACCTTTATTTTGAATTATTAGTTACGGTACCTCTATAGTAGTTTGCATTGTCAGCGGCAGTGTCCCCCATTCTTGCACTGGATTCAAATGGCATACACATGCACAAGGTATTCACAGGGAACGAGAAATGTACGTACTGGACAAAGTTCGGAAGAAAAGACAGCACATGTGAACACTGCATGCAATTTGTGTGCATGTGCATACAGTACATGCATACTGTAGGTCATGGAATGACGTAAGTCGTTAAGAGCAGAACTGTCGGTCCTGGGCATTTTTGAAGAGCAGATATGTGTGACAAGTATAGCTTAAAGAAGACATCACATTTTTAGATACACAAGTTGCTCATATTCTTCTGTTTTTCTGACAGAGTAGCTGCACAAACTGCATTTCCTGTCCCCCAGGGATCCATAAATGTGTTATTTCGAACAAGCTTCTGGTACTTGTATTACTATGATGTTCTTAATGTTATCACCAGTAACAGCAGGTGATGCCACATCAACCAGAACTGAAATTCTAAGAATTCTATACTTTCAAAACCAATAGCATGGTGCTGTGTGTGTGAGTGAGCGAGTGAGTGAGCGAGCAAACGAGCGTGCGTGCGTGCATACCTGTAATCTTCCTGAGTGAACACCGGAATGACAGAGGGCTGGAGGACTGTGATCTCTACTAGAGTTGTGTTCGCTTTTACTGGCACACCATCATCAGAGGCCACCACCACCAGCTGTCAAACACACACACACACACACACACACACACACACACACACACACACACACACACACACACACACACACACACACACACACACACACACACACACACACACACACACACACACACACAGTGAAATAAAGACAGGGTCACAACATTCAGTAGATATCCACATGCTTGCCTCTGCAACATGGCCGCTAACATTGCAAAGCTATCAGTTCACACAGAGACAGCCGCAGAAATTGATGCAGCTAATGCATGACAGGCTGATAATAAACCAAAATAAATGTCTACATTTCTGTTGCTCGCATTCCAAAAGCACATTATTTGCATGAGAAATGCAGAACAGGATGATTGTGCATTTCTTCTTCATTTAATTGGGGGGTAACCAATGTTAACCAGACCCAAAGGATTCCTAATGAGGGCAAGACTTAGATATTAAAATAGATTAGCCAGGAAATTGTTACTGATACTGCATTGCCCTTCATTACATCCATACACTAACTCACATTGATAACTCTTTAACTGCTGGAAACATAAATGGTGTTGGAACATGTGGTTGTAGAGGGCCTTGCTCAATGGTACAATTAAAAAAATGTTTAACTGCACTGAATATTTTCTTATGTATGCCAAGTTGCTCCAAAAATGTTTTTTGAAAATACCTCAAGCTGTGGTGCCATTATGATGTGATGCAAGGGCAATTAGGTAGACATGTGCTTCATATCAATGAGATTGTCTAACTGTGTGTCTGTCCTTGTAAAATGTATACCTCAGACAGTGTTTATCTCAGTCATAATCCCAAAACTCTACACAGTGTTGGACTAATTCTTTTTGTTTGAGTTACTGGGAGCAAACAAGGTAGAATTAGTCCCATGAGAGACATCTTCAGAGGACGCTGAATCCTTGTTGTGTTAATTAAAGCCCAATGAAAAGATGAAAATTAGCATGGCCCAAAACCCCATTGAGGAGTGCAGCTGGGAAAAGGCAATTTTGGAACTAATAAGCTATTGCGGTAAACTTTGTACAGTGGATGGGGATTTATAAGAGTGCTCTGTACAAAGACACCTTTATGTACACAAATGCTACAAGCAAGCAAGTAAAATCTCAGATACAGATACATTTTTAATGACTCAATTCAGGCGATGCCGTCCCAATCCCAAAAAAAAACAGGGATGCTTCAGATATATCTTCTCCAGTAATGATTGGACTACAGCCTCGGTGCCAGTGTTTACAGTTTGAATGGATCAATTTGATTGATTGGTAATTACAATAAGTGATGCTGCATACTGTATTTACATTGTGATATACAGTAGACTCACTGCAGCATTGTTACATTGAATACATTGAATACATTACTGTTTGGTGGAAGATGCTATCTTTCTAGTGGGAGAATCTTTTACGGCTGTTTCACTCCATGGCAGATGTGCATGTTTTATAACGTCTATATTGCAAGTGTAAGATAAAAATAACATTGTTTTTGTGTGTTCCTGGTGCAAAGAAATTTACAAAGCTGCAATAGGTATCCAGTATCATGTAAATGCAACTGAGTCACAGGCACCTTTTACAGAATGCTGCATACAAACAACCTTTTGCTATGCATCTTTAATATAAAGCCATGTCTACGTGCGACGGTGCATGTCAATGAGTTGTCAGTAGTTCAATGAAAGAGTGACTTTCCCATCTTAGATTGTTGTAGATTTGGAAAGACTGATATTGCCATATGGCTAAAAAAGCCTAAATTATAAAAGTCACAAAAATAAGCATCATCTTGTGAAGCAGAATTCATTCTTATTTACTCCCCAGGAAATCTTCTCACAAGCCCTTACTGTAGATTCATCCCCTTATGGGTGTCCTGACTACTGGCATTCAATGAAGCCTACATTATAGATTACTGAGGAGCTGCAAGTCAAACTGTTTATGTGAAAACTTACACTGAACTTGAGGTTGGGCTTCTCGTTGAGGTTTACTCTGGTTACAACATGTCCCGTCTGTTCCTCTACATCAAATATGCTGGCAGAGTATGGATAAGCCTCCTGGTTCACTTTATAGCGCACTTGACCTGCTGGGGTACCCTGTGAAGAGAACAAGTACACTTAGGATGACAGATTTAGATTAATGTGGCTTTCAGATGAAATATCTCTTGCGCGGTCCCTGGAATGCTGCCACTCTTGCATACGTTTTGCAGTGTAGTATCAATTTAAAAGCATGGTGTGGTAATGACTGTTAATGTTTCTAATACTCAAAGCAATTAGTTTGGGCCTAAATGTCAAATAGTTTGTCTCTGTCCAAGTACTTATAAAGTAGTTAAGACATACATCACCCACTGGGATATATGAGGTCCACATTTAGGCATATTAATGATAATAAATTGACCTCTCAAGTGTTGTTGATAATGAGCGACTATCAACTGGTATGACTAATTTGACTCAAAATGTCAGTAAATACAAGCAATTCAATTAGTTTATACAATACAGTATTACAGATCACCAGCTCACAGTCATGACAACTTTGAATGCTTTATCTTGATTTAAATAAAAATCCTTTATAATCTTTTAGCATATTGTAATTCAAGTGGTCTGAGCTAAATCTAGCCTGTGATGGAAGACTTTGGCCAATCGCAGGTCATTTCAGAGAGAGAGAGAGAGAGAGAGCATTCCTATTGGCTGTTCTGTGCATGCATTGCCAGTGCGACAGTGAGGGCAGAGGGAGGGCTGCAGGAAGAGGTCTCACTCTACTTCAAATCCTGCTGTTTTTATGCTTTTTACCCACTGCAGCTTAAATGCTATGGGTCTGATATGTTCAACAATGGCTAAGCTACTATGTATAATGTAGTTGTCACCAGACCAGGGTGTCATGTTTACAAGACGGTTGCAACAACGCCACGTTGCCAATAAATAGAAAGATATCCAAGGTAAATAGAAAGGCTTCTAAGGTCATATTTCCATTAAAGGCTTTTATGCAACACCACTAAAATATTTAGTGTTGCAGTATCAGTATCATGTTACAGAAATCTCTGTATATGAATTACAAGGTCAACTGTCATTTCTTCTGAAATGAGCTACACTTTCTCAAAGCACTGCAGCTGTGAGCAGTACTTCAGAGGCGTCTGTAAGCTTTCATTAAATAAAGGCTTGTATAGTGAGTCAGCAAAACTTCACTGTGGAAATATTTTAGATAATTTGTACTTCAGAGGTAAATTGTGGGTCTGAAGGGTATAAGTGACAGTCACATCCAAATATATATATATACGGCTGTTAAGGTGCTTTTTAGTACCTTGGGTGGGCCTTTATAGCACACAGCCTTGACAGTATAATGTTACTTTTTGACCCAAGAGAGTCTAGCTTGATGGTTAGACCTCAAGTCTGAATCAATATAGCTGATGTAGGAAGACAGCAAGCACATTAGTCAAAGGAACATGGGGCTTTTAAAGAGGCTTAAGGGGGAAACATCACCAGTGTAGAAAATTTCCCACGGAGATGTTGGAGTGAGAAATAAGATCATGGCTTCTTGAGCAGTAGGGCAAAGTAAAGATAATTTTGTGTTTCTGGTCTTTTTTTTTCATAAATATTTATCCAGTGATTTACTATATTGTAAAATTGCAAATTTACGAGTCGGTTGTTTTCTCTTTCCGATAAAGACGAGTTGTTTTTCACAAAGCCACTGCATTTCAGATATGCATCTAAACAACAGCATTTTACAACCTTTTAAAATTGGAGTTAACTGCACCAGAATATCTAATGGCTCACAATGGAACTCTAAAGTGAGCTAGCCTTCATTTAACAGCGAGCAGAATACACCAGCCTACATTACAAAGATGTTTAGAGTTAAAAGCCCAATTGAGGTATCACTCAATGCAAGTGCTACGCTGGGGTTAAAGAAAGGAAAGAAAGAAAGAAAGAAGTGCAACACACACACACACACACACACACACACACACACACACACACACACACACACACACACACACACACACACACACACACACACACACACACACACACACACACACACACACACACACACACACACACACACACACACACACAGGAGACAAGCATCATTATCTTGCATCATTCCCATACACAATTTGAGGAACACACTGTGAAAAAAACAGTTTGATTGAATAGCAGCAGCTGGAAATGCCCACCGCAGGATCAGAGTCATTGGCCATCACTGTAGTTACGATGGTTCCCTTGACAGCATTAGGGGCAACCAGGCCTCGGTACACTGACTGCCTGAATATCGGGGAAAAGTCATTCATGTCCTGCAGAGAGATAAACACACACAGTATGGCGTTATGATTGTAAACATACAGTAAACCAAGCTGTTTCTGCTTTCCAGTAAGTGCCTAAAATTGTACACATTTTTAATACTAATGATATGCAAAATGACTTTGTAGGCTTTACGCTTTCACTTCCATTCTTAAAATGAACTAAATTCTCATTTTCACGTTCTCTCTGCAGTCCCCAACATTACTCACTAACACAGATTCACTTTTCATAGGTTTGGGAACATCTGGCCTCCACAAGGGAGAGAAAGCAACAGCTATTTACGTTAATCCAGTTAACATAACCCTTGAGCCCATAACCTCATGCTAATGTTAACGTATCAGTTATTTTAAAGTGTTGTTTTATTGTGGCTAGGATTTAGAAAAATGAATAAATGCAGTAGTGAGTAGAATAACTGGGACGGCCACAGCAGGTGTCAGCAGTACTATAAAACAGCAGCAAGTCTGAAAGTGAGGACACCACAACAAATTGTGTTTTGGATTTTCCCCACAGGCAAGATGGATGGCTCGCTGGATTTTAAAACTTGTTCCGCAGTTGTCAAATTTAGACACACAAGAAAAACAATAGGTAAATAGGTGTGAAAGGGACTAAAATGGGCAGCTATGTTGCTCAATGCTATAACTGTAACTCTAGTCTTAGATGTCAGAGCATCTTGATGAGAGATGAATGTACCATTACTTTTGCGCAAATGTAGTAAATGTATGCAAAAACACTGGTGTGGCCCCTGGATGTCAGTATAAACACACACCCACACACTCACCATGATTCTGACAGTGACAGAGGCTAGTCCAGGAGGCATGGTTCCCTCTGTGTCCATGGCCTCGACTATGAATGTATATGTGGGTTCAGAGCCAGTCAGAGCCTCGTAGTCGAAAACTTTAAGCACCGACAGCTCTCCTGTCACTTGGTCGATGTGGAATAGCCGAACGATCTCCTGGTTCGAGCCTTCAGTTCTGATTCGATATGTGAGGTTGGATCCGAGGTCAGCGTCTTTCGCCTGCAGAGAAAGAGAGAGTCATGGAAAGGGAAAGAAAGTAATATCACCTTTTGAATTTATGGCATGTTGAATTTTTTATATTTGCTAGAGGGACAAGCATCTACATGTGCTAGGGCGAGTAACAGAATGTAGTATTTTCATTAGTTATGTGTTGGGCTGGTATATCTGAAACGCCTGTGGTAGTGACTTTTATAGTCTAGCTGCTGGCCCGTACCTTATATTTCCTCCTGTACGTGTTTTACTGTGTAGCTAGAGGGAAAAGTTGCTGTTGTTTTATACATTCCACTCAGTGGGTCTTCAAATGTTGTCAAATTACAATTTGACTTTTTAAGACGTCTCTGATGCTGGCTGGAGTGCAAAAGGAAACCAATTTGGTCATTTCAAAGAAGACGTTGGTAAACAACTCCAAGTATGATACTGAGTATGAAATTATTACTTGAAGAGATAATAGATCGCTTTGGAAATTATTATTTTTTTAAAAGAATTGTGACCATGATGCATAATGAGTGGGACATTTTTTTGGCATTTCTGCACGGCATGGCCTGGACACTTTATTGGTTGCAAAAAGGGCTGATTTACACACTGGACCCTCACTATTTATAAGATATTACATTAGGCATTTTACCAGGAAAATATACCCTTTTCAATCTGAAATTATTACAAAACTTGCCAAATGATTGCCTTGTAGTTGCATGATTCCGCCAACAAGACAAGTTGCAGTTTAAAATCATGTCTTTCCATGCTGATATACTGTATGTAGTGAAGACTTTGAAGCAATTTAATAAAAAGGTATTAGTGTATTTTTTGGCTAAACATAGATGCTTCACACACATCTTCAACCCGTCAGCACAGAAGATCTATACAATCACCACCGTTTCAAGATTAGTGTCACCACCAATTCAGTATCAAATGTGAAATGTGATCACAATCTCCCCTTCTGTTCCTGAGTTATGGCGTTGAATAATGGCCAGAAAAGTGTTTTTGCAGAACATTATGATGTCACAGTGGAGTTGACGTTTGACCTTTTGGGAATAAAATGTCAGCACTTAATCATTTTATCCTATTAGACATTTGTGTTCACAAGAATGGGACGGATGGACAGACGGATGGACAACCCCAAAAACATAATGCCTTTTGGCCACGGCTGTCGCCGGCACAAAAGCATAATTAACGACTACATCAGTTGCAAATGGCCTAGTCTGGATCAACGACAATTCATTCACAAGACAATCCACGGAACATCCGTCGCCGAGGGATCTTTCACCTGATGTCCCTCGCCTTGCAAAACTCTGTTGGTTTCTGGTAACGTCAACAAACTTCGAGCTAGCAAGTTAGTCGCTGAAAATGGCAAGCTTTGAAGAAAATGTGGATTGTGCAACAAGGCAGGCATGCTTGGTTCTTTCAGGGAATGATTGTAAAGATTTACAAAGAATATGTTTACAGCATTTACTATCTAACTGGGACGTTTTGGGACCAATTGGCGGGTATTTGCTCCAGACAAAATACACACGGCGATACACTGGGAAGAGCAAATTATGTTTAACCATGTATCCAGCTAATTTAAATATCTCACCTTACTGTATTTTGTAAACTTTATTTAATATTGCATGTGGAGTTTTCTTTTGCGGCCAAGACGATTGTGATTGGTTCAAAGAAATGCAAAAAACCCAGTGTTTTCTCCTATCCAGGAGTGTAAGTGTGGAGGGGCCAGACCTTACTCCGCAGCGCTGTGGAGATAGGTCTGGTAAGCGGGACTACAAATGGCCCAATCCACTCACTCACTCACCTTTAACTGTAATATAACTGTATCTTTTGGGCTGTTCTCTGGTAGGCTGACATTGTAAGTCTGTTGGGTGAATATCGGGCTGTTGTCGTCTACATCCAGAACGGTGACGGACAGTGTTAATCTGGATCTCCGGGGATCCACTCCACCATCCCAGGCTTCAACGATCAGGAAGTAGTGACCTCTTACCTTAAAGATGACAGAGACTCACGGTCAAACATCAACACTACAGCTCCAAAAAATATTCATACAGTCATCTTTGCCCCCGTTGACTGCTTTCTATTATGCATGGCATTCAACAACTTTGAGGGTCATGTGAAATCTTAACATATCTAGCACTTCCGCTAACCTCTCTGTCCAGTGGCATCGTAGTTCTGATTGCTCCAGTGGCATTGATGGAAAACAGATTCTGGTGGTTGATGAGCCGATAATGGACCATACCACTCGTCCCCAGATCTGGGTCTGTAGCCTAAACACAGACGAAGAAATAACACAAAGCACACAAGCAATAAGAAATGAGGACTAAAGGTTTAAATATTCCGCTTTGCCTGCAATTCATCACACTACATTTGAAGCAAATCATCCTTTAAATTTAAAGTGAACTTCCTCTCAAATCAAGCTCAATGTGCATGTCAATAAAGTGGCATGAATTTCCCCTTGGGATCAATGAAGTATCTATCTATCTATATATCTATATATCTATCTGTGAATGTATACAAGTGGTAAAACACTAAGGGCCCTATTTTAACGATCTAAGCGCATGGCAAGTGCCTGGCGCAGGTGAGTTTAGGGTGCGTACAAATTCACTTTTGCTAGTTTAACGGCAGAAAAAAAGGGTCTGTGCGCCAGGCGCATGGTTCAAAAGGGTTGCACTTAGTGTCTTAATTAATCATAGGTGTGTTTTTGGCGTAACATGCAATAAACCAATCAGTGTCATCTCCCATTCCCTTTAAAAGCCAGATGCGTTTGTACCTTGGCGCATTGCTATTATGATGGCGGATTTGCTAAGCAGGAAGGAGAGATTTTCAGGAGAAGAAACTGATCAGCTCCTGCGTGAAGTGAAAGCGCCAGTAACCATAATAACATGTAATGTGCTGTTAAAATAACAATGAAATGTTGCGTTATTGACTTCAGACCAGGTTTTTGTTGGTCAATGGCGCGATCACTTCCCGCTGCCTCAAGATAGCAATACGCCAAGAATGCACCTGAACACACCTCCCTGTAAGACCAGCACGCCCATGGGCGCACAGGTGGGTGCAGGTGCATTTGCTATTTAAACGACGTGGGCGCTGGACGGGAAATTGACAACTTCGATTCGGGCTTTGCGTCAGGCTTTGCACTGCACAGCGCCGGGTGCAAGATAGGGCCCTTAACTTCTTTCAATCGTGTTAACATTTCCGAATGTTTTTCTTCCTCAGTAAAGAAAAATATATTTGCAAGTGTGTGAGTGAATGTGGGTGTCTGTGTGAGAGGGAGAGAAATACTGGGAAGTTAGTGGAGTATAATTATCAATGCAAATTCCCGCCTTACAGTTTCACTCAGGGAGCTTCTGTGAAATTGGTATGCATCCACAATTCATTTGTATTAGCTAAGACCTTTTGACTTCTTAACCCAACACCATTTTACACACTGTTTTCTTATTAACATTTCAGCACAGAGGGGCTGTAGTTGCATGCAAAAATGATGAGTTGATAGCTATTTTCTTTTTCTCTCTCTTCCTTCTATACTTCCTTCCTACCTTACTTCATGTAATTGCTCGTCTGTACATTTCACACAAAAACTTATTATTAGATAAAGTGACAAAGGCAGACCTTGGTGGTCTACTCTCTCTCTCTCTCTCTCTCTGTCTCTTTTTTTGTCCAGGGCAATTACATTTACTCTCCACTAGTAGCAAATGACATTCCAGAGTTACTGTAATGAGACAGGGGTTTCAATTTTCACTTGGGAAACAAGTAGCACTTCTTTCCTTTGTTGCACTTCTTTCATCAGGCCATCTTTCTGTATCCGTCGACTACAGTCAAACCCTGACTCTGTCTCCACATCATCTCTTTCAACTAGAAAATAAGGTGTTGAGAAGGTGACATATTGCTGGCCGGTGTTCCTTTCACCCTGTCTGAGTGTTCATCCTGTCCAATCAGCATTCTGATGGCATTGAAATAGATGAGAGCCGAGCAGAGGAGAGCAGAACAGAGGAAATGTTAACACAGTGTGTGTGTTTGTGTGTGCGGGGCTGAGGTTTGCTTACATTGCTTTCTGACTTTAAATGTCCCCAAAAGAAAAATATAATTCAGGGGTTAGCAGCAACTGTTATTAATAATTGCTTCACACCTCTTCTTATGGCTAACGCTAAGAAAACTGTGTGTGTTTAATGTTATCAGTCAGAGCTTGAGCCGTCAGGACTTTGCATAACAAAATTAGTCAAGAGGAGGATTATTTTGAAGTTGATTAAATGTTTAAAAAGAACATGGACTGCTTTATGATTAAGGATAATCCTTATGGTATTTGCATACATTATGTTACGCTAATTTTGTCATCAAAAATCATGGCGATAAATTCTCTTTGATGAAATATATTGCCATGACAATGATGTGACGTTAACAAGAATGTAGTGATCACTGAGGATAAAGACTAGGACACAGTTACGAAAAGCAAAAACACTGTGGAGCAGGCAGCTAGCGGATCAAGGAGAGATGCCTACGATTTGAGACAAAAATGAAATTGCCCTGAAACCATGCAGGAACTCATAGTGCACCTTTAAGTACAGCAGTGCTTTGAGCAGCAGTATGCTAACATACTGACAATGACAATGCTAACATTTCTCGCAGGTACTGTATAATGTTTACCATGTTAACCAACTTAGTTTAGCATGTTAGCATCCTGACCTTCGTCAATTAGCACTAAACACAAAGTACAGCTAAGGATGATGGGAATTAGTTTTGCAGGTATTTGATGCATTTTAACCAAAGTATTGGAAAAACATACATTTTCACCTGATGATGGCGCTAGAGGAAAAGTTAAGGGCTCACCAAAGTTATTAGGACCCATCCAATGGGGATTGTGAATGTTTGTTTAATTTCATGCCAATCTGTCCAATATGTGTCAAGATATTTCACTCCAAAGTGTCCAAAGTCCAAAGTGTATAAATTATAACTTAAGAAGCAGTGTCACAATTCTCAGTTTAATATGTTTATCTAACCCCCATTACACAATTCATATTTCATTTTATTTGCTCTACTGTGTCACTTCTTGCTGTTGCAGTGACCCATTTTTCCCCGTTTCCACAATTTTGGATCATTAAAGTTTCATCTTATCTCACACAGTGACTATTAGGATTAATAGAAATTAGGGTTCTGTCTTGCTAGTTTTATGCAGACAGCGAGAGAATAATGAAGTCCTCTCGGTGTGAATTGCATTCAGTGGTTCATTGATATCTGCGTGTAAAGCTGTATTGTAAATTTAATGGAGCATCCAGCTTTTGGATGATTATCTTGGGTTGTTTGGAGAAGGGGGAGAGAAATAATGGAACATGGACACTAAGAGAGAGAGAGAGAGAGAGAGAGAGAGAGAGAGAGAGAGAGAGAGAGAGAGAGAGGTTTCAGAAAGATAAATATATTTGGTGGCAAAAGAAACAGATGTAGATGTAAGCAGAATTGGATCTAATGTGTCTGTTCTTTTGTTTGTATTTCTGCAGTAACATCCATGCAAAGCAGCATTGTAACTAAATGATGTGTCCATCAGGGAGACGTTTTCCAGAGCATCCCAACGCGCACATCACGTTTCAGGGATAGTTTTTACCCCCAGGTAATAAGGCTACTGAATGATAGTACAACAGGAAGGAGGGCTGAGGTCTGAGCTTAGTTACTGTGTTCACTGTGCTATGATGTTTTTAAATGTTATTTATAATTGTTATTTATTGACTGGTGTTGAGAGCGCCAAGGCACATTGTATTTCATTGCTGTGGCACTCTGTACTAATATGCATATGACAATAAACTTGAACTTGAATCATCACTAAAGCAAAAGTTCGACATTTTGGGAAATACACGTCCTCACTTTACTTCTGTCTCAGTAAGTGTCAACTCAGATAAATCCCCCGTCATAATTAAAACCTGGATGTTGACGTGAATGCTGTTTACAAGTCGGGAAGTCGATAACGATAATATCTTTATGACATGAACGTGGCCTAAAGCTTACTATTTAAAATGTTTTATCAGCAATGAGCCACACTAGCAACCAAACTCCAGAAAGTTATTGGTCAGGGATATAAATAGTCTGACACATAACCCCCTTTAAATGGCCAGTTGTCATTTTCACACTTTATTTTTTTGTACAAATTAAACAAACAAGACAGAATGTGTTACTAAGTGAGCTTTGGGGGTGCTGTCTTGGACAAAGCCAGACTAGTTGTTTCCCCTTTTCCAGTCTTTATGCTAAGCTAAGCTAACGGACAGCTGGCTGAAGCCTTATACTTTGAAACAAACAGATAACACAGTGGTATCAATTTTCTCAACTACAATTACTCACGGCAACAAAGTGAATAAGCCGATTCTCCAAAATGTCCAACTAGTCTTTGAAGTGACACATTTTCAAGTTATCGTTGACAGTGAATACATCATTTAGAGTATTCAGGCCCCTTTTTACATGTGCTTTCACATGTGTTCCAAAGGCAAAAATAACTTATTAGCACACCCAAGTGTGCACAATGTCAGTTTCACATCATTTTCTGGAAGTTGAGTTTTGACATGAAAAGATTTAGCCCTGTGATGTCAGCCAACTGAAATCATTGAGGAAACTGGAATAAAGATAAATGGACAGCACCTTTCTCCTGCCTATGCAAGGGCAGATGTTTGATATTTGACAGGGAGACATTATTGTCCATAAAACCTTCCTTTAAACTGCCAACAGTAAAGTTGTCATAGAATTGCATTTTAGACACTGGATTAAATGCTCTAGATGGTGTGTTGGATTAATCGTCTTGATGTCTGCAGTTCCTGGAGTTGGGTACTGTGCATGTGTGTGTGACTGTCTCTCTATCCTTGCTCTTCTATACTTTCTCTTTCTCTTGTGTCTTAAATCCCTCCCTCGCTGTCTTTCTAACGGTTATCTCTGCATAATTACATTGCCAGTTAAAAGCCAGAGACACAATAGAATTAATGTCTGAGCTGCCTTACGTCTGCTGCTTTTCAACACACAAGTAGCTTAAAGCTTGAAATCTACACTCTGTCTCTACAATCGCTAGCTCTGCCTTTCGTGTTTGGGTGCTCATTTCTCTGTGTTTCCAATATCCCCTTTTTTTCCTTCTCCTGTTTTCATCACTTTCTCACCTCCATCTCTAATTTCATTCGTAGATACAGCATTAGATGTACCTGCAACTGAAACTAAATTACTGAGTTTTTCTTTTTATATCTGTCTTGGAGCACATATATTTGATGCACAGATACACCATAGTCAGGTATTATAACAGTGTGGGTGGGAGTCTTTTCTCAGTAAGTTACGCAAACAGACAAGCCATCACTCAAGTAGTCTCACTCCTACATTATGGGTTAGATTGCTTCTGTATTCGAGTCTCTGTTAGTTCTTCTTTTTAATTGTGTTTCCCATCAGGTCAATGTTATGCTCCACCTAACCTTCATTTCAACAGTGTAGTGTAGCATCACATAACTATAAATAAATACTTTTCTGCAAGAGGAACACATCTGTTCACATCCAAATGAGACATACATGTATCACCTATGGTATGACCTACGGTACGTATACTACAAATGTATTTGAACTTGATTTTCCATGTTGTGTTGGTATGGTTCAGAGCAGTGTTTTCCCCAACCTAGGGGTTGGGACCCTCAACGGGGGTGACAAGATAAATCTGAAAGTATGTGAGATGATAAACAGGATGGTTTCAAATGAAAAATATATTTCTGCTACACGAAATAGCATTTATTTTTAAGGACCTCCACTAATTTGTGCTTTTTTCTTATGATTTTACCTTCTCAATACCTCCAAACATTATGAAATCAAATCAAACAAGGAAAAAACATACTCTTTAGTTAAACTGGTCACAGTCAGACATATGTGACCATTGTTGAGGGATTGCAAGTAGAGATCTTCATTTTAAGCTGTCACAGTGCAAAAAGATTGGAAAAAATAAAGAGCCAGCTACTGTAAATGTCGATATGTTAATATACAGTGCAGACAAGAAAAACCCTGCATCCTTTTTGTTTTCTTGTTTTATTGTTGTTATTAGCATTAATGGTGGCTTTCTACGATTAACTAAATCTGAATGGATTCTTTGTTTGTTTGTTTCTAGTAAAATGCTGTTGTGGTAAATCAAAACATGCTTCACTACACTGTTATTATTTTAAAAGAGTATAAACGGTATGAAGAGAGATCGATATGGTCTACTTTCTGAGGTTTTTTTTCCTTTCAAAAATCCTAAATCAATTTAAAACCATTTACAAAGAAAAAAATGCACAACCAGTCTCAACACCTAGCCATTTTTGTGCAGCGTATTGCCACTTACCGTACATGTCGAGAGCAAACAACCATGCTGTACTGACAAGCAATCATGCCATAAACAGTGCCAACAGTCTACAATTTTTTTATTCCAGCTATCAACTGCAGCAGGCGATTTCACTGATTCATTCCATTATGGCTGAAGGTGTGCAAATCAGTGAAATCATCTGCTGTTGTGCTGGACTGGTAGAAAAGCTTGAATCTTTTTCAATGGCTGCCATGGACGGATAAATTGTAAACCAATGAAGAGGTACTTTGGGAGGCAGCTAACTTGATAAAAAAAATGTTTGATGTTGAACAGCATGTGCATGCAGAACGACGCCCTATGATGCAGCCTTGTCCGCGGTTTCTCCTGGGTATTATGAAAAATAATTACTGTTTAATGACTTCGGGAGTTTTTGCTTCTATATTGTCTGCCACTATTTCATACACATGAAGTGTTCACCTACTATAATCATTTCTGTGATGGTCTTATGACCTCTCTCTGAATTTGCCCAGTCTTTCCTTTTTTTAATGCATTTTTCACCTCTTTAAAACTGATGAAAGTCAGATTAAGAATGCAGCCTTACTCCCTAATCTCTGCCGTCTCCCCTCTTCTCTCTCACCCCTATTACCTCTCACCAGTGTCTTTCTCCCATTTCTCTCTGCCACCCATGCATGTCTCACTTCCTCCTCTCTTTCCATCTCTCCCTACCTCATCAGCATCAGCAAACCAAGGTCAGGTCCATTCTTTCTTCCAGAAATCTGTTAAATACCTACAGGTAGGGGACCTGGCTTGGAATGAGGCCCAGAGTCTTGCCTTGCACAGCCTGCTGAGGGATCACACCGTCTGTTTTGGTTTGGAAAAAATCCAAGGGTCCTTGAAAGGGAGGAAGTTCAGGACTGGAATACTTTCAAGTGCCCTCTCTGAAGATTATGGTGGGTTTTTGGATGTTGAATTTGGAACACATCCAAAAGTCTGGGCGAGAGTTAAAATTTGGAATGCTTGGAATGAAATGTCCAAGCTGGTTTACAAGTGTGGAATAGTGCCCAATTGTCCAAATAAGAAAAGAAAAAAAGGTATTGTGGCTTTTAACTTTTGGAACATAATAAACCTAAGACATGGGTGTACAAGGGCCATATATTTATCTCAGGAGAAGTCCTAGTGTTTAACCAAAGAAGCCTGATTAACATTTAGAACCTAGGACATTGATGACTAAGACATCCTGACTCTGGTGTATCAAGGCTATGAATTAAGTTTGGAGCAAATCTAAGCAAGTGTGCAACCGAGGGAGCATCTTTAAAGATCAGAGCCTATCAAAGTGTCAGATTTACCATGACCCCTGTCTGGGGAATACATGAGTTAGTTGTTAGGTCTGGAATGAGTCCAGTAGTCTTTGTGGAGCCGAGGGTGCTGATGCAGGTGGAACTGCATCCCTCCACAGAAGAGACATCATGTTACTTAAACGTGCTAGATTTAGATTAGTTCTTCTTACATTGTAGTAAAGTCATTGCAGACCTAGATTTATTTATTTTCAAAAAAAAACTTTCATTCACATTTGTCCTTGATTTACTGCTATTTCTACACAGAATAGGATTGAATAGTGGGTACTGAGATCATGGTAACCACAAGGATCTCTTGTCAAAATCTGCCCCCGTTTTCATGAAAAACTTCAAGAACACTACCACGCAACTGAAATGCTGAAAAAAAAAGTGCAAACTTTAAATGCTGTGATGATGTCAATATAAGTGACTCAACTTTTCAGCTGCACAATCAAAGTGAACGCACTTACGTTACATGCTAAAATGGCTGCTTACAGTGCAGAAAATGAAAAGAACAAAGGATCTAATGATTTGGTTAATTGCTGACATTTTGTTTCTTGCACCGTATACTTTTAAGAAAAAACAACATTGTTCTACTGAAAAGTAATATCAAAAAATGAGAATGAATACTTTTCATTAATAATTTGCAGTTAGTTGTTCAAAACGTTTCTTCAGCGACAAATTTCAGTTTTCCTGGGGACGAGGGAGTGATCCAGTTCCACTAAAATGTTATTTTACATATTCAACCCAAATAGACGCCGTCCTTAAGATACACCATTCTCTCAAATCATTGTATCTTTTCTAACTACAAATATGCACACACAGTCCTCCGAGTAGAATAACATAAAGTCCTAATTACAAAGCTACCAAGGTTTACAGAGTTATGTTAGTGATCTCTGGTCCCCTGTGTAAAGGATTATAAGAGCAGAATTTAATTACAGCCTCTGTGTGCTGCATGTGTGGTAAGAGGTCCTTATGTCAGAATTGCTCACAGTGTGACAGATGATCCGTGCCACAAGAACTAAAAGAGTTGTGTTATCCGTTTCAAACATGTAAATCTACAACACAAGAGAAATAACGGAGTAATCTCATTTACATGCTCTCCTGCGTAGATGCCTGGTCGGAAATTATTGATACAGTGAGGAAATTGTAATCTAAATTAGCATTTTAATTCATCAGCTATCATTATAACAAAGGATTACTGCGAGAAAAAGCCCATAAAAAGCTAACAGACAAAAACACAGTCATGAATGTGTGCATGGAAACATTAGCATACAAACATACGCTCTCATATAGACATGTGTAAATATATCCTACAGTGAGGACATCTAAATGTTTTTAAAAACATGTAGTGAGCAGTGAGGTGAGGTAGTAGGAGAGAGGAGGGTGTGTGTGTGTGTGTGAGTGTGTGTTCTAGTGTTTGTGTGTATGCTGCTCCTCTGTGCATGTTTTAGAGTGTGTGTTTGTGCGTCTTCCTACCTTGACCTGTCCAACGTAGGCTTGATCGTGCTCCTCGGTGACAGTGAGGTTCACTGGCAGTGAAGAATCGAACAGCGGGTCATTGTCATTAACATCTGTCACCACAATGTTCACCGTCGTAGTGGAGGTCTACACACACACACACACACACACACACACACACACACACACACACACACACACACACACACACACACACACACACACACACACACACACACACACACACACACACACACACACACACACACACACACACACACACACACACATTCGTGTTACTATTCTGGTCAGTTCAGACGACATCTGAAGCTGAATTTTGTATTCTATGCAACATGTTTGACTAGCGCCGGAAAGGCTTTTATGTTATGGATTATCACAGTACACAGGTTAAATCCATATTTAACATAGTCTATTCGTCCCTCTTACTAACAGCCCCCAGCTGCACTCTAATCATGGCTGTCCCATGTCTTTGTGCTTCTAACAACTGTTCGCCAATGGTCCACTTTGCACCTTCTCTTGTTAAAGCGGACATTTATGTTAGGATATGGATAATTAAGAAATACGTGTGAAAAAGAAGGGTAGCTAGGGGTAAAAAAAGACAACTTCAATCATATGGCATATGGAATTCATTGACAATCAATTGTTACAGTAAATGTCACCAGTTTTGTCAACTGTTTTGCAACCAACAGCAAAAGCATAAAAAATGTGCAGAGTAATGGCAGTGGACAGGTCAACACATTTCTTCATTTGAATTTCATGAGAGCAGGAGAGAGAGCGAGAGAGATCGATGATTTGACTTTTAAAGAAGGGAACTGGGAGGAGGTGGAAAATGAGGGAGAGCTTACTGATTCACAACAGTGGGATGAAAAGAGAAAAAGCAGCGTGTGTTTGGACTTTTGTGTGGGAGAGTGACAATCCCAGAGGTGACAACAGCAGGCTATTGAGGTTGGCTGGGCACACGGTAATGTAAGTAATTTGAGGTTAAGAGCTCATAGTTGACTAAACAGTTTATCCAAATGCCAGTATATGCAAAGTAGAATGTTCGGATATAATGAAAACAAAGGCTGTGAGCAGCGCTTGCAAACACAGACAGACAGACAGACAGACAGGCAGACAGACAGACGGACAGGCAGACGGACAGACAGACAGACAGACAGACAGACAGGCAGGCAGACAGACAGGCACACACACACACACACACACACACACACACACACACACACACACACACACACACACACACACACACACACACACACACACACACACACACACACACACACAAGAGAGAAAAGGAGACACACACACACACACACAAAGAGAGAGAAGGAGATGCAGTAAGCTCCATTTGCATCATGGGGGCTCTAAGCACATCATTTATGATAACCGCACATCTCACAGTTCTCATCATGCTGATAGCATGGCCACCTGCCAAAGTTTAACACCCACCCAAATATGGAGCCACCATATTCTAAAGGTTTCAGATGTATACCCTGCATGCATTGTACCTGGATTACTGTATTTTTCATATTACCAATATGACTAAAAGATGTGGAACTAATCACTCAATACATATTTTACATGTCCATGTGACTATTCAAAGTGCTAGCTGTTTAAGGTGGTAAAAGGTTACCAAACTGCTGTGCTTGCTTTGTGTTGTTGCAATTAAAAGACACACGTGACAATATTTTTCTCATGGCCTTCAAACACTGTGAAAATAAATAAAAAAATAGATGATCCTACTAAAAATGTATCCCTTGGTGACGCAGACCTTCATTGTCGAAAAAATATTAAAACATCACTAAGCCACATTGTTGCCCTGGGTGACATGTTCCCTCATTACGTTGGACACTGTACATTGGAGTTTTTTTGGAGTCAATCCAAGATACACGTACACCTTAACTGGATCTCACTTCACTTAAATTGCATCCCCGGTTCCTCCACTGCTTCCTTTCCTCACGTCTTAGTCCGTCCCACCGAAAAAGCACGGGAGAGACGGAGAAAATCACGGGAGGAGAGAGGAAACGAGGAAATGTGGTTTTAGAGGGATGAGACGTATTTTCCTCTGAAGCTGTATGGGCGGAGTCAGCAATGCGATGATTTGTCCAAAACACCAATGGTGGACACAATATGCACAGACAGATGGTTCATCCAATCACCTGCCAGGTATTTCTTGAAAGCCTGCCATTTCCCAAACTATTCATCTGGCATCAGCTGTTTCATTAATGCTTCACATTCACTGGCTACTTCTCTAGCTGTTTGGCTGCCAGCTGACTAGGGACGTCCAATCATATTGCTGCAGGTGTACCACAGCGCAGCCATTACAACCTGACACTCCACTGCATACAGTGCTTGTTGCCACAGCAGTCTAGCACGCACACATACATGTTTTTGTATTGCTGATTTAAAAGAAGTTTTAAATGAGAGGTGTCCGTAACTCAAATGCATTTAACCAAAGCTGAAAACAGTCCCCAACAAATGCACTGTTTTGTCTAGGCTACTTGCAATTGAGTATGTTTATTAAAAACAGTTGGGCCCAGGTGTTTTAGGAAATGAGTTAGATATAATGTATATGTAAATGTGTGACCCATTTTCAAATTGTTATATCTTCAGTAAGAATGAATGGGCTTACACATTGAGAAGTATTGTAAGAAGAGACTAGAAAATTGACAGTGTGCCTACTACTTGGTGCACATCCCAATATCACAGGCTAACAGTTTGACACAGCCTACAGCAAAGAGACTCTATGATAGGAGGAGGAGGAGTTTGTGTTTGGTTATTCAGAATTTTCGAGAAACTCTATTCAAACTTTAAAATGTTCCACATCTTTCACACATTCAGGGAAATATTCAACTTTCAAATCACATTAATACTTTTTACCTATTGCTGCTATTGCAGCACATCGGCACACTTAATAACACATTGTTGGTTTTTGGTCTTTTCATGGGATTTGTTCACATAAAAAAAAGAAAAAAGAAAAACACCGGCCTTATTCTCCATTTGAAAACAGCACAGTGTCCTCACCGAAGTTTAAGTTGCATCCTACAATGCACAGTGTCCTTACTAGGCAGCTTGGTTTACTGCACCAGCTTGTAGGACCCTCAATCTGTGGCAGTATGATGGATTCACTGGCCAAATAGCCAATTAGGCACTTTGTAGTCTGACACTCTCGCAACGGGGCGTTTAATAATAGGGGACACAGACATGTGTGTGTGTGTGTGTGTGTGTGCACGCATATGAAGACAACCCAAGGCCTTTACAGTGATGCTGATTAATGGTCCCGTATAAAGCTACTACACCCAAATCTTCTCTTCTCCTTTTTCTATTTCTTTCTTTCCTTGTCTTCCCTTCTGTCTCTCTGTGTAGCTCATCCCATTCCTCTCTCATACACCTTCTCACTCTCTCTCTTTTTTCTGCTCGTTCAAAACATAATGGAGTGTCAAGCAGAAAAATGTCCAAACTACTTTTAGCCATTTTCTGACTTAAAGACCTTTGGGGCACAAAGATAATACACTAATTGTCAAGGTTCAGGGAGCAATTGACTGTAGTATAAGTGTGCATGTCTGAGTGTGTATGTGTCAAGACTCCTTTTCAGAATTTCGTATGAACACACAGTACAATTGTTAAGGTAATAAGGGCCCCCTGAACACCTCCCACATCTCTCTTCCTTCCTCACTCTCTCTCATTTCCTCCCACTTGTTATTCTCTTGCATGCGAGGGTGTGCGTGAGAAAGAAGGTCAGAGTATTCAAATCAGTATTTTCTCTTCTCAAAGGGACCTTAAACTTTAGCTTTTGTGTAATTGACATGTGGGGTAGGCGAGTCAGTGAAGAGGAGGAGAGGAGACAAACTTATTTTAATGCTAGACTAACAGATGGATGATGAGGGGGAGAAGAGAAGCTAGAAAGGGAAATTGTTGAAAGCCAAAGGAGTAGAGAAAAAGGAAAGAGGTTTGACTTTCATGTGAGAGCATCTGTAGATTTGACTTTTAAAAAAGGAAAGCCGAGAAGAACACAAACAGAGAGCGATAGAGAGAGTGACTCTGATGACCTGCGATCAATTAGGTAAGTGCGAAAGTGAGGAAGGGCACACACTCCATCTTTACTAAACAGCTCTTGCCGCGAATACAATGTTTTTTTAACCATTTTTACATTCATGTTTATTCAGACTCCATTCACACTAAGCCATGTGTGAAAACATGCATAGGAACATCAAGTGCTCCATTTGCACTGAAATGCCAAAACAATTAAGAAGCCATTTCATTATATTCCTCTTATAGCTTTCAGTTGGAAAATAACACTTACTACAAAGTTTCTGCACTCTAGAATCGGATCATAAACTCTGACAAGAGTGAAAGAATAAGTCTACCTGGTGATACTCTGAGGACATACATGAAGTGTGCACAAGTGATTGCCAGTTTGCAGGACTTTTAGGTTCTTCCACAGTTGGCAAATAAGAAACTGCAGATCACACATCTGGTAAGACGTTGAGCAGTCATAGCCTAGTTACTCTGTCGAGTCCCTCAGCTGGTTAAACGTCTCCCATTCTGAACATTAAGCCTGTTTAACCTCCGACTGCAACCAGCATCACTGATGGGTGTGGTCATGCTTTGTGTTACACCTGTACATTTCTGCAGCATGCAAGGTGAGGATTTAAACCACTGGAGGTGAGCAAAAACATAATGTTCAGGGGGTGTAAAGTTACTCTTTCATGAAAAAAACATGTATTTTGTGATCAGATATACTGACATATAAAAATGTCGACGAAAGAAACAAAAACAAAACGCTGGCTAAGTGTGGACGGACAGCCAGCTCAGTGAGGACATAGTCTCGGTTGCCTTTCGTTGAGACACAGTGTGCTCCAATAACAATGACATGCTTTATACGTATAAAAAAAAAGATAGCAGTATCAGTGGCCAGTTGAAAAGTGTAAATCAGTGGATAAGTGTTTACTTGATGGAACACTTTCATGGTTTCATTTGACCGTAAAAGTTGTAAACAAACATTTGAAGGTCATATTTCCAAAAATTGCCTCAGACATCCCTCCTTTCACATACATGTAATGCCACAGCTGTTGTTTGTGGCATTTCACTGTGAGGGATTTAGTTTCCCTCCTGGCAGCCATTCGGTTTAATTCCATTGGGGATGTGAAGCAACTCAAGTAGAACCAGTTAATATCTGTGCGGTACAGCTCAGTTTCTTACCCCATCTGGGTGTCCGTCTGAGGCTGTGACCACCAGGGTATAATAATCCAGTGACTCCCTGTCCAGAGGCTTGTCCAGGACCAAATACCCTGCACTGGAGAAAGAACACACAGATGTTAACCAACTAGGTATGATCTTAAAATCAGAACAGGAAAATAAAAAAAACAGAGTACAATAAGAAAAAATACAAGAGGACCAAGGCCAAGAGGAGCAAACGCACCAGAAAAGAATACTGTGGTGTAGCATGAGTTGATTTCATACCCACGATACTGTTTCTGAGGTTCCCGTTCAAAAGTCGATTGCTTACCCTGTTGATCATTCTCTTGCTGATACTTCCAGCCATTTTAAAGTAGTTTATATGCTAACTCTCAATCATGGGAACAATGTGTTTTCTTAAAATGCTTGTTCCTCTTTATATACACCACATTGGAGATAACTCATCACACAACTGACAACACTAATAACCACTGCAAAAAAGCCTTAACACCCAGACGTGTATTTTTCATACCTATCACCTTACCCACAATGATGCTAAGAAATGGCTTCTTGGGCTGCTGTAGCTATAATGGCTAAGACAGTGATGTGTCATACAAAACAGTATTCGCTGGAAACAGTCTTTTTTTAAACCAAAATAAAGAAGTTATATGCAAAATACCTAAAAACTACAGTATGATCTTATGAGAATCTGAACATTAATTAATTACAATCAATTAAATAGAGACTTCATTATATTTTACTGGCCAATAGTGATTTATAAAAAAGGTCTTACATCATCAATACATGTTTATTGGTAAATAAGTATGTTTTTTGTAAATGCTTTTTTTTTTCATTAGTATGGTTCACTAGTCATATAATCTCAGACTCAAGTTATTTATTTAATACAATTCACCAATCAGAAATGTCCAAACAGAACTAAAAAGATAAAAGTCAGATTTAAGGGTAATCTACCCTAGAAGATCAACAGCTGCTTCAGTGCAGCCTGTCTAAGACTTCTGACCAATCAAAAACCAGCAGAAATCTTTGATGTTGGCCTTAATTGATTACACTTTTTATTTGCCAAGTGAAGATTTACATAATGATTGAAGTGTTTTTAATTCAAGCTACTTTCATGAATTAGAGACCATATGAAATGCTAATTTTCTCCAAATATTGACTCTCTCTCTGTCTGTGTGTGTGTGTGTGTGTGTGTGTGTGTGCAGATGCTAAGTGGTCTACAGAGGAAAGATGTGGAGTTTTTTTTATTTATAGATGATTCATGAAAAGCAAAGTCTGTGAGCGCACGTGCACACACATCTTGCTTTCTCATTTACACCACACATTTTGACACATTTTCTTCACACGCCTTTTGCTCTCAACCAGGATAATTCACATGTATTCATAAATGAATGGAGACGAACCTTCTCAAAGCTCATCACTTCCTTCCTGCACTGATGCTGGCGCTTTTATTTCTTTATCAAACTCATCTGAATCTTTTGACCATTAGTGTGTGTTCCATCAATGGCAGCCATCTTGGCAAAATGGGCATAGCGTATAGAATAGAGCATTTAACTGAGCCAAACTCGGCACAAAGGCAATTCAAAAAATCACTCAATCCTGTACCAATATGAGCTGCACGGCATGTTGCACTTGTGCGGTGGAAAAGAAAATCTTGGCTAGTCTTCATAGTGCCATAATGCACACAGCTAAGGCACAGACACATTTTGGCACATATCTGGAGATTTCACAATATCCAACAGAACCCTTCAGATACTTCTAGAATGCAGAAATGAAAGCACTTCTATTCATTTTACTTTGTTTATTGTCACTCTTGTTCATCGTTTCCCTCCCAGCTCTCTCTAACATTTGGTCCATCTTTTACTCTGTCCCTGCCCTCCTCTCTTATCTCCTACTCTCTTTCTCTCTCTCTCTCTTTTCTATCTATCCTGCTATCCTTCCAGCCTTATAATTCTACCCCTTCTTTTGCAGTCTTTCACCATACTCTCCTTTGTTTCTCTCGCGCCTCCTCCCTCTAGAAATGTAGATAGGATCTTTTCCCAGCATAAGAAATGCATTTTTAATGAGCAATAAATGAATAAATACAACAAAAGCCCTCAGAGTCAGTACGTGTGTGTATGTATGTGTGTGTGTGTGTGTGTGTGTGTGTGTGTATATGTGTGTGCGTGCACATGTGTGTGTGTGGATGTGTGTGTGTGTAGTGTGTATTGGTGTGTTAATGTGAAGCCCTCGGCAGAGCCAGTGATATCATTTAATCTGCTTTCAACACATGCACACACAGGCGTTTACTACATACTTGAGTATTGCCATGGTTGTACAGTATGCCCATACTACGATAGAGTACACATACCCAGAACAGAAAAAGGGTACTGCTTTAGTTTCTGAAAAAACTAACTTCAACAAGCTCCAGTTTTGCTCAAACATGATGGTGTGTGTGTGTGTGTGTGTGTGTGTGTGTGCGCTTACTCCTGCTGTAGTGCAAAATGTCCATGAAGGTCTCCGCTGTAGATTTTGTAGGTGATGGGATCCCTCTCCCGATCCACTGCCTTAAAAAGTGAAAATGACTTTAACAATAAAACATTTTACAGAATTAACAGTGCAAAGACATCCAGTTTAAAAACAATTTAAATGAACATAAGTGGACACGGGTGGTGTGGATGAGGGGGTAGCTATTGAGTTCATCTGTAAGTAGCTGTGGAGGTGACAACCTGTTGTATATAGAGTCGGAGTGTACCTGCAGATTAAGCAGTGTAGCTCCAGTTCTCATAGCTTCGCTGATCTCCAGGCTGTATTGTTGCCGTAGGAACCGTGGAGGGCTCTGGTTGTTTGGGGGCAAAACTTCAATATATACCGTAGTAATGGATGACCTAAGGAGAGAGAACGAGAAGGAGAGAACAGGGTAAGGCGGACAGGACAGAGAAAGAGATTACAAAGACAGATAGAGAAACAGCCTGTAAGAGAGAAGCACATAATATGTCATGTTGGAGAGGGATGAGAGAAGAGAAGAAGGAAGAGAAGAGCTGGAGGGCACCACAAGAGGATAGTGGGTAAAAACGCAGTGTCAGGAGGGTGAATGGTCTATTATTTAAGTTAAGAGTGGCTGGCCAGTGTTTGTTTCTTTGCACTTCATGCTGTGTTTAACTAATCGATAGGAGTGTGAAGGCAACAACAGTGTGAGTGGCAAAGAGACTAGACAGTGCTCCACTGCTGGGCTTAACGTTTCCTATGGTGCATTTTTGACAAACCTATCCTGATGCTTCAATGATTTATTCATATAGAGGCTAGTGCTGTTTTACTGAGAGAAAAACCTTAATCTTTATAGTAATTCATTTTAATAAATAGAGTGGCAGCAGTATTATTCCTTTAGAATCCCAACCGTTATTTATAGATGAGCCATGCACTAGAACACACAAACTTTTAAAATCACTTTTAGGCTGGCCACCGAACTTTGATACTTTTAGGCACCGACAGAATTGAAGAATAGTATTGAGTATCGAAAAATGCCATGTCATTCAATACCAAATTTCTATACATAAGGCGTAAGTGTCATCAGTGACAATGAGCCAATAAGCTTACAGCATGCTTGTACAAAGATCTAATAATGCTTGTGATTGGCTGTCTAATGTTACAAGTCGAAGAGGCATGCAGGAAAAACTACGTTACGCACAGAGACGGGGCTCACTTGTGTGTGTTGTAGTGTTTTGAGGGGCTTGACTACAGTTTAGGTCACATAGGTGTAAAGGAGCTGGAAAAAAAGATTAGATACGCAATGTGTAATGTTGTAATTTCTTTTTGTTAAAATGGATTTTATGAAATTGGTATCGAAAAAAAAGTATTGTTCAGGAACAGTATCACGATTGACGACTGGAGAAGAGGTTTTTCATGTTCTTAATTTGTGTTTTTAATAGCAAAAATAGCACTAAACCATACTCCAAACCAAAATTCAAAACAGAATATTAAACTGAGGCCAAATAACAGCAAACAAACAAAATCGCAACCTCACAGCAAGCTGCCAAGATTCCTCAAGCCTTCTTCTTCCTGAAGCCCTTTTTAACTCAGCCTCGCCCAATTAGAACCTACCACCTGCACAGGTGATTATAGGGTGAGCAACAGTAACACTTAAGTTTCTCAAAACATCATTACAATTGGATAGAACAGTTACTGCCGACAATACTATTTATACACATATGTGCACCCACTACAATAGGCACCCCAAATATTATAAATATGTCAGTTTATGCAGAACTATCTTACCTATTGTTCTTCACCTTAGGATTGCCCAGCCCCTCCCTTCAGAAGAGACCTAATGAGGCAAACCTGCACCCACTCTCCCTGATCACACTGGTAAGCAGCTGAGCCACCCCCGTATGAACCCATACAACCTGCCGAACAGGCCTATGTCAAGTAATAAAGTAACAAATACACTAAAACAGTAACCTACAACATTAGTGATATTAAGAATTAAGCCGACACAAAACAGTCTTCATTTTTGGGAACAGGGCCTAGTGAAAAGGGAGAAAATGTAGCCTTTTCACAAACAGATATTGAAGTATCGGTACCAATATTGGTATTGAAAATGTTTGAACGATACCCAGTCCTAATCATATTAGAATTAATTATATAAAAGGGGTTTGTACAGATGTCCACAACTGAATTCAAGAATTAATGCAGTGAATATAGAGATGACTATTAAGTAAAGTTGCAGAACAAGGATAAAAAAAATCAACTGTGGATGAGAAGTGGATTCAGAAATGTCTTGACAGGTAAGACAACTTGATTAAAATGTTTCAAAAGGGAATTTCAGAAAAAAAGGTTTCGTAAAAAGAACTGGAAATAGCCTTAAAAGTAAATCAAGGGAAAGAAAAAAAAGGCAATTACATTGAGTTTCTAATTAAGGAGGGGATGACACCAAGAGAAAATGTATTTGGACTATGAAATCTTAATTACAGTGTTTACTTCCACTCTGATAAATAGCTTTGGTTGTTCAATAAGCTGTATTCCCTGACATGTTTTAATCAGCAAAACACTTATTCCACAAACAGCATGTCACCATAATGACCTACAATTGACAGAGCTGTTTATTTCCAGCGCTGTAAATAGCTTGTGTGCTTGTGTCAGTTTTTCTTTCTTCAAATATTCGATTACCTGGCTCAAACTGTCTTGTGTAGAGGACTACAGCCCTATGGCAAATTGACTGCATTACATAATTGGGATATAACAACATACTAACTGCAAATTCAAACAAGACCCAACTGGAAACAGAGTTGGCATCTACTATACCATTTATTTGAGATAATTCAGTCATGTATTTTGATCCTTGACACCACCTTCCCAAAAGAACAAGATGCAAGAGAGCTGGGACTCTCAATAATGACTTCAAAATAAAACGCTCCACTGGCAGGGAACACAATTTGGTGTAGACAATATAACAGGATACTTTGTGGGGGAAAAAAGAATAAAAATGTCCTTGTATATTACACCATTCAGAATTTGCATTAATCAAAGGAAAGAGAACAAAATAAAAAGAAATAGAAATAAATGAATTGAGCATCTGTACCCCCATACCTATTAAGATAAGCCTCATACCTAAAAGGAAAATATATTTTGAACCTTTCTAAAGAGGTAAAGAACAAAACTACAATATATTATATTTAATATTCATATTATTACAGTATAGCTTTAAAGTCATAAGAATAGTCATATTCAACGCTGCATCAGTGTGCAATACACTGTCTATAGACTAGCAGCTTTCAAACTCTTTATAGAAGCTGTATGTTCAAATTGAGTTAAATGTTTAAGGTGTTTTAGAGGCATTAACAGCCATCACATGGGAATAGTCTAGGCTTATTTAGCCATATTTACTGAGAACATTTGAGGATCACCACTTGAATCTAAAATAATTGTTTGAGTTTGGACAGCGTTTGGCTGCACAGCATGAGTTTGCATTGACTGGCGCACCAGCGGGTCAGTGAGGTTTACGGGTTTAAATATATTGAATTATTTTCCTCCTGCCTTTTCAAAGGAAGTGTTGAGGCCTGATGTTGGCTCATATGAAAATAACAGTGGCTCACAGAACATAATCTGGCTGAAAAATGTCACATTAGGAAGAAATAGTGTACCACTCTTGTACCTTGATAGTAAAATTCCAATCTTACGTTTTGTCAAATTGGTCATTACCAACACTTTACTTTTTTGGTAAAAAGCCCAATCATTCCCATTTTCAGTTTTGCCCCCACATGATGTGAGTGATGTTTGGTTTTACTCAACCTGAATTTCAGGGTAAGGATTTAGTTTGTGTTCCTACTTGGCGAGAGTGCGGAGTGTCAGCAGGGAGAGAAGGGAGAGATTAACTCCACTCAAACTGAATAATCAACTGAAAAAGCCAAGGAACCTTGGGTCTAAACAACAGCCCACAAAATCAGTTTACATTCACAACAATAAATAAATAAATAGAGTAAAACCTGGAAAAAATGTAAGCTGACAGAGAGAGTGAAAACCAGTGTTGTATTAAAACAACTCACATGGCATTATTGATGAAAACCGATTGAGGGACTGGGGATTATTATATATTCAGTCGTGGTTTCTACTGTAGCTGCGGCTTATTTTTCTGTCTATCAATAGATGCAATTCCTCCTTCTAAAACTTCTTTCTTTCTTCTTTCTTATTTAATATTGACGATCAATTTCATAGCCATGGTTAAATATAACTGTTCCTACTTGTACAGTATACACACAAAGACAAATCCACACTAACCAAACAGACTTGCACATCAAATGCACAGTAAATTAGCTGAGTGGTTGGCAGGCCGAAGCCTAATGTTTCTGCTGTTAATAAAACCATTGCTTGTAATGGTCTCTCTGACAAGTGGCACTATTACTACTACTATTTATAATATTACTACTACTACTGCTATTAATCTGTTGACATACATTTTGCATCACATTTGGTCAAGTACTGTACATGTAATGAGTTATTTGGGGCTACAGCTGTATGACTTGGTGTTGACTCGGGGCTTCAGTGCCAAGCTTGTGATTAACTTGTGACCAGTGTTTTGCTATAATATTTTACCTAGTAACTCCATACAGCAATCTACTTTTTTGCAGAGTGAAGTGGCTCATGGCTGGAGGTATGGGGACGCAATCAGCCACTACCAATGGAGGAGGAGAAGTCTTCTTAGCTAGCGTGCCAACGTTAGCCACTAGTAGGGAGTGGACAATCAGGAATCACCTTTAGGGTTGGAGGTATGTAAACCCCGGGACTTCTGAAGTGCTGCAGCAGGCAGTCATCATGGCTAGTGATACAATAGCCGTTCATGGTCATAAAAAATAATAATTCGCGATAATAAGAAGTACAGTACCTCCAAACTGGCTGGCTGCTTGTTCAACCATTAGGTTTCATTTCCTGTTTTAACACAGGTGTCCTGTGGGTATGCATGGTTTTGAGTTGTTGGAGTTAAAAGGCACCTTTGACAGAGCTGGGCCAAGTAACAAAAGCAATGAAAGTGATATGAGTAATATGTATTGGGTAATTGAAGGAATTTCCCCAACACTGCTTGTGACTTGCAAATTAATGACTTCTATAATTTACTATAAACTTCTTTATCTTGGTCTCTATCTAGCTATTTATCTAACATCTTATCCTGTCTGATCTGTTCTCTCCTAACCCTACTGTTTGATGAAAGTATAAATGAGACCCTGGAGCATAAGCTGTTTTCAGTATTCTAGGGTGCATCTATCTAGGCCATGCAAAAGCAATTCTATACCATGTATCTCAAGGGTTCTTCAACAGTCCCAGCCCCCTAACATAGAGATGTAGTACTGACAAGCTGAGATCCAAAGTCATTAAAGAAATGCTCATGCCACTCATGTCTTGTTGGTGCTCGCCAGGAAGAGGACATATGGCTCATGTTGGGTCCTGATCCGTAGTTTTAACAAATCAGGTAGCAGAGATGGATATTGATTTGTTATGCCGGTTATGTTTTCAGCTGAGATAAACAGGGGGTCTGGGGAGATTTGAAGACAATCTGTGAGCCAATCACTGGAACCACCTCAATCTGCAGTGGTTCACATTCTGTATTGATTTGGCAACTACATAGCTGGGGCCAGCTGGGGAGACAATTCAATTACTGACAAACATTGTTGGAGAGAGAAATTTATTGGAATTGTGATGACTAAATCCTTATATTTTATCATTTTATTACAGATATAGGTAAGCAATGGTGATAATTAAAAAAGAAAGTATTTTTTGATTTTAAACTTTACTATCTATTTTGTGAAACTAGATCAATTTATTAATCACAGTGGATTGATTTAGTTTGGGTAAATCTGAGGAAAGTCAACTGTTTGTGCAAAAAGTAAATCTGTGTTGTTTTAGAAAAGCTGACTTTGAAATTTTGAGTGTTGACTTCTGAGTGTCTGAGATGCTGAGAGGTTTCAGAGTACTAATTATTAGTTTTCAATAGAGATGTCCCAGGGCTAATCTAAAGGATGGGTATCAAAATCAAAATGACATTTTGCCACCATCTGTAAAAAAAAAAAAAAAATGGGGTGGAGTTAGACAAAAGTAAGCTTATCAGACCTCTGTAGCCAGCTCCTCATCTCTGCTTGAAGCTAGCAACTCAAGGTTACATTAGCCGTTACTAACATAACATACCTGCAACCAGTCAAGTTGCATTGTGGGTAATGTAGGGGCCAGGTTTTGACAAGGACAAAGAACTGCAGCATTATTTCTTTTTTCAAACTGTCCATTAGTGAATCAGAAACTGGTATAGCAGTGCAAGGCAAAGGCCGTCTTTACAGTAATCAGTGTTCTTTTGTCAGCACAAGCTCTTTCAGATCAGCTTGGCATTTCAGGTCTTTAAATTTACATTTAGGCATGAACACTTTTATCTGGAGAGCAGCAAGATGTTTAGTGTGGAGTTAAAAAATGCTTACAGGGGGGGAACTGCTGATGGACACTGACATATGCAAAACGTTCAAACTAACTAGACTAACATGTAACCAGGTGCTAGGTGAGTTGATTCAATTTGATTCCATTTTTCATCAGGAGACTGATGAACAGAAATTTGCACCGTTGGCCGCTGACAGCTCAAATTAAACATCTAACTATTCAGTGACTTCCTGGATTGACCTGCTGAGCCTATATGAACCTATTAAACTAACTGCCTTTCACACAAGCCTACCTAACAAGCAATCAGCGCCAAACAACTAAAAATCTTTATTCAATAACCAAGTGTTTCTTTTGTTCTGTGCATCTTATTTAAAAAGCAGGAACTTGGGTTGTTTTTCCTGTCTGCAAGGACACCACAGACCTAATTTATCCTTTTGTTGAGACATTCCAGAGTGCAAAACACAAAGAGCTACACCCAAGTGTGCTGTGAGTATCAGCAAACCACAGGCTGTTGCTCACGCTGGCGCAGGAGCTCAGTTTGTCTGGCTCTTGTTTTCACTGATGCCAATTTCTCAAAGTTTTCCTTATGGTGTTTCCGTTAGATGATATGCAAGAAGACAAGAAAATGAAAAGGAGGGACAATGTGCACCAAATGGCGTTAGCTCCTTTGTTTTCTGCAACCTGAAAAAAAGCACATGGCCCTGTTCTCTGATGTTTCTTGAGTCACGTTGAGGCATGGTGCCATGAAAAATCTCTGCCACTGCAGCTGCTACATCAATCTATAGAGTAGTGTAGATTGACCACGTTCCAGTGGGTGAACTGTTCGATGGCTTGATTTGCTTCTCTTCGGAGGTATTGCACAGTAATAGCTTAAACTCAAATTTCACAATTTAACAGTTTTCTGCCAGAGTTTAGCTACCTAATCAATACACACAGAGTAAAAAAATATTGGGAGCAGCTGCATTTTCCGTGAAATAACCCAAGGTGGGGAATAGCTTCAATCTGTGTGTTTGCTGAAAGTTATGGCTCCTTATTGATTTAATCCATGAAGGAGAGATGAGGGGCAGGAGACGGGAAACAGGAGGCAGGAGAGAACAAAAAAAAAATCAAAAAATGTCACCTTATCAAGTCAGTCCTTATCCTTAAGAATGCAACAGGGCCAGAGTGTTACATTTTGTTTCTTTTACGGGCTGTGGCATTTATTCTAGATGCCATGTGTGCCTGCATTTGCTGAAATCCTCCATTTTCTGAAATGCAGTGTATTATTTTATAAAACAGGGTAACTAGTAGTCAGTCACCCTTTCATTACCTCTCGATCTGTCTTACTCTTCTCCCTTTCATTCTTTCCTTTTCACACTTATACTATCAATTTTCCTCCTTTGGACTCCTTGCAATTTTCCAGTATATACTAATATATATTTCTAAAAATGAAAAGTCTCACCTGAAAAGGGTGAACCGAGGGAAGAAAATGGCAGAGAAAGTTGGAGTGTCTGACAATGAGTGCGAAAGCTCTGGAAATCTGATGATCTTTGGAACCTCAGTTCCAAACAGAGGGTAAGACGGATAAAGCGGACAGAGAGAAGCCCTTACCTTCTCTGAGGTACAGGCCCGTTGTCCATGGCTTCTACAGTCAAAGCGTAGCTCCGCCCAACAGTGAGCTCAACACCTGGTGCCACTGTAACGACCCCAGTGCTGTGAACACAGTTCATCAATTAATGACATTAGTATTAGATGATTAAAAACACTAGCTTCATATTTACCGTACAGGCATGAGCAGAGGTGGAATGTAACTAAGTACATTTATTAAGGACTTACAATTCAAATGTGAGGTACTTGTACTTTACTGGAGTCGTTTCTTTTCATGCCACGTTCTACTTCTATTCCACTACATTTCAGAGAGTATTTTAGTATTGTACTTTTTACTCCACTACATTAATCTGACATTTTTAGTTACTAGTTACTTTACAAATTAAGATGTAGTTAATAAAATACGATTATTTATTATAAATTAAACTACCCAACAATAGAGCTCAACAGTCTCGCCCACAGCGGGTTCTGGAAGTAAAAATCCAATGCAATTTCTCCATCCGACAACTGGAGTATAAGCCATAAAATCGTACCTTTTACTCGTAACAGAGTATTTTTTACAGTGTGGTATTAGTAGTTTTACTAAAGTAAAGGATCTGAATACTTCTTCCACCACTGGACATGAGAGTGGTATCAATCTTCTCATCTAACTCTGCGAAAAAATCTTATTTCTCAAAATGTAAAACTATTCCTTTCACATTCAAATAAAAATCTAAATAATATCACCATGCAGGTGATATATTTACCTGTTGCCAATAAGAAAATGTCCCTGGTGGCCAGCTAAGATCCGATAGGTGACTTGACCATTGGGACCTGCATCAGAGTCGACTGCTGCCAGCTGGGAAGAGATACACAAACAAACACTCACCATCCATATGAAGCATTTAATAAAGTATGGTGCAAATACTACACACATACCACACATCAGAACCGTTATTAATACACAGTGTGTGTTTGACAGTGCGCACCTGCAACACAGTTTCTCCAGGCATCATGTCAGTAAACAGGTTGACATTATAAGACGCATTAGCAAAAGTCGGAGTGTTGTCGTTTGCATCCAACACAGTTATCGTCACTGTAACCGGAATGCTTTGCTGGACGCCGTCTGATGCCAAAAGCTGGAGAGACACACACAGAGAGAGAAAAAGAACAATGTACACTATATTATTCTTGACAAGAGCAAAAAAATAATATGATCCTTCTTTGAGAAAATGTTACGTTCAAGCTACAAAAAGGTAGGTGGGCGGACTGTGTACTCAATATGTCCTTGACATCTTGATAGTGTCTGTTTGTTTCCTTGTTTCTTTTGAGCTAGAAGTGTTCTGTGTTTTTTCAATCTAAATCCCTGTTTTGAGTTTATTTATATGCGTTTGTGGGTGCAATTGAAAACTCTTGAAACTTGTGAACAAATGTCCCGGCTGTCTCTCCCCGATATTTCAATTCACCTTAACAATTTCCTCTCAGTGATTGCTGTTCCCCACTGCCTTTAAGAAATACAAAGTCTTAAAAAGGCTTAGAATATGTATGAGACATAAAAAGAGCCATGAACAAACATTTTGTGTCCAATTAATCATAATGGCAATGTACTGTGCATTGTTATTAAAACAGTGCCTGTTGTCAATGTAAATCAGGGGCGGGGCTAGAAGAGGGCATGGGGTGGTCTAAGCAGATTTTCTATGCTGTATTCAGACAAAATAAGCAGGTCTTTTGCTGTGATGGTCTCCTCTGTCTGTCATTCAGCACACACACATTGTAATGCTCTTGTATGTTAAGAACAAATGAAATGAATCCATTTGAAATGTCCATTATGCATATCAAAGTGCATATCAACAGAAGCGACAGAAGCTTCTTCCCTGGTACCAATCTTCTCCGCAATCTCATCTGCCAAGAAGCTGATTGACTCCTTTAAATGAGAATCATCCTCCATGTCTCATAGCTCGCTCACTCTCCTCCTCAAGTTTAATTTCTCCTGCAAAGCTTTCATGATGATTACTGTACACATCTGCTTTTCAATCAATACACCAGGCCTTTTGCTTTTCCTGTCTTTAACTTCCAAATAGCTGCAAGCACACACAAGAACGCATTAACTCTTACAATATGCTGCACTCCCACCACACACGTGCACACACAATGCCAGCATTACCAGACTGCATCTTACAGATAACAGACTGCTGTACTGTACATCAAATGGCAAGGCAGAGAGTTGTGGGAGCAAAAGTAGCAATACCACAGTGTAGAATTATTCTGTTACACGTACAGTACAAAATAATGTACCACTGTTAATGATGCAGCCGGTAAAAGTATGGCTATTTTTAATTACTTTATATACTGCCAGGTAGCTTGTGAATTCCCACCTTGGATTCTGATGTGTAGTGAAGCACAGAAGAAGTATGAAGTAGCAGCAATCACTGTAACAAGCCTTGTTTTCTACATCTATTTCTGCACTAACCATTTATTGCTATGCTAAACAAATATATAGGAGCAGTGTTACAATATGAAACAAATCCATATTTAAACAGTGGTAGAGGTAAATGTCTATGAAAGGTTGTAATGCACTAATCTTCCCATCTTTGCCTCTTTTCTTCTATATCTGTCATTATTTGTGCTTCCGGTTTCCCCTCCCCATGGCCATGGTTCATTCTCTCAGTAACCTCCTGCTCTCTTAATACTAATCTCTCGTTCACCTGTGCAGCCATCTTTCTCGCTTCTCCCTTCCTTACTGGTAAAATTAGGGTTCAAATATTCCTGATTTCACTGAGCTACAGGTGCACACACCTACATATTCCTCTTCTCTTTCCTATCCATCTACCCCCCCCCCCCCCCCTTTCTGTCTTCTTTTCCTCTGGGCTTGTTTTTCATTTGTCACTCCTCTTATTTTGTCTCCCGTTTGCACTCCTTCACTAGATAAGACTCTGTTTTCAAGAAGGCCACTACGGTTTTATCACGGGTGTCTGATTGGAGGTTGGAGTTACTCAAATGCCTTCAGACCTGTCTCTCTCTCTCTCTCTCTCTCTCTCTCACACACATATTGTATATAATAATGCACACAAATGCAAAGGCTCTATAGTACCGTGAATGTATAGGAGTCTTGTGTCTCCCTATCCAGTGGCTGCACCAGGGTGAGATATCTTCTGATTCCAGTAGCAGACACAGAGAAAACATTAGAATAGCTGTCCAATGAGAACTGGAGCTGAGGGTCTCTGGTCTGTTGGAGAGAAAGAGAAATGTTTAGACAGTTTTCTTTTATAACCCAGGGAGATGCTGTTCGATGTCCGCCGTATTGCTAGCGGAGCACACAGAAAGCTGGTACACATTTACATGTGAGAGCTACCTAGTACACCCACAGCAATGAAATGATGGCTGAGCCCCTTAATTATTTAAATTAAACAAATACACTGATATATTAAGAGACTGAATACTTGATGCACGTACAGTGAATAATCAAAAGAGCAGATGACAAAAGTGAGAATTAATAATTAAATTAATATATTTTACAAATTAAAGGAAAACTGGAATAAATGGGAGGATAAACATAACACAGCTCAGAGCAAAGAAGTGCTTAGACAGGAGAATGTGAATGAAAAACATCTCCAAGGTTTACTTGACATAAAAATTCTCCTACGAGGTGTGTGTGTGTGTGTGTGTGTGTGTGTGTGTGTGTCTGTGTGTGTGTGTGTGTGTGTGTGTGTGTGTGTGTGTGTGTGTGTGTGATGTCAGTGATGGAGAGGCAATCCTCATCCAAGTCCTCCTCTGACATTATCCACACAGTCACCTCCTCTCTGTGTGTGTGTGTGAGTGTGTGTGTGTGTGTGTGTGTGTGTGTGAGAGAGAGTTTTCATTCCAGATAAGGCTGGCTCAGCAGGGAAGGGGGCTGATAATATTGTCGATGTAGCTGGTGTGGATATTGAGTCATAAATAAACACACACACACACACACACACACACACACACACACACACACACACACACACACACACACACACACACACACACACATAAATAAAAGTGATGGACGGCACATAAAAGCAATTAGGACTAATCATCATTGTTGGTACTTAATGCTGGAGGAAAGATCAGGGTTAGCAATATTTAAAGTAACTCAACATATATCACACACACAGTAACACACACACACACACACACACACACACACACACACACACACACACACACACACACACACACACACACACACACACACACACACACACACACACACACACACACACACACACACACACACACACACACAGAGTAACACACATTATTCCCTGCTGTGGGGGTATTTTAGAAAGCAATGAACCAATGCTTGTTTTTGTCAAAACGCCTATGCTACATCTTAAACAAACTAAGCTCTTGGGAATGCATCGGCGATAACAATGCAGCACTGTAAATTCTTACATTATCACTGAGAGGCAATTTAAGAGGGACATGGTTTTACTATCCAGATCCACATGGAAGTTAGATTAGGGCACTTCACACACTGCAAGCAAGGCACAAAATAGAGAGATTCAGTTGAAGAAAAAGAAGGGCTGGAATAGATGCCTCAATTGCTTGATCCTTCATTTCTGTACAGTACTTCCTGTACTCACCATGCTGCTGGTTTTGTTTACATGGTGATTTAACTGTGTTTAGAGAAAATAATTGGCTTGTTTCCTTTGTTTACACTCTTGAGTCCTGCAGTTTATATTACGACGGGTTAGGATAGTTCCAAAGTGCCAGAATATAAGGATATATCAGCACAGTATACAAGTAACACATGATTGTCAGGTAAACCCCTACCCCAAACAGCAATTGTACAATTATACTGTGGCTTAGCAATCATAACAAGGGCTGGCAGGCCTGTCTCCACATGGTGAGCGTGGTGATGTAGTAAGAGTACTACTGTAGTAAGAGATACTCCACACCTAAAGAGTTTGGAGGGTTGTGTCTTTTAAATCATTTATTTATTTATTTCACTTTCCAAAATCCAAAAACAAAAATAGGCAAAAGCAGAGAAATGGATAAAACAGTATGTTTGTCTGCTCTACCTTCAGCTGCAAATGTTAGCATGCTACGCTAACAGCTAGAGTTGGTATTTCAGCTGGCAAACTCGACAAGCCGCTGGCTAGAAATGAGAAGCCTGCCTTCGTCTACATCATTCCAAAATCAAGGACCAATTGTTTAAAAAAAAAAGTACTACGATTTTCGAGGATTAAATCTGTCAGCATTCTCACTGCTAACTGCATATGTGCCATGCGAGAGCTCGACAGGCGTATCAACAATAACTGGCGGTTGAGCACACAATTTCCACATGGCAAATCTTTACATGGCATGTGTCAAATGGCAAACTAAAGCAAATTAATAATACATTATCATTAACATAGGACAATAGGCATTAGAATTTAGAGCAAAATCAATTAGGGAACTATTTTTTCGTGTCAAACACTGTCCTTGTTAACACCAACCAGTTGAAGCTTCAGGGAACTCAAAAGCAAAAGGGGGTAAAGGCAGAATGAACGACCCCAGCTGATACCTACAGGCCTCCCATTGGCTGTCCGCTACATAAGAAGTAAATGTTATCATACAAGTAACTCCTCAGAGGTCTGGGGCTACGGCATAATACATGAATAGAAATGAATACAAATCTGTATAACGTTTTCATAAACACTCAAATTGAATGCATTTATATGCACAAAGGCTTTTTGATATATGTATATCAGTATATTAAAGCCATAAATGAATATTTTGCAAATTCAATTCTGCATTGTTCTCTGTATTTACAATCACATTTTTCTGAGTACGAAGTGCGATGATTTGTATATGTCAGAATATGGTTATTAATGGGCTTAGCATGCCTTCGGTCAATGACAGCTCGGTATGCTTTTAACCTCACCTCCTCCACATCGTTGTCCAGAGCTACGATGGTCAGCGGTGCAGACAGGCTGGCAGTGGTCGCTATGGTGGCTCCCACTGGTGAGGCCTCGCTGACGTAGCCATGGTAACTGGTCTCCAGGAAGTAGGGTGCCTGGTTGTTTTTATCCAGAACTTCTATTTGGAGATTAGCAAAAGCTGGCAAGGGGTGACCGTTGTCCTGCTCTGCCTAAAAGGGAAAGAGAAAACAACTGTTCACCCTCAGCCCAGTAATAATTACAGCCGCAATTTCCTACAGGTCGGCTGTGAACTGGCTGGTCCTCATGTAATATAAGTCCCCGCCAGAGTGACGTCCTTGTATTTTAAAGTGGATTGGAGTTTTATTCCGCATGAAGAGCTGCTTGTCCTACTTTATTTAAATTTTTTTTATATATATATATAATTAGCTCAGTGTGAAATTTGACTTTAATTTTGACTTTAAAGATTTAAGCCATCAGGAGAGCAAGACCCGATACAAGCCTCATCAAATGTTATTATATAATATCTGCTACAGGTAGGGACAGGTACATATTCTCATTTGAGCCACTTTTTTAACCTATATTTGTTTACATTTTAGCAAATTGGCACCCTTAAATGAATGCCATTCATTGTTTGCAACGTACCCATGGGTGTACAGGCAACAACACTGGATTAACTTAAGTCTTTTTTCTATGATTTCCAAGCTGATTTATGGATGTTTACTTGCAATAATGATATCTGTGGTAAGTGTATCTAACACTGAATTAGCTATATCAATGTGTGTTTCATGTCTATGTATTAAGATAGGCCTGAGTTACGAATCAAATTCACCTTACACAGTATCCTCAACTGTCCCACGCCCCCTTTGGGGAGGCTTCATGGCTTTATCTTTCCGTTGATTCCATATCGATTACAGATCACAGGCTATCCTGTGATTTCCCGATGGTGAAATGCCGTCCGGAATGATGAGTTAAATTATGGGGGAGCACAGTGGATATTTTATTCCCCACCTCCCCCTGTAAAGGTAATCCCGCCCCTATGGGGCTTAAGGAAGAATTCAGCTTCATTTAAAGTTTATTGAAATCTAAAACCCTTGTCTTCTCTTTTGTTTGCATTTTATTTCGATTCGCCATCATCATCTACGTCTCATTCTTGTTGCCGTTTTGCTGCCTCATATCTCTTCCTCACCTTCACCCCTCATTCATTAGATCATGCGGGTTCAAACAGTTTTACCATCCCAGGAGTACACCTACTGTAATACAGTGTCATCTTATAATACACAATATCTGTACACTCATTTACCCAAATCAATACACACCTTTAACTGCAGCAAAAACATCCAGAGGAGGAAAAATTGCATTTTCAATTTCAGTGGAGCTGAACCTGATGTATGCATGTTGGTGTAATTCTATTACCAGCCTAATTTAGACAAAAACACCTACACACAGCATGGGATAGTTCTAATGCTTCACAATTACTGGCACTTAATATGTTTAGGGGAGACTACTTTTAATTGACAGAAACCAGGAAGCGCTACATAAATAAATTGAGGACAAACAGTTAGTCTTTATCTAAGATTACAGATCAACAGCTTGATGGATGATTGAGGGTTAAATGCATTTAAAAAAAACACTGCACATTGAAAGGGGAGGGTGCTGTTTCCATAAGAAACACGCTGGGAGAAAATGAAGTTAAACCTCCCCTGCTTGCAGTTCCAGTGTTCCTCACCTTGATAACCAGATCAAATCTGCGGTAGAGTTCTCTATCGATGGGCTTTAGTAGCAGGAGCTCCGCTGTGGTTCTGTTCAAGCTGAAATATTCTGCATAGGACTCTGGTTTGCCTGAGAGAGAAACAGTAAGAACTGAGCAAAAGCAAAATACACAAAAAATAGGGTGCTGTGTGTGTCAGTATGAGACAGGGAGAAACATCAGTTATTGGTTTAAGAATCAATGTACGTTTGCCTGGTGGGTGTCTAGGGGAAGTATAAAAGGTACAGGGAAAGGGGAGATGGGTAGGGCAGGGACAGCACGATGGCTAATGCTCCCAGTTTTCTCATCTCTGCTCTCCACAGGTGGGAATGCACAAACATACATATATACGTGGTGCTTATGCTGCGTTGCTTAGTTGGGAAATCAGGTCCTGGTGAGAGGAGCAGCAACACAGGCACATGTGCACATATTTGTGGTTACGGGTGTTAGCGCGAGTGCCTATCTTCTTCTTAAGGTGTGTCCTTGTGTCCACAAATCAAGCAACTTTGCAACAGTCAGCTCTTTCAAAAACCTTTGTTGGCCACAGCAATTACCAACCACTGTTCATATATTGTCTTATGAAGGCCATGAGAGCTAAAACTAAACTGCTGTTAGTATTTTCTTTTCATTTTTAAAACGTAGATCGTGTAGGAACTGCAGACTTGCAACAGATTCTTCTGCCCTTTGTGAAACTGTCTCTCACTTACTCACACAGAGATTAGTTTCACTGGAGTCACGGAGTCTGGGAAATGTAATCAAGTCGGTGTCAAGTCAGTACATTTTAACCAACTATGCGGATCCTCACGACTTTTTTGTGGTTCTGCATTTCAAACAGTAATCCAGATGTCTTGCACTGAATGCGCACTGTTGCTGCTATAAATAACTTTAAACTAAAGGTACTTATGAAGCATTCATAGGCAGACAGTTCCATTGCTGTAATTATGGAAACAACAATTATTGTACATACACTATTCCTCTGCTGAGTTAATCCTGCATCTAAACATGTAAGCGCCCTCCTCAATAACCTTACAATCCTTTCCTTCAATTAACAATTAGGCCTGGGCTTAAAGAGCCCTGAGAACACACATCTGCATTGACAAGATTCTGTGAAGCCCTACTGTATGTAAACAGACATGCAGATGTGCTCTGAATTCCAATGTTATCTTTATTGCTGTAGGTGAATGGTCTGTTAAATGTTTTCTTGTTGTGTGACCATTCAGGACAACATTTGGGATTCTGCATTTGTTTTTTACATTCACATTCTAACATGTTACTCAGGGAGATTATGTATCTTTCTGTGCCAGCTAGTACCCTATATGAATAAAATAATCTATTATGGTATATTTGCAATTTTATATTGCAATTCAGTAAACGTTTTGGGAAAAGCAACTGAGAAACTGAAAGGGATATCAGTTTTTTGGCTAATGAAACAAATGAAATACTTTCAAATTAAGGTACATAATATATCCAATATTGCAACGACTACTGTATAATTGTCTAAATCTGTAGATGGCATACAAAGGTATACTGTCTCACTGTATATATTGCCTTATTGCTCAATGCTAGTGCCAACCAATCTAAACCCAACAAGATGTAATCTACCGATGAGGATGGAGTACAGAATCCCTGGCCTGTCAGAGGGAGGTTGGAGGTTTCTGTCTTGGTCCACAGCTTGAATGGGTGGAGTCACATTGACGGGATTCACCTTATTCTGGAAACAGAACCAAGGAGGGACTTCAAGTTGAATATTGAACAAACAAATAAACAATTTTAAAAATTGGCAAAACAAAGAGATTAGTATGAAATACATCAGAACTATAAAAATTAGTAAGTAATTGAGAACTTGCGCCACAGTGGCGTAACAACGTTTCTTACACTTTGTGTAGTTTCATTTTGAGAGTAAAAAAAGAAAGACAATGTGAAACAAAGAACGATTCAAACAAACAAACTTGAACATTTTCAACTTTTCACCAACAGTGCTAGCTTTAATTAAAAACAGCTACTGCTTAGAAACAACAACCAATAAAATGGGAAAGGTTATTAAAGATATATATTTCTTGGCAGTCTGTCCCACTCAGTTGTTCTAAGGTATAAAGAAAAGCTTTACCTAAGTTATTCATTTATGTAACAACAAGCTCTGAGCAAAGCGAAGAGAACGTTAAATAGGAGGAACAGGATAATCAATTGTTGGCAAAAACACACTGTTATATGTTAAATCCTATATAGAGCATGCATGCATTGCAAACATACAATTATGTGTATAAAAATATGTAGAAGTACACAAAATATCACATTCAATGAATTTGATCTATTTATACTGTGCATATGTATTGTCCTGCTCTGTACACACACACACACACACACACACACACACACACACACACACACACACTCACACACACACACACACACACACACACACACACACACACACACACACACACACACACACACACACACACACACACACACACACACACACACAATGAGTCTGCAGGTTTGGATCTCTATCTGTATGCTAGTGTGGACAGGCTATAATGTTGACTTATAATAGTGTAATATGCTGAGGTGTGGGTAATACGAAGAGCCCCATTAAATGTCTATAGGATAAAATCTACAATCACTAAAGCTATAAAATGTCACGCCAAACACACTGCACATATTCCCAAATGTGCATGAATGCACCAGCACACACCTACAGTATATACACACATATGCACTGTACAGGGCAGTGCGTTCATACACTTGCTATGGTACAATACTTTACCACCACACCTGATGTGCAGCACTTAAAATCTACTAGCCATCACAGTGCTATATCTCCTTGCCTGTCACTAAGAGAGGAGAGGTGGGGGACGCAGGCAGAAAAGAAGTTATGGCGAGTAATGAAGTGGAGTAAAAGAGGGTGTAAATATATGGAAGGGAGATTAATCCGCAACGAGTTGAGGGTAAACAGGGAGATGTAAATGCAGCAATGATGAAAAGGGGAGCCAGAGAAAGACAGCCAGATCTCTGAGAACACTGAGGTACTGATACTACAATTTGTGTTACTGACAATGACAATCATCTTACACACCACTTCACAAAGGATACTTCTACAATGTAGAAGTACAAAAGCCTCAGAAGTGACAGTGAGCAGTGAAAGAAAGATCCTGTGCTAAATGTGAGATGTAAGGAGTTCAACTCTTAAAAATGAGAGCATATGATTTCTAACATTAGACAGTCCTACAAAGTGTCACCCACCCTAAAAATTAAGAACACTGATATTGTGCAGGATACTATCAATATCATTGGTAATATCTGCGCTTTTAGACACACACTGACAGCCTTTTAGCACAGGAATTTCCCCAGCGTGGGATTGATAAAGTCTATCTTATCTTATCTTTTGAAGATGACTCAGCAGCAGTTCTTCTTTTTTCTAAGACCAAAAAAAAAATTCTTTAAGATGTGAAACGTTTAAGTACTGGTATGCAACAAGCTCAGCTTCAATACATTTACTTTAATAATGTCTGGGAAAAGGCAAATTCGACCCTTGAATGCCCAACATTTACCCACTCCAGAGTTTGACCTCCCTCATTCAGTTCCTCACTTCAGAATGCTAAAGAAATAACATTGTCTCATTTACACTTGTATCTATCAAAGGGCCCAACCTTTAGCTCTCTTCACACAGCCTTTTCAAGGCAGAAAAACAAAGGGGAATCACTGTGCAAAAGGGGCTTTTGTTTAACCAATACGTATTGCGCATGCTGACTCGCTAGTGTGGCTTACTTTAATTAGGGCTGCAAATAACGAATATTTTCATTATTGATTATACTGTAAAATGTCCAGAAATGATTAACAAAAACACCCTCACAATTTCTCAAAGCCCAAGTTTTTTTATATTCAAATGCCTTGTTTTGTCCAACCATCAGTTAAAAACAAAAGCTAAATTCTACTAAATTCACAAGCATAGACAACAAAATATTTGATAAGCTACAACCAGTGATTGTGTTCTGGAATCATAGCTTTTACCCGTTGGAGACTGAGGATATTTTCAGACACACTAAGTGAAGTCTTAGGTATGTAACAAGCAAAAACACTTTCATCTGATCCATTATTTTATACAATTGTTTTGCAATCTAAAAACTGCATGTCCTATTGTTTTGGGATCAAGAGTTGGCAGTGGAAGGGATAAAGTGATTGTTTAGTACATTATGAAAATTGATGCCAATTAGTTTTCTGTTGACTGACTAATTGATTCATCAACTACTCATTTCAACTCTAAAAGTTATTTTCATTGAACACTGCCTCGAGTGGGTACGTGAACTATGTGAGATAAGTTATCCGCAATTACCAACCTTAGGTTTAGTAAAACCAGATAACTCAAGGAGAGCCTGATAAAACTGAACTCACTCCATGATACATGTCCAAAATATGGGATCCCCCCAGCAAACACAAAACTGGGCCGGTCGTGTTCAAAGGTTCTTTACTACCTGGGCTTTAAAAGGCTTACTGTCAGAAACATGCAGGCAGGCAGAAAGAGCCAAGCGAACACTGCACAATCTGCGTGCAGAAAATCAGCAACAGGTATTAAACAGACATGAATGACTCAGCGACTACAACAACTAAGCAGCAGCACCTGGCAAATATGTGTGGGGGAAACTGCCTGTTATATGTACTGGGGAACTAATGAGCAAATGAGCAGCAGCTGTGCAGGCAGGTGGTTGATCCCGGGAGCAGTGAGGAAATCAATATGAGGAGGGGAAAATCCCTGAGGGCGTCTCGTGGTCAGGTGAGGCTTTGTGTCAACCGCTGAGCTATACAGGGGAGCTCGGCAAGGCTTTGTGGTGCAACGGCGACGCAGCACTTCCCCACACATAAAAAAATAAACAAATTTACACAATGCAGTGCGCCGCAGTGCTGCAAGGTTGTAGTCCATGTTTGAAAGCAGCTACAAAATAAAGTTAGAGCATATAGTGCCGTAGTCTTTGATGGTTTGTTTATCTCAATGTAACTCGTAGCCAATCAATTGGAAGTCTGACGTGATGACAAACTAAATGATTGGTCAGGTCTCCTCTATCGTAGTGTTCAATAATCTATTTTTCCCTTACAGCTTTTCCCCAGGCAGCAACATTTTTAAAGTGCATGTGTGAACATGGCCTGACAGCTAACTCCTCGGCATTAATGACCAGCATCTTGGTGTGTATGTGCGTAATGGGGAGAGAGACACAGACAGAGAATAGTTATGTTGGCTCAAAGGCTCTGAGGTTGTCATATTGTATCAGTCTGATTAGGACTCAAACTATTTCAGTGCCTTGAGTCTCCTCACTTCACCTCGCCATCTTTATTAAACCCAAGCAACAGCAGCTCTTTGCTGTCCTTTCCACTTGTTTCGTATTTTCACCCCTCTCATCACAATTTCCATCCAGCCATCAATCCATCCATCCTCTAGTCCTGCTATGTCCCCTGGCTTCCTCTTTTCCCTTCATCAACAGTTTAAGGGGAGCAAACCTGAACCCTGTGCGTAAACTACATTCAGTGCATTGGGGATCATTCAAGCAGAATGTATCTGAGTACTCACGTCGGATGGCTTCAAAGTCTAGTCTTAATCAATCAAATAGGGCCCCTGAGAGACAGCTGCTTTGAAAAGATAGAGGTGAATTCAGGCGGACCTAATGAGAGAGATCATGCTGTTGGCATAAACATGCCATAATTCAAATGACCTGAGTTTAGTTTAAGTTTATGATTGTTTTCTGCGGAGCAGTTAATGTATCCCCTTGGTTTATCTATATGTGGTTCTCCTGTTCATCTGTTGAGCTAATGTGGATATTGCTGCTTATGCTGGCTCTTTGACATTTAATAGCAATCAAATTGCTGCTACCTCCTCTGGAACTGAAATGTGTGCAGACCAACTAACACACAGCAGTAAAGGTGTCATTGAGATGGAGATGCCAATTATTGCTTCTGTACTATGTTTCAAGAGTTGTAAAATCCATCCTAAGGGTTGAAACCCCATTGCATTGTATGTATGTTGTCAAATTATTTTCTTTTACTAAAAGAGCAGCTATTCACAGCAGACATTTTGACTTGTCATAGCAGGAGATGAATAGGTGTACCTAATAACATTGACGCTGGCTTGGTCAACGATAAATTAAGCCATGCCAGAGAGCCGGCGTGTACAATGCAAAGGCACTGGAACTGTCAACACTACATGGGATGCAGCCATCATTCATTTGATCAAATACGCTTGTGCTTTTCTTGTTATGACATGTCAAAATGTCTGTGATCCCTTACTATGAGCTTTAATCTGACATCTGTAAAGGCCCCACCTCCTGTAGCGAACAAGGATCACAGTCTCATTCAAAGAGTGAAAATAGAAAGGGTAAGCAAAACAACAGTTTGTCTGAATGATTTCATTTTTTCTTTACTGCAGTGATGATGTTGCAAGATTATAAATACTGGAATCAGTGAAGTATCTGGAGTCAGCAGCAGTTGTGTATAGGGAGCATATTGACATGTGAGAAACAATCTTTGTGTTTGAAGCAACATGTTTTAGACATGTTTCATTATCTATACTGTGATTGCTATTGCCACTGTTCATAACACCCCAACCGGCACGTCAGACACCACCTACCAAGAGCCTGGGTCTGTCCCCCCCCCCCCCACTACCTCTCCATCGTAAACCCTGTCCTTGTCTGTGCACACTTGCTGCTCCTCAAAACCTCAAGTTGATTTACTCCTGTTGTTCCTCGCTGTGTCTCTCTTGGCTTGGAGAAAAGTGTGTGTCTGTGTGTGAGTGAGGAGAGATACGAAGAGGTTTGAAGGCAGAGAACGAGTTCCCTCAGTGTGTCTGGAGTAATGTAAGCGTGTGTGTGTATGTGTGTGTGTGTGTGTGTGTGTGTGTGTGTGTGCGTGCGTGCGTGCGTGCGTGCGTGCGTGCGTGCGTTTGTGACAAAGATCTTAACAAAAAGATGAAGTAGACAATGTCCAGTGAGGCATGACTGCTCTACTGGCTTGACACTGTAATGTGTGTGTAGGTTGAAAGATTGGGGGGGCGCACTGCTAGCTTGTCAAGGTGTGTGGGGTAAGGGATGAATGCTCTGCTGACTTGTCAGAGTTGAGGATTTTGCCTGCAGCAACTTTGTCTCATTTACAAAGTGGCATTGTAAGTCGCTCTGGATAACAGCATCAGCTAAATGCCCGAGATACAAATGCAAAATGATGTGTACAGCTGTGTTAGCATAAATGCATACCACGGTGTTGCAGACTCACTTTTAAATAACACTTGTTCATATATACAGATTTACAGTACAATGAACGTGAGAAACAACATAGACTAACTTTGACTTTTTGTGCAAAACAGTCTCCTAGGGTCATTGAATGCAGTAGTTTTCCTTCTCAATTACAGAGCTGTCCAAAATAATTTTGTGACCCATTTTAATATGGACATTTAAGTTACATTATCATATATAGGTCTTTTTCAGGAGGACATTAACACCTGGTATAGTCTTAAAAGTAACTAACAAACAAAAAACACAACCCTTTTCCTTAAGTAAATATAGTTATATAATCTACTCAATAATAATGAAGTATTTTTTACAACTCTACAGGCATATATTGCATATTGTTTTGACCACATGGATGATCCGCAACAGGCTTTGTTCTCATTACCCAATAACTAGTGTGCGAAGACAAGTTTTAAATGTCAAGTTGAATAAATAAATGTTTCATATTTTCACCTTAACTGCAGGCGTCATACACACAAGTTTACCATGTCTGAAAGTTCAGAGGTTTGAAAAAGCAAACGTCCACGGCCAAACAGCACACAGTCTATCAATATAAAGTTGGCTAATTTCTCTAAGTTTCTAAACCATTTGTAACCCGCTAAACAAAATGTATTTCATTGAATTTCAAAGGGCAGACAAATTATTTGATCATTAATGTGTAATATTACTAAAGTCAGTAGATACACGGGAGCAGCATCAGTTCTTGATGGTGTTGGAATTTGTTAAATATGGGTAAGTATAAATAGGCAGAAAACATACAAATGTGTGAGCATGAGCTCCAAGAGATCAGCTCTCACTATTAACCTTAATTTAAGCATATAATGGTAAAGACGTCACAAAAGTGCACTAAACACACCCACACACACACTAACATTGTCTGCTGATGGTAATAACAAACACAGCGATGCACCCTATAACACAGGCACACATAGAAACGCGCCCTCTGCAGCATACACGCAAATACAATGCGGCATATAATACAGGTACTGTATATAACAGGCACACACTTACCGGCTGTGTCAGCTCCAGTACATTAGCCCTATACGTGATGGGATTACAGTCACGGGTGTTTCCCACAAGCGCACATGGTAGGAACATGGGACCCAAGTCATCACCATCCAGCACATCCACAGTTAGAGTGGTGGTGGCCGTACGGCGCTCACTGGGATAGGGGGCTCGGTCCTAGACAGTAAGAGAGAAAGCACATATCTTTAACTTTTGGATGATACCGTACTTCCTTTCTTAGATATTTGCTTATCTTTATCTTCATGTCTAGAATAGAAAATGATCACAACGTAGTGCTACTGAATATTTTCCGAAAATCAAATCAACAAAGCTGCAGGGAACTCTCATTGCCTTCAAAGGCTGGTGTCTACATGACTTAGCATCTTCATGTCAATTTATCCCTAATCAAGGGCAAATAAACAGACTTCCAATGCGTCCAGCGCAGGCTCCCTGGGCATGTTTGTGCCACCAAGGTATATAATGTATTTCATTAACAATGTTTTATGAAAGTTATGAAAGTTAATAGAGAGTACAAACAAAGTTCCTTGATCATAATCATTACAAATTCATGGAAATACATTCAATTATAAAATTGTGATTGGCATGAGCTACATTTGTACAAGTATAACAGGCATTCAATCAACAGATTCAATAAGATCACATAGAGTATAAAGTTTAAATTACAAATTAAAGAGTGCAACATTGCAGTGCTCCCACTCCCATCTATCCCCGTTAAATACGTTGCCAAAGAACATTGAAAAAATTAAACTTAACAAATAATGTTCAACACCTTCCAGGCTTCTTAAAGGACATTAATTCGATAAGACAGACATGCAGGGAAAAACTGGTACCTAATAAATGGTGCTACCTCTTTTTTGCAGAAACATTCAAGTAGATTAGGCATTTGAGCAATAGATTAAATAAATACAAGTATCTGAATAATTAATCCGATAACAAAGATTGACAATTGTGAAACTCGGGATTCACTGAATGATAATAATTAGTTTAGACCAAACATGCAGGGCAGACAAAGTACATTTCTTTATACAGTACCTTTACTTCATACAGTACAGTTTTCATGATATCTATAATAGAGCAAATTACCAATAAGTAGTAGTAGAGTAATGATTTAATAATTGACATTCGCAGTACATTTATTTATATAGTCAGCACACAAATTTTTCAAGTCTTGAATACGGATGCTTGTATTGTGTAAGCCTTGAACTTTGACATTTAAAAAGAAATGTATTAACGGGTATTCATACAAAACGCAGCAAGCTCTTGAATGTTATCTGAATGAATGGTACACCAGGTGGCACATTTTATTCAGAATATTTATTTATTTTACAAATTCCTAGTAATACATCCACTCTGGCCTTGAGTTGAGAGGCACCTGATTCAGCTGCATTCTGCTAGAAGACGCATTGGGAACCCTGACGCTCATAATAACAGCCTACATTACAATGGAAATGTTTTCTATTGTGTAAAAGGTCTCAGGCCTTTAAAAAAAAACATACACTACAATGTATGACATTGATGCATACAAAATGAAAAATGGATGTGCTTACACACAGTTTGAAGTTTTTATTCAGAAGAGGACCTGCAGGACCTGAAATAATTTGATTTTAGTGAGGCCCTCGTAAAATATCAATGCAACTAGAAACACTTGTCAGACACTAAAAGTAATGCTATTCACAATCACAACTTTTTATTTCTGCTCAGGCATTAATGCGCAATCACTCTTTTGAGCACACATTTCTAATTCCGTGTCTGATGATCCGTTGATCAGCTGTTGGTGAAGTATATGCCATACAATTACATAGAAGGTGGCTGCTCAGCAAATCACAGGAACCACTGCCTATTCATCTGAATGTTCAATACAACTTCTGTTATCAGTTTTTATTTCAAGATAATTGAGATACACAAACCATTTTTTTTAAATTGTTTTGTAAAGCAAAAAATAAGCCAAATCAGAGAATCTACAGGAAACTCAAAACGCTCGGCAACTGAATAATCAATGCAACCATGACATGACCACCCTTTACTTGGGGAAAAATAAACCTCTAAAGATAACATCTGCTATTTCAAGTTTGTGCAAGTCATCTACAGCCAATCCCCATCTACTTCACCTTCTATGTCTTCTTATAAGGCAGCAGACTGTTTTGTCATTAAACTCTTTTTGTGTAACTGGAATATTGGCCAAAGAAGATAAGAAGCATTAAACCTTAGTTAAGTTTTGTTTGAGTTGTTGTTTGACTGTTTAGACTAACTATAACACCTGAATTGAGTGTTTCTCTATCACTGCATTATGCTATGCTCTCCTTAGTGTCAATCATCTGACAGTGAAAGGAAGAAATGGAGGTCTCGGCCAGGAAATAATATTTTCAAAACATGGTGCCTCGCACACTTTATTGTGAGATCCATGTTTCCGTGGGACGTCTTTCATAACGAGGCCAGCAGTTAATTTCAAACGATTGACACCATAAAGAATCTAATTATATACTGCATGCATTTCAAAATGACTGGGGGGATGTAAACTAGACAATGATTAGAGCCTACACAGTACTGTAAATAACACTGGTATGGTATTTGTATTCACTTATTCAGTATGGTTCAATTAGAAGAAAATGTGAAATGATGAGGCTGTGGAATCGTTTGCTTAATAGGTCAGAAAACAGGATTAATAAAAAGGTGTTTCTTTGGGCTGAAGCATTCAACTTTCTGTGGACTACTGAGATTTGTGCTGTAGTTGGTACATTTAAAAACATCCAAGAAGATAAAAGGTTGTGTGAACTGTGGGAATTAGGAGAAGTCGAGAATGATTTTTTGTATTTTGTATTGTCCTTACTATTATGAGTTTAGAGCACTTAAAATTAAATGTCTGTTCAAAATCCTGAACTGTTTTTGGTGTACTGATGACGACAAAATGGAGTGGTTGTTTAAATTTAACGGACATAAGTTGGCGACCTTTGTCTCTAAAGCATGGGGAAAACAACAAGAAGGTCTATTTGTTTAATATAAATAATTTTTGTTGCTATTTTGGGATCTGGTCCCTCGCTGTAAATAATGGTGTCTTGTAAAACTATGGGGGCTGGGCATATTTTCTTTTATGCATGACAATAATACAATATTATTTATTTATTCAAGATTTAAATGATTTCATGTTGTCTGTCACTGAAGCTATCAGAAACAAATCATAAACTTATCACTCTTTTTTCCCAGAGAAGTACAATTGTTCAGACATATTATTTGACTTGAGTGAATAGTTTGACATGAAATACACATATACTCACTTTCCTGCTAAGAATGAGATAAGTATATTGATCCCACTCTCCCAGCTGTGTGTTAGATGTGAAGCTACAGCCAGGACACAGTTAGGTTATCTTAGCATAACGACTGGGAACAGCTAGCTTAGGAACTGAGTTCCAGCATTACCCAGGCTGGAAAACACCAACATTTAGTTTAAACTCTTCCGTTTTTGTACAGATTAAACAAAGATGCATTTAATCTGATGCACTGTATAAATTAGTGAGCTGTAAAGCACACATTTCCGTACCTTCGGACAGAACCAGGTTAGCTTTGCTAGCAGTCTTTTAGCTAAGCTAAGCTAACTGTCTGTAGCTTCATATTTATCATGTAGACATAAGAGTGGTATTAATCTTCTCATCCAACTCTCGGCAAAAAAGTGAACAAGCATATTTCCCAAAATGTTGATGAATTATTTTCATAACTAATAATATGAACATGTATTTATAGCTGTAAAATATAAGGCGTGTGATTTACAAGAGTTATTTAGATAACTATTATTAAGTTGACGTTGCTCACTCAATTACTGCTACATTGTTTCTCACGCAACTGTACAGCTGAAAAGATCAGCCAAATTCAAACGGTTTGTTGGTCTCTTTGTTAAGAATTTATATTCAGCAAATTCACAGCCACTCAACACACTTTTAATATTGTATTCAGATGAATAGTGAATATGTCAGGCTTTCAAGCAGTCAGAAACACATTAATCTTTCAGTGTACTGTTGACTTTTACTAATGCTTTCAAGGTAAATGGGCCTTGATACGTATGGATATTTGCCACACTTTGTTGAGAACTAAAGGTTTCGTAAGCAAGGTTTTTTTGTGTCACGACAAAAAGCCTAATGTCACAATCAGCAACTTAAACATTATTCTGTCATGCCTCTGTTTAGATCCTTCAAACTTCTACCTCTGTTCCCCATGAGTTTTGCATGTTAAGTGAAATTAACTATATCACAGATTACTCATGAATAAAACATAAAGAGTGCTTTGAAAAAAGGAGGAAAACAATTACATAAACAAAGACATTAGTGATAATTAAGGATGTGCTTATAGTTCCCCGAAGGCTGACTCAACAGAGCAGAAATAGTCCAAGACAGGAACGTTACCATGATAATAAACATGACATAAAATGAACAACACTCTAGGCTGCAGACTATACACCCACTCAGCAGGAGAGTTTATTTTCTTCAGACGTCATTTTACTTTTCAAAAATTTCCACTTTTAAAAAATAAAAATTAAAACTTACATTAGCCTGTATGATGACCAGGTACCGTGTTATGTCCTCATAGTTGAGTCTTTCTCTGAGAACTACGGAGCCAAACAGTGTCAGGGGGATGTCAAAGGTTCTGTTTGTTGTCTGAAACACACACACACACACACACACACACACACACACACACACACACACACACACACACACACACACACACACACACACACACACACACACACACACACACACACACACACAGTGAGTCACTTACAGGATAAACTGTTCATATTTCACCTTTTTTGGAGTTTAGACCAGCTAAGACACATAATAGTAGTTGTATATAGGACTATAGTTACATATTTTGAGTTAAAGCAGAAGTGATTTTATATCAGCCTGTCAAGTAGGGCTGGGCGATATGACAATATTTTCTATATCGTTTCTATCGCGATGTCGAAAAAACAGCAGCCCAACTGAGTTATTTGGACGTTGCGTAACGTGATTGTTTCACGGTATGTCAATTTTTGCTATTTAATAATATGTAACTTTTCCTATTATTTGTAAGATACACGGAGCACTGAATGAATATTGGGCCTGAATGCTGCTCTGATGTCAATTTTAAACAATACAAATAAATGAATATGTAAATAAACATGCTTCGTTCTTTGGGATTGTTGCTCTTGTGTTATGTTACATTTTAACAAACCCAATTCTGACTTATTGCCATAGCCATGGTGCTAAACCAATAGCCTGCATAATGAGGAATTATGCAGGTGGATGGAAAACCTACCGGGTCTTTCGGGTTGTACTGGATGGTGTACTCTATCTGTCCGTTGGGACCATCATCAATGTCAGTTGCCCCATTGTTCCCAGAGAAACCAGAAAAGATAGTGGTTCCTATTGGCGTCAGCTGAAAGCACAACAGAGAGAGAGAATTCCAATATCCCTCTCTACAAGCTCACACTACATGATGTCAAACACTTAAACACATTCATACTCTCCAACAATGACATCAAACTGCTTCTGTCCCATTGTCTGTTGTGTCTTGTCTTCTTGACAACTACTGGCTGTATGTGGCAGAGATGAGAGAGGGGCACATTAAAAAACCCGTCACATGCGTTTGGCCATAAGGGATCTTGATACCCCACTGTCTCTACAAAACAAACAGAAAATGCCTTGTAGCTTTTTGTGTATTGTGCTCAAATGGGGCTTGAGGAGGACGATCAGCTTGCAGCTGTTGTGTGCTTTAATTTGCTCTGGATATAAAATGAAATACAAGCAGCATGGTGTGTCCAACCTTTTGTATGTCTGCAGTCTGTGCCTCATTCTTTTTCTCTGTTGCTACTGTGAATGTTTGCAGCACCTCATTGTCCCATTGAAGGGAGGTTTTTAGATAGAAGCGGGACATTGGGTGATAGAAAAGCATGTATGGTATCTTAAGAGTGCTTGTCTTACAAGACACAAAGACAGTGTGGGTGTCTATCTGTATTTTGGTCTTTTATTTCAGTGAAATAAAATAATATTAAAAACAGAAACAGAATGGACCAAAATAATGACCGTTATAAATTAATGAGTCAATGTCAAAACAGATTACAGCAATAACCAAGAACGTGTAGGTGTACACCATAGCTTATTATGCCTACTCCATTCACAGTATAAAATAAATAAATTAACTACAAAAAATTCACAGTTCAACTATTATTTGTATTACTATATTAATGATTTTATAGTCCGTAAGAGTTCTCAGTCAACGGCTAATGTCTTGTCTTTTTTTTCATATATCAACGCTATGTCACCCTTTAAGATTTTTTTTTTGGCTATTTTAGGCCTTTATTTTCATAGGACAGATGAAGACATGAAAGGGGAGAGAGAGGGGAGAATGACATGCAGCAAAGGGCCGCAGGTCGGAGCCGAACACGCGGCCGCTGCATCGAGGAGAAAACCTCTATATATGGGCGTATGCCCTACCAGGTGAGCTACCCAGGCGGCCCTGTCTGTGGGTTTTACAAATATTTAGTCTAATTTTGTCTGATTTCGTCTGAGATTAATAGCTCAATAAAATGTTTTCAAATTAGCCTATTTTCATTTCCTGAAAAGCAATGGTTCAGGACGTACAAGGTTTTCGCCCGACAGTGATGATATATAACAATATACACTGTGGAAGCTGTTAAACTAACTAACCTGTTATTTCAACAGCTGGAGCAACACAAGATGTCATGGCAGCTCTTTTTAGCTATGCTATTTTAAACTAGCTGCTGGCAGATAGCATGAATGAAATTATGGTAACTGTTTGTAGCTAACCCATGTTCATTTTAGGTTCAAACCAAGTAGTAGTGTTTTAGTGTTTTAAACTTCACTTTCACTCATAGAAAAAGTAGAAAATTACCAATCTGATTGCTACTTCAGCACCACAGACAGCAACATGGATTTTTTTTAAATTCAAAGTTAGGCTACTGATATTTCAGAGCCATGGTCAGGACTAAGGGCCAAAGATTCTAACTTGCACAAACCTCAGTCAGATAAAGGATCAATGACTCGGGCAGACTAGACTAACATAATCAACTAAACCCATCTGCCCCTGCACTCTCTCTTCTAGTAGGGGATGGAGAGGGGGAGGGGCAGGTTAATAAGAGGCATGTATTTTGGTCATTTTGCTAACAAGAGGAATGGCATCCCACCTCAAATTGTGTACATGTGCAACAAGATAACTCACTTTCTAGTAGAGAAAAGAGAAGCTAGATATTCAATTACATTTCCTGAGAGAAATTCTCAACCCGAAAGTTGAACACTAGCCACAGAACATGAAAGGAACAACTTTGCCAGCCATAAATTGCCGTGCTGTATGTTTTTCATCCATGTGCCTTGGGATCTGTGATTATGTGTCAACAAGAGTCTAATCTCTAGACATCACAAGAAACATTTGACATTAAGTTTAATTTAGCTGCTGCACCAATGATTAGTTACATCATTCCCCTCAACAGGGTTATCTCTGCCTCCCACTGATCCAACAATGGTCTTCAAAATGTCTCATGCTGTCACTTTGCCACTTTCAGATACGGCTCTAATGAAACAACTCCAGACACCGGCACCAGTGCCAACTCATGAAATCAGCCACACGAATCACCTTGTACCCGAAAACTTTGATGGCATAAACTGTGTCCTAGACGTTCTTATAAATAACCATATTGCGTCTCTGTCTGCCTCACTTCCTACACTTAATAATCGTTAGTAATAGATAACTTAAAGAAAGTTTAATGTAGATAAAGCTGGGTGTAACTCCTGAGCCACTCAGTATAAAATGTATTGCATTAGGTTGGAGTTCTGGGGGCAAACTAAAGTGAATTAGACAATAGCTGTCTGCCTAATGAGCAGACTTGCACTCAAATCTTAATTATTGCCCATATCAGAATACATGTATTCACTTTTTTAAAATTTATTACCAGCAAACTGACCACATTTACCTTGGGCTGGCACAGAAATCATATTTTAGAGTTTTTTACGATGCATCTCCTAAATCGTATGGTGGTCGTTTGAAGTGAACTGAGGGAATTATTTCAGCCGGAGTAATGAGAAACTGGAGAGCTGTGAGAGGTGGCGGGGTGAAGGAAGAGGAGGAGGAGGAAAGAAAACCAGAAATATATAGAGTGTGGCAGAGGAAAGGTGGGGAGGTTGAGAAAAGGTGACGAAGAGCTGGCAGTAGTAAGGGGGCATACAAGTTGGGAAGTGTGGTAAGCTGCAAAAGCAACGAAGAGAGAGAAAGAGAGAGGTTGGAAGACAGATTGAGTTGGACAGGTTGTGGAAGACTGCATAATGAGATATTCTACTGGGTCTGCCTATGTCTATGCTGGCAGCAGGCTACATGTATCCTTGTCCAGTTTTCAGTTTGAACTCCTCTAGTTAAATTCTGCTCCCACAGACTCTGGAGGACAAACGAACGGTGGTATTGGCATCTTAAAGACTATTCTGGAAACCTCCAAATAGCAGATTTAGATCCTTTTTCTCGGCTGCCCAAAAAACTCAAAAACCTTTTTCCCTGCAGGTGCTGCCCTTCAACTTTAGTCTGACAGCGAAATGCCAAGAGCAATTCTTTTTGGTGGACGTTTTTATTTAAAATTCATTGCAGTATGTACAGTACATACACCAGGCTACATTTTCTGAGTGCAGGTTAATGCAGCCTCTAACGCCGGCATTGTTAGCGTTATGACATGATGACCCCCAGAGCAGCATGGGAAACGCTTGGTACAGTACCATTGACCTACTGTACTCATTCTGGAGTGCCTGTCTAGTCTCAGACCCATGAGTCCTTTGCCTGCCATCATGACATACAGCAGCACTGAGGATAAGTGCAATAAATGGCCCTGGATTTAGGTTAAAGACAGATAAGTATTTCCAGCACACAACGTTTTATGGATTTTGTTTTTACTTCTCTACATCTCTGTGAGAAAACGAGTAAGTGTATATTTATATGTGTGAAACTGTCACTGTGTATGTGTGTGTGTGTGTGTGTGTGTGTGTGTGTGTGTGTGTGTGTGTGTGTGTGTGTGTGTGTGTGTTTTACCTCACTGACAGCGACATAGTATCTTGGCTGCTGGAAATGTGGTGTGTTGTCGTTGCGGTCTCGAACAACGATGCGGACTTCGTGTAAAATCACCGTGCCTACTAGCTCGTTGGTACACTGAACCTGAACCACAATAGAGTGAATGTACGATGGGGGCTGGAAGAGAAAAACACAGAGGCATAGACATATAGTTGAAAGCTAAATAAATAATTAACTTTTCATGCCAAATCAGACTTTCCAAAACATCTGCTGGATTATTTTACAGAGCGAAACAGCAGGAGGTGGGGCTAGAACTTTTTGGTGATCACACTAGCAAATGCTGGAAAAAAAGTGAGACAGGCATGAAAATTTGCTTCTGCCATATTTATCCTCTGTAGTCAAGTGGGAAAAAAAAACCCGGAACTAAGAAACAACCAGTGTCTGTGTGACACACTAGTTGTATTAAACTTTTAAGCTATCTGACATTTAGGAGCCAAACCAGGAAGAGCAAAATAGTGTATGTAAGAGAGAAGATACTGTAATGCAAGATAAAAATGTACCGCGACCTGAAATAAAATCACTTTTCAGAAGGCAAAAACTAAAATAAAATAGTTCAGTCGCCTTACATCTCTATCCAGAACCCGTCCAGTGCTGTTGAGGTAAAGGGCTTTTTTGGAAGGGTCAAGGATCACCCAATAGTCCTGGTTATCCCTTAGCGACAGAGAGATGGTACGATCCGGACCCTCAGCCACGCCATTTATCTGCATGTTCTCCACCAATAACGTTCCTGGGGATATAATAAAAACACTTGCATTAACCCATCAGCTAGAGCGAGAGAGAGAGACAGACAGACACAAAGTCCAGAATGGTCCTTCTTCTGCAGAGAAATAGTCCTGGATCGAACTTTATTAGTATAAAAAAAAGGAAACTCCTCTGCTTTTCTTTATGTTCTCCATTAATTACAGTATATACTATGAAATTACATGTAGGTTGTAGCCAAGGTCAAGGGCAATGAGATGGAGAAGCACACAAAAGAGAGAGACAGAGTAAAAAGCATGTGGAACTTAAATTATATTAGGTAAAGCTGATCAGATATGGGGGCTACTCTGTTTGCCTTTTCTGTACATATACCTGGAATACTTAAGACACACAGTAACATGAACATTTCAGAGGAAGAGACATCTTAAAAAGTAAACATTTTAATAAGATAGATAGTGCAGATGGACTAAAACTTGATTTATTTAACACAACTGCGAGTGGTGAAGCAATTTGGGAATGAGATGAATATTAAAGTGTCAGAGAAATACAAACAGGACATGATCTGAGTGGAAACTGTCAGCTGCATATTATCTTTCAATCAACGCAAAGCCAGGGAACATAGCCGAGAAGAGCACGGTGTCAGAGAAAAAAATGAAAAGGCAGATGGAGAATCAGATAGACATCTGACTTTATTGGTGATTGACAGTGTCAATGAAAACGTAGCCATGCTGCCAACCTATTCAAATTGTTTGCATGAGTACCTCAATACTAAAACTCCAAGACCAATCAAAGTTATATGATTAAATATACTGCTGGATTTCACAGAGATTTCAAGAGAGTTCTAAGTATTTATATTTATACTTCACATGCTCATTCTTGTGTTTTATCAGTTTCATAAACTAATGCGCCATTGTCAAGACCAGCCATTACCTGCCCTGGGTCTTTTTTTTTTTGTTTAATGGAAAATATTAGAACAGAAGAGGTGCATAAAATATATGAGGAGAGAAGAAAGAACAGTTTAACTGCTTAACTCCGTACAGCTTTAAATCATAAGAGACCCATTACTAGGCCCTACATGCTGCATTATTAATTCCCAAAAAACGTTGCGTGCGTGTGCAAAAAAGTATTCTTGACCACGTTATTAGTTGTCGCAGGTTTTCAGCCTAAGACACACTTTTTTGGTTTTCTGTGTTTACACCATTAGATTCTAAATGGACAAAAAATGAATAAAGAATTCCACTTGGCATCTGCCCTTTAACGGACATCACACATAGTGTGTGTGTGTGTGTGTGTGTGTGTGCATGCAAAACTTCATACTTTCCCTCAATATGTACACACACACACGCACACAGACAACAACATAAACACAACACACATACACACACACACACAGTGAACATATCTCTCTGCTCATATCTGATCTGCCAGCCATAAAATTGGGTCATGGCCTTCTGTGCTACGGCCATGGAAACCATGTCAAATGCCTTGCTGTGATTCGCTGGTTTTAAATAAATGGAGACATTTAATTAAACTGGTTTCTTTATATGAGAAATGGGATAGAAAATGGAATTCATTAAATGAGTTTCATTCCTTGCCATCTTGTGGCTATACCTCTCTTCTGGTTTTCTGCTTCTGTCTTGCAAATGGAGTAAATAAACTCAAGTGCAGGCAAATAAGAGACAGACAGATAGTGGCTACACCTTGTGTAACTGTATATCATTTAATTCCATAGACCATCTAATATAAATGGGCTCTTTTCACAGTGACTTCACTTCATGGGATGTGTGACTGAATACTGCACTCAGCAGCACCTGATTAAATTGACCTATGTGTTAAAGCATACAGGCAGAACTGCATGAAGCTGTGAGTGTGTGTGCGCAGCAACACAGAGAGCAGAGACAAGGAACTGTCCGAGAAAAAGGGGGACAAAGAGCAATTAGAGAGCAAGAGAAATGAGAAAGTTAGCAGAAGAAAGTGAGGCGAAAAAAGATTGGGTTGAATGAGAGGCTGAGAGAAATAAAGAGAATATTAGGAGGAAATAAAGAGAAAATGAGCATTGTGGCGGCACATTAATAGAATTTTTACAGGACATTAGCTTAACTGTATGTGGCGACAGGTACGAGCCATCGACTGAAAAGTAATCATCACATCCACCTGCTAGTTCAGCTCTTGGTGGGAGGACGAAGGAGGGATTCAAGGTGAATACCAGTATATACAGAAGGTGCAGCACAGAACAAAAAAATCATTTATAGGTCATGTTGAAGGAAAATTAGCTTCAATTAAAGCAGCTAAAATCAATGCTTTTGTATGTCAACACTAAGGATCATCTTCCATCAAATGGCAGGACTACCTAGTCATGCACATCAACCAAACCACATTAAAATATATACAGTGTATGCTGAAAATAAATATATTTATTTGGGAAAGGCCTAGGGAAACCATGTTTTTAATTTCATCTGATAATTGGAGTAAAGCCTAAGGTGTGTTTACCAGAAAAAGTGCAGGCGTACTACATCTATTTGCTGTTGCTTTTAACAGTCGCAATTCGGTCTTCTTGCTCAGATTGAACATTTTCTGTTTATTCATGCACATGTGTCTTTAGAATCTGATGATAACACTAATGTCTGTGTCTTTTTGTATTTCACGCTGACCTTAACCCTAATATGGACTTGATTAAACCCCTTAGCTGATATATTCTGCTGCTGGAAATAGCAGCTGGGATGCTTTTCTATCCATGTACGGAATACTAACTATTTTATTTGGCTTCAGGACCCCTACAGCATTAGTGGTGGTCAAGCTAGATTAGCAAAGCTGAGTATATTTACAGCCGTACACTAATAATGTTAGAGCAGCAAGAGATGATTGTACCCTATTACATGCAATTTTGTATGCTGATGTAGCATGCATTATCTGCTAAATGATAAATGGAATAGATGTTGTGTACATTATGTTATTGTGAAGACCCCTGCTAAAATGGATATATACGGTACTAATGTCTGTTTGCTAAATATGTGTGAGGTTCTGTGCATGTTCGTGTGTCTGCCCCACTCCCATTCCCACACTTATGCACTTATAATCACCCTTTTACTTGATATTATTAAAATCAAACCCCTAATTTTAATATTATCTTCTTTTATACATTTCCCTGAGGAAACTAATCCCTAACTCGTATCTTGTTAGTCTCCCTCCCTCCGCCTCTTTTCTTCCTCAAGCCTCCCTCTCTCCTTTTTCTCACACCAACCCAAGATAATCACCTTACAGAGAGATTCTCTATTAAATCTGTAACACTATTTCACAGCCACAGAGCAATACATGGCAGTATGCATACAAACCCTTCCAATACTAAATAATTCTTCAAAAGCCCTGTTAGGAAGATTACTGCAAAAACAGCCACAAACACACACTTGTACATACAGTGTGTGCACAGTAAACACATCACCACAAAAAGAGACAAACAAAACAACGCACACATTGTTGTTAGACAATAAGATGCAGACATACACACACATGCGTACACACTGTACTGTAGCTGCCAGAGGTTTTTCCATCATTCTATTGTAAAAGACTCAATTAAATGCATGATGCTATTACAGTTGGGCACCGAATGTCAACGCAGATTTCGGCGACTCATTTCGATGTCACTTAAATGCCTGCGCTATCCTCTGGGGCTCCGAAACAGACGTTACAGGCAACAGAAGCATCGCTGCACGTGAGGCTAGTTAACACCACACTTGGGATGAGGTAACGTTAGCCTACTGTCAGCTAGCAGCTGGCTTAAACACGGTTAAAATACTGAAAGCTAAGCGGTCTAACGTGTTGCTGTATTTAGAGTAGCTGCACTTTGAGACACCATGACCACTGTCCGAGGTGAAACAACACCTACAGGACTTAATGGTGCGTTCAACTGCACCTTGGAAGCTCATGATGCATTGAAGTGCACCTCACGAAACTTAAGCTGTAATTTACACAGCAGTCTGACTACATTACCATCGATTTGGAAAGCACAATATGTCAAATGACTAAATAATGTATAATCCAAATTTCTATAAATATATAAAATGCTTGACTTTTGTGTCTCCCCCACTTCTGAAACCAAACGTATACTCCTGTATCAATACCTAATGAGCTTTAAAGGTTTCAACCTGCTGCAGAGGTGCAATATTGCAAATAATATAATGATGTTGCATTTAAAAGTGATTTCATTCTGAGGAACACACACTGAAAAATTTAAAAGAAGGATTTTCTGGTTAAAAAAAGTAAATAACAATCAAAGTCGAACATAAAGTCCAACAGCCATTCACGTCATATTGGAAGTACTGTAAAATGATAAATGATTGTAATCCCGCAAGGGATTAATAAAGTATAAATTATTATTATTATTATTATGGGTGGCAAGCGATTACATTCATACATACAAGTCCCAGGCTGATGTGCATACCCAGTAAACACTCTTCTGAATGAAGAATATCTAAAAACGCAGCAAAAATGTAAAACAGGAGAAATAACATTGAATAGCGTAATAGGATGCATTAAGACATCAACAGATACAGAGATGGCCGCTGGGTAGATGGAATGCACGGCTCTCCTCTCTGTCTGGTGTCGCTATGCAAATCTCTTCTTATGTCAGTTAGCATTACAGCAATCAGGTCTCACAATTTAAAACTTTGTAGGAAAAACAGACATGGCAAACTGGTTTCTGTTTGTGAACAGTGATCGACAGGCTGGAGATAAGAGGTTGATTTACTTGTCTGTGTACATTTCACCTCAGTGAAAGATTTAGTGGCCTTTCTCAAGGCCAACATGAGCCTCAATGTACTTGGAACCAAAGTAATGATTGAGGTCATCAATTAAAATGTAATTCCTTTAAAAATAACCTTCTCAGAACTTCACAAAAATAATGTTCATTTGCACAAACAATCCTGCACTAAAACACACTCCTAAGTAGGCTCTGGGATTGCGTGTTTGTATATATCTCTCTGTACGGTCCAAATAGCAGATCTATCAAACCAGCTACTAATTAGCTAAGAAGGTCTTAAACAGTTTGGAGACAAAAAATACACTGGAGATATTTCCTTTGGTGTTTGGATAAAAAGCGTCTGAAAACTCTGGCAGCCTTGTTTTGTGGCAGGAGAGAAGAGAAGACAAGAGAAGAGAAGAGAAGAGAAGAGAAGAGAAGAGAAGAGAAGAGAAGAGAAGAGAATAGCTATTTGTCTCAAATGTCAAGAATCCGAACATTTTTGTCTAACTCAAGGATTTAGTTGCTAAACAACCATTTGACATACAATATCAAGGTCAGGGGAACCAAAATGATATATTATGCAAAAAAAAAACTTTAACTGTTAAACTTAATTATAGCTCACTTCTTCCCCATCAGAAAATAAGTAGTTATTGTTTGTTACAAAACCTGATGCGTAAAAATAAGATCTTTTGGATCTACGGGGTATTGTACAGTATATGGGTCTATTTCCTGCAACCAGGCTATGGATTTAACACAAACATATAAAATGTTAATTAATGAGTATTAGAGGTGCTGGTAGGCAGATTTTGCTATCTTGGGAAAGAGACTAGGCTAGTTCTTTCCCCCGTTTCCAGTCTTTAGGCTACAATAAACTAATCAGCTGCCGGTTGTGGCTTCACATTTGAAATTCTGTAACACAAGCATGCACACATAGAAATCTGCTCATATCTTGTTGTTGTTTATGCTCGTACACAGTGATTTAGCTCAAATTGAATGACCCAATGTCTTATCTTCTGGGACAGGGAGCCAACCATGACAGTTGGCGCAGACCCAATGAATATTAATGACTGCAGGTTGCATGCCATGCCAATCAGCATCTGTGAAAAGGTCAAAATCATCCAACAGTGTTTGTTTAACATACGGAAAAAAAGATGATGCTTATTTTAAAAACTCACATTCTAACAAAAATGTTCACTTGTTGCAGCTAACTGTTATATATAAAGCTCTATTTAAACCAACTTTACAGCACAGAATGAAGAAGTAAAACAGCCGACGACTACTTTACCGTTGGGGCTTTCTTCATCAATGGCCACGATGGTAGCAGGAGGACCCGACCGAGACAGTTTACATTCTGGGAGGGGGGTAGAAAAGAAAAAGGGAATTTGGAGTTAACATTGATACATTGTATGTTTTTTTATTCATATCCAATGTAGAAATGATATAGTGAAAACTCAACCATGAAGCATATAGATTTATTTTACTTGATGAATGTTGTTAGTATTGTAAGTTTTCTCCTTTAAAAAGTGTCTGCCGAGTGTCTCTCTGAAATGGAGCTGGACTCTGCAGATGTGTGTGTGTATGTGTTTTTTTTTGTTTTTTTATGTGGATCCCCATTAGCTTCAGCATAAGCTAAAAGCTATTCTTCCTGGGGTCCTACAATCTGTAATGTAATAATACAATTTACGACATCACATTACACACCATACAAACACAGACATTACTTCACATTACACGACATTCAAAAATACAAATCATATTTAAATTTTACAGTTAACGCAATTAATCCAAAAAAAGAAAAGACATTACAATACTCCGAATACATCTATTTTAAGAGATAAGATATAACAAAAAGCCCTATAGCAGACTCTCTCTAAATTGGTATTAAATATTGAAATTTCTTTGAAGGTAATATTTCTTAAGTGCTTTTTTTTTAAACCATAGTGTTTTGTTGTTTAATAGTGTGTGTGTGTGTGTGTGTGTGTGTGTGTGTGTGTGTGTGTGTGTGTGTGTGTGTGTGTGTGTGTGTGTGTGTGTGTGTGTGTGTGTGTGTGTGTGTGTGTGTGTGGTGTGTGAGGTAAGGGAGGCAAGACTTGACAGTGAGCCCCCCCCCAAACCATCTCTGCAGGGTTAGCGGGGGTTAATAAACCAGCACAATGACTGAACACACAGTTACCAGAAGGAAAACGTGAAGATAGTTCTTACCCTCATATTGCCAGTCTGCAGTTTGAGACATCCCACCAGGAAGGAGAGAATTGGAGGAAGAAGGTAGTAGCCAAAGAAGGGAAGAAGGGAGGAAAAAGCAGACGAGAAAACTCATGAAAGATAAGAATAAACTTTCATAGCAAAGCAACCAAACAACCGGAAAGAGGGGAGTCAAACATCAATGCAGTAAGTGGAGGTTTTGAAAAATATGTGCGAAATAACAAGCAAATAAGAAATGTGCTGTGAGGTGTACGTGTTTGCACGTACAGTCTACAAATGTTGATGTGCTTATTTCTGTAAGGTCTTTTACCTCCTTTCACAGCCACCAGAAGCTCTTATATTACTGTATTACTATGAACCCAAGCCAAAGGCCTTAAACGGTCCCATTCAGAGGGGGAGAAACAGCACCAACATTCAAGAATTCTCCGTCTCGGAATACACCACCACCCACATTCACCACACAGGGCAACATTATTGTTCAGCTCTCAGGATAGTTAGGAAGAAAATCCCAAAGGGAGGCTGGAAGACGGATATCTGCTCATCTAGAAAATAGACTTCATGGAACAATGATCACACTCTCTCTCTCTCTCTCTCTCTCTCTCTCTCCTCCCTTCCACGATAAAACATTACAACTGGGTGACATCATAGATTGAGACAATCTAGTCATTGGTATTGTGTCTTGTTTCTTGCTATGGGAGATGGTATATTGAGTGTTCCCAAATATAGATTAAACTGTCCTAGGGATTAAAATTAGTTTATCTCATTAGCTGAAAATGATTGCTTTTCTAATGTGTCTGCTAAGAAGGAGGCAAATAATGTTTTCTTAGCTAACAGACGTGCTGATTTAAAACTGACCTTCAAACCAAGTTGAACTTTTGCACGTTTTTCTTTTTGATATTTTGTATTGCAGGTTATTGCTGGGTACAGTCTAAAATGGCATATAAAAGCAACCTTCACGGCTTCCTGTTAACCTACTGAAATCACAACTGGCTCCTTATTGTGTTATAGCATATAGTATATTAAATAAACGTAGGTTGACATGGATATGTCTATTGAGAATTAAGCCTGTTTGGTCAGGGCGAACAATCGTCTGGATATACACTTTTAAACAGTAAGAATTTTACTCATCAACTTTGTTTACTTCACTGACACAGGTCTGTAAGATGAGTCTTCTAACTCATTAGGGTCCTTTCTAAAAGCATGTTTAAACATATGGTGCAATATTATTCAAGAATTCTTTAATTGCTTCTATAATCTCGTTAATAGCAATGTCTTTCTCTAACTCCACTGTTAGGATAAGGCAGGTTCATTCTGGAGAGAAATGACTTAATTGCAACTAAAGATTATTTTCATTGTTGATTTACCTGTCGATTATTTTCTCGATTAATCGATTAGTTGTAAAGAAAATGGTGAAAAATGTCGATCAGTGTTTCCCAAAGCCTAAGATGACATTCTCAAATGTCTTGTTTTGTCCACAACTCAAAAGATATTCAGTTGACTGTCATAGAGGGGTGAAGAAACTAAAAAACGTTCACATTTAAGAAGCTGGAATGACGAATTTTAAACTTTTTTTTCTTCATAAAACATGACTCAAAATACCCCAAAAAACAGTTGGTGATTAATTAAATAATCGGCCACTAATCGATTCATCTATGCAGTTATATTACCATTTATTTAACTTCTACGGCTTTGAATAGACTTCTATAAAACTTTAATTTCTTTAGGGTCAGTAAGGACAATGCCTGTGTCTGATGTCATTCTCAGTACTGTCTAAGAGGCCTGTGCCTGTCTCAGGTGTCATGCCAAAAGAAATTGAGGTTTGTCTCCTATTTCAAATTGCATTTGCTTAATTCTGTTCATCCACTTACTAACCTGAGCTGATAGAATTGTATTGTCTACCCCGTCACCTTTTTAAGTGCTATCTTATCTTATATTTGATACTTTGCATATGGCTTAGTCTTAAAATGATCATGGTTGTGTGGTAAACTCGTGCCTCATCAGAAGAAGTGGGCTGGACACTGAATGCTCAATGAACTGTTGCTACTCTGCTTTCTCAGTCGTTCTCTGACCACGGGTAAGTGAATTGGAATTACAAGGAAAATACAATAGTCCAGATGTGCAAAAAATAACATCTTTAGTCATCTTTGATTTAAAAACCGATGTAGTAAGGTTAAGGTTAAGCCGCTAAAGACAGTAGCCTAGTTCTACCCATGCTAACAAGGACGTGAAGCTTTCCCTCCAAAACTTAAAAACGTATCTATACATAGCTTTCAGTTGTCACCCTACTAAATGTAAAACTGACATTTACAAAATATGCAATAATGCAATAACAATCAAACAAGTACATGGGTATGTGATTTTATTTATATTTACCATTCAAAATCGCAATCGCTGCTGTCAGTCCCATAGTAGAACATGACAGCGCTGCGTGTGTTTGGAACTATACAGGCTTACATGAACCACGTGTGTGTGTGTGTGTGTGTGTGTGTGTCTGTGCGTGTGTGTGTGTGTGTGTGTGTGTGTGTGTGCTGAAGAAATGTCTGCAGTGATTGAAAGGACATTTTTTAGATTTTGAGCTAGGACAAAAAGCCAAACAATTACTGATACATTCTGTAAACATGTGTGACTGTGAATTTTCAGTTCATAAAAGTGATCGGTATCGGCCGATACGTCTTCCAGCAATCGTCCCCAAAAATCCTGATCGGAGCACCCTTACTAATTATTTGCCTGGATTGGATATTATAGCATTATTTTCTGTACAAAACCTATTAGTTGTATATGAACACTAGTTTTTAAGAGACTGGGTTGTGCCACCTGCTTCTTTTTTAACGCTTAAAGCTGCACTATGAGTTCCTGCATGATGTCACTTCTGTTGACGTTCAAAGTAAATACTAAGGGTGCTCCGATCAGGATTTTTGGGGCCGATCACCGATCACCGATTGCTGGCAGACGTATCGGCCGATACCGATCACCGATCACTTTTATGAACTGAAAATTACGCCATTACATAACAGTCACACATGTTTAGAGAATGTATCAGTAACTGTTTGGCTTTCTGTCCTAGCTCAAAATCTAAAAAATGTCCTTTCAATCACTGCACATTTCTTCAGCACACACAGACACACACAGTCAGTCACACACACACACACACACACACACACACACACACACACACACACACACACACACACACACACACACACACACACACACACACACACACACACACACACACACACGGGGAAACAGCTGTTTGAGCGGCGCCGGAGCTGCTAGCTACACGGCTCACACACACGGACCGACACACACACGGACCGACACACACACACACGGACCAACACACACGGACCGACACACACACACACACGGACCGACACACACACACACGGACCGACACACACACACGGACCGACACACACACACACGGACCGACACACACACACACGGGGAAACAGCTGTTTGAGCGGCGCCAGAGCTCCTAGCTACACGACTCCGCTCTGCCTTAGCGTTAGCTAACTTTGAAAACTCCTCATCCTCCTTTCTGTGACTAACCAGTTACCTTCAAATGTATGATGAGGTTGGTGGTGTTGAAATGTCTTTGGAGCTTTCCGCCTCGTGGTATTTCCTCGGTACACACGTTGCTAATCGCTAGTGTATTGTCTTTATTCCCAGATAGCAATGAGTCGGCGGACCACCAGCGGTGCTCCAGAGGCAGTAGAAGCGTCAGAATGGCGTAATTGCAAACACGTTTGCTGGAGCACCACCGGTGGCAGCCGCTTTTCAAAAGCAGTCTGTCTTCCTAGCGTCTTCGTTCCGCGGCCTGCCGCGGGCCAACTGCTGTTCTGCCGCCGTTCAGACACCTTGTAGAACTGCCAGACCGCTGAATGTAGGGACGCCACCATTTTGAAAATGTTCTCAGGAGTAGTGCGCTCTTAATACATCCGTGGTAGTGCGTCATCTGATCGGCCTATCTGATCGGCCTTTATGGAGACCACCGATCGAACTATTTAAAGCCATTATCGGCCGATACCAATCGGTGGCCGATCGATCGGAGCACCCTTAGTAAATACCAAACAAAACAGAGCAAGCTCGCCCCTCCCCCCATGTTTCTGTAACTGTCATGACTAACTGACTTAACTGTCACTAACCCCCACCCCCTTCCCCAACCATCTTGCCGGTGATTGGCTGGAACGTGGTTTGTTGTATTTTGGTGCACAGCCTGTGCCTCTAGTGTTTGTTTGACGTTTACGACCCCTGTGTTGTCTTCAGAGACCGAGCTTTTTCACAGTGTATTCAGGGGGCAGGCAGGAGAGATGCCTATGATTTCATACAAAAATGAAATTGCCTTCGTCCACTATCCAAGGTCTCTGAAGTGGTGAGCGAGAATTTCTACCCCGTCACCTTTTTAAACTTTTCTATGGATGCATCTCTGGATAGAAAACCAGAAAGATGCCGGGGCCATGGAACAATAGTCACTAGTTACATCACACTCCAGCTGGCCTGTGTGTGTGTGTGTGTGTGTGTGTGTGTGTGTGTGTGTGTGTGTGTGTGTGTGTGTGTGTGTGTGTGTGTGTGTGTGTGTGTGTGTGTGTGTGTGTGTGTGTGTGGATAACAGATGTGTATCCCCTGCTTGACTGCCTTTTTATCCTTCAGTGTAAGCTGATGCCCCTCATTTATTACTAACCAGCCATTTGTTCTCTATGGGGCATCTCTGTCTTTCTCTTTCCCCTCGGTTTCTTCCCTCCTCTGTCTCTTCTCATCTGCCTGCCTCTCTCTACCTGTCAGTGTGCTTTCCCCCTCAAATAATAAAATAGGAAATGGGATGAAACAGTAAACAGTCTGGGTTGTAATTTAAAGTGACACATGAACACGATGAGATTTCAAATTGAAATTAGCTAAATCTTTCTAAAACTGAATACCGGGAACGGATAGGTAATGCTCATGATTAAACCAAATGCATCCATGTGTGTGCATAAAAGTGTAACCATGAAGATGACATCAATTACGTTGCCATGTTTTGTTAGCAGGTCCTAAATGTATTTATGTGCTACTCTCATTTCCTTTCACGGTGCATGACAGTTAACTTAAGCACACCAGGAAGGAAATTCTAAATTGCACAGAAATGCAAATTCTCTGCTCCTCTTTCACAAAGGTCACAGGCACATTTCCTCACAAAAGAACACTTGTTTGTATGAGATATCCAACAAAGGGGCCCCAATAGCATAGTTAGTGTTCTCTTATATGCATGTCCTCCTTAAGTGTCCACTCATGCTCACCCTCTAAAGTTTACATGTGCATTTCTTTCCTCGCTGAAGTACTTGTCCTCCTGTAAGCACTCACTTATTCTCCGATAAGCGCACAATTGCTGTTCTTCGCTTTCAAAGTTTCTGGGGAAAGAAATAATCACAGAAATGAGTTTGTGCATGAGCAAGTGAATAAATCCATCTAATGCCAGGTTTCTGTCAAGCTGATGAAAAGCTCCTCAGAGAGCTGTGTGAGGGGAATGGATGGTTGAGTGTTCAAGGTGTTGACCACATAAAAAAAAGACTTTGAAATAGACCTCTCTGTTCAGACAGTATCTCAGGCAGTCAACGAGAAAAGCTCGCTCCGTTTCAGATTCATCATCTACCCAACACTTCTTTATTTAAACCTAGAGTGTTACAATCAATATCCTTCTTATTTGCTATTCAAATTTTGTCCATCTAAATTTGGTAGGCAGAATAAGCAGGCCAAGGGTGGCAGGAAAGAAGAACAAAGTCAACTAAGAAAGAAGAGAAAATTGACTGTGACTGCAGATAAAGAACACAGCAATCACCCGAGAGTCAAAAAAGGCTTCGGCTTGTTGAAAACAGCTATTGTTGTTCTTTACACACAGCTTAGCAACTGTCTCCATGATACACTCACACACACACGCTGCTCAGGAACTCCATGTGCACATTCAAGCCACTTTACACAGTTTACACAATAGAGCCCAAATGCACACGCACACTCACACATGCTAGAGTTACCATAAAATATACATGCTGAGGCTGTGACTCAATGGAGGCACCTGGACAACACTGACGTGTGTTTGTATGTTCACTGGATATGTAGCATGAGTCACTTTGCAGAGGAGAGCTGCCTATAAAAAAGGTATTATCGGCTTTAATGTTTTGTTATTGTCACAATATTGAAGGAATAGTTTGACATTCCATAAGCCTCTTTAAAGCCATAAATTGCTTTTACACTTCCGTTTTTATACGGATTAAACAAACAGTATACTGTCTTAATGAATGCGCCTTAGAGCCAGGCTAGCTGTTTCCCCCTATTTCCAGTCCAAGGTAATCAGATGCTAGCTTTAGCTTAAACTGACAGACATGACAGTGATATTGATTTTCTCATCTCATTTAACTCTCTGCAAGAAACAAAATAAGTGTAAAATGCCAAAAGTTGAACTATTGATTTAAAGCCACTGAAACTGTAGGTTTGTCTACACTTCTCTACCACACACTAGAAAGTACTTCTGAAGGAAGCACTTATAGCATTTATTTAGACACGGTAAAGTAACATATGTTAAGCAATCGCAATGGAACATAGTGGGGAAATAGCACATATTTGGTGAGAACATCAGAATACTAATCATAGCAGCAGTACATATAATCAACACGATATTAGTGGTGTGTCTGCAGAGGTTAGCTCCATGGCATAGAATCAGACATGGACCAGCAGAAAGTATTGGCAAGCTGAGGATGCTTTCTTCCCAAATGATAGTGAAGAATACCACAGGCATAAGAGCCATCGCACTGCCCTGCTTCCACTGAAATAATTGACTCGTTTCATCTGGTGATGTTTTGGATTGGGCCTGTGAAAGATGTGGGGCTCATTTCACATGCGGTCTTCTAAAGATTATTATGTTCTGTATTCTTGTTTCTTATCCAGTCGGGAATGGGATGAATGATGTTGGTAATGTAATCAGCTAAAGCAAACAAACTGAAAGCAACATTGCATACTATTTACAGCTTCAAAATCAGTTTGATGCTACTCTGACTTGTTATAGGGAGAATGGTGCCTCTGTCATTCCCCCGCCGTGCCCCGATTGCCTTTTTCTATTACTATGTATCTTTGGCGAGCGGGTCGGATCTCCCGGGGGAAGCGCGTAGCGCTTTACGGCCCTACCACTGATTTTGATGGTACTGGATCAAGCTGCTGCCGAACAACTCGGACTGGCTTTTAGTCGTTTAGTCGTTGAAATAAAAGGCTCTAAAACAGACTGCAAGCTAGCCATCTTGCTTGTGGACTAGTAAGTAATGTTAGCCGGCTTGCTATGTATTGTGCTATGTCTTGTGTTGTTGCACTTGCTTAATGTTTGGTGTTTGCAAATGTTGGCTCGCTAGTTTTTGATCATAAGTAATGTAATCATAACAAAAGCATGTGTATAGCTGTCCATATTTACGGCAGCTGTGTATAAGTGAATGACACTCTGAAACTGTGGGGGCACCAAAAATCGCAAAAAAATGACCAATGCTACCCAATGTTGCTAAAAAAACAATAGTTCAATAAATATGTAGCTACAGTCAGCAGCCAGTTAGCTTAGCATAAACACCCTCGAAAACAAGTAATTAAGCTCTGCCAAGGTAACTAAATACCCCTACCAACACTTCTTTTCTTAAGATTACTTTTTTGGGCATTTTTGGCCTTTATTTTTGACAGGACAGCTGAAGACATGAAAGGGGGGAGAGAGAGAGAGAGAGAGAGAGAGAGAGAGAGAGAGAGAGAGAGAGAGAGAGAGAGAGAGAGAGAGAGAGAGAGGGGGGAATGACATGCAGCAAAGGGCCGCAGGTCAGAGTCAAACCCGGGCCCGCTGCGTTGAGGTGTAAACCTCTATATATGGGCGCCCCTACCAATACTTTTAAAGCTCCTTGATTACAATATTAATTAGTGGCTGATATCTTTCAAATTTCAGGCACAACACTTTCTTTCAAAAAAAGTTTCTAAAGCTTTTTAATGAAATATTTCACTATGCCATTTTGTGAAAATGTGCTCATTTGAGTTGAAGTTGAACTTGACTGCATCCTGCTTGTTACCATCTGTTAAATACTCGCTTGGCTAACTTGCCTGGAGTCTAGACTGTAAATGGGAAAACCCAGTGACGTTGAACTTCCAAATATGCTAAAATAATATGAAAAAAGTTATCTCATGAGACGTCTGTGTTGATCAGATTTCTGAAAAAATCTTAAAAAGGAGAGAGGAGTTTGAAGAAGCTGCTTCCACTGTTGATTGATGGCCACAGAACTTGGATATGGCACGCTCAAAAAATGGCAAAGTAAACATTTTATGATGAAACTGTCCACTCTGGTGAGCAAGTCTGTAGGAAAATTGATAATATAACAAGTTGGAAGATGGAAGACTCTGCCATTCAATATGCGGTTGCATCAAGAAGATGTCTTTTTTTTTTTAAAGCTTTTACAATACCCTTTTGAACAATGCAGCAACATCTGCAAAAAGACGTTTTGAGTGTCCTTTACATATGCACACAATAAAATGAATGATGATAAATGGTGTCACAGTGACCTAATATTGTGAACAATGCGTTGTACAGTACGTGTGGGCGTGTAGCCATTAATAGTGTTCCACAGGATTTGTTAGTTAATTAAAAATTGGGCCTTCTTGATATAACTCAATTACTATGCAAAGGACCCCTTTGAGATAATGTACTTATTAAACGCACATTATTAAAACTGAAAATGTTAAAACAAGAAGCCACACTAGTAATGTCTTTCATTCGTTCTAACCAATGCCATGGTGTCTGCTCTGCAACACTGCCCACAATGCATTTCAGCCCACGTACTAAAAGGTTTTGCAACAGAAGTGACTTTTAAAAATATACTTCAGAATCTTTTAAACATGAGGATTCAGAGATATGGTAGTAAAGGGTGCAGACAAACAGGAGAAAGGGTGTTTTTCCTCTAAAAGTTCTCATGTGCCATGTCCTTTTTAAGCTTCCATCAGCAGGTACACCAATCTGCACCTCTCCCTGGGGTTCGATTCCTCTTCGTCTTTCCTCTGCTTCCCTACCAGCCAGCCGTTCATCCATCACCCATTCATTTATCCATCCATCCTCCCCCCCGCCCCAGATGCATTCATCCATGGAGGACAGAGGAGGAACAGGGGAGACAAAATTGGAGAGGTGAGAAGAGACGTTTCAGGGGAAGAAAAAAGAAGGGTAGAATTGGTAGAGGCTGAAATAAGAGAGGAAAAGGAGAGACTGGATGAAGGGTTGTGAAGAGAGGAGTAAAAGGAAAGGATTGTAGAAGAGAGACAGTGTGACCTTGTGTTAGATTGATGTTTCTCTGGAGAAAACGCATTGTACACACACAAAGACACACAAAGACACACACACACACACACACACATGCATACAGGCTCAGTGGTGTAGGGATCACCACTTTGTCACTGTGCTGGCTTATCCATTATCCTGACTCCCTCTCACCCTCTCTCTCCATCTCTGTCTCAGTATGTCAGGTCTGTTCCCAGCCGCTGTAGGGTTGAACACAGCTGACAGCGGTAGTGGTGGTAATCAGACAGTAGTTGTTGTGAGGACACATGGTGAAATTACACCCCTCCAGTAACCCCAAATGCTCTTATGGTAGCCAGCAAACTCTCAGATCCACATTATTGTCTATAGCCTGGATTTTGACTGTAGAAGAGATCATAAAAACACTTTAAAGGAATTGTTAAACGTTTGGGGTAATAGGTTTATTTTCTTTCTTTGTAAGAAAGAGATAAGAAGATCAATGTCAACGTCATGTCCGCGCTTTAAATGCACCCCGCTGAGTTTGTTTTACTACTGGTAGTGCTACAGAGCAATGTTTTAAAGACACTGTGAAATGATGTTGTGATCCTGAAAAATCTGCCACGCAAAAAGAAATTTTGACCTTAGAGACAGCGTGTGTGCAAGAAAACTCCACAGGTTACCTTTAAGTGCAGAGCTAGAGTCAGGATGTATTTAGGCTTAGCATGAAGAATGGAGGCAGGGAGAAACAAATCGCCTGGCTTCTTTCCAAAGTGAAGAAAACACCTACCAACACCTCTAAAGCTAACTCCTTTGTTTAACCCATATATGTAAAAAAATAATAATAAAATAGATGGAACTATGACATGCTGGGTGGATGGGTAACATGTTGTTAATCAAGAAGTGGTTTCAACTCGTAACTGGCCCAATAACAACAAATTGTACGTTTTTTTTCTTTTCTGTTTACATACAGGTTAAAGGTTAGCGCACCTTTAACCTGTATGTAAACAGAAAAGAAAAAAACTTACAAATTGTTGTTATTGGGTCAGTGATATTGGGCGACGGCAGTTCTTGTTGACGAGCTCGCCCCTCCCCCCCAACCCCAAATCCTTCTTGTCGGTTATTGGCTGGAACACTGTTTATGTTTTGTGGTGCAGGTTGGCACAGTTAGTTTTTGTTGCCGTTTGTGGAACCTGGGCTGTCTAGAGAGACCGCGGTTTTTTACAGTGTGTTCAGGGGACAGGCAGCTAGCGGATAGTGAGGAGATGTTTGCTGTATGTGACAGAAAATTTTGTAGCCTAAAAAACGCGTGACATTGCTTAGAGTACCTTTAAACAAGCAAGATAATCAAGTAAATAAGACAGTTTAAGCTTTTAACTTCCCCCCTGCCACGCTAGGCTGAATCTTACTCTGTATTTAATGCACACTCCGAATGAAAGCAAATAAAACTATTTCCCACAATGTTTCACTATTCCTTTGAAAGCATTTTTATTTGATGTTTTATCTGAACTCTTAATCAGTGGCATTTGAGCAGAACACTATTACAATACAGACTAAGGTTGTCTAAAGTTATATATGTGCTGTGTGCGTCACAGACTTTATTTAGTACAAGGAGTATTGACTTAATGCAATACATAAGCTGTGCTCTTTTGAAAGTAATAAATAGTGATGGAGAAAAGAGTGGCATTGAGAGTGAAAAAAAACAGGAAAAAACAGCAATGAATGTGAAAGGGGAAAAGTTCCTGAAGTGAAAAAATACCAATCTAGATGACAGTGGCTAATGAGAAGAAATGGTAGACAGAAACAAAAGCCAGTGAGAAGGACAAAGACAGAGGAAGAAGAGAAGGGAGGGCAGATGGGAGAGACGTTCACTTCTGATCAAACATCTAACAACAAAGAAAAGCAGTGATAAATATTAAAATCACCTTGAACACTCCAACTGCACCCACATCCACACACTGACACCCTCACACATGCTGACACACGCACAAAATTTACCATCAATCTGCAGTGCCAGCCCACCAAACTGACAATAAGGGTGTAGCATATTCTTCATGAGCAACTTATACCGTCCTCCTCCATCACACAGACGTACAAGGGGTGGACACACAACATCACGTACACCTGCACAATGTAATAGAGCCTAATAAAAGAATGAAATTAATAAAATGATAGACTTCACAAAGATATTATTTGCTGCATGTTACTGTGTCGGACAGCATTCGATTGCACATGTATTGTTCTGTTTTTATATCGAGGTTGGAAATGATGGAAGATGAAAAGGTCGTTGGCTTGGCTGCAAAGCTTATCGTGGCCAGAAAAACAACCCCTGATACCGACAACACAATTGTGAAATCAATTCAGAGTACTTTTAAAATACAATTAATTGCCTAGATATTAGCAAGTGGTATATAAAAGTATAATTGGAGCACTCTGGATTTTAGTTTTTCACTATTTGAATTGCATAAAAAGAGACACTGGAACTATGCTTCGTGCTACAGTATGTGGCAATAGATGGGCAACTAAGGAAAGGGTTTCTATTTCATTTGCATATTATTCTCTACTAGCATGCGCTCAATGATGAACAAACAGGTGGTTTTACGCTAGTGGATTGGGACCTGGACAGTTGGTGGCAGTAATCCGCCAAGAAAAGCAGCAACAAGCAAACACAAGGCAGGTAAGAAGTGGACTGATTAGCTAGCAAACACAGATGTAAACAATACAGGTTTGAAAATATTTCTTAAAAATGGCTTTGCAAATAGTTACTGAGGTAGAAAAGGCATTCAACATGCTGATAGTTGTAGCCATGATGTTTAACAATATACAGCAGGCTACATCAACAGCTGAACGATCATGCCATCTATCAGTTTCTAAAGTGACGGATGTTACTTGCTGATGATGGTAGATGGTGGCGATTGTGCCCCACATTTTACCTGTGTCTTAATACTGTCCCTCTTAATGCAGAGAGGCCTACAGCCATGAGTGCGAGTTCATTGAGAGTGACACTCCGTAGTGAAGGGCTAGTGGGTAGGAACCGGTCTGGGAGGGAGACACAGTCATGCTAGGAACTGACATTTACATAGAGTCTTTTTTGCAGTGCATCTTGCAGAATGCCGGCTGACCTGAGAAAGTCATGGTGAGAGAGAAGCTATCTGGTAACATCTGGCTGAAATGGTACTGCACCAGTCTCTTTTTTCATTTCACACACTGCAGCCACATAATCCCAGTCATGTTAACACACACACACACACACACACACACACACACACACACACACACACACACACACACACACACACACACACACACACACACACACACACACACACACACACACATATCACAACACAGACTCAATATATGGCAACTCAAGCAGAACTCTTTTAATGCCTTCTGTTTTGTCTTGTTTATATTCGCAGATAAGTCACATTCAATTAAAACAACCAGTGAAGCACCGCCTACACACCGCAGGCTTCAAATGAATTCATAACCAGAGTCAAGTCAAGTACAGCAGGAATCCACCAGAGCAGAGAGTTTGCATTTCAGTCTGCTACTTTCAGTTCGAGAAACATTTTAATGTTACGTTTGCTACGTAAGCTGTTTGTGCGCTTCAAGTCAAACTGGATTCAGCAATGAGCATTAAAACATTATGATATTTATTAGTTAGAAATTATTCAGGGAAAACAAACAGGAGTAAAAGAGTCTGTTAAACTTTCAACCCAAAAGCCAGATGTGACAATGTGTGGTCTCTCACCCTCATTACAAATATACTGGGACTCTTGTCACTTGGGAAACCAAATGTGAGTAAATATAGTCTCTTACTGTACCTTGGCACACTGGCTAATTACAACACACCGGAACTCTTGTCACGCGGGGGTCCAAACAGCTCAAATCAACTGCTCATCCTGGGACTCGAGCTCATTAAAAACACACTCACGTCATGAGGGGATCCAAAATGAGTAACATATTGTCTGTCAACCCCGAAAATCCAGGCTCATTAAAACATACTATTCTTGTTATGTACCGATCTGCCAGAGTAAGACCTGCAATCCTGTTTTAGAGACCCTGTTTAGGAAACACAGTTTTATAGGTGTAATTGAATGTAGGTGGACAGGTGGGTCAAGGGAGATCTGAATTTAAGGGACTTCTACAGTATACTTCACTGAATTAACAGGAAACCTACATGTACACATTTGAGGCCCACAGGCTCCCCTTCTCTGCAGAGAAGCGTATACACTCACAGACGTTCACTTTTGGCTGCAGAAGCCTGTCAGCTAAATGCCAACCAGATAAATGGCAAGGACTAAAAGTTAAATGGAATATTAATATTCTGACAAATCGAGCAGAAAGTCAAGAGAGTATTATGCTGAGCTCTCCCATCGGTGATGACTTCATTTCTGTCTTACCTTGCTTCAGTTTGCTCTCCGTTCAGGGTAATATGAACGTGGGTGCTTATTCAATATTAAATTTCCCTGGCATATTTACTGTGAAGGAGTCAACTTTCTTCAAAAGTGAAGCCAAAACATCTTGATCGCTCCCTGGTGGCTGGCTGCAGTATAGGTCATAAGTCCCGCCCCCTCCATGTTAGTGGATGGGAAATGGGCCAAAAAAAATTATCAAAACTACACATCAAATAAATTGTTCTTACGGCGCTGTTTGTTCAAGTGTTCATTCATCTGATAAAGTTGGTTTTAATTAGTTATATAAGACTATAAAAATGGAGTAAAACGTCATGACGGACTCGCGATTAGTCAGGCAGGTGTATTGGTGGGACTTCTATACCATCTCCTGATCGCAAAATTACGCATCCCACTATGGCCACGCCAAGACCCGCCCTACGAAGCAGCTCGATTAGCAGCAGCTGGTTAAGGTTAGGATAGCGGATTGGTCAGGGAATAGGACCTGAACAAATGGGGTTACGTTACCTTGGACGCCTGGCCAATAGTAGTGATTGAAGGGTCTTGGCGTGGCCATAGTGGGATTCGGAATTTCGCCTCCCGATCACTCTGGCTCCAAAATTACAAGATGGCAGCACCCGTATATGGGATATTTGGGCTTACATTTTTTACAGCGGGAGGAAGTGGAAGTGTCTGTCTCAGAATTCAGTGCAATCTATCCAATAGTTGTTGAGACATAAGGTGTTATTATTTACTTATGTAAGTGTGGCCCAGGCAGAAAATAACAATGGTATACGGGTGAAATGGAATAAGAACAAGAAAGACTATAGTAAATGATATAATAAGAGGTAAAGGTGAATATAATACTCAACACCCTTTGACAAATTGTGTTGTGTGTGTCTAAACTAAACCCTATTCATCTATATTCATCAAAGGATTGATAATGAATCAGGAACATATTGTCCCACTGATATATGCTCACTATGCAAGATACAGTAAGCCTGAAGTCAAAAAAGCCATGTGCACAATCCTGATATTAAATCCCCGCTGAGCTGACTTGATTCCACTCTCAACAGAGAGAAAAGATGAAGTTATACACATATAGAGTGACTGAAAAAGTGATGGATAAAGAGAGGGAGGAGAGAGACTGCCTTTACCTTCTGTGTCTTGGCCGAGACAGGTTGATAGCAGCAGCAGATAAAGGACTCCTGTTCCCATTATGCTCAGCCATTTGACCCGGCCCCATGACAGTGTCCCCATTAAGTGCATTCTAACCATCTTCACCACCATGCTTCACCAAGCATCCAGCTGCGGAGAGATTAGGAGAGCACATAAACACAGGTCAGTCACAATCACCCCGTTTCTAGCGGCACAGTATGCAACATTGAAAGCAGTCATTTTTAGATACTTCCTTTTCAAGCTACACCACCTGTGCTCTGGCTTTCAGTGATCAGCGATGTGGATAAATTAACATACTCAAAATATGACATCTGCCACTGAAAGAAACAGCAGCAGTATAACAGAGTTTGACGTAGCAGAACTGTATGTTCTCCGCCTATCCCTACAGAAGTAAGCTGTGAAGGAAGACGGCGCGCTTCATTACATCCCCACGGTGAGATGCCCTCACAATCGAAAGCTCAGATGGTGTTAAATATTCATTTTGTGGCTGCATTTGACGTCACCAATCTGAAATGTTTGATCAATCTTTGTGCTTGTGCATCAAAGTAAATGACTGTTTCATGGGGATTGCCACCACAATGGGAAATATAGAAACCTGTGGATGATGATATAGAAGAAAATAGTGTGTGCAATGTAAAATGCCAGCGGTGGCAACAACATCGCAAATCTTGCAGCAGAAGATTTGACACAGTTGATGATACATTAGACGTTTTGAAGTATGCTATACAGAAGAAAGAGTGAGTGAAGTGTGTGTGTGTGTGTGTGTGTGTGTGTGTGTGTGTGTGTGTGTGCTTGTGCATGCTTAGGTTCAGAGTAATTACATTTTATAGGGTGAGCATGTACAGCTGAAGGAAAAATAGAAGGTTTCTTTGAAGGTTTTTGGCAAAGAAGCATGTGGGTTTTGTCTGAGTCTCTGTATGTGTGTGTGTGTGTGTGTGTGTGTGTGTGTGTGTCTATAAATTTGATTGCTTTGTGGTAATGCAGCTCAAACCCATCTAGCATCAACACTGTCCACTTACTCACATTTAAAGTGAGATGACCTACAAGAGACAACGTCTTTCAGCTCTTCAACACAGACACTCAGTCACGTCGAGGTGGGTGTATATGTGCGTGGTAGGGCGAAGTTCTCTTTCCAGTCCCTCCAGAAAAACGCTGAGTTTTTTGTGATTGTTGCGGGCAAAAATCCTTGATTATGCGGCATGTTTTCTTAATAAATGCGATGGAATATGCGGGATATTTATGCAATGTTATGCGATGAAATTGCGGGAACTTGCAAAAACTGCGGTTTGATGAAAAAGAGAGAAAAAAGTGATTCCCCCAACATCGTGTTCTCACTAGGTGAAATGACGTCACTTCATAATGTTCCCATGGCAACAGGGGAAAATGGCTGCTCTTGTGTGAAGTAGACGCAACATTTTTCAACTTTCTGCTGAGATATATGTGACTTTTTTGCAACAAAAATGCAGGGATTATGAAATCATGCAAGCCCCGCATATTTTGCGCGGAAATCTGCAATTTATGTGGCGAAAGTGCGGCGTATTTTAAAAAATGCATCCCCCGCATAAATATGCGGACTTTGGCTGATTATGCATTGAATTCTGCGATCGCATAATTGCTTTCTTCTGGAGGGACTGTCTTTCATTACTAAACAGCAATGGTCCAATCACAGTTTAGCAACCGTAGCTAATCTTCACTGTCTAATAAGAGCAATAATCGGTACCTCAATAGTGTGGACGGTGGTGAGTTTTACTTTAGACTTTACAAAACCAAAAACACAGTGTGTCTATATGCTCGAACATAAGCTGCAAACTTTAGCATGCCTTGCTTACTAGCTTACTACCTACAGTGGTAAGCTAGCATTATTTCCAAAGGCAGAGGGCATGTCATTAGCTACATTATGTTGAGGGTTTACAGGTTAATACTAGACTGGGTAAACCCAGCCTGATCTGCCAGCAATTTGATTTCCCCCTGCAGCTCAGGCTGGAAACCTGTACATTTGTCTATCTTGCTTCCATTACAAATCTGCGGGAACCAATCACAAACTGGCTTATCCACCTGGCGTGCTGTTCCAGGGTTTAACACGATGACGATAGAGAAGTAACGGCAAGCAGCTTTTTGTTTACATTCAACATGGCGGCCACCGAAGCGCAGCAACCCGGTGATGCTGCTGATTGGTTGAAGGACTATCCAATTGCGTACAGAGTCATTTGAACTATGCCCGTGTGTGCAGAGAAAATACAGAGCAGACTCCCCAGACTAATGTTCAGTCTTAAAAGATTGAGCTTGGTCTGGTCATAGCCAGACTAGGTTAATACCTGTTCAGGTCCAGAACATGCACCCTTGTGGGAGCAAAGATGTCGGTACATAAGAGGTTTGAGTAACAATACGGTAGAACAGAAATTTCAACCAACTGATGGGAATTTTATTGCCAGGGTCCAGACATTTAAATCTTCCAACTCCACTGAGATGACTGATTTGTCTGGCATCATGACATGACGCAGTGGTTCATCGATTAAGAAACAATGAACGCACCTGTTGTGATTTAAGCATTGCTAAGCTGTCCTAATATCAACATCGTAGTTTGTTTTTACTTCGCACTGATCCCCTCTTAAAACCCCTGATTAAAATTGCATTAGATTCAGGCGAAACGTTGGTCTCTAGTGATTGGTTAGGAAAAATCAGATCCCCCCCCCTCCCTGACGGAAATCTGTTAGTGTGGAGGCAATGTCAGACTGAAGATGGAAACTGAGTGCAACCAGTTGACAATTCTGTCTGATATCAGGCAAAGAGTTTTAGCATTAGCTTGTGCTAGCTATCAACAGGTGATTAAATCCGCTAGCAACATTTGTAACTCAGCTAGGAATGTGTAACTTCTTTTTGTTTACTTCTGTGTGAAACTGAAGATCCTATGTTACAAAAATCACTGTAAATTACGCCTGATAAATCTGCCACCACTATCACTAGAAGCTGCATAGGTGCTGTGCGAGAACGGAAAGCTTATAAGGCGTAGCAAAAGCATCATAGTATGATTCATTCGATACACCAAAATGAGTCACGATCCAGTGCTATGGTATGTAAACAGTTTGTTTCATATATTCTTTATTCTACAGAGAGAGAGAATATTCTGAATGGGACCTTATCTGAGACTAAATTCAACTGCTCTTATTTAGTAAACACAACATTAACTGTTCCCCGTCATGCAAAATCTGCCGGCTGTTTAATTAGAGCTGATTTATGAAGTTCCCGTGGCAGAGATTACTGTGACAGTGAGTCAGATTACTATCGCCCTGCCCTCTGAATGGAGATGGAGCTGGCTGACAAAGAAAATGTAATTGTGATATTCTACCAAACCCCAGAGGTGGAATCCAGCAGTCACGGGGGCTTGGGGCAGCTTCATGTAAGGGACACAGTTTAAACTCACAATGCTACGGTGCTGCTCTTAACCAACCTTAATTGAGTTTAACATATTAAACTCTGGTGCTTCAATCTTGTGCAGGTGGACTACGATCAAGATGTAGCAGTGTCAGAGAAAGCCCTGTAGAGGAAACTGAGGTCTGACATTGTAGAGATATTCTGTCTCAACAGCTAAGCAGATGGGATTTCTTTTTCAGTGGCACTGATTTTCATGAATCACCAGGGATCACTCAATGTTTATGAATTTCAAACCTCTCCGAGTCCCTATCTCCAGCCCTGTTGATGAGGTTAATAAATAATTCTAGTAGTTTTTTAATAAGGCAGAGTCTCCAGGCGACTAATCTCTGCATGGAACGCCTGGTAGTCACATTGTGTTATTGGCGAGAAACTGATGGACGCACGAGGCTGAGCTTGTATCAGAGATGCTCATAAGTCTCAGAGCTTGAGTCCAAGTCAAGGCTCAAGTCTCTCGTGGTTATGAGTGTTGTATCACCTCCTGCATTTCATCCAGGCTGCTCAGTACACTGCATAGCTACATATAAGGAATTTACAGCATGTTATATAATATTCTGACTCATTTATCTATTATCGTACAGTATCAGCTTTGATTAGTTATTTGGTATGTAATCTGTGTAAACAGGCTATTGCAATATGACAAAAAAAACACCAGGAATGCTTTACTTTCAAGATAACTGTATTTTGCCTTGGAACATGAACATATAGTACAGACCAAATATTGAGGTACTCAGGGTATCACAAAAATATTGCTAAAATGAATAACTAAACAATTTTTCACTTCCAGAGCACAACCATGTAATGTGCACTGCGTCTACAACTAATGACAGTCTATGAACTACTGCAAGTCAACACATCCCCCAGACTCTCAAAGCCAGTGTTAACGTTAACTAAAGGAAACTGTAGCATGTTATGATCAACAATAAACCTGTAACTCCGCACAGAGCCGCTGCAAAATAGTCATGCGGAAGAAAACTCAGATTGGACAGATAGTCCAGTTGGCTGTCTCAATTTACCCTGCAGAGATCTGAGGAGCAGTCAACCATAGTCCTCATAAATGTTGCAAGGGCAAGAATCATTTTTTTCATATTTCAAAATGACAGATGAGTTTTGGTCTAAGTTTTTTTTTTTTTTTTTAAACGTGCAAACCCCGGGTTATGTTATCACTCATGTCTGAGTGTACTGTAACGCCTTTTTCCCCGACTCATGTTACACTCTCCACATTGCTGTCTTTGGACAAGAAGTCACCTTGTGAGATCGATAATGCTGTCAGACACTTAAAGGGGTGATAGAATGATTATATAGGGTATTTCACACTGTTCCTTAAGGTTTCCGAATAGGGTATGTAACATTGGTTTGGCTGTAAATGGCCCGGGTGATGTTCTATGCGCCCTAATGCAACCCTGTGAAACAGCCCTAGAATGAAACGAGAGGTTTTCTCCCATATATGGTATGCTCATGAATATTTAGATGAGCTCCGCGCTGATTGGTTGGTTTACAATGAGCAACTCTGCAGAGCAAGACACACGGGAGGGATGGTGGGGGTGGGGTGAACAAAACACAGCACAGCAACACAATCCCTTTTCTTCCTTTTGAGTCTGAACTTCTCAGCGCCACCTTTCCCTTTTCTTTTATGGCTTTCCATCATTAGACTCACACACTGTCTGTTAACGTTACTGATAGACTTCCAAACGTGCGGCCGGGCAGCGGCCGCGGACAGCGGCCACACACCAGGCCGCTGGATGGTGTTGCTAAGAACTTGGAATGTATAACTATTATCAGACCAGCCCTCGCGGAGAGTCGGGAAAAGTCCCGACTCTCCCGATTGCCACTCCGCTATTGGTTAAGTGTTTTATTTACATTGCATTATAAATGAAAACATAACTTAATTTATTAATATCAGGGAACAAGCCTGCCACACTTGCAGTTACCCGGTAACTAGACCACCAACTACCGCTGACATGACGGAGCTCCACGACCGGCAGCTCGCGCTGCTCTGTACCCAGCCCACAGTCACTTTTTCTGGGGTAACTGAACCACCAACTACCATTTACCTGGAGCACCACGACCGGCAGCTCGCAATGAAATGTGAAAAGTGTCAGCATTCCCTGTTCAGCCTGGAACACTGTATTTACGACCGTGGTTCATTTTCAATATCCTTGAAAAACTTCCAAACTTTCTTCTTTGTAATTCCCGTGTAAGTACACAGAGCATGCTCGCAGCTAAACTAGAAATGCACTTACTGTTTTGCAAATGTCGAGGATGATTCGAGAAATGTACCAAAGCGACTGTGAAAAACTGTAAGACTCTCAGCTCCACACAATTCTCTTTGTAATTCTCAGTATGGCTATGTTCAGAAGATTTCTTTATGAATCCTTATTTGTTATCATGTTTTAACTGGGCCCCCTTTAGAATAATGTTTTGACCCTAATTGTGAGACTGTATGTGTCCAAGCTTATGTTTAATTCCCTGGTAAAGTTCTCAAAGCACTGCGGCAGACAATAGTAGGCCATGCTGTAAGCGTCAGTAACCAGGATGAAGTGTATTAGGGCTGAAGGCGCTTCTCCTCTGGTGGAACTTCAAAAAGTTGCATTTCTCCAGAGAGGATAGGAAATACACCCGACAGAGAGAGAGAGAGAGAGAGACACTCACACAAAAGAAATGAGGAGGAGAGCATAAGAGAAACAGGGAGATGGAGTAGAAACAGAGGAAGGGAGAGAGAACAGAGAACAGGAGAGATGGGGCAGAAGGTAATAAAAGAGATTACAAGAGATTACATTAGAAAAGAGGAAAATAAACCCATACAATACCAGACTGACAGACAGACACAGAGAGACAGACAGACAGACAGACGGAGTAAGAAAAGCAATGAGACTGAGATTGTGACATGCACTTTAAAGGCCACTGATTTCACTGAACATCAACAACCTCTCATTGATATAGGGATGGCAGGTTTGGGGGAGAAAATGAATAGTGGGCATAGCAACGGCGGAGGATAGGGTGGACAAATTGAAAAGAAAGAGAAGGGCACTTGAGAAAATAACTGATACATGAAAAAAGAAACTTTGCAAAGGAAAGGAACAAAACTGTGATCTTAAAACAGAGGAGATATTGATAGAGAAAATGTGTCTGAGTGTGTTAAAAATAGTGACATAAAGAAGCTAAGTAACAAAATGGAGATTTAACCTGAAACAATGAGAGAGTGTGAGGGATGTTGACATGCTGTTCACTTCCTTGGTGTTTGTGATCAGCTTCCTGTCATTGCATGTGACTGATAAGACCTTGTTACAGTAACTCTAAACGACTGCATGTGCAGGAAAAGACAACAAATAAAAATATGTCCCTTGTACTGTCACCGACATTTCTCTATTTCTCTTTCTGTCAGTCTATCTGTTCATCTGTTTGTGTTGTGTTTGTGTCAGTGTCTGCTTTGCAGAAAGGCATCTTTCACAGCTCCTCTGCTGCCAAAACAAGACCAGAAATGTCGTCTTCATTTTTTTCATTTCTTGCGATTGACTTATTATGCATGGTTTATTTGGTTTATTTTGTTTTGTTTTGTTTTGACAGAGCGAGTGAACTGTGACTCTTTGGTTACAGGATGGTCTGTAATTGAGCCATGCTGCTGTACGGCACAAACACAAAGGCGGAACCTGCAGATTTACAGCACAATTCCCTGGAATCTGATTGGCCACCATGTGGTGACCCCCCCTACCAGAGTGAGAAGGTATTCATAGTTGGCTTTTTAGTTTAATGGATGGATTACTGAACGGGCATAGCGTTCCCCTGGACCATTTATTTTTTTTTTTTTTTGGTAAATGTAACAAAATGATTACAAAGAGATGCACAACAACGGCAAAGACACAGCATGACTACAAAGACACGCAAAACAACCACAAAGACACACAACAAGACCACAAAGACACACAATAAGACAACAAAGTGACGGAAAACAACCACAAAGAGAGACAAAATGACCACAAAGTGATGTAAACCGGCTAAAAAAAGACCCAACAGCCGCATCCCTTGTAGTTGTTTTGTTTCTCTTCCAGTGTTGGGGTCTTGCTCCTATAGAGGATTGCTGCATGGCCTTTTAGATGTCTGCATCCAGGGCTTGTCGTCTGGACTATTTTGAATTATAAATAGTAGCTATAGAGTGTTTTTTTTCATAAAAGAATATTTAAAGTTGTTTATACGGCATTCATTTATAATTACAACACATTTATACTCATTTTACAAATTTGCCCCCCTTCTTTAAAACTGTGCCCCAGTCTGGCCCTTGTTTATTTTCCAATTCTTAGACTCTCACTCTTCTCTTTTGTGTGAAAGATAGCGCAAGACGAGTGGTCTTTGAAACACAGGACAAGACAGTGGTTGCCAGATGTTTGTCAAGTATAAGTAGACAAGACTGTTAAGCTAAACATCTTAAAACAGTTTGGTGCACCATAACGCGATAAACAGTGTTCATAACACTGTCAAAAGTAGTATTAGTAGTATAAGTATTAGATGACGCATGTAGGTTAAAGCAAACCTTATTTGCAAATACACATACCACTGCACATCTGCATTTGGACTAATTCAATTATGTGCACTTCAATTGTCTGTGTGAACGGCCATGAAACCAGTTAGAAAAGGTTTGCGACACGCTGATTATGGACTAAATCTACCCCAGGTGGCAGTATCATAGAGCACAAACACTCACACAATCATGCTGACCAGGCCGTCCAATAAGCTAATGTTGGGATACTTTGGCTTGTTCTGCCAATCAAAACTGTGAGTGTAAAGAAGCGGCATCCACAACACCACAATTTCACTGATTGCACACAGGCACTGAACAGAGAAAACCGAGCGAGAGAGAGAGAGAGAGAGAGAGCGAGAGACACTGAGTGAGAGATCGAAAGTGAGCATAAATTATGAGAGTTTTTCACAAGACTGCCAATTCTTGAGTGAGAGGGTAAGATGTTCCAGATTGTAAAGGAGTAACAGAATATTACATGTAAAGCCAGACCAGCTCAACACAACTGACCTTATATCCACTCCAGATCAAGCCAATTTTTACACTGGAATAAATGTAATAAATTCCAAGTTATACATATTTTTGTACTAAGGTTTGCAGTTGTACAAGCTTACCATGCTGCGTTCAAGTGCACCTGGTAATAAAGATCCTTCTGCCAGGAATGGAAGTTGTATTTGGAGTCAAATGGCATCACCAACAGTTACTCAAAGTTAAAAACAAAAAAAGCACAAGAAAAACAACAACTCAAATATAATCTGAATATTAAAATGCAATTAGTAAGTAAGTAAATGTAGACTGAAGACTCATGAATATTCATTATGGACTCATCACAGAATGGCTAGTACTCGTTGCCTGCTCTGGTTGGGTTGGTTAGGTTAGTGGGATTGGTTATGGTTAGGGTAACCATATTGGACACTGCAACAATAATATTCCAAAAAGGTGTAATACATGAGTCGTATGGATAACTGTGTGTAAATATATGCCAATGCACACAGGGGTGCAAATAGCGTACATTGATATTTGTACCAGACGGGGTATTAATAGAACACATTGCTGTGTGCACCGGGGTGCGAGTAGCATTCATTTCTAATTGCAATGGGGTACAAATAGCATACACTGCTAATTGTACCTCAAATTTTTATATTTTTCAACAGCTTTTGAAAGTAGCATGAAAGCTAGAATACGATTGTGTCAACAAAACTGACACTTGTTGCTATTATGTTACCTCAAATAAAGCAATTTTTGGAATTCCCTTGCATCTGCCTAAAATGACTTTGATTTTCCAAATGTAATCAGTCACACGGAAGGTACAATAAAACTAAATTTGGCTGCGGAGATAGATGTAGCGATCAACTGTGCCACCCCAGAAGCAAAAAGAAGGGCATGAGCACACAAGAATTGGCAAAACCAGAGAGCAAGCAGGGAGCCAGGGGAAGTGAAGAGATGAAGAAGAAAATGAGGAATTGAAGCAAAGTGTGAAAAGAAAGATAAAAAGAGAGAAGCAGACTGATGACAAAATAAAAAAGAGAGGGATAACATGATATAGTTGCTATCCTTATGCAATCCAGCACTAAAACGCATTGGAGGTGTATAGTTTTTGTTTTATTTGCACATTTTTCAAAACTGCCACAACAATATTGCTTTGTTTAATATTCATGCCAATACATAATTTAAATAAAATTCGAAGCAAGAGTGAGAAAGCAAAGTCGGGTCAGTTGAGGACAAGTTAGCAGAATTTCCACTGTATTCGTTCCACTTAAAAGAATTGGCGTCTCATCCACCGAGTCTGCTTTGTCAAATCCTAGAAGGTCTAGTCTCATTTAAGGCCTGTAAATCATATGAATCGCTTTCAGCTGGGTTTTGGTACTGTTAGAAATACGATGTAGGGAAAGCTGGAGCTCCAGTCCTATTTGATTGGATGGTGTGTGTGTGGGAACTTGCAGTATAATTGAACTCAAGGTTTCATTTGTAATGAAAATCTTATGGAAATCAGGGCTTCTTTAGAGAATGTAAGAATGAAAAATGTAAAATAACGGCAATAACTATGGTGTCTTCTCAAGAAATACTTGAGAAGGCACAGGAAATTTACGGATCAAAAACAGAATATTGGGTAGATTTACAGTATATCCTCTGTACCTTTAGCAGACATTTCTGTTAATCCAAAAATCAAAATACAGAAAAGCACCTGTGAAAAATCATTAAAGGAAATTCCTTCATATTAAACCGTATTAGCCCGTATTTCTACGGATTTTTCTAACAGTGTAGGATAGCATCCATTTCTCATATGAGCAATTTTTACTTTAAAAAAAATGTAATACTGAAGGAAAAAGCACATATACTAGTTAGGTGCTGGCTCACAGGTAGACACCTGAGAAAGGAAAGCCCCACACTAATAATTATTTTATTTTAAAATCAATGGATTGAAGTTTTGGCACGTTTTGCCTCCTTTTAAAAAAAAAAAAAAAACTTTTTGAAACATTGACCGTACCCTCACCCTAATGTAAATGCCGTGCACTAACACTATCAAACAACAGTGGTCATGGGTTTGTGTGTGAGGAGAGTGAAAGCAAATTTTGCAAGAATGATATTAAAAGTAGAAGCTGTGTGTAAATTTATAATCTTGGGATTAAGCACACAAACATGAATCAGTTTATAGAAAGCCAGATTTCCAAACAAACAACAAATATTAAGGCATACCATTTACAAGGAACACTTTGTATGAGGTCAATTTACAAATGAACACACATGCATGGACATCCATTGCATTTCACTCACTTTGTAGGTAATGGACGAGGAGCACAGTTAAGCTTTGAGGATCTTTTCCTGTCCTCCATTAAGCCCCAATGACTCATTTCCTGTTCTCTTCCTGAGCAGATCTCTCTGCCAGCAGGTGATGCAACATTAGGAAGATCTTCAATACAGGACACAATGGAGCGTAGACTATCTGCACGGATGTGCATGCTCGCTCATATGTGTATGGGGTGTATTCACATGTTGCCATTCACATGCGAGGGAGTGAATAATGAGGCCCGCCCTGCGGTTAACATGGTGTAAGTAGGTGTTAACTATGACAGATTGTGCTGCCACTGATGACCATGGTTGAGCAGTCACCTCTCCATTCCTCGATTATTTCACGGTCACATAATTGTATGGATGGCAATAAATCTCACATCTCATTTCATGCGGTTGATTTCACCTCTAATGTCGTGGCATCTCCAATTTTCAATTTGTCTGATACTCTTTTCTGGAAAAAACTCCAGCTAACAATGAGTAAGCTTGTAGCTGTCAGCTCTCACTGTTGTGTTCAATCAGGACACACACATGGACATGCACTAGCTGTTGTGTGTGGAAATGTAGGAAAGTGATTTCTACATGCTCATTTTCTTATTATGCTCATTTTCAGGTTCAAACTTGTATCTTGGGTTTCTACTAGAACATGCTTTAATGTTCCAAAAACACATTATTTATCTCATACTGTCTGTCTAAATATACTTGCATTCCCCCTCTACCTGAAATGCTCCATGTTAGGGCTTGTCTTTTTAAGACCCCTACTCGAAAAAGCCCAGTTTGCTCTGATTGGTCAGCATTTCTGGGTCTTCCACATCTGCACTCTCCAAGTCGCTGCACCGTCATTGCAGCCAGAGAATGACTGTAACGGCACTGTAGCAGCACTTTCTACTTATATATAGTATAATTGTTACATCACAACCGTTTTTTTTTTGCACAGTTTCTGAATATGGGCTATGTGCTTTTATCTGTGGATTGAGAGTTTCTGATACTTTCACAGTATTTATAAAGCACCTAGACCTGCTTTATAATAAAAAAAAATACATGGCATTTTTTATTTAGGGACCTTTTAGGGTAGCATGTTAGCAGGGTCAGGAACTCCAAGCATTATCTAAATTTTAAGTGATAGCAATGTTATCTTTGGCAGGGAAGATGCATTGCAGATGTCTTTGCTTTCTATGATTGTTCTTTTCAAAATGAATAAATTGTGTTCTTTCATAGCTTGATGGACGGCTCACTTTTAGTCTTTTTTTTAAATAAATGTTAGTTATCTCTATATGTAAAAGCTTTAAAAAAAAAGTAAAAAGCAAAGATCATGAAATGTTGATATTTGATCAGACAGACAAGTGTATCAGTTAACCAAGTTTGGCATCTCAAAATGGCTAAACCAGCTATTTATAGCACGTGTTATACATTCAATATGAATTATGATTCTGCAAGTGTCATATTTTTTGCCTGAAATGTATTCACAAACTGATATGGGTTTTGGGTTTAGAAGAAAATTAACATTTCCAGAACAGCCACCATATTTTTCTGGCTTGCAAATTGGGAGGAAACCAAAAGCCATCAAGCAAGTGGTGGGTTTTTCAAATCAGGTGTAAGACGTGTTCATATTGATGTCTAAGAGAAGTGAACTACTGTCAGTCATTTATTGTAGGGCTTACATGGAATTACATCTGTGCCGAGCAAATGTCTAGTGAGCCCTGACAGACCAAGATGATGGAAAAAATGTGAGCAGGAGATTTGAGGCCAGAAAGAATTCTATATATTACATGTCATTATTACGTGGCCAATTTCACTTGCGATTTTCTTCTTCAAATTTCAAACATACCTACTTTTATGTAGTGAACCTTACAATTTAGTATTGCACTTCCATAAGGTTGGGTTAGGAGGGTTAGGGGTCGGGGTTAGTTTAAAAAAAAAAAAAAGAAAATCATATCTAGGTTAAGCTCCAAAAACATTGGATCCTACAATTCCCAAATTTCAACTCCACAGAATAATTAGTTAGAACCTCCCTGCTTGGTAAACACACCTCAAACACCAGCATGCTGTCATGCTCACAATGACAATGTTAACATGATGTTGTATAGAATCTTAGTTTAGCGTGTTAGCATGCTAACATTTGCTTTATTAGCACTAATCACACAGCATCAGCATTACTAAAACAAAGAGCATCATAGTGTGGGGAACATAAATGTCCGTACAAAATTACATGGCAATCCATCCAAAAATTATTGAGATACTTCAGTAAGACCAAAAGTGGACCGACCGACTGAGCGACCAAACCTACCTAGAGCCATGCTGCTAGTATGGCTAAAAATCTGTAGTCTCCAAGCCCAAGCTAAAATGACTTAAGTGATGTAACTTGGTGGCTGTCTAGTAACCTGTAACTATTCCATTTACATGTGCAGTACCTCTTTAACTATTATACAGTTTCCCGCCATTTGAAAACATTCACACCAAGGTCCCTTTTAGCCCGTTTGGTAAAGGCAGGAATTTATTCAATGGACACATTTATAACACATACCTTGCACGCATGTGGCCATGAATGCAACGCTACTATTATCAGCTACTACCAGCAGCACTCTCCATTCTCAATGAATTTTCTCCATATAAACGTCAGACTTAAAAAACCTGCTTCTGTCAGCCTCGGCCTGACATACTGCCCCGGGAACAGGCGGCAGGGCTTGAACGCAGCTCACAGCTGCCAACACCACTTAAATGTTGTCACCTGAGTTTGCCTGCAAATCTCTGATCCAATGATCTGCAGGGCACTGATCGGCATGCACACGGCTGGTACACACAGCTCCTCTTTCACACAAATTTGCTTTTATCGTATACATTTTGGGATATTTTTCTCTCATGACAAACAAGTTATCAACAACAATGCAAAGGTGCTACTTGTCTCAGAACACTACCGACAAATGTGATAAGTATATAGGATGAACTAACAGCTAAACACAGATTCAGACTAGAGTCAGACCAGAGTATATCTCCTCCTTTAAACCTGCTTCATAAAGTTCATGGGCATTCTAAGGAATAGCAACAGAGACACTTCAAAACTGACAGCTTTGTTAAATATTAATGACAGTGGGGATACTGAAGAATGGAAAGGGAGAGTAACATACTGGGAGAATAATTGATGGAGTGAAAATAATTGGTCGTAAAGTTATCTTTCTTTGATTAGTAGTGGTTTTACGTTCTGTGAAGGGAGAAAGAGAACACAGAGGGCAGAAGACCGAGTGCAAGGAAGACAGCACGGCGAACAAGAGAAAATGGAGAGGAGGGAATATGATGAAGAAGTGGCATAACATAAGGGATTGTTGTGTTTTAAATTTTCTTTTAAGCCTCTATCCGGTCCTCATGTTAATCTTTTCAAATCCCACACTTTTCACCGACATAGGCCTACATCAAGTAGAAAGATTTCTTCTACATCAAGTTAAGTTTTTACTGCCCTAAAAAGAAAAGAAATAGCTACCATGTCCTTATCTCACACACCACTAGGGTGCTTGTCTAAGATTCAGTTTGATGTACAGTTGTGGCATATCTCGTGCAAGAAAAGAGAGTTCCAGTTAGAGCTACTCCTTACACATGTAAAGCTTATTAAAATTCTTAAAAGGTATATTAGATCTGGGATGTGAGAAACTTCTGCCAATGTTGATTTTAAATGACAAGACTTAGTCAGGCTGTGCATAGTGGTGCTTTGAGCTAAATGCTAACATGCTCAGAATAATAAAGCTAACACATGTTGATGTTTATCAGGTATATCATATTTACCATGTTAGCCATCGCAGTTTAGCATTTTAGAAAGGTAACATTTGCTAATTAACACTAAACACATCACGTCTATAATTTCATACCATCAAATAGTTGTAAAGTTTGGCTAAAAACCACACAATGTACAAACTGCACAGGTTCTTTAAAAGTTGTTTCACGTCTATGTTGGGGAAACGCTGTCTGGTTTTTAAAAGAAAAAAGGTGAACATTGAACACTTTTCCTGTAAGGAATGGATAAGTATCATCAGTGGGCTCTAAGCTTTATCTTTATCTTAGGTTGTTTAGTGACCCGAGAAAATCTTAAACCTCAATATGTGCAGGAAATCCACACTATTCCCACCTAAGCTGTGTGTCTGTGCCGCTGTACGGATTACTTATGCTTGGGACTAGTTTTTGCTCCATTGTCCATGTTACTTTTACTTTTAGCACTGTACTTGTTGTGGGTTTACATGCCGGTTTCTCCTTAAATTGATAAAATACATTTATGACACAGAAGCTCTGCGCTGCCACATCAAACAAAGTACTAGTCTAAACCTAAAATCCTGTTTTAGGATACATAATATAAATAAATAACATAAAATACAGGATCTCATGTCCCACATGGTATACATCGTAACCATAATGATCTTTTGATGAGTCATTGTTATTATGTAGTGCTTTTTAAGCATCAATTTTGATCCTCATGTGTTACTGCATATTATATATTTAAAAGTTGCATCTCTGAGCTATTAATAATAAATAAGTTAGGCTAATCTTATTTTAGTAAAAAAAAAAGACCTGCTGAGTTTATATAACACCACTTGGTTTGACCGTATGCACAACATCTGCTTTTTAACATTGTACTGTGATAAATTGAAATGCTTTACAAACCTACATTTTACGAACCAATAATATGATTGAGCCATAATGCATTTGTGTGGTTATTTATGTATGTATTTCTCTGTGGTTGGATCCATTTAACCATGTTTTGTATGTTTTAAGGCTACAGCAGCAGCTGGTTAGCTTAGCATAAAAACTGCACTTGTAAAATACAGAACTGTTGTTTTTGCACCTCGGTTTTTATACAGATGAAAGGAATTAAAAATGACTGAGCTTTAGAGGTGCTGGTGGGCGGTTGTGTAAGATTTGGACAAGTCCAGACAATAGACTGTATAAAATATGGACGTAGTGGTAAAACCGTTTTTTTTCTTCTTTTTTTTTTGTACCAGGCTGTAAACATGTTTAATTATGCTGTACACTTGGGCATTTTAACATGGGGGTCTATGGGGACTCCATTTTGGAGCCAGCCTCAAGTGGCTACTTTTTGGCACTTCTGCATTGGCTTCATTTTTCAGCACTGGAGGTTGCCGCTTGGTCCAGGTAAGTCTATATCCACGACGTTCCACTTCTGGGATTGCTCCGTTCCCGCCGGAAATTCCGCCGGATTTCAGTCTTCTCGGACCTTCTGCTTTTTGTGTTGGAATTTTAAAATCTGGTCGATTTATGAGGACTATGGTCTACTGCTCCACAGATCTCTGCAGGGTGAATCGAGACAGATAGCTAGACTATGTGTCTAACCTAAGTTTTCTGTTACACGACTAAAACAACCTTTGAACAAACACATGTTCCTTCCAGAGGCTATTTTGCAGCGACACCGGGCCTGCTGCCGGTGCTTAGCGCCGCCCATGCAGTTTTTGATTGATTTAAAGATATGGCGATAAACCAGAGCACGTTTCTCTCCCATCCCGGAATGCTGTGTGGACTAGCCAGACCCTCTTCCGCAGCGCTATGGAGGATGGTCTGGCAAAGCGAGACTAGGTCCAGGTTAAGTGGTTCCCCCCCTGTCTTCAGTGTTTGTGCTAAGCTGAGCTAGCCAGCTACTGGCTGTTGTCTTAATAGACAAATATGAGAATGTTATTCATTTTCTCATCTAACTTTCCACCAGAAAGCTAATAAGTGTATTTCCCAAAGTATCAAACTATCTGTTGAAACATATAGGCTACTACCACTTAGTTTACCACAAAAGGGAAAAGCAGCGAGTTTAAAAGCTACTGGGCAGTAGGAAAGTCCAGCATGTTGCAGAGCTGGCTAGACTTGTACAATCTTTCCTAAAAGTACCTGAGAAAGTTAGTAAATCTAGTGTGAAACTATTCAAAGCCTCCAGTGATCCAGTTTTAACTTTTCTGGAACAAAATTTTGTTGCTGAGAAATATTTAGCCAACCAGACTGCTAGGGACAGTGAGTGAAAGGAAGACAGGGAGAGAGATGGAGAGAGAGAGAGAGAGAGAGAGAGAGAGAGAGAGAGAGAGAGAGAGAGAGATGGTGGAATTGATGCCAAGAGCTGTGCGTTGACCCTGATTAAATGCCTCCCCTAACTCACTGGGACCACTGATAAGACCGATGCACTCTGGGCGGTGTGCGTGTTATGTGTGAGTATGTTCAGGAGCCAGAACAGGAGATAAGGTGTGTCTACACATGTGCATGTACAAGGAGTGTGCGTGTGTGTGTCCCATCACCAATTCTCCTGTGTAAACATGCTGACCTGGCACAACACCAGTAGACACTTTGAAGTTGGCAATAGCCCCTGTAATCTCCCTCCCTCTCTCACTGTCTCTCACACACATACATTCCCACACACAAACACACACCGAGCCAGAGGCGAGACTTAACACTGACAACCTTCTGTGGCTTAGCATGTGGCCACCAACACACACAGTCTCCTTCACACACACACAAATACTCCATCTTGCATCCTCCGTCTCTCGAGATAAAACAATAAATTCTCTCACACACATTACACTGACTCACATAACACTTTTTTCTTTTTGTTTACGCCACCTATAATGGAAATTTCTGCTGACAGTTACGTGTGAGTGTAAGTGCCTTCCACTCTGGAATGTCTACACTACAGCCTTAGAGCATCTCCAGGTCTTAAATCAGACACACTGACTTCCTGGTCACAATCATCTCTTCAAATGCACCAAATTCTCTGTGATATTCAGACTTAACATACTGTACAGTTTATGTGAATGTGTGCACAGATAATGAGACAAATAACATAATATAGCCCTAATAGATAGACATGTTAACATGTGATGCTTTGCTTCAGTTGAAGCAGCATGGGATGCACATTGGAGAGTTAAGCTGGGAAGGCGATGCACACTTGATTAATTATAAGGATTTCCTGGCTACCTTATGTTTAAAGGTAAGGAAGAAAGTATTGTTAATGCCCAGAGACAATCTTTAAAGAGTCAGTTCACCAACATTACAAACAAAATGAAATATAGTTCCTATAAAAACTGCATGTTCTGTGGATTACCTAGAGGAACTGTGAGATTGTTCTGCTGTTCTGAAAAGAGATGTTGCTGTTGAATTCTTTAAAGCTGCATTAATAAATGTTTTGGTCACTTAGGGGCAGACATACTGTATGCAACAAGCTAAAAAATAACCCCACACATTTGACAGATTCTGGCCTTTTAAAGCCAAAGATGGCTCATGTGTTAGCAGATCCAGCAGACACAGCAACATTAGCTTTTCATTTGGAGTCGTGTTACTGGGGACCTGTCAAATTTAAGTCCAAACTTGACTCCTCTTTTAGCTTTATTTTGGTCTCCTGAGACTCTCTTTAGCTGCTAAAAGCTTTGCTATGTTGCTAACTTTGTCTGGTGCTGGTAAGGCAGGCTACAGCGAGTTTTTTAAAGGGCAACTATTACATAGCATTTTCAGGATTATACTTGCATTTTGTGTTTGTACTAGAACATGTTTACATGTTTTCATGTTAAAAAAACACTTTATTTTTCTCATACTGCCCATGGCTGCTGCACCTTCACTACTTGAAGTCTTGGCAACTTTTAACATGAAAATCCGAAAAACCAAAACAATTAGTTGACGTCAAGACGTCAAGAAGAGAGCTGCAGAGTAGAAACTTAGCTGTGGGTTTGTCACTACTAGCATCATCTTTCACATTACATGTAGTCATTTGACCTATTGTTTGTATAAAAATACTGGTTAGAGCAACTTTAAATGTAATTTATTCAAAATTTAAGCACCAATAGTGACGTTCTAATAGCTTCCATCATATTAAAGTGGCAGCAGAAATCTCAGAGAAACCAAATACAGTAAAACACAAACTATAAGCATTACTGAATACGAACTAAATACGAGAAGTACAGTAAGAGTAAATATATTATTGTTCAATGAAGCTGAACTCGATTTAACTTAACCAGGTACTTGGTTTGTTTACTATATGTGGCCTGTATGCGTGTGGGACATTTTGTGTTACTATTTACTGGAATATATCAATAAATGTATTCTTATATTCCTGTTTCCTCAAAATGTTGTTCATCTGACAGTTAATTAACACAACCCAGTTACAATAAAAATGTCTTTTGCTCCTGACATACAGAGCAATGAAAGCCATTATTCATGCACCCTGTAACACACCATTATCACATTTCTGACCCAAAATAACCACTGCAGCTGTGTTGACTGTTTCCAGAATGGTGGCAAAAAAAAGTCTTGGCTGCAACATGGTGAAAGCCTGCTACTTCATTATCTTATTGCCCATTGGTTGTGTCCCACTTTCAAATTCCCAGCCACACTAAAGCGATTGCCACTGCACCAACTGTTGGTGGCCATGTATCATTACTTCACAATGTCAAATGAGGACTAAGCATCCACAGTGGAGATGGTGAATCTCGATGGCAAAACAGTACCATGCTGTAATATGTCTAAGGTTCATTAACTAAGTCTTTCTTAGTCGGGTCCAGGACTAAATAGGTTTAGGGGCCCTGATCAGATAGCATGCTACTTAGGGTATTAAATTGGAGCAGGGGCTTCTCAGAACTTTTACCACACAGGATTCAAATTGAGTTCATTTAATCTCACCCTGGGACTCGGTCACACTAGTAAACTTCTCCTTGTACTACAAATAACCAAATCTAATTTTCAACCCAGTTTCAGAAACTACAGGTCTAGAGGAATGAAGACATAGGTATTCATTTGAAAATTAGCATGTTGTTGAGTTCATGTTGTAAGTAATGAGCATACTAAAAAAAAGAACTTCAATTGCATTTACCTTCTTTACTTTCGTGTTTGCTTCCTGTATTATTTGTTCTTAAATTTGCCTTTTGGAATTATATAAAGTTGTTACTCACTGTGAACAATTTAATAAAATTTCTAAGGCCCATTAAAAGTAATAAACAGAATAAAAATATGGTCACAAAGAAAATAAGTTAGGCAGCTCTTGCTAATTGGCCTCTTTGTTTCTCCTGCCTGAGTTGCCAGATATGCAGATTCCAGGCAGTGTTTTGGCCAGGAGGCAGATAATCTTGTTAGGAACAATTAACTGGGTGTATTGTTGAATGTAAACTCAATCCCTCTCACACAGAAGCATTCAAAACAGCACCTGGCTCCGCAACCAACAAACTCGGACAAAATGTCAATGAGGATAAACATTCCAGCATTGAAGTTAGACCATAACAGTCAAAGTCATTCAAAACTTCACCCAGTGTGAATGGAATACCTCAGAATAAAGCAAATAAACTAAACTCTTCAGCATCACAGATGACGTGAGTCTGTGTTTATTGCTGTGAAGACATAAACAATCACAGAGAAGACATCCAATATACTGTATATTTCATAATGTTGGGCACAATTCACATATCACCTTTTAAGTTGATATGGTGAAGGTGAACTTGTAAGCAAACTTGTTCACACTTCCAGCAGTTATGGAGCAACATTATCATTGATTCGGAGTCGTGTTTGTGTCTACCTGATTAATGTGTTTTTGGTCTCCACCAACTTCTGAGGGCCATATTGTTCTCTTTAGCTGCTAAATGCTCCACTATGTTCACCAGCTAGTCTGTCTGCTGTTTGGTATTGAGCAGGTAGTGTACCTGGGTTTTTAGAGCTGTTTTTCTCTAAAAACAGTTGCTTGCTGTGCTCTGTAAAGCCGAGGACAGCTGCATATTCAGGCGATAATTCTCTGTACATTCATCACTATGAGCGCCTCTTGTACAGTGTCGCATTGTCTTCACGTTGACATTTGAGACAAAGTTTATAGCTGCTTTCACTACTTTTAGTCCACATCAAGTCAATTAATAAATACATATATGATAAAGTATTTCTCTATCGTATGTCTATCGTATCGTTTGAAACAGCATTTTCAGCTTAACGTAATGCTGGGTTCAGTCTACATGATATCAGATTGATTATATCCCGACAATAGATCGTGTTATCCCGTGTAGTGTGTCATAGTACTCGCGATGTCCCGACAGAAAGACCTGCATGCTAGAATTTAGCCTTCCACAACGTCTGCGTCTTTGGCCAATAGAAGCACAACTTTAACATGGTGAAATTAACAAGGAATGGTGTTATTGGTGCTGCAGGTGGAACTGTGAAACAGAGGAAAGGTCGCAGTTGTTTAGGTAAAGTAGGTTTTTGGTCATAAAGCAAAATATTGGACATCAAAAACCTCCAACATGTTTAATAATGACTAACTAATAAGACATGTCTATGACAGCTTCTTGTGAGCATTAAGACAAAGATATAACTCCCAGCAGAGGTACAACAACACTGTCTGGAAAGTTTTAAAAGAAGTTCAAAATTCAAAATTATGAGTATAGTTGAATAAAAAGAACAAAATTACAAGCCCGTATTATCTGGGGGTGCATTCAAAAATGCACACACAAAAAAAATTTGTTTGTAGATGGCAAAAAATTGGTCCCCCTACATTGTAAATGCATAGGAGTTGGGCTGTACTGTACATTTGCACAAATCCTAATTAAAAGAATAAGATCAGAGACAGAACATATGCTCATGATATACACAGAGAATTGGCTAATACCCAGGAGGATTACCATCCATTCTCTATTCTACCCTTAGACAGAAATGGAAGAACTCAGCCATAGCCTGCAATCTGTCAGAAGTAAGACTAGTTAGCCGTGCTCACATGAGTGTGGCTAATTCAATACGACATCTTTCTAATAGGTACTGGGAGGAAGACACCAAATACAGAGAGAGGACAGATATCACAGGTGCAAAGTAAGTAAATGTGAATAAAGCTACTATAGATGAGGGCTTTAAATCTTTAGTGAGTATAGAGGGATCTGTTGGTAAAATTAAAGAAGAGGCGCGCTGGACTTAATGTGGTAGCATTGTTGATTTGGTTAAAACAAAATCACCCCCAAAACAGCCTGCATGTTAAAAGAATGAAATAAACTATTACAACATCACCAAATTATTAAGTATTGTTTGTATCTAAGTGAGTTATTGCTGTCATTTGATTGATGCATTGGTGTAATAATTAGCATATAGGTTCACCAAATCTATGTCAACCTCAGCTAATTAAAGGTCCCATGTAATTAAAACCTTTAAATAGAAACAAAACAGAGAAATCAACCAGCAAAGCAGCCTTTTCCTTTTACATGACTAATCACAGACACGGGGCTTTTACAAAATATGTTACGTACATCCTGTTACGTACATTCTGATATTTGAGAACATTCTTAGGCTATGCAGGCTCACCTTCCCACCTTAAAAAACAAATACAAAATGTTTTGTCAAACTCCAGAATATCGCCATACAGGTCATGCAAGATCAAACACATTTCTATGATAAGGCTTTTATCGAATCATTGGTCAATTTTTATTTCTTAAATTTTTCACCAACACTACAGTTAAGGTGTTAATAAAACAAATGTTTAGTGTTAACTGTCAGGGGTGAAAGAAAGTATATTCAAATGTGTACCATTGTCAGGGCCGCCTCAGGTGATTGTAATGAAATCTGAGTAGGGCTCTACCAGCCGCGCCAAGCTCTGTGGAAACCAGGTTAGTCAGTAAGCTCTGGCCCTGTTTGGCCCCAGTGAGGAAACAACAGCACTACACTCTCACTGCAGTTGTAATAAGAAAATTCAGTCGACACAGCCTATATTTATAAACTAATACTCTACCATTGGTGTAGCATTACTTTAAGCAGAAGCCACAAATTATTTTATTTCAACAATGAACACATCTGACAGCAATGATTTTAGCAAACAACATCCCAGTTGGCTTGTCTCTGACTACCCAGGCTAGATGATGGAACCTATGTGAAATGTCAAACTGTACACGTTCATATTCTTCAGATTCATTTGTGTCTAGCACGTTTTCTATTGCATCTTAATATGAAATTCATCTTGGTACCATATGACATCTTTTGTATTGATTTTCTACCAGCTAGAATGAAATTCTTGACATTTCCATGCATTTTTAATAGCTTGGGTTGGTCTCATGGTAATTTTCTATATTCATGTACACTATTATGCTGCAGAAAAACAAATTTTAAAATTTACAGCCACAAGGAGGCACTCCGATGCCCTTACAGTAATAAAAGTATTGTATTAATTACGAAATAAAAGGCAAAAGAAGCATCTAGTAGTAGTGTGACTAAAGCAGTGGTTCCTACTTTTGAACCCTGAGACCCAAATTAGTGTTTACCCAGCCACTTAGTCAATGTAGCATCACATATATCATTCAATAAGCGGATGACTAAAATGAAGACTAGCAGGGCTTTGACTCTGCAGGACCCAGATTGAGAACCACCGTAGTAAAAGCATACATGTATTTTTGCCACATTTACAGTAACATTAATAACCCCTCCAAATGATTGCAAACAACTCTCTGCAATGCTCACTTTTTACTCTTCTTGTGTGTTAACTCACAATATGCTCATCGCTTGGAATCCAGTTTAATTTCAAACTACACACTTTACATGTGCTTCCTGGGGATTTTCAGATGAGATGATTTGCTCTGTTTTAGAGCAAGCGACACTGACATATCAAAAGTGTAGTCAATGCTATTTGATTCCCACACTGTATCAAAATATAGAATATAGAGTCAAGGAAGTACTTTGACAACCAAGGAAACCCTTTTGGTCAGTGCAAGACTGCCTGTAAGACACAATGCAAAGATCTATGTTAGAAATTCTATGTTTTGGTCATTCACTGTAATTGGCATTTTTGGTTATTTTATCCAGGGATTTGTACAGTCAGTGCAAGGGTCAAAAAGTAGCTAACATTAAAGATTATAAATATCAGTGTTCTGACAAGAAAAACCAAAAATATTATTTTGTTAAACCGTAAAGTATTTTTCCAAGATCAGGTAAAGAAGCAAAGTAAGAAAGGGGCTTTTTTTTAAAATTGAAGGATTGTAAATCATAATTTAAATATTTTTCTGCACTAATAACTAACCGACTAACTAACCAACCAAATACATGAATACATCACTTCATAGACAATCTCCCATTCAAACGGCAAGGACTTAGCAGCAGTTATTTAAATCGAAGTCCTGGTGCTTCTGTCATCCTGCGTGACTAACAGGATTTGACATGGTGACGAGCGGACGGGTCCCAGGTTCAAGAAACACATTCTGTCTGTCTGACCCCTCTTCACACACACACACACACACACACACACACACACACACACACACACACACACACACACACACACACACACACACACACACACGTACATACACGAGAGCATGCACACAATCCCACCCACCCACACACACACACACACACACACACACACACACACACACACAGGTAGAAAGGCACGTAATCCAATATTGAAGACTCAAATGCAGTCTCGCTCTGCTTCATCATAACACAGACATGGCAGCAATATGTAGTCAATGCTGGTAATTTAGCACTAATAGCTCTATCTGTGTGTACTAGCCACTTCCACACATGACTGAGCAAAGCTTCACATTATATAAAGGCTCATATGTTAACACTCATAGCAGAGAGCTCATTATGAAGGTATTTAGAAAAGCATCACAATCATCAATAAGAACAACAAAAAACAACCGTTACACCTAATTTCCTTCACCCCCACCTTTTCACCTTTGACTTCTCCCCTCACTATCTGCTCTCTCTCGAGGCGACAGCTTGCCCCTAATTTAAAGTAATCGGATGACTCTCTCTCTCTCTCTCTCTCTCTCTCTCTAATCCAAGGCTGCTGTAAAGTAACCTGCTTTTGACAGGACCACTGAGACACACCACATATTCTGTTACTATGGCAGCTCATAAGCGCTTCCACTGTCTACTTGTTGAAATCATAGGCTACTACATACACCCTCGGTATTTCAAAGGAGACAGTGAATCAATCAAGGGTCGGGGAGGGGGTAATTGCTTCTCAATTACAAAACAATACTTATTTTATACACATAATGGATTTTAACCACCCCAAGAAATGCAATTTAACTCAGTTAATCCGCCTTAATATCACTTTGAAAAAATCCAATTTTAACTGCTGGGTATACCCTGTGGTGAATCCAGGATAGTACAACCTTTATCATTAGGATCAGTGTCTGTCCATCACTGATAAACAATAGCTCGAGGAGATCTGAGATAAACTAAAGCAGCGTGCTGAATAGAAATTTGCTGAGTTGTCGTCAGTTTAGCAAACCAGCACCAATAATCCTCCGCAGGCTGTTTCAGCACCACGGACAGCGAATTCTCAGCTCCAACTGTTCAAACTATAGTCGGTACTATAATGCAGAAAGCGAGTTTATCAATGCAAGTGTCAGCAGCTGTAGTCTTCCCTCATATTATATATATATATATATATATATATATATATATATATATATATATATATATAATATATATATATATATATATATATATATATATTAGTAACTAAATATTGTTAGTAACAGGAGCACATACAAACTTCTTCATTTCTACCAAAAACTAGAGAAATGTGTAGCCCTATAACGTTCTAGAAAGAGTGAAGGAATAATACAACCATAACAAGAGAAAAGAAATGCAATAAAAAAGGGTCAGTAAGACACCGAGTAAGACAGGCATACTATAAGTCAGACTAGAGCTTTCATTAAAACATACAGGTTCACATTGTACGACTTACCGCGTTATCCTCGTTGAAGCCATCTGTTTAACATACAAATCTACTTTTCCACACACTGTTGCAGTCTCTGGGCCGCGGTAAGACACAGCCCGAGGAGAAGATCCAGGAAATAACATCCACTCAACTCATCCACCCGACTCCACTTTTTTCTTTCTTTTTTTTTAGGGAGGGAAAAATGTCGCTGTCCGCGCCTTCAAGACGAGGAAAAAATGAGTTTATTATCAAGTCACACACACACACAAACACACACACACAAAAGGACAATGGCTTTTGTGCAGTGAAAAATAGTCTCCTTCTCCTCTCTTCTTTTACTTTAAGCCTCCAGTGTGGGACATACAAGGTAACTACGAGCTCTGTAGGAGAGAGACAAAGTAACAGTATATCTCCTCTAGTATTCCCCCTTGCGTTCTCAACCAGATAGAGAGACAGGGGGAGGAGGAGACAGAGAGACCTAACGACATTAGCTGGAGAGAGACACAGCGAGAGAGAGAGAGAGAGAGAGAGAGAGAGAGAGAGAGAGAGAGAGAGAGAGAGAGAGAGAGAGAGAGAGAGAGAGAGAGAGAGAGAGAGAGAGAGAGAGAGAGAGGCGATGCGGAGTCAGAAAGGGAGGTTTTTTCGGAAGGTAGTCGCGCATTTACCGCAGGAGCAGCAAGCGGCAGCAGTGATCGCTGCTCCACCGTAATCTAATTATGTCCACGGCAAAAGGCGCAGAGATTACCGGGTGGTTGCTCTGCTCTGGTCTTTGCGCCCCATGGCGGAGAGGGAAGTATAGGAGCACTGTTAGGTAACTCATCAAATGTTAACTCGTCAGGATCCACCCACTCTAAAAAGTTAGTACCATCGAAGACAAAATATTTTCACATATCGTCCCTTAAATTAAACAGCGACATGTTTTCTTTACTTCGCAGAAAAGCGAAGACATGGCCTGATTATCTCACAGTATATTATCCTTGTTGTTGCTACAGGTGACCATACAGTAGCAAAAGGGCGGACCTTGCAGTATGTTGCACGACCAGGCGAGACATTTTTGGCCACTGTGAACATACAGGAGATGATGAGATGACACCGTGCAATTAGCACTTGGATTTAAAGAAGCCCTATGTATTTAGGATTGACTGCTCCTGTATGCTTATTCCACATCGCAAGTTATTGACAGGCAGGGGTCTTCAACGTTTTTTTAAAGAGAGATGGAGCAGGGAGCCCCTACTACATATACGGTATAAAATCAAGTTGCATATTAAATTGGGCATACAATAATCTGTAGGGCGGCCTAAAGTCTTTATACATATCTGTTTTGCACAGAATACTAAACTATTCCAATAGCCTAATAATTGTTGGCATGATTTTATAAATCATGTTTTAACATTCATGTGGCACAGTGAATATAGGATTACCTGGCCTTAGTGACTACCTTACAGGCCAGTAAGCAGTGGAGATTTTATATTTGGTAATATGTTGGATTCATGTTAAGACTTTTTTCATTTTTGAAAAACCTTTCAAAAATTAACAAGAATTTGGAGGCCCCCCTGCATTGACTCCGAGGGACCCTTTAGGGGTCCCAGACCCCCTGTTGAAGATCACTGTTGTAAGGTATACTACCAAGAGAAGTCACCCATCAGACCTTTCTTCCACCAATCAACGGTAGTCCTGTTTACATTTCCTTCACTGCCAAAAGTAAACATATAGCTGTTATCTTGATAGCTACACAATAACATAAACAGTGAAGTCAATGTGAAGTGAATGTAAAAGCCACCCACTATAAGTAATAGTCCAGAATTTAAAACTTTAGTTGAGTAAAAGTACATGAAATATAATTAGCAAATTGTACTTATCATGCTGAACAGACTCTTTTGGTGTGTTTTATTATATAAATATACATGTATTACTGATGCCATACTGTGTTAAGTAGCATTTAAGATGTTATATCATGTGGAGGTTGAGCTAAATTTACTTAGGCTTACATTATACGCTGTTGAATAGTTCAATCTACAGCATCATCATATTTCAGTAAAGGTAAAAAAATAAATAAAAAAAACCCGTAAAAGATTACTCTACCAATTTAGCATTACACTCCTATAACATTGTTGCAGCAGAACCAGAGATATCATCTTTATTTTGTATTCCATGCATTTTTCTTCCTTGTAAAACTACATTACCCACAATGCAACTTTACCGCTGACAGTTTGGTCAGAGATTCGGATGTGTTATGCTAGTGGCAGATACTGTAGCCTCGAGCTGCTAGCCTCAAGCAGGGATGAGAAGCGGGCTGAACAGAGGTCTGGTAGCTCCACTTCTTTCTAACTCTAAACCCCCCAGATCATTATTTTTACTTTTCAAACTTGTAGTCTTTAGCACCAGCCAACACGACTCAAGTGAATTTCACAGACTTCAGATGTGTAAAACATACTTACTTTTCACCACTCTACATCATACTAAATTGTACATCTTTTTACAATTTCATCCCCCAATTCCCCAAACTTGCTGTACACGAAAACAACTCCACACACAGAAACTCAGGAGGGAAACAACATACATATAATTCTACATTTATTGCTAAACTTTTTGACTAATCATTCTGAATACATGTAACATAACTCCCTAAATTGTAACCTATAAAAATAGGTTGTTCCTACAAATAATTGTAACATAATGAGTCTATTAGCACAGGGGGAGATGCAGAATACACGCTGGCTAAAGAAGCGTCACAGCCAGCACTTTTTAAAAATAACTACTTTGAATATGTAGATTTAAGTGGCGAAACTGAACTCCTGCAAAGACTCTGTAAAAAAGTTGATTATATATTGTCAGAGTGGATTAATGAATCTCTAAAGTCTCTGTAGAAAACTTTTTGTGTAATCCTGCTCTGGAGCTTTTACTATCTTTGGATCATAAAGATTTCTCTCAGCCTGCTGATCTCTTCACTGTTTGTTTTGAAAGATTGCTTTCTAGGCCATTGCAAATGGTTATTTGTTTTGGGAGCCATTGTACTTTCCCATACTACTAATTTGGCACTTAAAATAGATCAACATAGCAATAGAAATAGACTACGAGAATATGAGAACAGTAAACACTGACTTAGTTTACTTTGTGTCAAATCTGTTAGCCCATCTGGGTAGAGAAGTACAGCAAATTAAAGAAAAATTATCCAAAATTGAGTAAACCTTTGCCCATTGAGTCAAGTCACCCACCTTGACTGTCACATCCACTTACTGTAGCTATATTGCTAATACAATCTAAAAGATAGGTAGATGTAGTTTATCGCCAGTTGTGAAAAGGCTTGGCACAATATTGTTTTGTTGTAAGGAGGTGACATTATGGATCCCAGGAGTTCTTTTAAATTGGCGGTAAGATGTGCTTTAGAGGAATACATAGTATGCTATAGTAAAAACACAATGTTGTTGCCATTCCTCTTCTTTAACTAACATGTGTCATCACACATCAGCAAAAATGTTTTTTCTCATTATTACCATGAGAAATTCCCAGCATTACAAAGTGATGCACAATCCCAGAGTGCTTTGCAGCAGTCATGGAGCAGCCTTCTGTGGCTATAATAATGCACCTCAACCACAATTAGTTGTCATTCAGGGCTTTATCTTCTGCTAATAAAATATGTGAAAGGAAGAGTGATAGTGCCATCAGCTCCGTGATATCCAGGTGCATTTAGTAATTACTTTGTTTATTTTGTAATTTAAGGGCAGAGTTTAGATATGACGGGTGGAGCCAGACCAGTTCACGCTCTTGTATGACTGAACATACCCGTCTGCTCTGTGGGAATAAAGTATAGTTACTGTATGTGACTGACGCTCAATGCAGTAATAACTGTAGCAGCTGCATCTACTGTACGTTGATTTCTAAATGAATCGCCTGTTGGTTATACATTGATCTGGCCAACCGTAACAGTTACAGACTAACTCTAATTTCAGATCTGATAACGCAATCAAAGGATTGAAATTACTACCAGTAAAGGGGTTTGCAGGCCGATGGCCAGGCCAATTATAGCCCCTATACCACTGTGATCTTACTTGTGTGTCCATCTGCTCTGTTCTGCTCTGTGGGATTACCCCAAATCCTATTGAGCTCAGGGAATGGCAGCCAAGATCAGTAGGCCTGAACTAATCATGACAAACCACGAGTACAAGAGAGGTTTGTCTTTTCCAACAAAGCACAAGATGCATAAAATAAGGAATTATCATTCACTGATTATTAATGATCGTCTGAGTTGGTACAATTAGTCATAGATGGCATACTGAATATCTATTAATGCCAAGAAATAAAAAGTGGATGCAGCGTGAGGCACAAAGCCTGAGAGTCTGCAGGTTCAAGGTACCACCACATAACTGAGGATACACCGTTGATTTCATAATACTGTTGATCCTTAAAGGTTCAATTCTCTTTCCACTTGCTTGACTCCACAGGAAGTAGAGACACTGCAGTGCAGAAGTCAGATACACGAGCAGGTAGAAAGTTGTAATTTTTTATCTGTACTGATGTTCTCTGTCTCCCTCTTTCTCCTGTACTTAGACCAAAAGCTCTAACCCTACATATATATAAATGGCAGTAATTGAATAGGTGTATATGCTCTCTTCCATACTCTTACTAATACCAATGCAAGAAAAGGCAACCAGTGAATAATATATTATTTTGTTAGGTAAGGGGCATGAGGCAAAGGCCCAGGGAAGCAGCTGTGTGCTGCACTTTAACAGAGGTGGAGCAGACTAACCGGACTTATGTTTGCAAAACCAACCAGTTAGTGCTCATTCTTAACATCTTTTCTCTTGCAAAACTAAAAAATACAGTTTTAAACTCTTCTAATAGCGTATAAATCTAATTTTTGTATTGTCCGTCGAAGTTTGATTTTGAGCAGCTCATTGCTGCCCCTTGTGGCTGTTGGTGGGGACCCTAAGGGGGCAGTGATGAGCCCATTTTAGCTTGATCCACCACAATGGGACAAGTGACACCAAAGTGAGATTTTTGCTTCATCGGTGTTTTCAACAGTATTTTTCAGTTTTGCAGGAGAATAGACTTTAAGGATTAAGGACTACCTGGTTGGCAAATGTACATCTGGTGAACTGACCCGCTTCTATTGCAGTGCAGCCGCTTCCCTGAGCTTTTCTTTTTCACTTTTTAGGACCGTCTCCCACTCAGTGAATGAGGCAGTCCCTATCGTGGCTAGTGGTAAATCTGTTTTAATTAGAATTTCTGCCATGATTACTGCCAAAGTAATAGGCTGATCGTTATAGGCTTCGGTTAAAATAAATAGCGCCCCCTCCATAGTTAGGGTTAGGGATAAGGTTTGGTTCAGGTTTAGGTAGGGGGCAACACATACCGACGGAGGAACAGACTTCAGCACAACACCGGCATGGGATGTGCCCGGCCTGGGACCAGAGGGCTCTGCAGCAGGTGGCTTAAATTGCACCAGAACATCATTGGTGCCGATCTACCGAGCACTAGTGATGTCATTAAGATGAGGTGCCTGAGCAGAGCCCCAAAAAATACTAAAAGACAATACCGACACCATCAACAGCCTGCTCACCCTGCTGCCTTCTGGCAAACGACACAGAAGTATCCGCTGCCACCAGACTACAGAGCAGCTTTCTTCCTCAGGCTGTGAGACTCAACTCCACAACATCCTCTGCACACCACTGTAATTATTTGACTTTTCTCATTAACCTCAGCTCTTCGTGTTATAAAGGATCTAGATTGCACACTGTTCTATACATTTAACTGCATCTAAGTCATTTGCATTAAACTACTCGGTCGGTCTTATGCACATTACAATTACCTTCGCACTACCCTCACTCCCACTAAGGTTTCTGCACTGTAACTTGTGATTACACTGATATTGTACATATTTCTGTGTGTACACATGAGAGCATGAAGCGTCCTATTTTCAATGACCGAATAGCTGACGGTTCTTTTTCTCTTAAGAATCTGTAAGACGCAGACATGTAATGAGCATATGTCAGCACAGGTTATACTATGTATTCATTCAAGGATCCATTCATCAGACACAGTGGGACAATTACAAAGACAGAATGCGAGATTTTATCACAGAAAATGGAAGAATAAGAGCAACATGAAAGAAAACATAGTTAAGTCCATCTAGTGCTGGAGCCCTTTCTGGTGCATTTGGTAGAGCAGATGTTAATAGCTTAACGGGGCTCGGCAGTAAGTGTTTAATTAGGTCTGGGAAAAATGATTTATTTACCACATCTGGGCCAATGAAATAACACTCTCTGGACTCTGTCCTTTATGACTCTCGATCTGTATTCCCTGGATTCCCTCCAAAACCTGAAAATATAATGGTGTATAGCTTGAGCTTTCAGTCTTGACAACCAGAATCCCTTTTAAACACTGTCTGTGCCCTGTAGTGATGTTGTCTCTCCTGAAGGGAGCGGAGAACAACTGCACCTGGTGGGAGGAGAGGCACGGTAGGGGGTGTGTCAGTGGCGATCAAACAGTGCAGCACAGTTGTAGTGTCGAGGATTACTGGGATTTGTGCATGTCGCCTGCCTGCTTAGACCACATCAAAGCCACACGGTGCTATGTGCAGTTCTGCTCTGTCCTTTTTATGTATGATAGCTTTGACTTTGATTGTTTCCTCAGGCACGAGTAAAGAAGAGACATTTTCCTCTCACAATATGCATGTGGGGTTGTGATGAGAGTAACCACTCAGCCACAACGATGCAGGAGAGTGGACCGTCATGGCGCTTTATACAGTACAAATCAGGGATTGAGTGGTGGATACAACTTGCCTGATATCATTGAAGGGCTTACCACATTGGGAAACAGGTTCCTCTTGGATAGGAAGACCTCATATTTAATTTAATTTAAAAGGGCCATGTATTTGTTTGTAGCTATTTTTGTACCTCCAGCATAAGAACATCAGTTTTTTGGCAGGTCTGTTCCGGGCTCTCTTTTTCACCATAAAATTGTCATACTGCCATGGCACACACTGTGTTGTTTTGAAAGGAAAGGAAAACAGGTAACTGGCTTTGCTATGGCTAGTGCCAGCTGCTGTACACCTACTGTTAATTTGTTTCTTACCACAGTAGTGCAGTTGCACCGTGAGATCTGGCCAGAAAATGTCCACCAGTCAGTCACCAGGACATGTGTGCTGTTTACCGGCCATAAATGTGTCTCAGTAAAAAAAAAACAAAAAAAAACAGGGTTTTCAAAGCGCAAACCCAAAGAGGTTTTAGCCAGCACCAAAGAAAAATGATCAGCGCCAAAACATCTTCACACATTCAGCAGTCAACTTCCCTCTCATCCACAGCAGTTTCATTTTGTACATACGGCTGGCGCTGAAAAGCCAGCTGCTGCATTGTTTTGACTGGATCTGAACGCTCCGATGTGATGTTTGATATGTGTCCCCCCCCCCCCAAAGCCAATTCTGAGCTAGGAAAAACCCTGAAAAGGATTATTCATCATGAACACCATGGTAACTTGACTGTTGACAAAACATGATCTGCCATTGGCTGCATATTTGTGGCATATTTATAATATATTTGCACTTAGCCACTCCGCACCTTTAGGATAACAATATTATTTTTTCACTTGGTTAAGCCAGTCTGCACTCCCTCGACTCAATCTGGTGAGTCATTTTCATATTGCACGACTGTGATAGGCACAGCTGTTTGTTAAAAGATGAGGAATGTGACTGAGATAATGATAAATTACTACATCCTTCCAAGTTATATTGCACGCCAGTAATACATATAAATGATGCTCAAATCTACAAAGGTAGGACACAGAGTGTAAGAATACAGGATTTTGATTTAAGTTTCAGGCGTTTTATTCTGTTTATGCTCAAATACTTAACGGCATTACTTGCTATTTCTCTTCATGAAAAAATGAATTTGCCCATTGGCTGCAATGTTATAACTAGGGCTGTCAAAATAACGCGTTCATTTTGATTAATTAATCTGACAAAAAATAGCGCGTTAAAAAATATAATGCAGATTAATCCATTCCATATTGACCTTTCACCCGGAGCCGTTCTAGCCACCATTCGACTGTAAAATAAAGGAGGGAGACGAGAGAATGTGTTGCCACAGGCAACAGAAACATTGCTGCATGTGACGCTAGTTAACACTACACTCAACAGCAGGTAACGTTAGCCTACCGCTAGCTAGCAGCTGGATTAAACACGGTTAAAATGCTGACAGCTAACGCTAAACGGTGTAAACTTTGACTGTATTTCACTCACTGTAGAGGATTCCGACAGTGAGCTGCAGCTGTTGTCCGAAAAACACACGGACGGATTAGATGGAAAACGGTGCGTTCAATTAAACTGGTAACCTACAGCCTCGTGGTGCATTCATAGTTATTGTAAAATACCATTTTACCATCTGGTGGATGTTTTTGTCATTCAATAGCAATTTACTAGTGAAATAACCCTATTCCTGAAGCACTTTTTAATTTATTTCCTCAGCATAATAGGTCATACTGTTGATTGTTATGGTCATTATTTGAACAGTGAAAATACTAATTAAAAGAGTTTTTTAACTTTAATGTCACTAATGCTGATTATTCATTGATTCATTTGAATTAAAATATTTAAAAAAATACTAACAGCAAAAATGATGTATGCGATTAATTTAGATTAATTAATCACAGAGTATGTAATTAATTCGATTACATTTTTTAATCAATTGACAGCCCTAGTTATAACATTAAATGAAAACTTACTTAGTAGGAATGTAAGAAACCACCTTTTATCTATAAAATATCTATAAAATGTTCTAGTTGAAGTTATTCTGACATAACTTTGCAAACAACCCATGAATTTCTATCACCAAAATGAGCAAATCCTTTACTCTATAAAATAAGATTGTTCATAGTATCAGCATCCCAGTAACAACATTACTTCATCTTAACAGCAAATAACCAAGGAAAAGCATGTTCAAAAGTATATATATATATAAGTTATGCCATGTATGTATGAGTGATATACTGTACAACAAAATATGCATAGCAATAATTTCAGGAAAAGCAAGTGAGACTTTAAAGTGCCATTGGTGGGAAGTGTTTTTTCAGTGGCTGGATGGAGCAGCGACTAGAGTAAATCCTGCTGATACTTGAGTGATTTAAAGTGTTTTCTGCTGAAAAGGGCTACACTTTACTGCACAACAGGTCAACTTGGTCTTTATCCCAGCACATTCTTAAGTAAGCTAACTTTAGCCGAGAGCTGGCTCTCTTCTCCTCTGGAGAAAAGTTAGCCCAAATAATATTAGTCTTGGGCTAACTGTTAAAAAAAATGAGCATGAGGTTAGATTGACCTTTGGGGCACTTTTCAGCCTGTATACCGCAGGGCTCTAAATATTATATTCGTTTGGGTCTTAACCCTTGACAAACACAAAATGTAGCATATTCTTTATTAAGCTAAAGTCAACTTTACCCAAGAGCTGACTCTGTTCTCCTCTGGAGGAAAGTTAGCCCAAACAATACAGCTTTAACAGCACTGCTGTGCATTACTACACTGCTCAGTGTGAGCATGAGGCCGCACTGAATATCGCAGGGCTATTATTACTTTACAGAGTTTGAAATAAAATAAGATATGTAAGGAACATTCAGAAAATGTTTTAAACTCCAGACGTGAAGCTGTAATTAAATGCCTGTTCATTGGCAAACCTATAAAACACATCGCTTCCCATTGCTGCTACATTACAATATACTGTATTGCAGTTGACGATAGCCTTCAACATGTGAAACAGAAAAGCACATCTAAAATGTCAACAATAAAAGTGACCTCCATGTACTGTACAGTAACTAACCAGCAGTCAAAATCTGGATCTGCATGTGAGTGTTTTCTCAAGCACTGCACAGTCAAAGTGAGTCATCCTGCTGAGAGCAGCTGCCATCCTGACTGAAAGATATTCATTGATAGTGGTTTCACTGCACAGTTTGAAATACATGGTCTAAATGCAGTTTCAAAAGAACCATGTTAGAGTAGGTATCAAAGGAAACTGAGTGTCATCGAGAATTACTTTACACAAGAATCAATTTCAGGTCTAAATTCTGTTAAAAACAATACCATTAGTATTGGTTTCAGTGGTCAGCTTTTGAGTCATATGGTCTAAATGCTGATTCAGGGGCATTTCCATCCCACCAATTAAAGGTTTTGCAGGGGGAAACACTAAGACACGATTCTGCACCAAATAGAGCCTGGAAGACAGCCAGTTAAATCAGCCTCAGGGCTGATTTAACATTTCTTCTCTAACAAGACCAGACAGTAATAGCAGAGAACCAAAGCAGTTTACAATGTCAACTGAACATATCACATTCATATTTGTGTGTGTGCCCGCGCACGTGCGTGCGTGCGTGTGTGTGTGTGCGTGCTCACATCCACGCGTCTCCGCAAATTGGGTTCTTATTGCCTAACACTGACGCCAAACCTATCCTCCATTCACTTTACATATACAGTATACTATGTATATATATATATATATATATATATATATCGTTGTTATATTTCAGATTCAGTTCAGGTGACCTATAATTGCATTCTTGTTGCCACATAGTTAGAATTCTGAAAGGGCACACACGTAAACCACACATCGAAGGTGTGTACTCTGAAAAAAAGGCTTAGGTAAAAGTAAATAAAAATAAATCAAAAGGCCAGAATGGTTGGCTCACATTAAAGGTACAGTCTATGGCCCCATTGTGATCTGCTGATGTAGTAATATCTGTAAACACAGAAGTAAAATAGACAACACACAATGCTAATGTGTGTGTGTGTGAAGATAAATCTACACTTTATATGGACAAAAAAATACTAATAGGTTATCAGTTATTTTAACATTATGTTGTTCAGTCAATTACCTTTTATACTGTAATTTATCCACACTAACTGCAAAAGAAGTAATCTGACAAAAAAATGAATTTCATTAACTGGCATCATTTAATAAATCAATTCAACAGGATAAAAATATCGTGGGGAAAGAAAATATTTACTCCCAAAGTTGTTTCAGCAGTGGGTTGAAAATTGATGAATCAAATGAATGACATAATGAATTGGTGACAGTCACTGTTTCTCCCTGGTGTTCTTCCCACGATTTCTGCAGTGATGCCAAACATTTGCCAGGACTTGCTGCTCGCGTGTCACAGCACTGAAATCCATTTTCTTCAAATGAGGCAAGGCAGTAATCACATGATTCCTAAACACACACACACACGCACAAACACACACACACACACACACACACACACACACACACACACACACACACACACACACACACACAAACACACACACACACACTTAAATCCAGGGGCTCCGTAGACATTACTTTTGTGTGCCTCTGTATGGTAAACTGAAAATTGACTGTCTTTTTCAATCAAAAAGCTGAATGCATGAGAAATCTAACTAATGGAGAATGCTTTCTCTCTCTCTGTGTGTGTGTGTGTGTGTGTGTGTGTGTGTGTGTGTGTGTGTGTGTGCGTGCGTGCGTGCGTGCGTGCGTGCGTGCGTGCGTGCGTGCGTGCGTGCGTGCGTGCGTGTTTCCAGTGGTGGAATATAACTATTTGCATTTACTCAAGTGCTGTACTTAAGTACCACTTTATGCTACTTTTTACTTCCATTGCACTACATTTCAGAGGGAAATATTGTACTTTTAACTCCACTACCATTTCAGGTTAATATTTTAAATTAAAAGACAAATGATAAGGTTATAAAAACAATGTGCTTTAATTAAGATTAAACCAGTTGTTGCCAACCTTTATGGATTGTGACCCCTTACAAAACAGCTGTCTGGTTGAGGCTTCTTGTCACGTTTTAGATATCTATGAGTTGTTAGCAGTTCCACAAAAGAGTAATTTGCCCTCTTAACTTCTGAGATTTTTTCTCGGGTGGTTTCCTTTAAATAAGACAGCCACCAATAAGTAAAACTCTCCAAATTTACACTATAAGGTACAGATTAGCAAAACTTAGTTTTTTTCTTATTTTCCCTCCCCATTAATCATCTCATAACCCATCAGATTTATCTCGTTTGGGAACCATTGGACTACCTAAATGTAAACTACAACAGTTTTTGTCTCTGGTTTTATTTAGCTCTTTAGCCAACTAAAGATGGCTCCAGCCATCGTTTATGGGCAACAGCCTAAGCAAAGCAGACTGTGTGTGTACTGTGAGAATGGGAGAAAATATGTGTAAATTGAAAGAAAATGAAGTCTCCACCTGTAGTTTATGTTGCTTTCTATGGCATTCCCATGCAGCGTGATGGTGTGTAGATACTGCAGCTCTCTCAGCTGGTCAACATCTGACAGGTTCCAGATGTTGTTGCCGTGAAGGTACAACACACGCAATTCACTCAGCTCGCACAAAAGCTGGAACACACACACACACACACACACACACACACACACACACACACACACACACACACACACACACACACACACACACACACACAACTAAGTTGCTAATTTGAAAAAAAATGTAGATGCTTAAATAATACTAGCAGGAATGAGCTGATGCCAGTGTAGTAATTAAGGCATACCACTCAAAATACGGACATGGATGAGTGATATTTGTGTGTGTTTTACAAGAGAAAAAGAGAGAAAAAAGGAGAAAAGAAAGCTAAGAAACATGCAAACAGACGAGCCATAAGAAAAGAGGGATAGAAGTCTTACCGGGTCTATACATGTGATTTTGTTAAACGACAGGTCCAGCCAGCCGAGCTTCGACGGTTGAGCCAGAAAGTGGCTGAGAATGTACTGAAGGCCGTTGACGTCAGGGATGCTGTTGTTACTGAGACGCAAACTAAAGCTCTGATACTTCCCCTTAGAGTTTGTCTTTAAAGGCCGCAGTCCACTTCGGGGGACCTCTGCCAGCGCACCTGGACCACAAATAAAGCTATTACAGTGAAAATCAAGCTTATTTTTTTATATTTGCATTTTTATCTATGCTTCTAAATCAGTTTTTTTTAGGGTGATGCATTGCAGTCAGTATGTGTTCATTACACTTTATGGTTTTCTCCATAGAAATGAGGGATCGCCTTTACTGTGCTCTATTCTTTGGTGTTTTATTCAATACATTGAAACATTAAAGGGCAACTATTATATAGCATTTTCAGGATAAAACTTGCATTTTGTGTTTGTACTAGAACATGTTTACATGCTTTAGTGTTAAAAAAAACACTATTTTTCTCATACTGCCCATGGCTGCTGCACCTTTGCACCTCGGTATGAGACGCTCTATAGGAGCGCCTGTCTATTTAATCCCTCCTCCCAAAAAAGCCCAGTCTGCTCTGATTGGCCAGAGTGTTTCCTGGAATCTCCGGTGCACTCCAGTTTTGTTTCACTAGCAAGTATCAGCTGGAGCTACTTTGTACTGTAAAAAAATCACTTATAAAGACTTCTAAACCAAATACTACACAACCGGACATGTCCCAGAGGTCAAGTGACCGGAATGTGGGGAGAAATGACCAGGATTGGCCGCCAAGATTATGTTGCGTTAGCATGCAGCTACTTAATAGTTAGCAGTATGCTAACATTAGCTAGATTGTAGTGGAACGAAGCAGCACTTTCTACCGTCAAGATAAAGGAAATATTTCAGGAGTGATGTGACTCGGAATTGGGGAGAATTTAACACTGGCAGCCAAGATGACATTTTACTGCTGTTAGCATGTAGTTACATGCAACAATGGTAAGATTGTAGTGGCTTTAAAAAAAATAAATAAATAAATAAAACTGTTGAAACTGGAACGTTCAGAATAGTTGGAAATCTTAACGTTTTAGCTCACGGGGATTTCTCTAAAATACGTTTACCTCATTAATTGAAAATATGGAAAAGCATAATATGTCCATTTTAAAACATTAGAGGAATATGATACTACCTGTGACACTGTTGATATCCTTAAATGATAGATCCACTGGAGGGCCGTACATGTTTAAGACTGAAGGTCTTTACACATCTCCAACAACAGCAAAATGTTCAGGTGAAACATCTGAAATTGAACACTGAACTTCCGCAGACCTTTTTATAGTTTCAAATATAAACATATGGCTCCAACTAAACTTTGAAAAACAACTGTTTCTTAGCAACTACCAACTGTTTCCTCAATCAACATTAGATTTAAAGCTGTAATCTTGAAGGTTTTCATTTAAATAACTGTGTTAAGTCACAAGGTAACACAATAGTGATTGAGCGTATGACCCACCGGTGAAAGTATTACAAACTGGGTGTCTGTGGACATCTTCTGTAAAAAAAAAAAAAAAAAAAAAGAAGAAAATATGCTGTTCATTCTATTTTCTCCATTTTCTCCACACAAAATGTAACTATACACACAATTCTGAAAACATGAAGCTTATGCATCAACAACAAGACTCTAAACCATAGAAATGAAATCCTAATTTAATTCTATGATCCACACTGCTAAACTCTCAGGAACAATTATATTGTTTTTACTCAAATACAAATTCTAAATCATTGCCAAGCAATTGTCATTATGGTCACCATAGAGACACAGTTGATAATACTGCAAATATATAAATACTGCAATACTTCCATAAATCACTATTATGGCACCTCCTTCAGTGGTAGATAGTGACTTAAAAGACATGTATTTAAATGAAAATCTTCAAGATTACTAAAAATCCTTACTTATCCTGTTTACAGATGCTTGGTGCAATACACCATCATAGTTTATTAAGCCCAAGTGAGATAATTATAAAAGTGCTCTATTACTTTACCTATGCTATCAATAGTGAATGAGTTTTCACAATAAAATGTCCTGAAGTCAGAATGAGCATGACATAGTAACTGCAACCTGTGACGAGTAAACCCCATTTTTCGGTAACCTGATCATGCCATGAACTAGGAGGAATTAATACACACTGTGAATGGTTAAGAGCCAGAACTGAAAAGTTGTGAGTTTGAATCCAGTCACACAAACACACATTTGGGCAAGAAATAGACCTCTAAAGGACTGTAACCCCAACTGAAATAGTGAAACGGTGGCACATTGGGTAGCTCTTTCACATCCAGCAAGAACATCCTAAATTCAAACCAAATGACAACCTCCGGCCTTTCTGTATGTTCTCCTTCGGGATTCCTCTGAGTGCTTCTGTTTTCTCAAACAATCCAAACACACGGAGGTCTGTGTGAGCGCACTTAAACTTGTGCACCTTCACCTTGTGTGTACTAGGATATGCTCCAGCACCCCTGAACTGGACAAGCAGATTGAAGATAAAAGAGCACAATAAATACAACAGAATATGAGTTTGAGAGGGCGAATGGAGGACGAGTTTAAAAGGAGGGAAGAGGTGATGATGGAGAATTGCATTCTTCCTCACCTTGTCGCTCAATCAAGATGCCGGGGTGTGTGTGTGTGTGTGTGTGTGTGTGTGTGTGTGTGTGTGTGTGTGTGTGTGTGTGTGTGTGTGTGTGTGTGTGTGTATGTGCGTGTGTGTGTAGCTTCACTAATAGCACAATAGCATCTCATTGAAGGAGTCCTTCAATGAGATGTAGAAAAGGCAGACAGGCATATGCATGGTGAGTTAAAGTCAAGGACGCAGACAGAGACAGAAGGAGACACTGGCAGGAATTAGGGTGTTTGTGACCAGATTTCTAGCATGTCGGACTGTGTGAAGTACAAGTGTGAGGAGGTTTTATAGAGTTTATTTATTAGCTACTAGCTTTTAGCTTCCCTACAGCTGAATTTAGATTTTAAAGACCCACTGTTCATGAATCTATAACTAGAAACTGTGTATTAATTCAGGAGAGGATGTAATCACTGGTGTGTGTGCCTTCCTCTTGGCTAAATCTCTTTATAGTGAGGAAACAGGGTCATTTTAGTTGAATAAAATATCAAACAGGAGTCCCAGTATCCCTCAAAATGCAGGCTTGTGTCCAGACCAGATGGAACGATCTGGACTCCACTGCACTCTTTCCTCACTCTGTTACTGTCATCTGCGTGCCCTTGAGTGATGCACTTAACCCCCATTTACTACAGCAGCAAACAGTAGGAAACTGAAGCAGCTCAAAGGTTTTTAAACTGCAAAAAACTCAGGGATCACATAGTGTTTTAAGTATTGAATATGCATAATGATACAGTGACACCAGAGGATGTACTGTAGGCTACAAGATAATCAGCATAGAAACGAAGTGGAAAAGAAATACTGCTGCCAGGAGAAGATGAACACCCACAGGCAAAAAGTCAGAATTTGGGGGGTGGGGCAACGAGGTTGAAGCAGCACGCACAGCTGTTGTGTTCACTGTCGCTGGTTGACATGTACACCAGTATAAAGCCGAAGGAGTTCAGTGAACATCCATCGTGTTTTGGAGTTTTACATTTTGGACGCATTTCACGTCTGATGGTCATAACAAAAATTGGGGGCAATTATTTTTCTTTTCATGTATTAAGGGTGGCGTGACCACCAAGGTTAAATGTTCAGGAATCTGTGAGACATTTGCTGTGATATCCTCAAGATTAAGTTGCATAATACAGACACAATATAATGAGAAATATTGTGTTTAGGCACAGGTGGTCTCAAAAACTAAGATCAAAAAGTCAGAGCAATATAAGAACTGAAAAGTGAAAGCGTTGAAAGAGTTGTGATTCATATTAAATATTTCCTTGCCAGGGCCTATTTTGGTAACTCTATCATTGCAACTCATCTGCTTCTAAATTTGCAACAAAAAAATAAATAGATAGCAGTAGCTCAGTCTGTAGGGACTTGGCTTGGGAACCGGAGGATCCCTGGTTCAGCCTGTGTGTAACAGGGTGAAAAAGTCCATAACCACACGGTTGCCATGTGCAGATATTTAACCTTAAAAATATTAGCATTTGATGTAATGCAATTTTAATGTTGTTTTTGGGTAAGAAATACAGGCTCAGTGGAGTTGGAGCAGCCTTCAGTGATGACATTATTGACATTGATTTCTCTTTGCACTTGTGATAATAGGTGGTCTGAGCAGACAGAGAGGCATAAAACAAGCACTTCAGGCTGCGCTGCGGCATGTGATCTGCATAAACACAACCACAGCTGTGCCACACCAACTGTTATGGTGTGGATGCATTTGTATGCAGTCACAAACCACAACAAAAAAGGCATCGTGCCTGCATTTGAATTTCCATATAAGCACAAAAACACAGGCCAATTTGTGTTTTTCTAAATTTCTTGGTCTCCACAATTGTGTATGCCTGCCTATGGCTTTCCTATTCACTTGAAACAATAAGGAAAGATAGGACTTAAAAAACGCAATGTCTTCAGGTGAAATTCTAATGGTCTCGTACAGCCAGCGCATTAAAACAGGAGCTCGCTCTCTCTCTCTCTAACAGTTAATGTTATTCTAACAATAACAGACCAGAAAACCACAATGCTGCAGGTGTAGCCAGTAAATAGAAAGTAAAAAAGCTGCCCTCAGCCCGGCACGCACCACTCAGCAAAAGTACAGTGTGAAGCCCCAAGATGTCTGTCATATTCGCCAGAGAAAAAACTGATTCATGTCACACTGTTAAACAAAAAAGTCCTTAGATTAGTTTGCAAGAGTTTCCTTTCTGGTAAAGTGCCTGAAAATGGTCTAATTTAGATTAATGTGATGACTTCACTCTTTTAACTGAATACAGTCACGTCACACACTTAAACTTGTTGCACATTCAATATTGGAGAAAACTGCAATTGCAGCTACCGCTACAGAGGCGTGAATGACATCTCATGTGCTTTCGGTTTAAGGCAATTTCTTAGGCAAATGCCAGTGATGCCATTCTTACTGTAACACCGCAAGAGAATCAAACATAATCGTTCATGCCCTCTAGGAAACCTAGTTTTGCCCAAGGGGACAAGGAAACAGACACACACACATACACACACATGAATTGGTGTGCACACTTACTGTACAAATACCTCAACACACAATTGCATTTCACACACCAAAACAAGCCCACAGCCACAATTTTTTGTTGCCCAAAGGGACATAGAGGTGATCAATTTTGGATATTACACCTACACAAACATCTCCCAGAGATTTCATGTCTTCTCCCTCATCTTGCCTCTTTCTCTTCGTCTCTACTTCTTGAGAAGTACTGATCTTTACTAAACCTGTACTAAATGCAACTTATTCAAATGCACTTAATAGACTGCACAATACACTTTATGGGAAGTTGCAAGAACACAAGGTCTTTACAGTTTTGTTTTTTTAAATGGTCTGAATGATTGTCTTTTATGTAATGTATGTTCCTGTGTATGTACTGCCTTTTTTAACCTTTTTTAACCTGATTATCAGCACCAAGACAAATTCCAATCAACTATGTTGACATGGCAATAAAGTATTGAACTTGAAAGTATTGAACTTGAACTTTTACATGTTACTGTCTTTCTGTCTCTTTCTTACCAATCTCACCTTTTTGACTTCTAATATACGTAGGTGTGTGGCCCCAGTTGACAGTGATGACAAACCTTAACACTTAAATGTTCTTTTCCACTTATTTTCTCTCTCTGTATAAAACCCACCTTTCTATTGCGCTGCATGCATACCTTCAGCCTCTTCCTGTCTCCATCTCTCACTCTCTTCCCCCACCTCTTCTCCTTTCAGTATTACATAGGAGGTCATGCTATTAGCCCGCTGGTCACTCAGCCTGCTCATGGCGTGGACACACATGGCTGCTTTCCCTGTATTAGAACGATACTGAGAGTCAATCAGCTGCCATCACAGCCAGTCACTCCCTCAGATTCTTGGTTGTTTTAGTCAGTCAGCCAGTCAGTCAATCAGTCAGTTAGCTGCTCTGTCAGATGGTCATTCAACCAGTCACACAAAGTATCAGTCATGTCAGTCAGTGTGACAGCCAGCACGAGTCAAGCATGGTTTCAGTCCATTAGTAAGCCAGTTAAGACAGCTGATGCTATACAGTGATGCTACTACGCTAATTAGTTACTCAGTCGTACAGTTACTGTATGGTTGGAGACAAAAGCATACAATGGAAATGGGAAAACTTTCATCTGTTTTATACAGCATTGTAATTGGCAATATTGTGTTTAACGACAAAACCCAGATTAAAAAAATAACGTTTAAAAAGGTATAAAAACAATTTGATACAATCTGAAAATACATTTTATACGAACAGCAATCCATGCCGAGTTACTTCTGTCGTTGTTGACAGTAATCATGAGCATTAACATGCAGGGTTTAAAATTAGCATCATCTACCAGCCAAATGTTGGTAAAATATGCAAGTGGCTGGTATATTTGCTTTACTCACCAGCCAAAACACAATGGTTATCTGTTGGGTGGCTGGTAAAAGTTGAACATTCACTAGCCATTTGGCTGGTGGACAAAAAAGTACATTTTGGACCGTGTTAACATGCATTCATTTGCATTTTCTTTTGCAGATTTAATGGTTTAAGTCAGTGAAAATTTGCATTACATTTGGACAGAAACCTGACTATAGAGACTTAACATTCTTCACATTCATCTGGACCTCCTTTAATTAGACATGGTACACAATCTGTAGTTTCTAAAGAAAAAGGATGTTATAGTTTTTCCACTGTTAAAAAAACACGTATTCTATTTCCACTATTCATTTTCACAGTCACACAGCTTTTATTTAGGCTCAGTTTAAATGTTTCTTAAAGTGGACTTCAAACCTATTATGTTATAAATATTACTTTTGTATAATTTGTGGGCAGCAAAACTCAAAACAAGTAAATGGCAATAAAAACAAAACAATTATTACAATTAATACATAAACGTATAGACAACTTTTAACGCTTTTTGGTGTAAACAGATACAGAAGGACAGATCTTTTTGTGAAGTTAACAGACAGCGTTACACCCCTCGTGTTGACTCCAAAGAGCACAGGGCGCTGAGGATTCTTTTCAAAAATCATGCATATACACCAAAGAGAGCACCTAAAAAGATAGGCCTACACAAACTGAAAAGCTGCACAACATTGTGCATCACAAAGCACAGTTTCATCATCATTAGTCTTTTCTTTCAACCAAAAACCACTGGGAACACTTTTCTTTCTTTTAAATACCACCCATTTCACCCTCATTCAATTACACAAAGTGACTCCAGGGAGTGACTCAATACAGCTACAGTGCAGCTCAGCTGCAGCAGGTGGGGTTAAGTGCTTTTGTCAAGGGCACCACCAGGGAGGTGTGCTGGAGAGGAGGGAGCGCGTTTTCTCGGCTCAGAGTTGGGGATGGGCACTCCACTCACAACCCAACAGCTTCACCCTTAGATCTCTAATACTTAAGAGCCAAAGGAATTTCACACATTTGTTTCAAAACTTATTTTAGGATTAAAATATGAACCTAAAATATCCTGGTGCGTAGGCAAATACGTAATTATACTGACCCTGTTTGGTGCTTCTTTTGATGTTTTAAGTAGCCTTGGTTGATAAGTTAATAAAATAAATTCACACCTTGCCAAACAAGATCAGAGGGTGCTATATTTGAAATGAAATGTCCTTTTTAATTTGCAACATGGATTCCCAGGGACCACATGATTAGCCAAGCTGTTAATCATTTCCTTTAAAGTGGTAACATTACTTTATATTTAAGTATTAAAAAGTTATGTGATGATCATGTTTGATCTTTCTGGATTTCACATTGCAGTGCCATATACAGTACAAATGTCTTTTTATTTTCTGTGTCAAGACTAGGCAGCTTAAAGACAACTTACATTTTTGTTTTAAAGTTAGGATCATTGTTAGACGGATGATGGTAACCAAAAACAGCTTTCCTTAAAGCTTTAGTGTGTAACTTTCCAATATTAATGAACATCCGTTACATTCTAGCCATTGCCAAATGAGTTATTTAAGACTTATAACATCAGCTCCACACAACTCTGTCTGTATTTCTCAGTATGGCTATGTTCAGAAGATTGTGTCGTCCGGCGACTTCCGCGTGCAGAAACTCGAGTGAAGATAATTACCTCTTCTGAAGAGTCAGTCATGTTTTCTTAATCCTCCATGTGGTGTTGTCATTACTTAGAATTCCTCATGGGGGCGACAGAAACTACGCACTGTAGCTTTAAGATTAGCACACAGACACAAAATAATGGTCACTGGAGTTGAAAGTTCTACTGACTTTAAAATCACCCATCACACCTACAGTAACTGTCTAATCCTATCCTTATTTCATTTGGAAATGCTCACTGTTTCTAATTAAAATATTTAAAACTAATGACACTCCGTTGGTCTCAGCTTTGTCTTTTGTGCTAATTAGCAAATGTTAACATGCTAACACACTAAACTAAGGTGGTACACATGGTAAACATTGCACTTGCTAAACTATGTCAGGTTTATGTCATATCTCGTGAGAACGATAAAACATGCTTACGAGCAATCTATATAATTTCAAACGCGCAGATATTACTCTTTGCGCACCAATTCAACAACCAAGAGTTGTACAGGCAGCTGGGAGCGTGAAACAAAACAGAGAGAGGGAAAGAATGGCACCTGTGCGTATAAAACTAAGCAGCAGGCGCACAGAGCAGTCACCACACGCCTGCGTCTGTCTGCTATGCGAGCGTTGGACACACACGCTCTCGCAGGTAAACTCTGCTCTCGAAGTTGATTCTGCTCTGCTCTCGAAGCCTGTTGTTGGGATATGTGTGATGCTTTTGAAATGTCCGTAAATCCTCGCCGATGTACGCAATGTAATGTTACCCTTATCTCTAACATTAGAGCTAGCCTCAGCTAACATGGCTATTGTTTAGCTGGCCAGCCAGACTAATTAATCCATAACATACATTTAAAAGCCAACTAACCAACTACTTATAATGTTTTTGGCATGTTTAACTTATTAGTAGAATATGATCACACATTAACAATACATCATACACAACGTCATGAAACATTTCAGTTTCTGGTTTAATCAGACTAACAACAGCCATGTTAGTTAAGGCTAATGTTATGGCTCTAATGTTAGAGGTAGGCTGTATTGGTACATACATCAGCACATTTCATAACAAAGGCATCGCCCATATCCCAACAACAGAACGGATGAGAGACACTTATACAGCTGCATACATCCTCGCGTAGTTTGAGATCAACAGGTCAGAGATTTTTAGTTGCCCCCCGTACTCATTTTAAAACAAGAGGGGACCGTTCGTTTCAAGCTGTGGCACCCAGGTTGTGGAATGCCTTGCCTCCTTCCACACGCTGTTTGGACTGTGTGGAAAATTTTAAAACCTAGTTAAAAACCCTTCTTTTTAAAGAGGCTTTTAACTAGACTGTAGGGTGGCTAGGCCGGTCTAATGCGTACTTCTGTCCTTTTGATTAGGCGCTGCAATGGTTTTCATAAATGTTGTGTATTCTCCCTTTTGTTGTGAAGCACTTTGTGATTTTTATCTGTGAAATGTGCTATAGAAATAAATTTTACTTACTTACTTACTTACTTACTTACTTACTTTAAATACGGTTCTATCTTGTGCTACATTGTTAATAAAGACAGAAAAACACTCCTTCAGCTGGGACAACAACTCAGGGCTTCCTGAACGATAGCTGTCAATCGAGGTAAACTAAGGAGGTCTGTAGGTGAGATTGCCTTGAAAGTGACCTATCATAGGAGCGCCAGTGCCTCCCTTGGTTTTCGCCATTTTATTTGAACGAGCAGAAATCAACTGCGAGCGCGTATATGCCCTCCAGCGCTCGCAAAACAGACACTCGCGGGCATGTGGTGACTGCTCTGTGCGTGTGATGCTTAGTTTATACACGCAGGTGCCATTCTTTCCCTCTCAGTATGTTTTGTTTCACGCTGCCTGTACAACTCTCGATTGTTCAATTGGTGCGCAAAGAGTAATATCTGCTTGTGAGAAATGATATGATTTGCTAAGTTTTATCGCGCTCGCGAGATATGACATAAACCTGACGCAATACTAAGCATCAGCATGTTAGCATGCCGACGTTAGCATTTCGCTCCAAGAACTGTTGTGCCCAAGTACAGCCTCATAGACAAGACTGTAGAGTCTTAGTCTTGTTTTAAAGCTAATGATGCACGCGGCTCGTCCTTAAACAGCCTCATCCTCTAATATGCAATGTGCTATATTTCTTGTAGCATCAGGCAGTGCTTTTTTATACCTTGTTAGAATGTTTTTATCATTAGACACAAATCCAACTTGTATATTGCAGAAGAGAATTAAGGATTCCAAACACTGAAATACATTATTTAAAAAGGATTATTTTATGATACATAAATCATTTTGCAATGTTAATGTGTTTCTGCCATATGAAGGCCTTGTAAGCTCCAAGGGCTTAGTTACAACATGATGTATTTGTAAAGGAGTACTGAGAGCAAGTATGTTTAAATATTTGCACTGGAATCCAACCACTTCAGTTTCAATTGTCTGAGCCTCTCACATTCAATAATACATACATATGAGAAACCAAAATATATCTCTACACGTGAGAAACCCCTGAATACACTCGAGTCATTACCAAATGCTTTGCTCTAAAGGCTTCCCAAAAAGATTCCAATAAAACTGGAGGCTTTACCAGCTTTTCCCTTGTTATTACTCTAAGCAACAAACAAAAAATCTAGGTACATGTACTGACATTTAAAATCAATATTATGGAGAGTGTACAGACTGACTCATAACTAACAACAGCTCCAAGATGAAGATGAAAATTAGAATAAAAGTGTAATCAAGTGACAGAACAGAAGCTCTGTTAATCTACCTTCCTAAACACTGTATATCTTCATTAAGAGAAAAACATCGGCAAAAGAGGTGGAAAAAAGTGCATTCCCATCAGTTCAAAAAAACCTTGCTAAAGAGTTCAAGGATCAAGGACAAAACATTCAAAGAAGAAACGGAATGAATGTGAGTGTGCCCTCACACACAAATATGTGCATGTACATCCCCAGGAGTAAAAAAAACTGAACAACTGGAAGGACAACTTTATATTAAAGTCCTCCAATAAAGAGTGGACGTCCCATTATCCCACACTATATTCCATTTCAGTGCCAATATCTTTAACGTTCAAAAGTTTGTGAGGGTTCAAATTTAAACATCACAGTTTGACATTTTGAAATGCATGAACCAATTCCGAGCTGCTACAGAAGATCCAGACTTCATTCAGAGTTCAAAAGAAATGCCAATCAAGTTAAAAATTGAATACGTTCACAGTTACCAAATTAGATTTAATAAAGCGAGGAAATTCACACAGTTAAGATCTGAAATACATATTTCGTATAAAGACAACCTCCCATCTTGTGACATTATCGCCAGCTCAAAGCTTTGAGAAAATATCAATTAATTTTGATCGACTTTGGAAAGGTCATGGGATTACGAAGGTAATGGGAAGATATCTATCTTTATGACCTGTCAAATGAACACTTGGCATCAGCAGATTACACACACACACAATCATAGGCAGTCATTTGAATATGTGATTTAACCCCTTTGACTGTATTAGTGTACCGAAAAACCATAATTCATTATTATCTGCCACACACAGACAGTGACCTCTTAGCTTTAGAGAAATAAGTGATGGAGAGAGAATGTGCGTGTCTACATGCGTGGAGAAATAAATGTTGAATGAGTGTGTGTATGAGTGTGTTTTTCCCCTCCTCCCAGCTAGAATGAGGTTAAATATATTCTGAGGACAGACAGTAGCTGTTTCACACCACATGAAAAACTGTGTGCGTGTGCATGTGTGTGTGATCAGCATTTGTGTGAAGATAAAAGTGACTAATGTCTGTCTCATGGTGCAGCAGCAGAGGATGTTAGTGAAGGGTTTAATTAGCTGCCACACAACAGTCAATAGAGAGAAACACATCACTTAACACTGCCACTACTGCATGTGAGAATGTGTGTGTCATGTATGACAAACAAATTTTGTATGAGTAAGTGTATGTTTCTTTCCTTATACATGTTACATACACCAGTGCTTTTGTCGTCATCTCAGTGTGTGTGTGTGTGTGTGTGTGTGTGTGTGTGTGTGTGTGTGTGTGTGTGTGTGTGTGTGTGTGTGTGTGTGTGTGTGTGTGTGTGTGTGTGTGACTGTCTTTAAGAGTCGAATCCCCAAAATATTGGTTGTTGCCCCCGAGGTTGAGCTTATACATATTCATATGAGGAGCATGAATGGCTGTAGAAAACAATGTAACACTGAAAATGAATGAGTGGTAGACAACACCTGTCATTTTAACTTGGTGTGGGTAAGATATCCTCTTTACCTATATAAATATTGTTGCATATTTAGCAACTAGACACACATGTTTTGAGTAAATTATATGTTAAGAGTGATCCCATGATTGTTTTTAGCTGCTTAATCAATTTCCTCCACTAAGGGAGACATACAAATGAAGAGCAGGAGAAAATCTACAAATGTGTGATGGTCCTCAGTTTAGTTTATAACATTCATTTATAAACAAAGCAAGCAAGCAGAACAGTGGTATTAAGTATATGAGGCTCTGACACCCTTATAGACAACTCTCACTGATGTCTTACACTTTCATGAACAGGAATTCAAAGATATCCCAAACCATGAAATTGCTTCAAATACTGTATCATCTACTGTAAGATCAGCATAATGATGCGTTCTTTTTGCCTCGGAAGTCAGAGGTCGGAACTGGGAATGACGTCACACCCGAGTCAAATGCGTTCTATTTGCAAGTCGGATTTTCATTGTTTTCATTAGCTCTAGCCAGGTTAGCCGTTGTTAGCAATGCCAGTTTATAACAATGCATACGCTGTTTTTTTGTGCATACAAACCGCGTGACAACACAGATACACAGCGCTGCCTGTACGACTGATTTAATGTGAGACAAATAACACAGAAGTGCTTATAACTACGTTACTACAGCTTTCACAACTGTCGATACACGGAGCAGCCATGTTGGATTTTTAGCTCGGGGTACTCGGTGGTTGTACGAGTTCCGAGCTTGGAAATCCGAGGTCAGGGGGCGTGTTTACGACTTTGACCTTGTAAAATACAAGTTCAGAGGCAAAATGAACGCACCATTAGTCTTCAGCTTCAAATTTGAAATGACCAAAAAAGTTCTGCCTTGGGATCTTTGACTGGGCAGTGGTCCAAACTGTGCCTTACATTAAAAATAACATTTTAGAATCAATCCTAAACTGTGAGCAGGAGCCACTGAAGTTAACTGCAGCATTTTGGACCGACTGTGCTTGGCTGGATGATTTAGGGTACTGAAGGCACTACTATAAACACTGATTCAGGCAGTTAAAAGACAACTTTGAGAAGTGTTAATGTTGATTTGCATTCACATCCATACCTATTTATTTCTACTAGGGATGCACCGATCCACATTTTTTCACTTCCGATCCGATCCCGATACCTGAATTTGGATATCGGCCGATACCGATACTATTCCGATACCAGAGCTGTGTTTGCTTTAATATTATTATTATCATTATTGTTGATTTTATATGATGCTGAAATAAACTCCTCTCAACGGGCAAGTATGATATGGACGTACATATGCATGTATGTCCCAAAAGGCAACTTGAGGTAAGTATAAGGTCAGAAAAGGAAGTCAGAAAAACAGGAAAAATCTCATTCTGAAAACAGATATGCAACTGTAAGGGTTTCAAATTGACTGTCATGTCAATATGTATTACATTCCCAAAATGTCAAATACTTGAGTCTTGAAATATAAGAAAAGTGCAAGTGTAAAAATCTCTCTCTCTCACACACACACACACACACACACACACACACTATCAATAAAACAGTGTGTGAACAGCGCAAATCAAGCACGCTGGCTCTTGTAGCATCAACAAATCAACGTTTTAAAATGTCAAATATCTGAAATACAAGAAAAGTGCAATAACTGTAAACATCTTACACACACACTTAGTTACACACACACACACACACACACACACACACACACCTCTGTTTTCACGGCTGCGCAGCGGCTGCTCTGAAACAGCGGCCGCCGGGAGACGATCCGGGGTCTCTGGGGGACGCAACAACGGGGAAATGAAACGCCACACGCCAGCGACAACGACCGGGACAGACGATTGTGAAAGTCCTGTTTTGTTTTTGCATGTTGCTGTCTTGCTCTGCGGTGTTTCCACTGTGAAGTATTTCCAAACAGCGGACACACAGGATAGCATCGAGCTAGCCACAATGCTGCTCATGCTACTATCCTGCTAGCTGGCTGCAAACTGCGGAATGGACTTCCTGAGCGGGGGCGTGTCTCATAACTCTGTCTCATTGAGCCGCGCCTCCGTTCAGGAAATGTACTCCACAGTTTGCAGCCAACCAGCAGACCAGCCGGCACTGGCAGGAATCACTTTTGGAGCCATTTCAGCAGACAACGTTAAAGTGCAGACATGGCTCGTGGTATCGGAAATCTCCGCAGGTTGGATCGGGAAAATCCGATACCTGAATTTCGCTGGTATCGGTCCCGATACCGATACTGGATCGGATCGGCCCCATCCCTAATTTCTACCATTGAGATTATCAACTGGATATAATTGTGTGAATGATGTAAACAGATACAAAAAACATAATTTAAAAGCCTTTAGAAATACTCCCTTAGAGTAAACTAATTGTTTACTCTATTCACTTCATGGTCATAGGGAAGCAGAGGATTGGTGTTTGCAGTCTGTACATGGTACATACAGGGACGAGTGCAAAGGATCTGTCAGGAGCCAGTTAACCTTCATCTCTTTTTTTACATGCTTTTTATCCGAGTTGTGATTTGTCTCTAACTTCTGTGTGACTGATTGAGTGATGACTTTGCCCTTTCCCTTGATGATGGTTGTAATGGTTTGTTTTGCTTTCAGAAAGCGTTGTTCAGACTACCAAGCAACAATCAACGTAATTATTAGCTTGAAAACCTCACGTTCCCGATGGTGTTTGGGCCATGCTAATTTTCTTTCTTTTGTCTTTTCACTGAGCTTTAATTAAGACAACAAGGATTTAGCATCTTCCAATTACATCACTCAGGAGACTAACTCTAACTTATTTGCTCCCCATAAATAAAACAAAATAAAGACGTCCAAGACTGTTCAGTTTGGGGATTACTGTTTATATTCTTTGGCATAGTGGGACATAAAATACCAACATGCCAAATTGTGTTTTTGTTATAGATCACAATAGCTGCATTAATGGGTGAAAACCTTGTGATTCAAAAACCTTCCAGCTCTTCGAGAGGTAAACATAATTTTATTTTGAGATTTGACAGTTGTGCTTTGTTATTACTACTTTGTAAAAGGTGATTTTGTAGGCCCTTGGGTCATGAAGGATAGCACATTATGGCAGGAATACAGCTCGCAGCCCAGTCTTTGATCATAGCCTACACAACTTCAAAAGTACAAAAAGAGAATTTAATTTAACATTTAATGGAATAGTTTAGGAGGTGTGTACAAGTCCAACCTGAATTCAGCTCACATTACAACAACAACCTAGATGGAAAAGCAAGTTTTAGGTTTCATGGAAAAGTTTAAATTATTTGCTAATCACTGTGGAACTCTTGGAACACTATTATTACATTTCCATTGCTTGCCTGCTTCCAGATCTCTGAATCGCTGCCCTGATCTTTTTAGCAATCTAAAAAGGTCTGGCATTGTGCTTCGAGGTTGAAAAATCAACCCCAGGCTGGTCAGAGCATTGTAGATGGGATCCATAATGGGGACATCATGTTCTTGTACCGAAGCCAAGAAAATAAATACATCCATGAAAATAAGGACAGTAAAATGCTTATATAAGTTGCCTATACAGATAGGCTAACGTCGTTATTCATGACAAATGTTATGTGCATCATGTTTTGACTAAAAATATAGCGATGTATGATTTGGTTAGAGCAAAATACCTACTCCCATCTTACTTGCCCATATATATATATATATATATATATATATATATATATATATATATATATATATATATATATATATGAGCTTCATTTGGGTCCAACCCTGCATGATAAAATGATGATGTACCATGGTTAAAATGTGACATTACATGAGGAATCCCCCAGGGTTCAATTCTAGGGAGTCGTTATTATTTAACCACTACTGTATCCTCCCTTTAGTACAAATCCTGCAAGATAATAACAACAGTGGTGCATAGTATAATAACTAACTAACTAACTAAACTGGGTAGATGAACAAAGAAACCTCTGTATTTCTCAAATGGCAACAAGATGAAAGACATATTGCTTGACTCCAATAATAATAAATAAAAGAATTAAGTAACAAATCTTGGTGTTTTAACAGACTCAGATAAAAGCTTCAGCAGCCCCATCCAGGCAATAACTAAATCTATCTTTTAGTTTCAAAAACATAATCAAAGGTTTCATGTCCAGAGATCTAGAGATGATTGTTATTATTGGATAACTGCAACATGTTCTGAGTGCAAAAACTAGAACTCCAATAAGAACATGAAGTGCTTGAACTATTTAATAAATCACTTCATGGGTGAAAGCCAAAATACATTTCTGTTATTTATGTTTGAAGAATATAAATCCTGCAGTCGCCAATTAGTGCCTAAAGTCAGAAATACGCTACATCACGAGTTAACTACTACACTGCACAGAGATTGAACCAACTTACAACTTAAGATGTGCAAATTTAGCCACATCCACATCCAAATTAAAAATGACTTTCCTGCACCTTTGATTTATTAATTATCACTTTTGCACTTCTACTCGTTTCTTTTACATTTTGGGTCTTTTTAACTTCCCTGTGACTGCACTGAAACTTTGTATTACTTTGTCTGTTATACTTTCTCTGTCCTGTTACTTCATGCTACATTTTATTCAGTATTAGGCTAACTATTTCATTTTCGTGACATTCTAATTAAATGCTATGAATGTATTAATGCTAGACAAATAACCTTGCCTTATAATTTGGATTGTAACACCAGAGTTATACTGAATTGTATGCAGGAGAGAAAGATCAAACTGCAATGTTTTCATTTTTGCAGGGAAGAGCAGTACAATTCCACTCATTTAATGGTGAATCAGAATTTAATGTGGATTACTTACAGGGATATCTGGATATTACCTTCAATTGACAATGTGTGAATATATAGGCAACAGGTGGTAAGAAAGACAAATATGTATATAATATATATTCTACCTCAGGCAGTTGCAAGTAGAGTCTTTTTGTTGGTTTCATAAATTTCTGCCCAAAATTTAGGCAATACATCTTTTCTGTGTGTGTGTGTGTGTGTGTGTGTGTGTGTGTGTGTGTGTGTGTGTGTGTGTGTGTGTGTGTGTGTGTGTGTGTGTGTGTGTGTATTGAGAACAAAAGAAAAAAATCAATGGCAGCAAGGGAGGAAAACCATGTATAAGCATGTGAGAGGGGCTGTGGATGAGAACAGGAGCACACATTTGTGTCAAGGTAAATGCAAGAAAGATTCAATAAAGATAGAAACGTGTGTGTGTGTGTGTGTGTGTGTGTTTGTGTGTGTGTGTGTGTGTGTGTGTGTGTGTGTGTGTGTGTGTGTGTGTACAGTAGCAGTGTCAGCAGTGAGACAGCATTAGCGAGGGCAGGGGAAATGTCAGCTCATCCGTCAACATGACATCCGCAATCTCTCCTCCTCTCTGTATGGCTCTATCTGCTTCGCTCTCATTCACTTGGTTAGACTATTCAGGACTCAAAAGCTCTTTCTGTCCTCACTCACATTAGTTCCCTCAAACACTTTGGCCCTGGGTCTCTATCTACCCCACAGAATCTCTCGCTTTTCTATCTCTCTACTTATCTCCCTCACATTTCTTGGGTATTTTCTCTCCATATCTTTTCCACCCTCTCCGGTTTAATACAGACATCCATCTCGCTTGTGTGTCCCAAAACAGAGTGTTTTTTTGCAGAGTGTGTTTGTGTGTTTCTTTTTTTGTTTTTACATTAACAAAAAAAAAAACAATGAGATGCTCAGAATCTGGCTGCCCTTTGAAAAAGCTTTGTACCAAGCTGTTTTGTTTTGGCTGAGCAGAGCACATTCAAAAGTTAAAAACGGCTGACCTTTTTCAGAAAAGCACAAAAGACACCAACTGCTGTTTTTATCAGCTGGCCAATCACACCAAAACAACAGGAGGATGGAGGATGGCACCTTCCTGTAGCAACAACGAAGTAAGAGAAAACATAGTACACCTGTTGAAACATTAGGACATATCCAGCAGAAATCAGTCGTGTACTGCTCTTCTCAAACAGTTACACTATCTGCTAAAAATGTGTATTACTTTGCATACTGGTTCCATATTATAGTGCTATTAATCAGTGATTATCATGGATATCATGCGCAAGTTATTTTGGCCCTGATGACTGACCTGAGTGCTTTAACATTGTGTATCCGCTGATACGTGGTCTGATCCGATAATTATATTTACCTAAATGTTGATTGCTATTATGATTATTTTTTTCACAAGCTGCTTGATCCAAATACTGGAGGTCCTCCAGTTCAAACTATTAAGTTGATTAGCTTGGATTTTGAATATGATATGAAGGAAACTGGAACAACGTGACTCCTGAAATTGACCTGACAGAATCAGCTACCAGTGGTTCTCAGCCTTTCCGAGTTGCGACAGAACAATGAGGTTGGTGTTCGCCTCGACCTCCTGATTTACAAATGAAGTTCTGAATATAACACATGTAAAAACTATTCCCCCGTCTAAAATCTGTTATTTTTTTCTCCCCAACCATCTGGCGACCCCAGAAATGATCTCGCAACCCCCCAGGCTGAGAACCACTGAGCTAAGCTAGAGAAAAGACGTATCACTCTGTTGGAGTTGCTGGGACCACAAAAACACTTGGGGGTGTTACCGAGTGATGCTTATTTTTCAGTACAGACCGGTGTTATGTCGAAGACGGTGTCCCTGTCGATATGTATTTCTCCTTACCTAAATCTGAACTAAATCTTATGGAACCCCTAACCAGTTATCTCTACTACGCCCAAATATAACCTTACCTTAGCCCTAACCTTAACCGCAGAAGTGGGGGCGCTACAGGAAACACAGCATGCTAATTCTCTTAGTAAAGAAAGGATAAGATTTTGATCTGCTTTATTTTGGCCGATAACGATCCAGTAAAATATGCTTTGATTGGCCCGGAGACTGACAATTAAGGATTGGTTTAGGACATCTCTAGTGATTATCAATCTGTGCTTTCATGTAGTTGGTATAAATATATTAACACATTGTATTACCTCAAAAACTAACAACACACCATTTTTTTTTATTTTGTTCATATCTGACGTTCAATCCTTCCTATGAACACATGTTTTCTGAGCATGCTTCCAAATTGATTTTAAAGTTAATCTAAACACAGAAATTTATATTTTTAATATTTTTTCTAGCCTTTGAACCATGGTAGTACATTGCTTTTAGAACTCAGATTTTGAACTCTCAAGTACACTAATGGCTACACTATATTCTTGTTTTAATCGGAAACAGTTTAATACTTGTGTATACCAACACTACGGTATGTATCATGTCTTTTGCTGAACAACGCCCCTGGGAATTCATGCACGCACACACGCACGCACGCAGGAAATTGGTATTCCCATTGAAGTGTTATATGTTCCCTCCACCTCCACTTTTCTCTCATGTCAGTTCATGTGAGCTCATACTGCAGGCTGCCTTTTGAAAGGCCAGCAGCAAAATAGGGTCAAAGTTCAAATTGATTGAACCTTGTGTGGAGTACCTCGACCGCACACCTTAGTGGTGCACATCACTGAGCAGCACTCCAGCTCACGGTGCGTTACCGCTCTCCTTGCAACCGACTGAGGGATTTTATAGCTTGGCGTGTGTATGTGTATGTGTGTGTGTGTGTGTGTGTGTGTGTGTGTGTGTGTGTGTGTGTGTGTGTGTGTGTGTGTGTGTGTGTGTGTGTGTGTGTGTGTGTGTGTGTGTGTGTGTGTGTGTGGCCCTGGTTGATGTCAGGAAGTGACTGAAGGATTGGACCTCTGCAACAGGAATCACTGAAAATGTATCCTGCTTAATGTCTGTGTAAATAAATAAATGTGAGCTAAAATATAGAAATCTGAAATCACACTGGGCAAATGCACTGACATGTCTACTTTTGTCAAATAATGAACAACAGGGTCGGAAAAGAGTAATCTGCCATATCGATCTGGAAATTAGTTACAGTAGAACGTTGACAAGTGAAGGATGTTAATTGAGTAAAACATTGTTTCTGTGCAAATCCACTTTGTTTTAGTAGTTTAAGGGCTGGGATATAATTCCATTAATCAAAAGGGTAAAATGATATCCCCTAGAAAAGATGAATTACCGATTTTTTTACAATCGATGTTTACACCATGCACAAAAGCAGATATGCTTAAACCTAAAAATATGCAAGGACATGCTCTCCCTCTCACACACACACGCACTGAGACGCAACCCTGCAGACTCACCACAATTGGTTTCAGTGAGTTGTCACATTCTGGCTGAAAGTCAATTTTACACTTACTTAGCCCCATAATAAGAAGTCATGTTGACAACCCCACAATACATCTCTCCTTTTAGAGGGTGGTAGACAAAGAAAATCAAGGAATAAAGAATGAGGCAGCTGGGGGGTTACAATAAGCAGCATTTGGGGGAGTTGATAAAGAGACGCTGAGAGAAAATGAGTGTCAAAAACAACAAAGAAAAAGAAATCACTATAGATCCATATGTGTGCCTGCAGTGTTGTGTGACATAGGGCAAGTTCTTTTTATACTTTTTTTTCAATATTTGATGACTCAAGCTCTTGAAAGGAATTTACATGTTAATGAGTCAAAATATGTATATACTGCATACCAGTATCTTAATATATTGTATATTCTATATATTTATGATGGGTTCATATTTTTTAATATTCTCATTGTACTCCCAGTGCCATTTTCCGCACTAAAATTATATTTTAGTTTAAGTCACAATCCATTTTCATTAAATCAAACCCTGTTTTCGATACTAGTTAACTATGAAATGAATGCGATTAATCGCGATTAAATATTTTAATCATTTGAAAGCACTACTACATAACTGATAGACTGGGAAGAAAAACGATACTGCTCAAATAGGTAGGCTAGTATCTGGAAATGAAAATGCATCTATAGTCGGGGCCTCAATATCACCTCCCGACGTATGTTTAACTCTGCAAAGTAATACAGCTTCTTCATCAACGGGGTCGTCGACAAAAGGAAATGCCATGTTCGAGAATAAAACGTGTTACAGTCTGCCTAACGCAGTTAATAAACCAACCATTCATGCAGATGACAACACTGCGCTAAAATGCGCCTGATACAGACTGAATGAATGAATGAGGGAATGAAAGAGCGCTGTGTCAGAGGGAGGAGACTGAGAGAAACTTGAGGTTTATTGAAGAAAACCTGCTCCCGACCAGGTTAGGTTCACAGGCTCAGTTGCCATAGTAACTGAGTCTGAGGTTAAGTTACCTCTCTTTCTGAAACGGGCTGGAGTTACCCTTCTCTCTCTCAGGTTTGATTAACCTCCCTTCCTGAAACAGAAAACCCAGAGTTGCCCTCATCTCAGAGCTAAACTCAAGAGTTTTCACTAAACCTGCTTTCTGAAACGGGCCCCAGTTGTTGTGTGGAAAACAACTCACACCATATGCAGCATGAAATCAGATCGCCGTTGCAATAAATATTTGCTGACTTCTTCATCTAATCAAGGTGTTTGTTTGGTTGCGCTGTGAACAGATACGCCAGCTGCTCGTCTGCTGTGTTTCTGACAAAGTAGCCGCTTTCCTGTAGTATTAAACCACACTTGCTGTTACCATGGTAACTATAGGTGTCACAAACCCAACCAGTGGTGAAATCTTAAGGATTGCAACTTTAACTACTGAGTTGACTCAGCAACCGCTCCGATTCCACATATGCAGTATAATAAATGATGAGTCATAGTTCTGTTTTGTAGTTCAAGCTTTTAGAGGTTACACAGAATATTTCCCTCCCTATGCATAAATATAGTGCATTTTCACGAAATCGTGTGTCAGCATTTCTGTAACCAGATTTTAAATGTATCAATTCACTCTAACCGACTGCCCATACTGAAGACTGTTTGTTTTGCTGTCATGTATTATAGTGGTACATTCAACATTGCGTTTGCACATTTGTCTAGCAAGCAAAAAACACTCTGACAAGAAAGTTAGCGCTCATAGTTGCTGTCTTCCTTTTTCTCGTTAACAAGAGAAACACGCACGTCTTTAGCCGAGTTGGCTGGGAGAATTTAAGCCAGGGTGTCATGCTGGGGGAATATTGTCAAAACCAGTTGGAACAAAAGTTTACGTTGAGTTGCATTGTTTGTTTCCAACGAATACAACTAATATGCAGGTATGACCTAACATCACATCAATGGTGTCAAACTGTTCCTCTAAACAAACTTGAAAAAGTTAATTACCAAGTACGAACTTCCACTTTCCTGTTAGGGTTCTGTACATCCATGTTTGTTTACGTTTGATCTCTCTCTTTCTAGCCGAACATCAAAAGGAGTGCGTGCGTGACATCAAACAACCGATCTATGATACCACTTGTCATTATCATCTGTCAATCACCTCCTGAAATAATAAGTTGCACATTGGCTCAGCATCAGACGTGATAACTTTATCTCTGAATACATTATTCATGCATCTGTATTGCTTGGTTGTTCCAGAGAGTACAATAAGAAATGCTAAAAAAAACAGTGACCTCCATTCCACAGCAGTGATTTCACAACAGGCATCACTTTCACAGGTCTTTGTCGGCCTGGCTCCCAGACACAATAACCACAGAGCATGCATGTTTACGTCTCTCTGTATAAGCAGATAATGCCAACACACTGAGATATAATCCGTCTCTTACTCCACTGCCGCTCTCTGTGAACAGAAATGAGGAGTGAGCCTCCTAATGTGCATTTGATCTGGTCTCACTGAGAGAAATAAACAAGGACAAAGACAATTTTCAACCGCAGCGAGGTTACAAAGCTGTCCTCCACAGAGAAGAGAAACACGCTTTGGTTTTCTCTTCTGTTTCTATGTCCAACTAATGGTTCCATGGTTACTGGGTTTATGGTCAGGAGGACTTTAAAAGGATAAAACTCACTCTCATTAGTGACAAACACGTGATACACTACTGCAGTCGTTTTGAGTGATTTTTAGATAGTAATCCTGTTAGTACTGAAATAAGTGTAATAACCGAGCCCTGAAGGCACATTGTTTCTAACAAAGTCCATTATTATTGCATGTTACATGATAATTAACCCTAACCAAAGATAGACAGTTTAATGAAAGCAGTGGCTTGGGAGCACATGCTGGGATGGATACATACATACACACCCACAAACACATCTCTGATATGGTAAAATGTAGCCTAAAGGGAAGCTGTAGACCGCTCGCAAATGTCAATTTATAATTATCAAGAAAATAAATACTCTTCTTCAAAGCTGCTTCTTCAGACCTGTTTGACAGATTCTTCCTAGAAGGCTTCATGCGATCTTCATCTTTTTTTTGGCCGATGCTGCCTCTTATCCCCACCTTGGAAAAAGATATTTTCTCTCCAAAAGATAAAGCTTTGGAAGCGAGATAAGGAGGATGTGACAAATTGTCTTCCAGGACACTTGGCAGAAAGAAAACAAACCCTCATTTTGTTCTGGGCTTACAAGATTATTTGTGCATTTCTTTGATATGATGAGATGATAAGAGAGTATTTTTCTTCGAAATAAAGGTGTTCTCGCTTACGAGGGAGAATCACATTCCGAGTGCCAACCCGGACCACCACAGACGTACAGAATGCACCGCTGATCACATAAAGGTTCTCTTTAGATCAGGATAAATACCCACACACCAAAGAAAGCTTTGTTATCAGTCGTATCTGTTGTTTGTTGGTTAGCAGAATATCGCAAAAACAAAACTGGGCCATGATTAGGTTTTGGTGCAGATAGCAACACCAGGTGCCAGATGAATAAAACGGTGTGTGTAGAAATGATTCATTTGATGATGGAGCGGCTAAAATGATTAAAGGTAGTAAAGCTGTAATGATTAGCCAGAAAATAAATTGCTAACTACTTTGAGATAGGGCTGGGCGATATGGAGAAAATCAAATATCACAATATGTTTGACCAAGTACCTCGATATCGATACTGCAACGATATTGTAGTGTTGATTATTGGTGCTTTCACAAAATATTTACACAGTGAGATTTTTGATAAATAATCATCAGTAATGTGGGTATAATGACTAAGTGGGTAAAGGCAAATAATAGAACAGTTACAACAGTCTGGTGAGTTTTGAAAATGACATCACTTTACTGTAATGCAGCCTTTAAAACCAGGAAGACAACACTTATGCCATATTACAATATTAAGATATCCAAAATCTAAGACGATATCTAGTCTCATATCACGATATTGATAGAATATTGATATATTGCCCAGCTCTACTTTGAGAGTTGATTAACCACCATCACCCTTGGACTCTGGGTAACTAGCATTATCATTTTATAGAGTTGAAGCCCTTAAAGGTAGTTTCTTCTCATAAAAAAATGAAAATTTGTTTTTAGTATGTTAGAGACTTACCAGAAACAGACTGTAGACCTATGAGTACCAACCCTTGCTTTAGTAAATAGTGGTTTATTGTAATAACGGTTACGTGACGGTCAAAGTCAGATGAATGCTTTGAGGATAACCTCAAGGGCAGGAATACTAGATTATATACCAAAAAAAGCTCATATTTACTTTCCTGGCAATGATCGCTTACCCAGAGAAACTTGAAATGACTGCATGGGTGTATATTCAGCATCCTGTTCAAGGACAGGTTGACAGGACTCACGGCTGCTGATGTGCACACAGTCTGCCTCGGAGATTGAATCTGTAACCTTACAGTAATGGGATGGTCTCACTAACCACTAATCTGCTCTGCCACCTGAGAAAAAGAGACAGAGAGATGGATAGACAAAGAAAAGTGAGAGCGTGGATAGAAAGAAAAAAGGAGATGAGTAAAGGGAATAGGCAGACGGACGGGGGGAAAAGATGATAATGAAGCAGGGGCAGAGACCGAGATGGTAAAGAGACAAACAAAGTGTGAGTGATGGTGAAGATACGTTAAATGAAAACCAAAGGGGGGAGAGAAAGACAGAGTGATTGAGATGACACAGAGTGAGCTAAGAGAGGCAGACCCATATTAAGAAAGAGAGGAATGGGTAGGAAAGAAAGCTGGATAATGATCAATGGGTATTAAAAAAGGCAGGTCACATTCACCACAGAGTCTCTGCAATCTGGTCCCCTGTCGCTAAGTCTATTCTAAATACTCATCAGCCATTGGTCAGGCAGAAGGAAATGGTAAGCGCTGAACCCTGTAACCCTTCATTTCCTCAATGACAAATTTGGGTGTCTTTCCATTCCACTTCCTCTCTGTCTCACTTACTGCCAGCCCTGTCACATATTCTCATTAGTCACCGTGGCAGCTGAGATGTGTGTGTGTGGGTGTGGGTGTGTCTGTGTGTGTTTTGGGTCGAGTCAGAGAAATAGAAACAGAGAGGGAGGCAGAGAAAGTGTGTGTGAGACGGAGAGAGGGATTATAAGCGAGTAAAATGATCATGAGTTTATGAATGTGTGTGTGTGGAGGGCATAATGTGGAGTTTATATCATAGTGATGCGTGTACTGTATGTATATATCTGAGGCAGCGTCTGTCACTTTATGTATGTCTACACCTTCATGTGTGTATGTTTGTGTGCTTATTATATATAATCCCTTATGTTTTTGTTATCAGGTAAAAACAAGTCTACAGCCATGCTAGCGGCCCTGTGAGGCTGTACTGAGCTAAATGCTAACATCCAAATGCTAACATGCCCACAGTGACAATGTTACATGCCGATGTTATGGTAACATTTTTCACTTTTGCTTATTGTTGTTGAACACCAAATATACAGCAAGGGTAGCTACACATTTAAATTCTCAATACCGTAAAGGATTTGTTTCCTAAGTTACCTTATAGCATACAAGTGTCACCAAAATAAAGAAAAACAAGGTTCATGCAGACTTCCACTCCGATCAAAATACTTAATTTGAAATATATAAACAATTCTCAGAATTGCATTGCAGCAGTGACAGCTCACACAGTGATGAGACTGAGTTCAAACATTCTGGACTGGGCATCTGTGCAGATTACACTATGGTACTCCACATTGGAAATCCTGACTGTCATCAGCTGCCAATCCCGTTGGACAAGAGACTCGTCTACCCCCACAAAGCCACAATACTGTCCATCAGTAGAAGGGAATCTGGGAACAGATTGGACTGTGCAGGCATTCAAGAGCCAGGCGAGATCCTTTTCCCAGTGTTTCACCGTGTAGGACCTGTTCCAGGATGAGTCTGTCTGCAACCAACAAGCACTGCGCACAGTGAGAAGGCAATCACAGCAACTAAATATTTACATTAAAGGCAATCCATCCAATAGTTGTGAAGACACAGGCGCTACAGAAACAATCAGAGGATCACTAAAGTCAATAGGATGCATCCCCTGGGCACCATAAATACTGTATATGTACCAAATTTCATGAAAAAAAGATATTTCAGTTTGGACCAAAGTGGTGGACAGTAGCTACCTAACGTTATACTGTACTATGAGAACATCACACTATTTCCTCTCCATAAGTCATGCTTGTAAAAAGGAGTACAATCTCCATAAGATGGGTTTTGGGACAAAAAAAAATCAAACTCTCAGGTGGATCCCATCCTAAAATGGTTTGAAAAGTTAAAGAGCCCCTTTGGACATATAATGACAAAGAACCGTTTCTACTCTCTGACTCACTCACGCAATTCCTCCTCCATTTCTGTGATAATGTGACAGCTGAGGTCGATAAAGGGAAAAGCAGAGGGGGGATAACTTTGAGAGGACTGCAGAGAGACTGTACAGTGCATGAGTTTGTCTGTGGGAGAAAGTGAATGAGTAGCTACTGTATGTGTGCTGTAATTTTGTGTGTGATCATGAGATGAAGGTTTTACTGTAAGAAAACCTCTAAACCTAATTGTTGTAGTTCACTGCAGTGGTAAGGTCCGTCAACTATTTAACTAACCAGGGCAGATCCCATAGGTTAGGTTAGGTAGGGCCCTATGATTTCCGTGATGCGGAAAATGCGGACGGAATTACGGAATCCACACATGAAAACGGAATTCTCTTATACACGCGGAATCGCACGGAATTTGCATAGATTTTGTTGACATATTAAATAAATAATTTTTTTTAACTTCCTTCTCATTTTTCAGTTTAAAACAACAAGCGTAGAAAGGTCTCTACCTAAACCGTAACCATACGTCCTCACGTTCACGTTGAGTTTGTTGCGTGGGAAAAAAAATGACGAACGGTGGCAAAAAAATTAAGAAACTCTCAATTGACTGCTAAATACCGGGCTGAACAATACCCCAACGACTACTATGAGTCTGGACAACAACTGTTTTTTAAGTGTTGTCAACATACAATTGACTGGATCCGCAAAGACATGTAACGACCGTTTGAAATCAAAAGTTCTGTTTGTATTAACCCATATGTGCTGATCACCGAGACGAGGAAACCATAAACCAGCAGCCTGTAGAGGATCCCCGGCCAAATTCACCTATACCATATTTGGCTAAAACATACATTTGTTTTGACACAGCATACAAGTGTCACCAAAATAAAGAAAAACAAGGTTCATGCAGACTTCCACCCGATCAAAATACTTAATTTGAAATATATAAACAATTCTGTCATTCCCCCGTTGCCTCTGCACCAGTGCCGTGTGTAATGTGTGCATGCTTGGTATAAGCCAGTGGTTCTCAAACTGCTTAGAAGTGAAAAGAAAAGCAAATCAGAAAAATCTGAAAGGGCTAAAAATGAATCCGAAAAAATGGAATTAAAAAAAAAAAAAAAAAAACATTTCATACTTACTATAGCCTACTACATTCTAGTTAGGATCCCACATGTGCATTTTAGGTGGAAACCAGTGCTCAAAGTGGGCCGGTACTCACCGGTACGTAGTACCGGCACTTCTACATTTTACTCTTAAGCGTACCTGCACTTTTTCTTGCGTACCGCTACTTCTCGCATGCAGCCGGTACTCTACCACTGACAGAGAAAGCGTCAGTGTCAGAGAGATGACCCTACCGTTACATAAACTACACTACCCAGAGGGCACTACGTGTTTATGTTTTAGATCTTGACAAATCACGTAAAGGCAAGCAGTCGGCCCACCCTATCAGAAGTTAGCTTCTCCACGGACGCTAGTTTGAAAAAGCTGTCAGCCTGACCGTAACAGATTTTTCACTGCTGAAAACCTAGGAACTAAAAATAAGTGTTGAGTTTGTAAGTCCTTATGTTAGCCGCCTGGCTTCAGAAAGGTACTAAAAGAATGCGTGTGCCAGAGCCAGACATGTCAACAGAGGTCCAAGTCCAACCAGAAACATCAGGAGGTAGTACGAGTCATGAGCTTCAAGCTAACGTTCAAGCTACCGTTAGCGTTGATGTGAGCGGAACAGCTGGCGTTAATGAGGAGTCTGCCGCTTAACGTTACCTTAGTCAATGACACCGACGTCAACAATAACGTGAGTAACGAAACACACGGATGGCCTGACTGTTGCTCAAAGGACCAAATTATGTATTTTTGCTCCACGAACAGCTGGCTCGTTTTTAATGATAACAAACTGGGCTGCAAAACATGATGTAGCAGCATCCCGTGATTCCCGTCACTAGCTGCCCAGACAGAGAGGGGACTGAAGCTGTCTGGCATAAACCCTGTTCCCCCTGTCTCTGTCACACACACACACACACACACACACACACACACACACACACACACACACACACACACACACACACACACTCTCTCTCTCTCACTGAGAGTGAGTGTTTGTTTGCATCTGTTTGAGCACCAAATTATTGTTAAAATGAATAGTTGTTTTGATAATTTAAATCTCTTAACATGAATCCAACATATTAGCAAATATAAATCAGCTTATTTGTGGAAAAAATAAACAATATTGATACTAGCCTATATGTAAGTTAGTCACTTAGGCCATCCATAGATAGTTAATAAGGATTCACTGTGCCACATGTGTATGTTTAAAATGAAAACATGATTTTTTAAATAGCTTATGCACTAAAGTTATGTAAAGTTGTTTAAATAAATCCATACATTTATATTGTTAATAAATGACAATAAATTGTTGTTGTACCAGCAATATCTCCAAGTTTTGTTTTTCACTATAGAAATCTCAAATGTCATAATGATCTGCCAATGCAAGAGAGTACCGGCACCTTTTTTTTCCGACTTCAAGCACTGGTGGAAACTAAATACTAGAATAACCTAATGTTCCCATATCAGATACAGTTTTTGGCAGTTTGTCTTATAATTAATAGTGACAGGAAATGTGACCTGTTTTTAACACTGTGTTCTAAAACTTTTAAAGTCTGTGTTGTAAAAAACTGTAACAAAAAAAAAAAACAAGTGTAGTGCTACATTCATTTTCATTATTGTGGAGGCAAGAAATTAATAGACTTTCAGGTAAAAACTATGTGACCTATTTCACACAGATGTTTTCCAATGAGTCAGGAGTGGTGGGGCACATTTACCACCTCCACTAAACAATGTTGTGATGGAAACATTAAATTGTGACTGACAAGAGTTTTCAGGAAATTTACAGAAAGTCAAAAACATCTCTCAGCCCCCAACAATGTATTTTTTTATTAACATTTCACCCATTTAACTTCAAAGAGGCCTTGAAAAAGAATTCTTACTGACTTGTATAGATTTGTAAGAACCTAAATTCCCCTTCCGTCTTTCTCCCACCGCTCCCCTTTCTCATCTTTCCTCCCTCTACCTGTCTCTTCCCTTGTCAATCACCTTTTATCTCACTGCCTCTGTCAATCTACTCTCTGTTCCCACATCCTGGTCCACTCATCGTCCTCTTCTTCTTTCTCACTCTCAGACATCCTGCACTTTTATCTCTTGTCATGCCCTCCCCTCTACCTTTTATATGTATTCCTCCCTTGTTGTGTCTTAGTTTAGGTGATGAGTTCAATAAATGACTCAAAAACACTGATCCAGCATTTTAGCAAGTTGCATGGTAGGGTGTCAGCCCAACAACTGCTGATTCCCGATATATAAGAAAAGAAAATGGCAAGAAGCGGGAAGAGGGAGGTAGAGATTACACGACAGAGTCAGAGAGAGAAGGACAAAGGGAGGAGGGGTGGATACCTGAGGGAAGGAGCGAAAGAGATTAGGCAACTACGAAAGACAGACAAATCATTAAATTCATACCCTGGCCGTGAGGTAGATGGTAAATGGAGGCAGTGAAGGTGAACTTGTAACAGAGTGATACAAAATTCAATTATCTATATTAGTTCAGTTCATTATCTTGGCTCAGGTGATCCAACGTTCACATTATGTTATCGTTGGAAAACAGTGCCACTCCGTTGGCTTATCGGTTTCACTTGTGTGTCTTTTTTGTCTGCGCGAGTTGTTTTCCCCAGACAGATTAATGGGCATCAAATAAATCAGGTTGGTCAGTCATTGACCAGGAGATACAAGTTGGTCAAAGTGGCAGCCATAATATTAACAAAGCTGAGGGTCAAAGTTCATTCATGGTCTTGGAAACAGCAGTTGAGAACTGCATCTGCTCATAAGGATTGTGTGGTGATGATGATGATGACGACGACGACGATGTTGATGATAAAAGCACCAAATCGGCTACTCAATGGACTTTTTGGTGAGATTGTTTTCTTAAGGTCAAGAAGGAACTTTGAAACTCTCTTTGAAAAGTTTCAAAGCGTTTAAGCCAACATAGTGATGAAGACCTTAAAGCACTCCTAAAACAAAAATGCAACTGCTAACTTAGTTCACTGACAAAGTAAGAAGTAGGCTACCGGTAAGTGATAGAGGTCCAGATTTATAGAGGCATATAAAATGTGGCGTTTAGTGCCACCTCCTGACAGTAATAGAAAACATCCAGAGAGCTGGCTAACGTTACCCCTACTGACCACTTTGCACCAATGTGCATTGACGTGCTACAAAGTGATGTAATGACTTACTGTAGACTTGCTGTAGACTCTTGTTAACCTTTAGTTACCCAGCCAAAACCCAAATGAGCACACCGGTTCCTCTCTCAGCTCTCTGCTTCTCATTCATTCTGGAAGCTTCCCAGTCTCCAGTCCTAACTGCTGGCCACTAAGCAGATCCACTCGGGCAGCTGGTCTGCCTTGCTCAAGTGGATCTCAATGGTACCTGTTGAAAAAAGTCCATGACCCGTCCCCCAGTTCAGAGATTTTAAGTGGTGACTTTATGATGACCGAGGCCCAAAAGGGAGCCACTATCTGAAGAAAAAAAAAAACAGGGACATAATTAATTATATTGAGTGCAGGCTGAAAGACTAGAAAAAACACCAGACCCCAGGATTGCTCGAGGACACTTCAGCATGGCAAAGGACTTCTATTAACTGAGCTTGAACCCCACCGTCCAGTTAAAGATCAATCTCTTTCCCTTACTAGGCCACGGCACTGCCACAACAAGGAAATTCTCCCCGTTTTTATGAGTATAATTTCATAAAATAACACCTCCATTACTTTGGTTGTCTCTCTCTATAATGAAGTTATTGTTCTATGAGTGGGAGAGGCCCAATCCAACTATGCTGCAAGGTCAGTGCTTATTGATTTACCATTCATCTGTTGTTGAGGTCATTACCAGCATGGTAGCTGCGATGATAATCTTGATTATGGATGGATAGTTCAAGTAGTGTTATGAAGGAAGGAAGAACAGGGAGAGGGATGAAAGGACAGTGTGAATGTGAGGAGCAGAAAAACAAAGAGAGGAGGCAGATAAAGAGAAAAGGAAAAAAAAACATGAATGAATGCATGAGTTAATTTAAGAAATTCTCAAGCCAATATTTTCCTTTGACATTCAGCAAAGTCATGGTAGAAATGAAAGAAGTCAAAGTACTGACAAATCAAATAAGAATAGAAAAGACAGTAAAAAGGAAAGGAGCAAAATGAGTTGGGGTTTTATAAGTTTTGAATTTTGGTAAAAGTAACAGTAATATTTTTTCACACACATAATATTTAGGCCTGATCTGGGGTTGGTTTGAGACACACAGAGAACAGCAGCAAAAGAAACATTGCCTCAAATTCTCCCTATAAAAAAATATCTGGTGATTTCCATTTCGGACCAAGTTTGTTCACCAAACACCATCATTGAAAACTAATTAATTGATACGAAAAAAAAAATAATGAAATATTTGTGCTGTCTGAATTGTCTCTACCCAACGCTAAATTTCTCCAGGGTCTCCTCTCTCTATCAGCACTGGATGCTTTTCAATTAGAACCTTCATTAAAATGTCTCAGAGCAATTAATGAGCTCGTAAGATTCAGTGATCATATAATCAGCGCATGGATAAGATATCAGACTTTGAATTTCAACTAGAATACATCAGACAAACAAATCAACCGCTGCGGTCATTAGGAGAGGTGTCAAAGTGGAAGACTGAACATCTTGGGCAGATTATGGAAGTACAATGGTTAGCTTAAAGCATTGGTTGGAAACGTTATTTCATTCTTACATAAACCTGTTGCTTAAGGTACACACTTGGACTAGCAGGACGGAGGTTAGATTTATGCTTTAATAATTGGCTTGTGTTGTGGGTTGTTTTGCAAATGTAGTGCTAGTTCGGATATCAGTTGGGATTGCTGGAGCGTAACATGGAAATTGATTTATTTGAAACAGGGACAATGCACAAATAAACTTGTAATAGAAGAAAATATGTCTTGGGCCAGGTTATAGCAACAATTGCTAATTTCCACCTGTAGTCACTGGGCAGGTATGACAATTTAAAAAATAACAATTTTAAAAAGATATTTAACCGGACTATAGATTACATGGTGTCCATAGTAATTAAAAACAAGCCGTTTTGGGGATGATGTACTACACAGTAACCTCTGACCCACAAAATAATGTACAGGTAATGAAATGCTCCTCTGCCTTAGAAGAAGCAATGACTATGTTTACATGAACGTAATATGTTTTTCCAAAAAAGACAATATTCCGACTAAGCTCTTTACATGGCTAATGGAAGTGAAAATTCCACTCATATTCCCGTTTACATGCAGCTGTACAAAATGGGCTTTTTAAAAAAGTTTTCCACCGGTGAACATGTGAATGTGGCGTTACTACAGCCCAACACACACCGTTTCATCATGTGGAGAAAACCAATGTTCGACAGGCCTTCTGTGCCTCGTTAGTAAGCTATGACTGGACAATTGCTGTTTGTGGGGGGGGGGGGGGGTCAAACAGTCAATTAGGTGTATGAACCATTTTAGCAGCATTATAATAAATCTACACTGCATTCCTTGCAGAGGCTTGAGGGACAAAAAACAAATGTTTTTGAGTGGGGTCAGACAGATTTGGGTCCATATGTTTCACAATGTTCATTAAAAAAGTGCTGACTGCCAATCTCATTGGGCTCTACTGAGTGTGTAATAAAAAGGACACAAAGCGAGACATTTTTTGAGGAATCCAAAACATCACAGACAGAGAGAAAGGAAACCAGAGATGTGTCCTTGCTAGAAAAAAAAAAATATATCAAAATTCTTTGAAGCCATCTCTGCCCTGCTATGAGGACGCATCAACAACAACTAAACATCAATGATAGAATTATGAAATATTTACAAATTGAATGTCTAACTTTTATCCATTACTAATTACCCGAGAGGCTGGTACATGCATACGCTCAAACTGCATGCATGCTGTGTTGTATACGACACATTTATCAAGCATTAATATGGAGCAGGAGGCAAAAACAGTTCTCCCCAAGGCAAGACGCAAGTGAATGATGTTTAGCAAATCAGAAATTATGCTTTCCTCTTGGTTTAAATTAGAAAAGTTGGCGTGAATGCGTTTGTGTACACGAGTGAAAGAGACACAGAAAGAGTCAGTGTGTTTGTGAGAGGGAGGAAGACGGCCACAGTGAAAGATGTGTGTATGCGAGCCTATGGAGACTTCGGAAAGTAATAAGAAATACTTAAAAAACTTGAATTTTACAAATAGAAGCCGAAAACAAACCGCAGGAGGCGAGTAATAACTGTGCAGCACAGTTGCAAAGAGCAAAAATATCTAACAACCCAGAGTCCAAGCAGCACATTATGGCTTGAACACACGCGCACACGCACACAAATGCAAACTCAGCTACATACCTTGAATATTAGGCTTACATTCCTAAGCAGGGTATTTTCTACAGTTGTCTTGTCTACTGACGATATCTCAGGTGAAAAAATTACCTGATTCTGCATCTTTTCTGTATTAACAAAAACACCCGACATGTTGTGAGCTTTTTCACAGTTGCAGAAAAGAAGAAGTCATTTTTGTCAGAGACACACGGATCATGTTGAGTAAGTGTTTCACTCTAAGATGAGAGCAGATTATGAGTGATAATCAGTCTCAATTCAATCTGGTATAAAAATGTAATTACGCTATCTTGGTATTTACTGCACAAACATTAGATGTTATCCATCAGAGAAGTCTCACATCCTGTTTTAAAGTCCTAATCTCAAGACGTTGATTTGTGAGATTTATGATACCTCTTGGTTTAATTCAGCGGTTAATAGATATGATGTAAAGAATTGTGCAGCATTATGTCACATTGTATACAATTGTACAAAATTCACAAGTGATACAATTTTAGTAGTTTTTCTAAAATGACAAAACACTAGTACACCATGTGTACTGTTGTTTCTGTACACTGCAAATTATACAGTTTAATAACATTATTAAAGTGACAGTTGGCCAGCAAATAAATGGCACATTGTACTTTGTAGCGGTATAGAGAAGTATCTTTAAAATATATGCGTACCAGATTGTTTTCGTTGCACTTTTAATGCGAGTTTCCTATACTTACAGGGGAAAAAATGAGAGGCAGGAACAAAAAGAGAATTTTGGCTCAACCTTTTACTTTTATAATGTTAAAGCACTACACAATCTAACTTTTTGAAATGTGCTACTGTAATGCTGTACTTAGGCAGAGCAGTGGTTTCAGCTAAATGCTAAGGTCAGCATGCTAATGTGCTTGCAGGGCATTGCCTTTGTCATCCTTTGAGCCATGCTGCTAGTATGGCTAAAAATAATGTTGCATGAGATTACTTAACAGAAGTTGTGGCCCTCTTACTAAGCCATACTGTACTTTGTATACAGGCCATATTTTGTACATCATATGGAAGGCTTTATGCTAGCCATGTTCGCTGAACAGTAGCCACAGAAATGACACTAGAGGCTCTGTCCTTTAAACAACGATGCAGTTACCTCTCTTCTGTGACAATACATGAAAACATACAGACTTAACCTTTAAAAATGGTTTAGCTTTAGTCAACACAGTTGTAGTGATCCCAGCTGAACTCAAGACTCTGTAGATCTACAATCTGTCCAGAACCTCCTTTGCATTTCATTCATTTCTCAGTATAACTTCTCTCTTACTGACTCTGACCTAACACTTGCACATTAGAGAGCCACATATGGGAAGTGTTTGAATGTACAAGTGTCATGCGGAGTTTGTTGTGGTTGTCATTGACAAACGTCTGCTTGCATGCATTGAGCTGTCAGGGGGGCGCGCAAGGTAAGCCTCTCCCATCTGTTGCCAGACTAGCAGGTGGCCTGGATAATGATGTGCTGTAGCAAGGCTCAGACAGGTCACCAGTCAACAGAGACAGGCTGTGGGACTACTGTATGTCAGTTAATCCTTTTTGGACTATGGAAATGAAAGTGAGAGGATAGCATAAGCTTCTCAATGAATGTTTTTACCTTGGTCAATGCACCCAGATTGTGTTGAACCACAGCAAATTCCTCATATGCAGGAATCCCAGCTTGCATCTGTCTCTTTTCCTCCTTGGGGTGACAAGATAGACTTTCTTTTAACACATTAGTCCTGCGTTCAAGCTATTTGACCTCAAGCAAGAAACTCATCCTACCAGGTCCAGTGGTGCTGCTCTGTAACTGACCCTGAGCACTCGAGTCTCTGTGGAGGTGGATGAGAACACTCAATTCATTCTGCCTTGTGCTGTATAAACCAGCTCACTGTGCATTATTACAATTAGAAGACTGGATCTAACACAGAAATATTCCATAAGCAAAAGCAATTAACATTTCAGCAGGACCATCACCATCAAAACATCAATGTCCAGCATTAATGGACTGTAGCAGAACTCTACTTTGTGTCTACATGGACCTGGCTTTTAAGATGACTTCCAACTTTGCAAAACATAAACATGCCTATTGGCAACATCTGAGGTGATTGCTATATAATGTAAAGAAAAAATAAGTATCAACAGCGACAACAAGCTCTATCAGTTTCTTGTAAAAGCTTTCCAATGCTGCTGTTGCCATTTGTTTAGTGTCTGCAGCTAGCCTTCCTTCACCCCCCCACCATGCATGCTCTTAATGGAATCTTGTTAATGCATAATGTGAACATAAATGTCTCGTCAAAAGCAAGCAGATCAGTGCTTTAAAAATTTAAATTTTGTAACTGCCAGCAATCAAAGGTTGCCCTTTTTATTAATCAAAGCTAATCAAAGTGTGGCCGTTAAAAGTTGACTATTACGAGATTTTTAATGAGCATAAAACTAAGACTTGTATTATGGATAACTATAATCACCATGATAATGAGGATTACAGCATAGAAATGGCAATCAAAACCACTATTTCCTCAAAAATCCCCAGGCAGATGGATTCATCACCTTGGACAGCGACACAGATACCAAAGTGTGACATTCAGCACAAACAAACTCCAATCATAGTTAAAGAAAATGAAGGTATCGCAAACAAGACATACACAAGACACACTACATTTGTATGCCAGCTTAAAGGTGACATGTTATGCTTTTCCGTATTTTCTGTCATATCTACGATGTTATAATGTCGAAGTTCTCATGTTCAAATAATGAGGTAAAAGTATTTCTAAGCTACTGCGGTGTTAACATTGTTGCATGTTGCTGCATGCTAACTAAGGTTGGGTACAGACACCCGTTGCTAATATGACACACACATGCCCAAACAACCGGTATCTACAGGACCGAATAGCAACGCGGATTGCGGTGCCTCATTTCGGTCCCACTGAAATGCCTGCGCTTCTCTCTGGTGCTCCGAAACGGACGTTACAGGCAACAGAAGCAGTGCTCCACGTGATGCTAGTTAACACTACACTTGACAGCAGGTAACGTTAGCCTACCGTTAGGTAGCAGCTGGAATAAACACGGTTACAATGCTGACAGCTAAACAGTGTAAAGTGTGACTGTATTTCACTAGAGGATTCCAACACGGGGACGTAACAGTCTGCAGCTGCCGGAAAAACAACACCGACGGTGAGCTCAACTTAAGCCTCGTGCTGCTTTCAAAGTTATTGTAAAATACCCTTTTCCCATCTGGTGGTTGTTTTTTGTCGTTTAACAGCAATTTACTTGTGATACAAGTTATTTTTACAAGTTATTGTTATTACGTTATTAATGACCATAGTGCCTTAGGAATAAACAAGCTGTTCTTTAATGTTGCCGACTATCTTTTGTAAAACGTATCGGTTTAGGCACCGGCACAGTTTTAAAAGTATTGCTTTAGCACCGGTATCGGAAAAATACCCAACCCTAATGCTAACGGCAGTAAAAGATGTAATCTTGGCTGCCAATATAGGTAATTCCTCCCCAATTTCGGGTCATTTCACTGCTGGGTCCGGTTGTGTATTTGGCTTAGAAGCCTTTATTAGTAATATTTTACCATACAAAGTTCTGCTATATACTCTGTTGCAGTAGCTCCAGCTGCAACTAGTGAAACGACAGGGGAATTATGTTGTTGTTATTGTCTTTATTGTTTTGTTTTGCTCATACAGATAATTCATTTACAAAAAGAGAATACGTTACAGACGCATCGTTGCATTTCAAGTGTTGCATAGGTAACTTAGCCTACTTTGGATGTCTCGTGAGCTAAACCGGGTATCACTGCCACTGTGTCACGAGCCAAAGCAATTAGAGATTGTTGAAGCAACCAATGTACTAAATTAGATTAATATAGCGCATTTCATGAAACCCAAGGACGCTTCACACAGTTACAGGGGACAAGTGAAAAGACAATAGTAGGGCGTCTTGGATCAGCTGGAAAATACATCTCAAAAAGCTGAAAACAGGGCTGTTTTTCTGACACCAAGAAAAGCTGTCTTTTTACTCACAGGACAGCGACGCTAAAAGCATATGATAATCTTATAGAATATGATGCATTGCTGTTGATTAAACTACCCAACAGTATATAAAGTAGTTAACATTACCACCACAGCCTCAAACAACTACAGCAATAAAATGCAACATACACATTAATGCAGCAGCATTATTAATCCAAAAACATCATATATAATAGTAAAACACTGACCGGGAACATTTTACTGCACAATGAAGTTATATAATAATAGTATACTATAAATAATAGTTCTTAAGTAAGGTTCTGATACTTTACTTAAGTGAAGGATCTGAATACTTCCACCGAGGGACGGACACATGCACAAGCACACGCACACACAAGCACCATGTCTGGTCTTTGCTACTTGATGCTCTTAGAGGATAAGGTTTGAGGATTGCTTTTGACACGTCTCATACCCTCTTTTCCCCTCTTACACACCCCCACACACACACACACACACAGTACAGGGATTAGGATATTGATGACCTCAGAGTTGACATCATATGTGACTGTTACTGGGGAGCTGCCACGGCACCACTGACTCTATGATGAGCGTAACACACACACACACACACACACACACACACACACACACACACACACACACACACACACACACACACACACACACACACACACACACACACACACACACACACTCACACAAAGTGAAACTGGCCCCTCAAATCCTATTAAAGAAGAAGAAATGGTTGAAGGTTCTAATCCCCCTGCTCAAACCTGAGCTGGACTGCATGACAGACACACAGAAAAGAGTGGCAGGCAGAGAGAGACAGGCAGATACAGAGAGACAGATTTTTAAACAAAATGTTTTGAAGTAAAAACTTAAGCCAAAAGGAAACCATGTGGTTCCTGCCGACAGCGACAATTTGAACACTACTTACTCTGGAAACCTGCTCGTAGTTATCAAAGCTTTTTCTTTAAAAAAGGAAAAAGGAAGCTATTTCTAGTAAAAAAAAGCAATGCTGCCTTGTTGCCAGTGATGGATGATGGTTCCATATTGACAAGAGTGTCTGTTACTGGAGAAGAACAGGTTGTATTTACAGAGTGACTGTTTTTTGCTGATATCTGGTAGTTATTTTTAAGGTACAAAATGAACCATGCTCACACAAACGGTGCCTTTACAATTTATAAAACAATGATTTACTTTATAACACCAATTCTGTGAAAGAATTTTAATAAATAAATCCAGTCAAACTGAAAATGTGCTTTCGTTTTGCCCATTTGTTGGGTTTTGAACTGCTCACAAGTCTTGTTCTCTATTCTTGTTCTGAAGTAGATGAGATAAGGACACATTTTGCCTAAGTACACACTCATTGTGTTTACAATTGAGTTTAAAATCAGATCACGCCACATAAGCTTTTACAATAATACAAGATTTCCTTTCTGAGGCTCTAAACTTGAGTTAATATGTAATTGGGCATAATTCTCATCGGAATCGTGATTTGAACAAATTAAAACCCAATTAGCAGACTTAAACAGATTTGGAAGATAAGGAAGATAAGAACATCAGCGCTTTCCCCCAAATTTTGCAATTAACCAAAAGCGTGCTCAGTGATAAATGTGCTGTGCGCTTTCCCCGCCATAGCTGTTATACAAGTGATTAAGATAGTTTCGTGTAATAATAAAAGTACTCCTGGTTCATTTTTTTAATATGTAGATTGTTAAGTAACAGAGATTCTGAAACGTACTCAGGGGAAAGTTATATGTACCGGTACATTTTGGAACATTGCAGCTTATGTTACATTATACAGTACAGGTTATACACATACAGTACTGAGAATATTATTACCTAACTACATCACATTACAGCGTTAAAGACCCATTAAAGTCTGGAACATCCACTATGTGGAAGAACATTGATGATATTATTTACCTGTAAAAGAGAACCTTTTTTTGTCTTGTTTATCTGTATGTTTTTCTGTTGTAAACATCCAAACATGGTTCTGCCAAAAGGAATGTCATTGTTTTTTTTTTTTTATTTATAACAAAGATGAAGTACCTCTAACCGGCAATTCAAGGGAAAATGCTGCACTTTATTCCCATATCTTCTAAATGGATCAATAGGTTTTTACCAGGGACATGTAGCTTTAGCCTCAGTCTTTTAGCATTTAAGTAGTTATGTATTAGGGATGCACCGAAATGAAAATTCTTGGCCGAAACCGAAAACCGAAAGAGAGGAAACCAAGACCCAAAACCGAAAGAAATTATGCCAATTATTAGTACCATTGCATTTATGGTTATAACTGTGTACTAACTTTGCTAAAATCAAGGCATTGCAATTGTATAAATTAATATTAAAGTTACAAAGAATAAATCAATTACAAATAAATCAATTACAAATTTATTTAGCACATTGCTTACCTATTATTATTATTTGAGGCACTTTCTTGCAGGATTTCACTTAACATATCAGACAACGAGGGTGCATGCCCCTCATCTGGTGCAGAGAGACAAGTCTTTTTTTCTGCGCTCTGATTTCCTTCTCCTGCGCTGGGCGCTGCTCCGTCTCCGTCTCCACGCAGGTTCTCCGCATCCAACGCGGCCTGGATCATTTCTGGTGCGCGCTGCTTTATTTCCGCATCCAAGTAGTAGTATGGTCTTTATAACGCGGATCAAGTACAGTCGCGATGAAGTGCAGAGGATCCGAATAGATCTCAGTGAAACGTGTGCTGACAGACTCTAAGAGCGTACTTATCATTGTTTTCACTCCGTGGTCCGTCTCAACCTCTTTGCTTAGTCCGTGGGTCTTTCTCAGATACACTGAAATACGTCCACACCGCAGACATGTTGCTTCAGACAACCACGTGCAGGTCGCGGTTTCTCGCAAATTCACAAAATTTTGGCCGTATTGTTTCGGCGATAAAAGTATTTTGGCCGAAATTTCCGGTGGCCGAATATTCGGTGCATCCTTAGTATGTATATTCTTCAAGGGCTTATTTTCATCATTTGCGTCATTTTGCATCATCAAGTGCCAACTAGCACTTCTAGCCAACTCATGGAGTTCCCTTGATTAGTTCAATAGCTGCAGTTGAGCGACAGTCATCATTTCAGACAACAAAATTATGTTTACTTCAAAGACCAATTGTTTTGGTGGTAAATCTGCCGCCGTTATCATTGTACAGCTAACTGCATACATTATGTCCTGTGCTAGTTTGGAAGGATTGACAGGCATACTGTTGCAATAAACCACCTAAACTCCATCACTTCTAGTTGCCTCCATCCTAAAGCAGTGGATCACTGTTAATCTGATTGATGGAAACGGACATGATGCTTGATTGATGGCTGGAGTGAAGGAGTGGCCATATACAAGATATCAATCATTGGTGTGGGGCTGGTTTGTTTCACAGAGGGATAGTGAGTGATGATTCGACCCCTGGACCTCTTAAAATCATTCATCTGAAAGATGAGAGATGGGAGAGATGGGAGAGATGGGGGGGAAAGAGCAGAGGAAAATAGCAACAAGGAGAACGACAGAAGGTGAAGAAGAATAAGACAGGAAGAGTGGTTCTGTCTGAGCTGAAGCGATCCGCTTATTACACAGATTTCAAAAGAACACTCTGCATCAAAACTTCTCCTCTGATGGAAAAGAGTAGTAGTTCACACTCAGCCTTGTGTCATTATCGGATACATGGACCGTAACGCAGATCTGATCAATTGAAATTACCCTAATTGATTGATTGCTGGAGTGAGGGGAGGTCGGTCAGGCAGCTCAGTTGTTAGTGTGAGGCCAGTTTGTCATCATCTAGGCATGATAAGCGATGTTGTGACCTGTGAAACACTCATTATTCATCCGTCAGAGAGATTGTCAGATGTCATGGAAGATGAAGACAGATAGTAGGCAGGGTTTCTGCAGGTTTTACCAAGTCAAATGTAAGACTTTTTAAGACCATTATAAATGAAATTCATCCTATGCTGTGTTGGCTCTGATCCAAAAGCAACACGGAGTTCACTTACGGTAGCTGCGGAGCTTCTGTGTGGGTCTCGCCTAGGCAGTGTGGAGATACTGCCGGGAATGGAGCCGCCAGACATCAGCAGAACTCGCTGATGGCTGCCGATTGGCTTATGCCTATACCGCCAGTATAGGCTGTATAATTATACATATATTTGTATCTCTATGCTCGCCTTTGGTAGCCTATGTTAAATAATAGAACGTGATCACACATTCCATCATACACAACTCCACATGTGAAACATTAACTTGGCATACATAACGTTATTTATTCATTTATTCACCAAAAGGCCACTTTTAATGAGTAACGTAAACGGTTCGTGGCATAACCGCTGTCTATAGGAATAAGCGGCATATGCCATCAGCCACCGGCACATGCCGCTGTGATGTTTATTTAAGACTTTTTAAGGCCTTTAATTTTGATTTTGAAATGTAAGACTTTTTAAGACCCCGTGGAAACCCTGAGTAGGATAGATAAATTACAAAGCAGATTTCCAATGTGGCGCTCCAAACTGGCAACCATCCACTTTGGTTCTAATATATAGAAAGTCTGAATCAATTATTTAACTCAACGAATCACATAAAAGATTGCTAGTGATACAAAAAGGAGTTGAAGATGTGGGAAAGCAGATAGGCAAATAAAGAGATAGGCAAGTGGGTAAACAGACGAGACAGACAAAGTGAGGAGAAGTCATTTCTTTCCACCTATTTTACTCTCTTTCGACACTTTTATTTCCTTCTCTCCGGCTTCCTCTTTCCCTCTTTGTGGCTGAGAGCAATGATTATAGTCAGTGATGGGGTTCAGGAGGGCTTTGTCTTTTGCCGTCTGTATAATATGATTCTTATGAGATATTACTAGTAAATAATTCATACACTCAAGTCACACAAACAGGCACGCAAGCACATTAGCATGCGCATACTGTACTGTAGTTGCACGCACACACTCGCGCGCATGCATATATCCAAACACTGAACCAATGCGGGGCACAACATCATTTTCCAGTTAAAGACATAATTCAGCCATTTTTCAAAGCAATTATGCATGGTACAGCCTACAGGCAAAACTGCAATCTAAGCTTTATATTTTGTGGCTAAAGCCATTTCACTATCTTAAGATATTTTGCATTTTACTGCATCATGCCTCAGTGTGGAGAAGAGTGCAGAAACCCGTACAACCACAGAGGAAAGGGATGTTTTTCTATGAGCCTTCGCACATGTGCATTTGGAAATGAGAACCCCGACTTCCACCGGATCAGCAAACTTTCTGTTGCAGTCTTTACACAGGTTAAACTGAGCGCTGCAGCTGGCCCTCAGCCCACTGTGAGTTGCTACAGCCACTAACTGCAGGTCTGTCTCCGGAGCTGCTGTCGGCTCTCCACTCGGTGAAGTAGTCTACCAGCGGCGGGGAGTAAGGCAGAGGGGCCGCGGGGTGCACTAGCTAGGTAATTCTTGTCTCATTTGTCGTCTGATAACAGGAAATCCATCATAGTCAGTGCCCCATGTCGCTATTTTGCAAGCTACTGTAAGTACAGAGTCGATTTAAGTGTCTCACTGACTTCAGTTTGTGATACGTGTTACAACTAGAAGGTGCTTATTTGATTTCATTGCTCCTTAATTCTAATAAGGGGAGATTTTATGACACATTGTAGGGATGCGAGGCCTTAACATTACCCAGAATGGGTGGTAATTAAAGGGAATTTTCACAGGATCTTACAGCAAGTGTGATTAATTTATATCAGAGGAGGAAACCTTTCCCTTCAAGCCCCGGAGGGTCTTCACCTAAGCATAGGTGGAATTTAGAAGAAGAGACAAGAGACATTAATTCCTTGTTCCTCTTTCTGGCCCTCTGTCTCTGACTTACTCTCTTCCCATTTCTCGCAAATAGAAAGGAAGGAGATCCTTTCGTTTGTATCGTTTTATTTATTCATTTTACATTTTTGCTTTATCAATGTACACAGAAACTGGACAAATAGGAATGTGGATGATGCGGGACAAAGGCCAAAAGCTAAATCAGACCAGCAACATTGTGTAGTAAACAGCTTGCTACTGTAAGTCACAGGTGCAATCATCTGTGACTTTAAATCTGCACAAAAATGTAATTGATCCGTCAGACTCGATGAAAGACGCTGGGGGTATTAAATTGTCAACAGTAAAATGAAAATATTTAAAATAAAGACAGCTTAAGATATACAAGACTGTGGAGGCTTCCTCTCATGTAAATGTGTGAAAAAAGAAGAGCACTTCTTAATTATCCATTGGATTAGGCAAAATTCTGAGTTGCCCCTGTATTACAGTACATGTATATGATATAGCCTACCCTGGTTATTCCAGTTGATCTAGTTACACACTCTCAGAAAACAGACAGATTTTTGAGAATTTGTTTGGTATGGAACAAATGAATGTTAGGTTACACATACACCCAGTTCATTACTTCTTGACTTGTTTGCTTGTGACAGCAATTTGATTTGTTATTGAACACATTTTTAAGCATGACATATTTCATTTTTTTCCCTGACAGTTTGCTTCAGGCAACACATTTGGTGTTGTCGTAAATTCCCCTGAGCATTCGTTTGACATATCAGCCAAGAGACCCACTGTTGTCAGAATGTGTTTCAAGTTGTGAATGCTGCTATCAAGGACACATCCTCCCTGTCACAGCTGTGGGTGTGTGTAGACCACCGATACCTAACCTGCACACATGACCCAGTAGTGAGGAGGAGTATAAAGAAAGAATACACCAACGTTTTGTAGTTGCACATGCAACCTAACATCTGTCAAGTGCGACTAATAATTTTCATTGGTTGCACTGGTGCGCCTGATATTTAGTGGGTCTGTCTCTGTGTGCATATGTATGTAGCATTATTTTTTCTTCTCACCCACATTCTGCAAAGACCTGCTCCTACTCTGCCTCTTATTGGCCTCTTATTCTTCTTTGCTGCATGCGGGTGGCGGAAAGAACTAAGGGTTAGGTCATGAGTGTATGTGTGAAACTGCGCTCTGCACTCCTCCTTGAGCGACATCACAACCTAGATCTATTGATTGGTTTTCATCAAGTAAAATACGGTGGTGCCTGTTACACCTGTCCCTGGGCCTGAAAGGCCCTGCCCAGACCTGACATCAATGGTGGAGGTAACCGCTCCACCACCTTGTCTCCCCTTTCCCCTGTAAGATGCCAAATCCTGACTCAACATCTGCGGTGGAGATGGCCTCATCTGACCTCAAGCCAGAAAAAAATGTGGGTGATCCTAAATTACGTGCTGCTGGTGCACCCAGGGGTTAAACAAGTCAATTAATCTAATTGGCAGTTTCATAGTATATCAGTGTTTCCCAGTTCTTTCAGAAATAACGCCAAATATTCATTCCACTGTTTTCCCCTGTTCATTCTCTGCAGCGCACCGCCGTGAGTCCAAGCACAAGGCAACTGTCTGTGGTGAGTTCACGTGTCTGTAAAAATAGCAGGACATTCACTATCTGTTAAAAACAGTTGAACAGGGGGCGGCCTCTAGCTCACCCACTAGGAGTGTTCGCCCCATATTGGCTGAGTCCTGCAGCGGCGCAGGTTCGAATCCGACCTGCTGCCCTTTGATGTCTATCCACTGTCCAATAAAGGGAAAAGCCCCCAAAAAAGAATCTTTAAAAAAAAAAAAAAAAAAACAGTTGAACAGGTGAAGATCACATTGCCGGTGGTGATCAACACGGTAACGCGTTTTTAGCTGAGCTAGACAGAGAATATTTTTATGTGGACTGACTGCATCGGACTCCGTTTAAAAATAGCCTTTGCAATGTGGTTACTTACTGTAGGAGGCAAAGAGACACCATCAGTCTAATAATGATCAAAATGATTATTAGTTCTTCGTGAGCTCTTTGTGAACACTAAAGTCTATGAATTAACCCATAAGGTTCAGAAATGCGTCACTTGCTGTCAGTCACTGGAATGTAATTTCCCCATGTGGAGCTGATGATACAGGATGACAGGTGCCACAACTTCCCAATCAGTGAGGTACCTGTCAGCTAATATGACTTCATGCTTTCAGCTCAAGGTTAATTACTAAAGTATATTAATACTCCCTACAGCTTTATGAGTCATAGAAAGAGATCTCATAGGAGGGAAACATGACCATTATTTAGGCATAAATATAGTATTTCATGTAGATTTTCATAAAAGAAAATGAAAAACTCAAATGTAGATGAGGACAAGCCTAAAGACACAGGGAGAACTTATCCAGGTGAGTGCTGTTTGATAAAGTATTTTAAAAAAGCAGTCTAATCTTGTACATTCATATTTTCTCATATTTTCTATGTTAATCGTGTCTGTCTGAATGCTATTTTACATTAATGTACTGTCCTTCGGGGGACACGGTAACTCACATTGCTTTATCAAACCCTGAGGACATTTTTCAATTATTAACCACAGACTCAGGCACACACACAGTCACCTACACATCCACACACACAGTTTCACTGTCACATAGAGAGTGAGAAAGAGGCAGAGAAATCAATCAATCAATCAATCAATCAATCAATCAATCAATCAATCATCTATCTATCTATCTATCTATCGTATATAGTATACCACATAGCCAAAAAAATTTGGACAACCAAACACTCAAACAATACACCAGTAGTCGATAAACAGCTCCTTTAAACACCAAGGTTATTAATATGCTGCTGGAACCCGGCTGCAGGGTTTTGCTCCCATTCAGCCACATGCGCACCAATGGGGTCAGCCACTGATGTCGGGCAACGCGGCCCGGCTCTCAGACGGCGTTCCAATTCATCCCAAGGGTATTGGATGCTGAAGGGGTCAGGGCTCTGTGCATCTATCTAAACAATCCTGGTAAATAGAATCAACTTAAACAGAATCAAGATAAACAAGAACACAGCCAAACATGCTGATGTGAGCCCTGCTGGTCCCAGTTGTTCAAGGCACCATCTGCATGCACTCAGGGAGGTCAGCAGAAAAAGAAAAAAACACCCCCTCCAGACACAATTAAAAACAGCCCCTTTCTGAGGGAAACTGTTAATATACAGACAGAAAGTTTAGTTTGTGGTTTACCACAAGGAAGTTGCTTGGGTCCTCTTTTGTTTTCGTTTTTTATAAACGATTTGCCCTTAACTGTCAAAAAAGCATCAATGACAATGTTTGCAGATGACTCAACTGTTTACTATGCTTCAGATTCATGTGACAAACGTAATCATGTTCTGTCTAGAGAATTAGATTTGGTGTATAAGTGGATTAGTGGAAACAAATTAGCCTTAAATATATCCAAAACAAAAAGTATGATCATTGGATCAAAACAAAAATTGATGCTAGGATCGGAATTAAAGTTACAAATAGCCGGGCAAAGAATACAACAAGTAGAAAAGGCTAAACTGTTTAGGTTTGGTTATTGATAGTAGGCTAGTCTTTCATGGACAGAACACATAAATACGATTGTTAACAGAATAGAATGCGGCATTGCATTAACAAAAAAAATTTGTCAATATGTAAATCAGGAAACTTTAAAAAAAAGTCATTAATATTATGTCACTTGTCATATTGCACTGAGGTGTGGTCCTCTGCAACTAAAAAGTAAAATTCAGGTTGCGCAAAATAAAGCAGCGAGACTTGTACTGGGCTGCTCAATAAAAACAAGTAGAGATCAGATGTATTCCACTCTTTCATGGCTCACTTTAAACCAAAGAATAACAGTTACTTTAGGTACTATGATATATAACACATTGACAATGAAAATGCCTATTTCTCAGTTTAATCAAATAGTGTATTGTAACTCCGTGCATAATCATAACACCAGAAAGGCAAATACTGGTCATATAACAACCCCCTATCCAAAAACTAATTTTATGAAGAAAACCGTCCTGTATAGAGCTATTGTCATCTGGAATAACATTCCTATTGAAGTGCGTCGGCTTTGTAATAAGCAGTCATTTAAAAGACGTCTTAGGTGTTTTGTGTTGATGTAGGTTTTTATATGTTTTGATTAAAGTAATTATATTAATAGTGTATTAATATTTAGTCCTAGTATGATTGGAAACTAGATTGTATGTATGTATGTGTTTGTGTATGTATGTATAGATATGAAATGTGTATATGCGTTGTTGTTATGATTGAAATGTTTATGTTGTTGTTGTAATGTAATTTTTTAGAATGGACCCCAGGGAGACTAGCTGATTGCACAGACTTTCAGCTAATGGGATCCTTAACAAATAAACAAATAAACAGACCCATGATCTCTCCTCTGTGGTTCTCACTTTCCCTCTTAATCAGTCACAAACACACACTGGATGCCAACTGTGTCGCAACAGTAAGCAAGTAATATGTGATAAGCTGTGACCAGTTTGCTGCTAAATTTAGTCCTATGGGATTAGACCCTGGGATCTCTGGCAGGTGGTGATGTACCAGAAGAAAAAATTGACAAATCTTATTTATCAAACTGAAGTTGTAATGCATTAATAAAAGGTGATAAGTCTTTATTCATAGGTATTTTTTTCACAGCAATATTTCCACCTCTGCAACATAATGTGTATAGAAATCATCAATGTACAGTATAGTCTGCCATCGTCAGTTCAGCATTCATGACGCATAATAAATGGGATCTATGCTCTTTATAATCAGTTATGAGCTTATGCAGTTTATGTGATGTTAGTTTGAAACTAAACTTGTGTGTGATACCTAGGAGACAGGGTTAGAAAGTTTAATTTGTGTGTGTGTGTGTGTCTGTGTCTGTGTCTGTGTCTGTGTGTGTGTGTGTGTGTGTGTGTGTGTGTGTGTGTGTGTGTGTGTGTGTGTGTGTGTGTGTGTGTGTGTCTGTGTGTGCGTGTGCTTTGTTTTTCCAGTAAATCAGAAACAGAAAACAAGTGCGTCGCTGATCCATCTTTCTCACCTTGTCAATCGGTACGTTCTGTCTCGCATGAACCCTAACAATGACAATGACAGGTTGTGTTCTGCATTAATTAGAACTGAGTTAACTATAAAGGAACACGGAGAAGCGGCAGAACACATTTGCAGTGAAAATAGACCATTAAATAAATAAATAAATAAACTGCCCAGAGGCAGACGTGACCAACGGATTCACTTAGTTTGTAGCAGTCAACATGACATGAGAGCAACAAGTGTCAGTTCTGCAGTTTCCAGACAAGAATTGCTGCGTTTATGGACGAAAATAAAATCATAAAATGCAAAGCCTAAAAAATAAATTAAAAAAGTGTCTTTTTTACTTAATATGACAAACATTATACAAACAATATGCTTTGCTAATTGCCTCAGGTATCTTGTTAGCTTAACATTGGTGTTACCTGGTGTCAAATGCAGAGAGAGACAGGGTAAAAACAGCTTTAACAATGATTTGCTGAACTGTAATGCTTACAAGATAAGTCCAGTGTTTAAATAACCCTTCAGAATTCAAATGTCTGTTCAAATTATACGTAAACTAAACCTAAGTTGCCTCAAGTATTTTGTTAGCTTAGCATTGGTGTTAGTTGAGGTCCAACGGGACAAAAATGTTAGTGTTAACAATGCATTTCTTTACCGTCACGCAAGATCCGGTCCAGGATTATAAATGCTACTCCAGAATTCTGAAAGTAATTTTTCAAATACTTTAACTCCAGTACCTGACAAAAGGAGGAACAGTTATATCTTAAAGCCATACAGCAGATAAGTAAAACCAAAATGCACAACTTAGACACTTGAAGAGCTACCAGTCTTCTTGCTGATGGCCTCATTCACTTAGAATAATTATCCAAATCACTCAATGTGGAATGTGGTAATGGTAAATGATTGATTTCTAAATGCTTCACAAAGCACCTTTGAGCTAGGTAATGGATGGGTGGCAGGGGGTACAGTGGGTAGTTTAGTGGCAGTGGAGGACAGGGAGAAAGAGGGGGAGACAGAGAGAGAGAGAGAGAGAGAGAGAGAGAGAGAGCACAAATCCCTGTTTGGATCACGACATGGGGGGTCCGAGTATCAAGATCCACAACCAACACAGCATGCAGTCCCAGCTGTGTGTGTGTGTGTGTGTGTGTGTGTCTGTGTGTGTGTGTGTGTGTGTGTGTGTGTGTGTGTGTGTGTGTGTGTGTGTGTGTGTGTGTACGCGCGCCTGTATGTGAAGGTCATACTCTGATTAGTTATTGATCTGAACTAACTGTATGCTCTAATGTGTCCTCTTAATTATTTAACCCAAGACAGACTGTGTGTTTGTGTGTGTGTGTGTGTGTGTGTGTGTGTGTGTGTGTGTGTGTGTGTGTGTGTGTGTGTGTGTGTGTGTGTGTGTGTGTGTGTGTGTGTGTGTGTCCGTTTCTGTGGGTGTGTATGAAATAACTCTGTCTTGGACTTATTTTTCACTCAAAATTATAATCTAGACAGGGCGTATAATGATCTATAATAGAGATAGTGGAGAGGAGAAATGGAAGTGTGGATGTCAGAGAGAGAAAATAGCAGCAATAGAGCTCTTTACACCTCGCCTCTTACACCTCTCTTAACACAACATCATTATTTTTTTAAAAGAAGACAGACCTCCTTACCTAGCAGTGGTAAACCTGTAGAAGTGTATTTTGTATCCTTATTTCCTCTGGATAATTAAAATGTATGTGTTTTGTTTGTGTTTTTTTTTGTGCTGGATTTCAAACAAATCCAGCACAAAATGAACACTTTTTAGAGAAGAATTTCACTGTTGGGAAAATGGCCTCATAAAACTGGACTGTCTTTGCAGTAGAAAGAGGCAAAGGCTTTTAAAATTGGTGCTACTTGACCAAAGAAAACTACAACTACTAGAATGCACTGCGCCGCACCAGACCAATAAACGCTCGCGCTGGTGGCTGACGGCTGGTAACAACCTATCTCGTATTACAGTCAACTGCAGTTTAACTACATTAACTACAGTTACAGTGTGTGCTCTGATGCGGAAGTACAATTTGTAGTTCGAGCCAGCAAAAATCTGCCGGATGACGCTGGCAAGATGGAGGGAAGTTTACCATAGTTCATTTACACATACTACCCACATTGTTATGATACAAAGCTAGTTGAAAATCTGCAAAGTATCCCTTTAACTTAAAGGTCCAGTGTGTAACGTGTTTAGTTGTTCGTTATCAAAATCTGTGTTGCCCGTTCACAAACGTGTCCTTTTTCATGAATATTTACCACCACCATCAATTCCAAGTATTCCTATTGGCTTGAAATTTGACATTTGAAATCGCATGAACTGGGGTAGACGCTCCATATTCATGCACCATCTTGAAATACGTTAGCCGCTAAGGGACATACAGGATATACTGCTCCGCCTTTCGCTGACACACGATAAACTCACAGGTACTGCTAATGCGTATCGTAGCTTCCCGGCCCCGGCAAGTTTGAAGAAGGAAACATGGAGGACACACATATTCAAAATCGAAATTTCAGGAACAGGAGTCTTCTTCTTCACCCAGAAAAAGAAAAAGGATATTTAAAAGTGCAAAAGACCGGCTTTTTGAAACGTGAAGGCTACTGTAGCTGTAATACGTACTTTGAACTGCGTGGTGCGAGAGAGTTGATTGCGATATATGATCTCAATGCTAGACGGGAGAAATTCCTACACATTGGACCTTTAAGATATCTCTCAATTCAAACTTGTCTTTTCCCTACTTGATATCTTATAATATGGGTATTTATCTTTTAATCTTTTCTTGCACTTTTTTTTATTAGCAAGGAGCTTTGTAGAAATCTTAAAAAGATATAGAGGAGGATTTTCCCAAATTTTAGAAAAGAACCGCCCTCTCCACTTTTTTGAAAAAATGCACTTGCACAACACTCTACCTGCTCCCGAGCGGGAACGCCTATTAAACGTGTGCACGAGAGAGCATGCACACGCCTAGCTCTCCTCGTGCACGCTCTGTTTATATGTTTCCAAAAGAAGATTTGCACTTTTTCCACTATGTCAGACTCGCCACCGGTAAGTGAAAATCTATTTACGACAAGCATCTCTATAGCTAACTTTAGCATGCTACAGGCCAACAAACAAGCTATCGTCTAGCATCTAAGTTGTTGTTGTTTTTTATTGCTGGTGCGTTTAGAGCTTTCAAGAAGAGAGTCTTGTGGGTTTTGATATTGACTACGAGCCCGTGCCCTGTTCATCCCGACCAAGATCCAGGAGTGTGGGGGGGGGGGATGCGCCTAGAGGCCGAGGGAGACGAGGTCGGGGCGCAAGAGCCAGCACCAGCCGAGAGCGGGGAGAAGGCGGCCGTGAGAGAGGGAGAGGCAGCGCCGCTGTCGGGCTAGAGGCCGCAGAAAGCAAAAACTACCTAGGGACGAGCACGTACGACGGCCTTAAGTAAACATATCAGCAGAATGATTGATAGCTAGGAGGACCAATAGTCTTGATGATCCACCCGGAAAAAGAAAATCCTCCACTATACCTTTAAGGTAGCAGGCTCCTCATTTTCATTCAGTTCTGATCATTGCTTTTGCCGCAGATTATATTAACTGTAGTCAAAAGATTTGTAAGGTAAAAAAAAACATCCCCCTGTAAATGACTCTATGACCCTGAGTGGACTGGTGGTTTCAATAGTTATACAAGACCATCAAAGTGGCAACTCGAGTGTGCACAAGTCATTATTGTGCACCTGTCATTTTAATGTCTCAGATACATACTTAATCAACATTTCATATCTTCTGCCGCTCGTCTCATTTCCAGGCTGTGACGAAGCTGCAGGTTGTGAATATTAATTAGGCTGATATTTAACGCTGTAGTGTTTCTGCGGGAGGTGATTGGAGATCTTTCAGTTTTGGCTTCTATAACTTTCATTACATACTGTAGGAACAAAAGAACTGTTTAACAAATTCACTCAACGGCCTTGAATTGCATTTGATATTTTCTGTCTGCATTTTTTAGGTGCATATTTGCGAAACCCAACTTGGATTTATCTGTCCTCTTTTGATTGTGTGGCATTTCTACAAGCTTTCGTCGTCACTCAACAGAAAGTACAAATTATGAACAATCAGAGACGCTTTTGTTAGTCACTGCCAAAAGATGGTGTCAGAAGAAAATCAGTCTCTCTAAAATATCAAATCAGGAGAGTTAACAATTTTGTCAATAATACTGACAAGCAAGCATTTCCTAAATTCAATTTCAAACATGCCAAAAATATGTTCTGCCAAAGATCATGCTCAAAATCTAAAAATATACGAATGGACTCCCGCAAGAGAGACAGGTGCCACAATATGAAGCTGTTTTTACCAAAGTGCTTGAAATTAGTTGTCTCAAAGTATATTCAAATGATAACACAAACTTCCACACAAACAAAACAGCACTGTGTGTTGGATATAAAGTGGATCATTTATAATTTTGAAGATTTGTTTCTGTGTTATGAAATCTGTCCACATATTTTCAATGTATAAAAAAATACACCAAAATAATGCATGCACTACAATTAGGCTGTAACCAAGCTGAGAAGAAAAACATAGCAGAAGATGTAACTCAATATGTATTCCCCTGCTGCTACTTACACAACTTATACAATGTATCCCCTACCTGGATGCTTTGTAATTATTGGTATTGACTTAAATGCCAGTAAAGAGTATTGAATCAAATTGAAGGTGATTAAATTGAAGCGAGAAAGAAGCATCGAGCCGGCCTTTTATAAATCCTGACTGTACTTGGCCAGTTTATAAAAAAAATAACACATTCTAAATGAGTCTGCAAACACAACTGCCAGTAATATCCAGGTAATCACGCGTGTGTGTGTGTGTGTGTGTGTGTGTGTGTGTGTGTGTGTGTGTGTGTGTGTGTGTGTGTGTGTGTGTGTTCTCATTTCCTGTAGCAGGTGCACAAGAGCCTTTGGGTGTATAAACGAGCAAACTTTTAATTAGCTTGTATTGTGTGTGTGTGTGTGTGTGTGTGTGTGTGTGTGTGTGTGTGTGTGTGTGTGTGTGTGTGTGTGTGTGTGTGTGTGTGTGTGTGTATGACTGTGTGATGCTAGATGAAAGAGCTGAATTATATACTCATACTTGATACTTAACAGACAAGACATGCTCATACGCACATGCACAGGAGATTAGCATGGCAAAAGCATGCCTTTGGCGGAAGCTTAGTTTGCTTTAAGCCTCATTTAGAATCTGTTGTTGTGTGCAATTGAGAAATATGGAGAGGGAATCTGAATAGCAAACTGCAAATAGCTTCTGGACTGTTTAACCAGCATTGGCACCAAAACGTAAAATCAGTGCAATTTAGGCCATTTTTCTTCTTAACAAAACACTTGGTAAAAAAACAACAACATAGCACCTGAATATTGAATTATGTAAATTGAGATGGTTAAAATCAACTTCAGATACTGTGTTTAGGGAAGCATGTGGTTAACTTAGACTGTCAACAGATGCAAACACATCAATCACATGGGCTCCTAGTTTCTACCGGTCTCATAATGCTTATACTCTGATTATTTTCTCAACACCTTATCATCCTGATATTAATCAATACTTGCTCTAGCAGGCTATCTACTGTCTCTTCATACATTCATGTGTGTAATTGTGCCGTAGTTAAAACAACAGACAGGAACATTTTTACTGTGAAGCAGCTGCAGAAATTAACTTTGCCAAAGTACTGATTCTAACTCAAACCACAATCTTCTTTTTGTGCCTAAACTTAACCAAGCCTCAACCATGGCATTGCCACATAAACAATTTATTGTTCAACAGTGATATGAAATGGTTTTGGAGGAAACAGACAAAATAATGCTGTCCTGCTGATAGGGGAGACTGATGTATGTTGCTTTATTTGAAGGACTTGTTGGACTAAAGCTGCCAAAGGATGTTTGTTGCTCTATAAACTGGGTTTGAATCCAAACGTTTTACAGACATTTTTAAGCACTTTTATGTCAATGGATTAGTTTGAGATATTTTGAAACATACAGCTTAAAAAAAGTGAAGCCAAGGTAAGAAAGGACCAAAATCAGGCACCTACATCTTAAAGCTATAGTGCGTAGTTTCTGTCGCCCCCGTGAGGAATTCTAAGTAATGACAACAACACTGTCGGCACATCCAAATGATACAAGCCTTTACATGATCGCGCATGCACCCCCATCCCTCCTCGATGCAGTTGCTAGTAGCCAAGGAGGATAGGACAATTAAGAAATCATGGACTCCTAATTATCTTCACTCAAGTTTCTGCGCGGGAAAGTTACCGGACGACACAATCTTCTGAACATAGCGATACTGAGAAATACAGACGGAGTTCTTTGGAGCTGATAGTCTTAATTAGCTTTGTAGCAACTCATTTGGCAATGGCTTGAATGTAACAGACGTTTATTAATATCAAAAAGTTACTCATTAAAGCTTTAAATCTTCCATTTGGCAAACGTGACTCCTCGTGAGAAAGAGAGGAAGCATAATTAGCAGAATGGAAAGCGCCCTGTGTCTGCTGGCTTCTGGTCTGGGAGATTTTACAGCAAGACAAGAAACCCCGTAGACAGCATGAATAGTATCAGTGTAATACAATTATTTTTGGTAATAATGTTGTTGCCGAAATGCATGGCGCTTCACACTAGAGGATTACATTCGGAGTGGGATAAAAATCTCGTGGGAGCGGGCCGTTTTAACTGAGGCTACAGCGGGTCCCGGAATATAGGAGCGCTGCTCCTGACCAGTGCTGTAACCGACTGCTAGGTTCGCCTAGCTAGGTTTCATAAGAAAATCAGCAACGCACACGGTGCATCCAGTTAAACACTAGCCAATCGCTTTATTAACACTCCTCTACTCCCTCTCTTACTCATAGACATATGGACCGACAGATCCCGTTGCTCTGGACGGAGACGAGTGAAGCACTTCTCAGTGAGGCTTGAGCGTTACTGCGCAGCTGCAAACTGAGCTTGCCGAAGTAGATGTGACGTGAACGTGTCTGAACGTTGTAAGTCTTCTGGTAGCTGTGCCAAGAGAAATCTCAATCATTCCCAATCTTGCAGAGACGGAGAGCGTAGGTATATGTGAGGAGATGACATAGGCACAGGCTAATTATTGCTAACTTAAATGCTAGTTAACATTAGCAATTAAATTAAACAGCTGATGTACGTCGCAACTGCCTGCGAGCTTCTCCTGTACTGTACGGTAATTCCTCTACTATGCGACAGTAAGTCGCGTGGTTATGACACAATCGTTAGCCTATTTTTATAAAAACGTCTGCTACGGAGCCATAACGTGAGGAACAAGGTAATGGAGCTTTTTATACATTGTCGTTTTTCTTTAGAAATAAACAATGGGCAAATAAAGTCTTTAAACGCTTCAGATGTAAAGTTATTTGCTGTCAAAGTGACGCCAAAATGAATGGCAGTCAATGGAATGCTAACGGGGGGTGAGGAGTCTGGTAGCATTAAAATGGCGCCATAGGAGGCTTCACTCTGTGGAGAGAAGCCTGCCCCCTTGCTCTTACTTCCTGGGGCACTGCGCCCCGCCCCTTTTCTCCTACGGCGACCTGAGGGATACAATCAACAGGGACTGTAATATGAAATTGGTTAGAGTGCATTACAAAACAGGGAAACCAAATGAAATAAAACTACCTGGGCAAAACAAACCACAGCCAACAACACATTCTAAAATAAGTGAAATAAATAAGTGAATGCAATGTCACTTTGCCCTTATTGCACTAGAATAATATAATTGTGCACTAGAACGTAATTACGCTACTTATTAGCGACAAGTATGCATATTTATTACTACAAGGTAAAATAACTATAGTTTCCCTGTGGGAGGGGAGAAGACACAAAACCAATGGTCAATCTATTGACAATCAATCTAATGTTCTCAGTGTGGGCGGGACCCAACACACAAGCAGCGGAACGGGCGGGAGCAGAACACACACGCTGTGGGAGCAGGCGGTAATGGTCAGAAAACCACTGGGAGCGGGATAAGAAAACAGTCCCGCGCAGGGCTCTACTTCACACCCATGATCCATTTCCTTTGCCTAATTAGGCCTCTATCGACCTGAATAATTAAGTGTGGGATGAATCTTTAAACTATTGCATTAAAGCACATATTTAACCACAGTTTCTGTTAAGTATGGCTTTTCTGGATTTTGTCTCCAATGTAAAAAACTTACCAACATAAAAACTGTACTCACGATGCCTCTTGTTCTTCCTCTCTACTCTCTGTGGCCCACGCGCTTTCTGGGTCACTGACCTTTTGTACTCAGCAAGACGTTTGTTTGCAGACATAAGCCAGTGTTTGCTGATACAAACAAACAGTCTCTATGTTAGCCAATAATGTTTCAGTACACTGACGAAGGAACTTGGAGTTCAAAGGTGTGTACGTCTGGCCAGAATTACAGAACCAAGCCAGGTACCGTTATTCAAATCAAATATCGTTTTGCACAGATCTAGCTTGTTGGAACACATGCATCTTTGAAACTATTAACTATATATATATATATATATATATATATATATATATATATATATATTTTATATTTATATTTATATTTATATTTTTTTCTTTTTTTTTTTTTTACCAATACTGACATTTCAACGATGGTCTATTCTTTTTCTAAAAGAAAGAAAAGATAATTCTCCTCGTAGGTGCGGGTTGCAGGGAAACTTGGTGATAACAGCAGATTGCCGCAGGCCTGTTCAATTCAGTGAGCCTGAAAAACCAAAAGAAAAACACAAATCTAAATCTGCTCCCTGGGCTTCTGGGTTGGAAGAGCAGAAGAAACACAAGCAAGAAAGCAAAAAGGAAATAAGAGATGGATGGATGGATGGATGGATGGATGGATGGATGGACGGATGGACGGATGAGTAGATTGTGTTGCAATAAAACCTGCCAATAAAGTTAAGAATGCTGCAGGGCTGTTCAACCCACTGATCCTGAAAACCAGAAAAACAACAATGTTTTTATCATCCAGCCATGCCAGCAGTCCTCTTTTCCTACTTTTTTTTTCTCTTTAGTTACAAGGCATCTCTAGCCTACCTATTCTCTTCCTCTCAAAATCTATTTCCCTTGATCCGTCTGTCCTTACCATGCCATTTTCTCACTCTAGTGTTTTTTCCCCCACTCCTTTCCGCAATCTTTTTTCTCTCTCGTTTTGGTCTGTTGGGAAATCAAAGAACTTGAATAACTTTCGTATCACCACGGGAAGAAAACCTCATATGGTCGTCATGGGAACACACTCACCCCGACACCACAGGAACCACTGCATTCAGTAACCAGGGGAAACGGGACGATTTCATGTTCTTGGTCCCACTTGATTGGCTTGCCAAGAGGAAATGCCAACAAAATATTGCTGTGAGCGAAGCAAACTTGTTGAAGTCGAACAACTTCTGAGAAAGAGAATAAAGATGCAGAGAGAGAAGGAGGTCACAGTCTGATTTTAAAAAGACACGGCCATATAAAACCAACAGACCTGTGGATTGGCAGGCTGACAGAGAGAGTATAGCAGGCAGTCATGCAAGATGAAGAGACGCAAGAAACTGTGAGACCAACAGAAAGTATCTGTACTAGAAAAACAAAATCCATGTGTCACATGAAGTAGGATTTTGGATTTACAACACTTTCTTTTTTATTTTTTTTTTTATATATTTGATTGGGACAGTGCATGTTAATGAACAAACATGGAATACATGCATATAAACATGCCGGATTGTAGCCAAGGGCTAATTTCCATCCGTAGTCCCACTTGCATGCCATATGTGCATTGAAGAAGTTATATTCAGATATGGGTCATCATTACTTTCTATACTGGCCTTATTATTAGCTTTTGGCTTAACTTTTAGCTATTCTCCACCTGCTTTGGGAGCTCATTCCTGAACCTAAATTTCGGCACAGCTCAGGATGTGATAATACATCCATGGGGGAATGAATGCAACGGTTTGTTTGCACCTAGGCAACCACTGCAATTACTGAAGAACTCCTTAGCTAAGCACTGCAAGGAAATATGTTTCAATATGCAGGTGATATTCTGATTCAGAACTCCATGTAAACTGTAGATTGTGTGCACAGTGTTGGGGAGCACCCAACTAGTTTAATGAAGTTTCCCAGTAATGTTGAGTTGTGTAGAAATTGGTATTGATACTAGATATTCTTCCCTTTTTTCAGTCTATTATCTTCTGATGCATTCATTAATACAATTTTGGGAGAAGTCAAAAACTGGATTATATACAGTTAATATGCATTTCACTTAATATGTCATGGCGGCTCTAGTGTTAAACGTCTGCTAGACTGCTGCTGTGACGCATCAGCTCTGTGACTGTGTCTTCATACACAAGAAGCTGCTCATTAAACATCCATCAAGTCGTCCCTGTGATTCATTAATGTGCCTCTCTTCCTCTTCCTTTCCCTCCATCTCATTATGTGTTGAATCACCTTAAGGCAGGCACAAATATGTGCGCCCACCTGCACATGCCCCACATCTGCGTCTTTCTCTGGGTTTGAATGTGTGTGTGTGTGTGTGTGTGTGTGTGTGTGTGTGTGTGTGTGTGTGTGTGTGTGTGTGTGTGTGTGTGTGTGTGTGTGTGTGTGTGTGTGTGTAATTATCAGTGAGATAATTAAGAGTTGCATTTAAATGGGTATTGAAAAGTCTAGAGTCAGAGAGAGATGCTGACCTCGCCGTGAACCCCAGACACACAAACGCACAGATAAATTGCACATGGTGACATATGCACCCCTGTGTACCAATAACACACATACACACAATTACTTTGAGTAATAGACATAATTCGTTCTGCTTCAATGGCTTCAACACCACGTCACTGCTGTGTGTGTGTGTGTGTGTGGTATAGCCAGAAAAATCAGGCAAGAGAGAAACACAAGAGGTGAGAGTAGATTAAACATGTTTTTAATAATCATTGATATACACTTCACTACATTTTTATTAGTACTACTTTTTTACATTTCATCAAAGTGTTTCTTATTGTTGAGGATGAAACAGCGCATCAAAACTACCTTCTTTCCCTGTTTGTTTAGACCGTGAGAAACCAAATGAGAGTTTGTGTATCAAACACACAGATATGTTTCATAGCAGAAAGAATGGGCCAATATAATTAGACATGCAAGCAGGTGTACCGGGGTCAAGGTCCACTGACTCGGAGATACCAGGGGGCCGAGGACATCACGGGATAGAGCATTTGTTTATAGGCTTTGGCAGGCTGAGACGCCCTCCTGCACACTGCGATCTGCTCCAGACTTAGACACCAACGACCAGTCTGTGCCTGGGCCAAAATATTTTGAGCTTATGACTTTGTCTCATTTATGAGTTTTAAAGTGCCCATATCATGCTTTTTGGCTTTTCCCCTTTATTGTGTTATATATCCTTTTGTGCAGGTTATAGGTTTACAAAGTGAAAAAGCCCAAAGTCCACCCCAAAGGGACTTACCATCTTCCAGAGAAAAAACTGTTCAAACTGCTCCAAACAGCTCTGTTGTAGTCCAGCCTTTACTTCCGTGACAAACGTGCGTCACTTTGTAACACACGTTATAATGCTCGCCTAGCTGCTAGCATGGCACTCCCTCATGCTCTGCAACTGATTAGCTAGCAGTACTTACTGAGCATGTGCAACTCACAACAAAGATGGTACAGAAGTGAGATTCCTCACTCTGTAGCTAAAACAGAGAGCTCAACACACAGGGTGAAAAGAGGAGCTGCAGCATGCAAATGTGCAGTACAACAAATATGGTATTTTCTGAAAATTAAACCACATAAACCTATTCTGGTACAACCTCTAAATACAATTATGAATCTGAAACTGAACATAATATGAGCACTTTAAGTGTCTCCTATGATGTAAAAAGAAATGCCATAATTATGACAGAAAAAAAGCTAAAATAACATTGACAGTAACTTCTCAAACAATTCCTGCAGCATCACTCGCTCCTCTGCTGTTCTCCCATAATTACCGTTATTAAATACGGCTCCACTTTCAAACTCTGACGCTCCACAGCAAGCAGTGTCTGTAGCCAGAAAGCAGTGTCTGTAGCCTAGTTTGCAAAATAATAAAAGGGCTATATGCCAAACAACTGATCTTTACTTCCCTGTTATGTACATATTAGTTGGCATTAGTCCCTTCAACTAAAGTGGTGCAGAGTCGTAATTTAGAATACATTACTTTATGATTACCTTAACATTACTTGTGTCCCCTGAAAGAAAGAAGAGCATCATTCTAGCAAAGTGACGATTCACAGCTGAGATAAATTGCATCATAAATATAAAAAAAAAATTCTCAATAAATTGTTGTAATGTTTATAGCATTGATTATGAGACTTTGGACTTTTCTTTATTCCACAATGGCCCTTATGTTACACATGAGAGAAAAGAAGGGCACGGCATCCATTTTGGTTTGTAGCTCTAATTTAGAGTAAATGCAGCAAGATAAAGAACAATGGTACTTTGTTTTTTTCTTTGGGATTTGTAAAATGACAACGAACATGTGTTTGAATGGATACAAGTGTATCTGTGTTGTTAATAAGGTGAATCCTAATTCTCTCCGACAGCCATTATGTTAGTCCAGCAGAGACACATACACACTGGTGCTACAGAACTCATAGGTGACTCATCATTAACAGATGGCACTGAGAGACCACACACACACACACACACACACACACACACACACACACACACACACACACACACACACACACACACACACACACACACACCTTAATAGATAGATACAGTACCTTTGTCCTCAGATAACCTGTAACATTTTATTGGGCTAGCCACTAACCCACACATGCGTTGCACACAGATAGGTTAATGCATGGAAGTTACCATTCAAATACTTCCTATATAAAAAAATACGTGTCATAATTTTAGGCGTGCATATTATAATAATTGTAAAAGGCAGCAATTTTGTAGTACTTCGATCAAGACTTGTTATATTTGACAGTAAGAGTGAACATATCTGTCATTGGGATAACCAGCTAGTAAATCTGTCTCAATGCTAATCTTAAAGCTTCCAAGCAGTTGGTGAGGCTTTCTACCTGGTATCTGACAATCCTGCTTAAAGAGGGGGAAGAAAAGAAGAAATACTTTTACAGTTCGGTGTTTGTTTTTTTGGAGGTGATTCATTTGGGTTAGTCATTACACTGATTGTGTGTTTTATTAATGGTGATAATGATGGTTGAAACAACCAATAATAGGAGGATTTACCCCAATCAAGTGTCTGATTGGCAAAGGCCTTTGAAAAGCTGTTGTACTGGACTGCATTAGATTGTATAGGTGAACGCAATATAGTGTAAGTCATTACACTGATTGTGTGTGTGTGTGCATGCGTGCGTGCAAATCCTAATGTGTCTCCTCTGGCTGTATGTGTTTGCCTGTTGTACGGCCTAATGCTGTGAATACAATACACACTCTATCACAAAAGCACATCCCTCTCAACAAGAAATACCCATGAAACACACACACACACACACACACACACACACAAAATGCAAGACAAGGAAAACAAATGTGTTTTTAATACCCAGAATAGAGCAATTTGTTGTGCATGACGGACATGAAAAAACTGAATTACAATGTGTGTCAACAGTCTAGATATAATGGATGCGTGTGCGTGTGTGTACTGCATATGCAAAAAAAAAAAAAATAAGTGTATTTCCAAAATAGCAAATCCGCGCTTGGTGCAGTCAATATCCACTAGTCTATTGAAATTATTGGTTGGGTTTCACATCAGAGACTAAATTTGTTTTCATACAAATGTGCATAGCTAATATAAACTACCACTGACCAGAGGTGGAAGGCCAAATATGCTGCAAGTACTGAACAAATTAAGACATTCAAAATACGCTCATGTGCGTTCATTTCTTTTTCCAAGGTAATAATGTCTCGGTGTAATTATAGCATTCATACTGTGAGTGGCTAGTTGTCTATTCATCACAATGGCTGATTGCCAAAAGGCTCTTTTGGACTTCTGTCTCATTGATTTTTAGCCATTTTGTGACCACAGTAACACTAAAGGAGATTGATGTATAACACTACATAGTAAAAGGGTGCTGTTCTTCAAGTGCAAATGGAGCTATAGCTTTCACAGTTTCTCTCAATGACAGATGGTGGAATGATTTACAGGGCTCCAGACTAACTTTTTGCCTTGGTTGCATTGGTGCGCCTAACTTTTTCATTTAGGTGCAGCAGCACAAAATTTAGGTGCACCCAAATTTTTCCTTGCGTCGTCGTTAACGCCACAATTTCAAGGTCACCTTTTTATCACGCTCCATATACATTCATATATATCATGTAATGATTGCAATGATTTTAAACAAGAATAAGGTGTAGGTAAATACTTTTTAGTTGAAGCACAATCATACTGCATATACAAATAAAAATATTAAAAATAAAATATTTAAGTCTTTTCTATGTCATTTCCCCCTCTCTCCTCTTTCATGTCTTCAGCTTTCCTATCAAAATAAAGGCCGAAAATGCCCCCTCCCCCATGGGCATCAGTTTGATTTGAAATGTGCTGGGGACAGAGATGCATTCAGAAGTGCATTTTCATAAGTGCTGGCTACAATGACGCATTCTTTCACGCAGGTCATGTTTTGAAAGACGTCCTGTAGCTTACTAATGTAAATTAACAAAAATGTATACAAAAATGTGATGATGTCCGACACGTTTTATGAAGAAGAAAGCCTTAAGTTTTCAAAAAGCATTAGACAGGCAGTGTTGTGAACAGAGAAGCGTGCAGCCAGCACAGCAGCACCAAACATTGATTGCATGGCGTTTAATCGCAGAGCGTTGGCCTTCACATGAGGAGCGAGATCCCGCAAATCCACGCGACTGCACAGGCGAAGTGTCGCTCCCCGTGTGAAAAGCCCTTTATTCCCACAATGGGGGAATTCTCACTGTTGCAGCAGCGAGGGATAGGGACAGCTTCATATTTCACTTCCTTTACGACTTTTAACATGTACAAGATAAACATGAGCAGGGGGTAAACGGCTTTTCAAATCCAATATTAAAAGTATTGGACAGTTTGAATAAATTTTTTTTTTAAAAAGTAAAAAAAAATGCTTTATTGTGGTAGGTTAAATGCACATCTTAGGTAGTTGCTGAGCGCACATGGTTATTGGAGTTAGAGAAAACGGCGTCCCAACATGGCGCATACTTGTGTGTACTGCTCTTGTGCAAAGACATCCATCTTTTTCCTTTCCATATTTCGTAAAGTGTTCTTTCTTTGTCATATTTTAGGAATCATCAGAAATCATTACATTCATTCTGTATATTCAAACATAAACAAACTGGTATCCCACAGCAACAATAGAATCAATAACCATTTGGATTGAAAACATAAGAATACATGTTGTTGTTGTTGTTGTTGTTGTTGTTGTTGTTGTTGTCATAACACTATGAATACTGGGACCCAACTTTAGATCGGCTTTGGCGAGTGAGCGGCGTTACACACGTCTTGTGTATGAAATTAAAATGAAGTTATGAATTATGATATTCTGGCCACATCTCTCGCCCAGGTCCAGCAGGCTCCGTCTGAAGTTAGTTGCATTCAATGACTATGTCTGTTTTTTGCCGTGTGGCAGCCGCACTAACAGAGTTACCAGCGGAAACACTGGTACAAATACAGGTTTCCCTCTCATGATTAACAATATAGAGCTGTGTTAATAACAATTACAACTGTAGACAAATGTCGCAGTGTGGACCGACGCTGTCTCGCTCCAAGTTGCACGGGGGCCATGTGTGACAGTGTGAGTGAATGGGGGCGGGGCTGCGCAGAGAGATCCAAACACAGGCACGGCTTGACAGAAGAACGGGATCATGTAGGCTAACGCAACATTAAACCATATCGATATAAACGACATCGCTTCGTTCGTGGAGAGGCAGCGGAGAAGACGTTAGGTGCACCGGTGCGACCTAGGAAAAACGTTAGTCGCACCCTTACAAAATTTGGTCGCACTCTCGAGCCCTGATTTAGCAAAATAATTAGCTTGAAACAAGTTTATTTATCCCCAGTAAAGTGAGGGAGAACAGACTAAAAAGGAAGAAGCAGGTTTTATGAGAAATATGTTCTTTATTTTTAGGAACACAAGTAGATACATTAACTATCTCAATTAATTTTAATGATGAGTTTTGACAGTGATATACTGTCATTGCTTTTACGAAGGTAAATCTTTAAATAGCTACATAGAAACTTACTGTTATTATACAGAATATCACCCAATATTCATGCAGCATATGTGGCATGTTTTTCTTTTAAATGGTGACACTGACCCTATAATCATCCTACAGGGAAAAACTGAAGAGAACGTAATGTAATTCACCGGGATAAGCTTGCTCCCTTGTGGATCGCTGTTCTATTTTCCTCTTCATTTCTTTTCATACTTTCTTTTGTACATACCAGTGCTGATGTGAAACAAACTTGTGACCCTGAAGAAGTGTTTACTCCTTTCTTGTTCACAGACAGTAACACAGTTTTTTTTTTTTGTTCAGTTCACTGCTACGGGGTTGTGACATTTATTTATTTATTTTTGTCTAAATTCCTTTCATCGGTGGCTTTGCTATTACGGTATGAATTAAATCATTTCTGTTTTTGCGTCACAGGACTTTGTTCTGACAACTATCTTTCCGCAGCAAGCAGTTTTTTTTTACTGTTATGCCTCTTATTTTAGTTGTTGAGAAAAAGGCCAGAGGCAATTTAAGTGTGTGTGTCCGTCCGTCCATCCGTCCGTCTGTTGTTCTCTAATAATGTGAGACAGCCATACAAAGTGACTGATACACATTTCAATAATTTTATTAATGGTGATAGGGCTAGTGGATGCCCTTGATGACAGAAACAACCAATAATAGGTATTTACTTGGAGGATCTATGCCAATCAAGTGTCTGATTGGCAAAGGCCTTTGAAAAGCAGTGTATGTTTCCAAATCAGCAGTGGCAAATAAAGTATTAACAGTGAAACAACAAGACCACCTCCAGAAGAATATGTAATATTTATGAGCCTTAACATAAGACTTTTTGATCAAATATTAAAACCCCATTAGTCCCAGTGGCATGCCAGAGATTTGCCCAAACACATCAATTGCTCGAATAGCTCTTATGCTTGGTTGTAACCCCATTTGCATGTTGTTATGGTCAGAGTGTGGTTGTGAGTGTGGTTGTGAGGCTGTAAAAAGTGCACTAAATGTTATTTATTGCTTTTGATTAGTGAAAGATGGCATTTCACTTGAGTAAAACCTGAGTAGCTACTTTGAATGTTTCTTGTTTCACTTTATCAGCTCTACCTTCACATTTCCAATTAAATTGAATGCAATTGTCCACATCAATTGTTTCATCGTTTTCAATCAGCCCTGTTCATGCTCAAAAAGAAAATAAAATGCCATGAATTAATATTTAAAGCTAAGAAAAATAAAGACATGTAAGTTTCTAACCTGGGCCTGAAAGGGTTACAAGGATTTAAAAGTAAGGAATGATAGAAGTACAGTACATGTACAGATTTTTAAAACATTAGCTAATAATAATACATGAATAGTAACATCCTGGTCTTGTTTAAGCACAAGGGGATTTAGCCATTATTACTAATTACTAATGATGTTTTTGAATATATTTTATTCTGATATTCAAATAAAAAAAAGAAAATCCATCTATCTGCTAATGCAACAGTCAGTTCACTCCCAATAAAAGCAGAGCTAACGTCCCTCAGGCCGGCCTGTAGATCTCTTATATCCTCCATATATCCTCCACCGAGAAGCTCCCACATCCATTCACTGTTTAATTAGAGAAGAAGAGAATGAAGAGGATCAATCCCTGTCCGATTTTTAACTCACAGTCTCAGTGCTTCGCTGAAAAACCTTGTATGTGTTGCTTGTAACTGTCCTGTTTAGACAGAAATCAAACGTCGCCATGACCCTGCCATGTGTCAAACAAAGTTCAGGACCCAGGGATAAGGCTCAACTGAGTAAAAAATAAAAAATAAATAGGCTGTTGATCTTAATTCCTCCGCAGATATGATGTTTTAACCTGATCGCTGCTACTCAGATCTTCTCAGTTCCATTTTAATTCAACACGACAAAGAAGATCCCTGTGTTAATATGGTTTAGGAAAAAACAGCACTTGAGAGGATTAGCAAGACAGAGAGCGGATAGAGAAAGAGTTATAAGAAGAGAGGAAACAGCAAAGAGTGAGACAGGCAGAGAGACAGATGGAGAATGAGGGGAAGAAGTGGAAGAGAAACCAGAAAAGAGGAACAAATGATCAGAAGTTGAGGAGACAAAGACAGACGGATCGCTCTGAGCTCTTTAATCTTATCTTCCCAAAAGCACCTGACATTTCAATGCATCATGAGCTCGTGCTGCCGCCCAAACAGGCTGCGTATTAGGGGAGAGACTACAGGATCAAATCAATGACATGACAGGACAGAGGGACACACAGATGGAGGGATAGGGTGACAGAAAGAAAGAGAGAGGTGGATAGAGTGCAGATAACGTGAAATGCAACCAGAGAGAGAGTTTGTGGAGGAGATGAGATTGTAAATTAGTGGGAAAAATGACAAGGAGAAAACTTGAAACCCACCTTAGGCTGTGTGTTCATGAAAATGACTGAAGTGCTGAGAAACCTAATACAAGCTCCTTCCTCAATCATAAAAACCTGGCAGGAACCTTTACTGTATATGTTTTTTCCCCCCGGATTTACATTTCAGGATTTTCTGGTCCAAGTATTTTTGGAAATGTGTGAGCCGCATACTCACTGTATGTCAAATGATATTATGTTCGCACACAGGTGTAACAGTGTCGGAAACCAAACCTTTCAGCTATTGTTTAAATATCAACTTTCATTACCAGAGCTGATTTCAACCATTTTTAAAGGATGTATTCCACCTGTCTGTGCGCACAATTTAGCGCAGGACTCGAGCTGCTTGAAAACACAGATGATCTCATCCTCAACAAATTACTTTCTTAAAAACATTTATTATTCTGTATGCAAAGGCCGTACGATTTTCACTATCCATTTCGCGGATGACAAAATGAGTGACAATTGGTGACTGAGTGACCAAATTAAATAAATGTATGAATGCACCCATATCTTAAACCATCCTGTTGATTGATGTCTATCGACATCAATGAATTAGTTCTGGCCTTCCTATAAAAACAGTGGGTAACGCTTTACTTGAAGGTATCTACATAAGAGTGACATGACACTGTCATAAACACATGACACAGTCATGACACATGAACCCTAACCATAACTTGTCATGACAAAAACCGAATGACAGCCAGCTAAACGAAGCGTTATGTTATAGATGTTTATGGCTTGTTTATAATGTTTATGACACGTTCATGACCGTGTCATGTCACTCTTATGTAGATACCTTCAAGTAAAGAGTAACCAAACAGTAGTGCTGAAGCTTTCCGAGAGTGTGGTCAAGTAGCGCCATCATTTTTGTGACGGGAAACATCAGGGTTTGTTTAGTAGGAGATATCCTACTTTTTTTAGGAAGGCTAACCTGACAGCCATCTCTAACACAGGCCTCTCCCTGCACGATCCTAGACAGAGAATGTGGTGTTATTGATCGACTGGTTTGCCCTGGAGCTGAAATGTTGATTGATTAATTAGTCGATCAGCATACAATCATTTGGCAACTATTTGATAATTGATTAAATGTTTTAGTCATATGCAAACATTTGCTGTTTCCATCTTCTCCAAAGTGAGAATGTGCTGCTTTTTTTGGTCTTATATAATGAATAAAACTGAATATTTGGCAATTTTGGACTGTTGGTGGGACAAAAGAAAAATTTGAATATGTTACTTTCTGCTCTGGGAAATAGTGACAGGCTTTTTCATTATCAGCAGATGAATAAAAATATTTGTAAGCTGCGGTCCTAGCTTTTTAATTTAGAACTCATGTGGCCTTCCCTCTTTGTAAAAACTTGTGTTTGGTGTGAAGAATTGTTTTGTGAAAAAAAACATTGACAACGTTTAAAGAATTGAACAAACATAAAGGAAACTGACTTACAATAAATTAACAAAAACAATGTTTTGCGAACACCAAAACTGTATACTCAAGGCTACTTTTAATAGTATAAATGAAATACCAGTTTGGCTTAATAATGGTCCTGACAGACCAAACTCAATTTCATGCATGGTTTGCAGTGATTTTTCTTCTTGATCATCTGTTACATCCATATGTTTAGCATTGTTGTATACATTTAAAAACTTTTCTTGTTGTCTAATGGCAGACATGACAGTGTTCTTTAAGAATTGATTTCTCATTTGGTGTGCTTGTCTTTTCTGTAACAAAGTAACCTTTTGAACTGTAGCAAACAAACGTCTAAAAGTATTTGTTCATCTTTATGCAAATTATGCTCTTCTGGATTTGAAACCTACATTGAAGTTATGATGTGATAGAGAAGGTAGCAGCCATAGATATCTAGGGTAGCAGCAGGCTAAGCTAGGTTGTCTAGCAAAGAAAACTTGTTTGGTCACTCCGGAGCTCCATAGATAACAGTTCCCTCTTAACAATAACAGTCTGGTGCAAAGCTTGCTCTCTCCCAGAATCCATTGTTTTCCAATAGAGTACCATAGTCTCAGACTTGGAGGGGCTGAGCCTTATCCCAGCAGCTTCACACTCACTCTTCACTACAACCCCCTCGATGTGTGCACAATAGCAAAGTTCTCTGGTCTTTTGATCTTGTGATCCAATTTCAGTTTTCAGTGGGACCCCTTTGTGTGTCTCTCTCTCACACACAAACAAATCTGGACTGAAACAGGGATGATAATTGGTTTTGAGAGGGTGACTGACGTTTGTCAGTCCTTTTGAGCCCTGAACATTGCACTGAGGTTTCATCATTGCCTCCATTTCCTGTTTAACTGTGTGAGCGTGCGGAAATCTGTGTGCCTGTATGGGGAAAAGCAAAAGTTTTTTTTTTTCTAAGAATAAAGTACATCCGTGTGTGCACAGAATCATGAGGATGGGTGAGGTTTCGTCCTCAACAAGAGGGAGCCTGGGAGATGTCAAAAGGCCTGATGTCCTGATGATGACACACTGTTTTCAGAAAATAAGATAAAAACAAGAAAATAGAATCAGTTTGAATGCAGACATGACCATAGTCTCTTGAATCACCTAGTACCCCCAAGGACTGCAGTTGACATCAAATCTCATAACCTAGATCTGCTGGATCTGGAAACTTTTCTTTCACTTTCTTTTGCCACTTGAGGCAGCAGAACAAGGTGAAAACATAACATATAGCCTCACCTTATATAAGACAAGCTTGTTGAAGCATACATACAATTGCCTACTTACACATCCTGCAGAGTGTAGACATAGAGCGACATCAGCATTCAGTGTTTGAGTCAAATATGTAAATATGATTTCCACTCTCCGTTTAGCTCTGTTTTGGTCTCCGCCAACTCCTATAAAATATTATACACACTCAAACCCAACAGCAGGACTGAACGCATCACTATGTACAATGCAGGCAGCCTCAACAGATGAAAGCAATATTAAAATTAAAAAGCACTGGATCCTGCTCTCTCGCTATAAATACGGTCTCACAGTCCACAGACATTCATAAATGTGTCAATATAATTTCTGAGAAACATTAATGGACTCCATCAACAGTGTGCCATTAGGATGTATGAAATGAGGTCCGACTGGATTATGTGTGACACTAGACATGTTTGATTTCTCCCACTTTGTCATATTGATCGATTTTCCAGTCTTTCTGATAATGCTTAGATAACTGGCTGCTGGCAAATTTCTCAAAAAACTACTGCTTTTAGACCAACCAGAAATATGGCCCTCAAATTCAATACTGTGACATGAAATGGGCTGAGGGATACTTTTAACTGTTATCTCTTTACATTGGTGTAGTTATGTGTTGGTGTTTATATTTAGTTTACTGTATGTAGTTTCCAACTTAAGTCAATAAAAATCACCAAGCTACTTTGTTGTAGTCAAGTAGCACCTGATTGATGCAGTTGATTGTTTATTTGACTCTAAATGCCTGGAGAGCACAGTCTGTAATTCTTTTATGCTTATGCATAGCTCTTCTGCTCTGTGAAGCATAACATACAATAATTCCCCTTAGCAGTGTGCGTTTGAACAAGAGTAAGAGCCTGCAGCCATGCCAGCACCTTTGTGAGGCTGTACTTTAACAGAGCAGCGCTTTGGCAGAAATACTAATGTCAGCATGGCAACATGCTCACAATGACAATGTTACCATAGTGACGTTTAGCAGGTGCAATGTTACTATGGTGGTCACCATCTTACTTAGCGTGTTAGAATACTAACATCAACTAGCACTCAAGCCGAAGAACAGCTGAGGATGATGGGAATCTTATTAGGTTTGTGGCTTTTTGGTTCAATATCCAGAGTATTGGACAAATTCAGTTATTACAATTCACCCTGAGGAGAACATAATGTGGACCAAATCTCATTGTATTCCATCCAGCGTGTGTTGAGCTATTTCACTCTCAACCAAAAATGTCAATCTGCTGCTGGTGCAAGAGGAAAAGTCAGGGGATCACAAAAGTCATTAAAAGTCATCCTCTGGGCACCAAAAGGGTTGTACCAAACCTCCATCCAATAGTTGTTGAGATGTTTCAGTCTGAACCAAACTGGTGGGCAGACCAACTGACATCTGTAGAGCAATGCCGCAAGAATGACTAAAACTCGTGACACATAACTCTCAAATTAATAAACAGTGTTCAATGATTCAGAGGTTTTTTGTTCTATATGCAAGGCTGTGTCTGCCTCCTGCTCAAAGTTGAAAAAATGACAGCAACCTGCAACTCTACGTGTCAGCCCTACATTGCCACTGTATCTACCAGAGGGCCCAGCACCTCTGGATAAACCTCTTCAGCACTGTCAGATAGGTCAGTCCAATCGGCCAAGCTGGCACATCTCACCGAGGATATCCAGGGTTACAGAGGCCCACATCTTATTCCGCTTGATCCAACCACATGCCAGGCCAGATGTGTGTCAAGGGAGTCTGGTGATGAAAACTGGCTTCTGTGGCATCCTCTAGTGTCCCTCCAGCAGACTTCTGCTGCTTGGTCCATGCTGCTTGAAGCTGGAAAGCTGCCACCTGACTCTCAATCAAGCTGTGACCACAGTCTGGCCAGGACAGCAGCTCTCAGCCGGGGACCAGAAGAAGTCCACAAATTTCTTCTGAATTCCTGCCAGGAAAGCTGCAAGGGGCATTAAGCATGATGTCACAAGCAGACAGCTGCCAAGTTGTTTATTATCAGCACCCTGGCCCTGTATGAGAGATGTGATAGCAGATGCTTACACTTCGACAGCTTCGCTTCAATTGCTCGAGACACACTGTACTTGTACTTGCACGAGACCCATTACTCAAAAACCATTCCTTGTTAGTCTCCCCTGAGGCCTGCTGGGAGCTCCTGCTGTGACAATATGCCAGTCATGCCTTAACCAAAGTTTCCAGGATACCTGCATGGACAGCCTGAGAAACATTATCCTCACAGAGGTCTAAGTGAATCCTGCAAGCTCAATTTCCACCAGATATTAACAAATTAAAGAGGAAAATCCTTATTACAATCTTGGTCTTTTACTCATTTTGGCCAATATACCTGAGCATAATATTGTACTCATCAATGGCATTGTAGACACAGTGGACACTGAAATACAATTCCCAGATGGATTTTAAACTGCATTCTTAACCCAGCAATTAAAAGCAGGTCTAAACAAAGGTGAACATTAAAAGATATTACCCCAGTAACTCCTTACGACTGTTGTTTGGAGTGCAAATTAACTGCAACAATAAAGAAACTTAGAGACTTATAGAGTTATTTCTGGGATCAGACGGCTGAACTCTCTAAAGTGACTCTTCTGTGCAAAAAAAACGTCAGGCAGGATGCCCAACATTAAGCACTGCAGACTAGGGGTGCAAGATATATCAACTCAATGTCGTTGTCGCAATATCACGTTGTGCAATATTATATCGAAAGTGTCGCGATAAGTATGCAGTATTTTGTTTGTTTTGTGGAGCGCTGCGTCCCGTCCATTGGCTGTGTGGCTTAGTTGTCTTTGATTTAGAGCCCGCTTGAGACGCTATAATGACCATGTTTCATTGGCCAGTTACCGTGCCACTTGCACATGTTAGTGCACGTCAGCGCACGGGTCCACTATGTGACAAACCCTATGGAGCGTATACCCTATATACCCTATAGGCTATATATTTTATACTGTACAACCAGTAAAACATGTCCTGTTCTGTAGACATGGTCATTATTTATTTATTCATGTTGTACCAGTCCAATATGACTGTCAGTTAAACCTTGTGTTGTAAGAAAACTTGTTTTATTTGTTATGAATCTATTTTGATGCATTTCCCCGTAACTTTTGTGTTTAAAAATATCGACATTAATATCAATATCACATTTTGTCAATATTGTGCAACCCTACTGCAGACACATTGTAAGACTGGTCCTGGCAGTAGGCTAAGATTCAATCATACTGTGTACAGAGAGTGAGCCAGAAAGGGCATAGGGGGGAATGTGAGGGAAATAAATACACAGTAAGGAACAACAAGATCAGAAAAATAGGTGGCAGATAAAGATAAATGAACAGCAATCAACATGGAAAGAAACACTAAAGGAAAAGCAGTGACAACAAAAGGAGAAGTAAAGAGAAGATATGAGCTGAACTGATTAAAGAGTGGAGGATGAGTGGTTATGGTAGGCCCTCTACTTTGTAGTCTGAGCTAAATTGAATGGAAAAGCATGGAACTGAATGGCCATTGTAAATCAATCCAGCAGTTTTAAACAACTATCTTTAACTTCACCGCAGGAGTTTTTACTAAGTAGGCCTGCAAAGAGCATACCACAAGAATTCTAAGTTTATTCTCGTTCTGCAGACCTATAAGACAACATCATGGCAAATTTAAACAATAAATCTGACAAATCTGTGCAACAGTGCACATAAGGAGTTATAGTACACAACATCAACAGTGAAATGACTAAATGAGAAATAAAGTGTGAAAAAAACAGAATGAGTATGTGCATATTTGTGCCTGTATGGGCCTGCTTGTGTTACAAACTGAAGAACAAATCAGATACAGGGACAGAGAGTGTCTCGGTGACTGTAGATATGAGAAAACTACCTTATGCATGTATTAAGAGTACAAATGCAAAGTTAGTGTACACAAATACAGTGTGTGTGTGTGTGTGTGTGTGTGTGTGTGTGTGTGTGTGTGTGTGTGTGTGTGTGTGTGTGTGTGTGTGTGTGTGTGTGTGTGTGTGTGTGTGTGTGTGTGAGAGACTACTTAATATATTCTCTCTACTCACTTTTAATTTAGATTAAAGTCACTGCTGACTTAAAAACGTTTCAGCTTGAATAATTCACAATACATAAAGTTTACACTAAGCAAACCCATAGTGTCCATGAAGAATTTTTATGAGGGGACTAATTTGCAATCAATGTGTGTGATGGAGGAACAGAAGTAATGTGTAAAGAAGCAGCTCCATCTACTTGAAACTGAAGGCCTGCATGTGTGTCTCCACTATTACACAGTAGCATGCATGTGACAACACACACACACACAGCATGTATTAACATGCATTTGTGTGTGGATAAAAGTGTGCCTGTAAGCATGAGCACTTACCCTTGCTTAGGTACTCTTACTCGTGTGTGTGTGTGTGTGTGTGTGTGTGTGTGTGTGTGTGTGTGTGTGTGTGTGTGTGTGTGTGGTGCGTCCGTTCACATTTCTCACAGCTGATTAGACACACTCAAAACTGTCCTACTGTACAACATTAAAATCAAAGGGAAACTTTGAACGCAGTAATTTGTCTGTAGCTTATCATTTCCAAGCTTACATTGTGGCAGTAAGATCAAAGGAAATCCCTTTGGCTTGGATAACTACAGTACATCTCGTATTGCCAATAACATACAGTGGAACATGGAAGAGGGTTAGTGAAGGGACGAAGGAGCAGGTCAGTGTTTGGAAGCAGTGAATAGTAAAAATAAATACATCTGAAGTATCAAGGGTGTTTTACTGGAAAGTGGAAATAAAAAATAAAATGCATGGCTCTACACATATCTGAAACTACATCTACAAAGTCATTGATATGAGGTATGTGCAGTTCTAATAATAAAAATTATGCATGGCACCATAGAGCAACAGAAACACACAGCTTTTACACATAAAAAGGAGTTTTAAATAATGTACAGTCACAGTGGATTAAGAACAACAAGATTCAGCACAACCCGGGCCATCCCCTTACATGGACCTTAGATAGAAGAGAAGAATAGGAGCTTGGTGCTTTTTGGTTAACAAGTCTCTACGCTGGCTGGGAGTCTCAAGGCTAAAACAGTTCCCTTTCTGTCCTGCATGCAGTGATAGCATCAAAGATCACAAGACGCCTGTTATACCTCACTGAGACACAGTGGGAGACTTAAAGAGCTGGGCCAAAGAAGAGAGAAAATAGATGAAGGAACAGCGGCAGCAGAAAACCAAGGGGGCGAACAGTGGTGCAGGCTTTTGCTGAAGGTTTTTTTGTGGACAGATAAATAACTACAACAACCATTAACTAACTAAATAGCCAAGTTGACTAATCCTGTTACCAAGGTGTCAGTACAGTCCAGAAATAATGCTGTATGTCTCGCCTTTGAAGGTGAGAACCTTTGAGGAAACTCCATGGGAAAGATTGCTCTTTGTTCCTTTAAAGCCGCTACAATCAATATGTATATAGTGTTCGTGTATGTGAAATAAGTCACTTACAGTGACGGACCGTATCACCCAACTCTGCAGTTACCCTCTGCTCTACTGACTTTTTAAGCATCTTTGAGGTTGTTGTTTTGGTTTTATGGTGTGCAACTTAACTGTTTGGAGTCGCTGCCACAGCTCTTATCAGCATTAGGCAAATATTTTCTCTTTCTTCTATACAGCATCAAACTGCAGACAGACAAAGTTAACAACTGCCTGGTGAACATAGTGGAACATTAAGCAACTATTGCTAAATGCTGCTAATTGCAACATAGTGTAAAGAGTATTTAGGATTTTTCTCAGGTGTTGGTGGCTATAGTCTAACCGATACTGGATTTTTGAGGCCCGATATCAATATTTGGAAGTTTAAAAAATAGTAATAGAGCAAAATAAAACCATAAAAACAAAACAGTTTGCCGAATTTCTGCACATTTAAATTAACTAAATATATAACCATATAAGCATCTTATAGCCAAGAAAGGATTTCTAAACTAAAAAGGGCTTATTTTCTTTCCTTTTCATGACTTTTATACTGCCAAAGGTTTATATGCTATAGCTTCATTTAAGACCTTTTGAATGCCTTAAAAGTTAGAAGAAGAAAAAGTTTTTATAACAATTATTGTAAAAGTGACAGATGCTAAAACCTTGATCGGTGGTATGATCCAGCTCCTGCATTTTAAACAAGCTTGAGATTAGAGAAGCTGCAAGTACACTGAAACATTTTAAGAAACTCATGCCTCGTTCACTAAAATCTACATGACAGGTGGAAGACTTCTAGTGAGACAGCGTGACCTCTAGAAATTGAAATTGGTTGAAATGGCTTCAAAACAGCTTCTCACAGTAGAAATATCAGCAGAGACATAAACCTGTCAGAGGGTAAGATCTGGAGTCTTAAGTTTTTTGTTGATAAGAATACTAAAATTCCCCCACACCTTTCTGGAGAGCACATGCACACACTGACAGTGATTACACTAATTCAGTTTTACAAGAAAATAAGAGAAGAAAAAGTAACATTTCCTAAAAAAAAAAGTAATATTTCTATCTTTGAAAGTCTGTAAATGATGAGACACACCAAAAGGCTATTGCTATTAATTTAAAAGGGTTGATGAGTTAGTCATCAAAAGGAGATGGGAGTATATTATTTTGTGGTATGCAATTTATGCTATTTTCAATTTGATTCTGTTCTCTGTTTCTACTTGTTTAGTTTGTACTCCAACCTTTCGACTGACAGTTTGTATGTACAATGTGAGTGAAAATCCTCCCTCTCAATTCTCCCTGCCCAACCCTGTGACAGATGAGAAATTGAACAATTGATATTTCTGACAGGAACTCAATTAAATCCTGTGGCCAATGTCAAAAAAGCTACACAAGAGGAACGGGAGTGTGTGTTTGTGCGCATACGTCAGTGAAATATGATCATCATACATCCTTGCTTTTATTGCATTTGTTGAGTTGTTTGTATTACAGAAAGAACACTGAATGTGTCAAATAGGAAAAATGTACGCCAACAATATAGGTACAACTTCAAAATAGAACAGCTTTTATAATGTAAGCATTTAGACACCGGTGTGACTTGTGTCTAGTCACATATCTTTAATGATTTTCTTATCTATTTGACCATGCACACTATTTCTCTCTCTGCTGACGGGTATTTTTATGACATTAACTCCTAAAATGAACTTTTCCTATGAGCTGTTGGTTACATCCATATTTAATTATGGCAGAGAGAGGGACCCAAAAAGAGAAAGAGTGAGAGAAAAGAAATGAAACACGGACTGTGCAAAATGCAAAGAGGGCGCAGGACTGAGATGAGAGAGGAGAAAAGTAAACGAAAGAAAAAGGGACAGAGACGAGCAGCCCCTGTGGCAATATGTGATAAGGATATAATGTAGATTAAAATGCTTCATGCTGGCTGAAATCAGCATAAAATGGTGCAGCAATTTTCTTTTTAAACTCACGTTATGGCTTTAGCTGTCAAATTATACGCGGGTCCTCTCCCACTTTGAGTATGATCTGAATTCAAATCAGGTTTCTAATCTGAACTTGTGTGGAACACTTGAACTACAGTATTATAAAGTTCAAAGTCCACCTCAATAAAAAAATAGGGTCAAAAGAGTCAGAACAACAGCACGGCGCCTATCCACATAAATCCAAATTGAAATTCAAATGGTAATGTTTGGTTCATAAATCATTTCCCAAAAATGCAAACAAATACCTAAAGTGTCTGGGATGAGGCCAAACTGAAGAAAAGAATAAAATACTAAAAATGTATATTAAAACTAAGGGCCGTATCTTGCACCCAGCGCAATTGACTTTGTACACCGAGGCATGTATCATTCCTATTTTGCACCCGACGCACAGCGGACTTTTCCCTCCATAGACGCACGTCGGTAAATTAGGGAATGAACTTGCGCTCCCGGGGGCGGTTCCCCGAAAAGAGGAGGCGTGTTCAGGTGCAAACGTTCCCTGGTGCCATTTTGCAGTTTCAGAAAACAATTCCACCACTGACCAGGAAAAACCTAGTCTGAAGTCTGTAGCGCATTATTCAGATGCTATTTTAGGGGTGCATACTTGGCCATAATGTAGCGTGTGCACAACGTGCATACACTTTGCTTCTCTCATCTACACGGTTACATTACAAGGAAAAATATTACTGAAAATGCGCTTCGGGTGTTTGGATAGGTCAGGAGGCACTTCACAGTACAGTCCTCAGCGGACAGCTCCCGCTGGCGTGCGGCAGGCAAATCCACCGTCATAACAGCAATCCACCATGGAACAAGCGCGCCTGCTCTTAAAGGGAATGTTACGCCCAAACCACACCTAGCTACTTCAGAGCAACCCATTTTAGATTTGCGTCGGGCGCAAAACTCAGTTATCCCGGCGGTATAATAGCAACAGCGCCCGAGATCCGCCCACAAAGCTACTTGCGTTTCGCGTTTGATACTTGCGTTTCAGATCTTTAAAATAGGGCCCTAAAAGTCTAATCCCAATGCAAACTTGCTGTACCATGTTCAACATCTTGCTAACATTTGCCAATTAGCAGTAAACACAAAGTAGTGCTGAAGCTGATGGTGGCGTAGATTAATTCGCAAATGAGTATTAGTCTGGATTCTCTCAGTTCATTTTCGATTTCAAACTGCCTAATTTGACAGTTTGATCTGAGTTACGTGAGCTGGGTGGGTTGCGCTGGACGGACCTACTACAGCACTAGGCCTGCACGATTAATCGTTATAAAATCGCGATCTCGATTCGAAAAAAGGTACATAACAGAGAAACACAAACAAAAACAAACCTTTTTTTAAATTTGCATTCACCGCCCAAGTGACCGCAGGGACTGGTAGGAGGGGTAAGGGAGTGATGCAAGCACAGCAACGGTCTTAATTAATATCAGAAAAGAAATATGCCAAAAAAAGTATGAACTATAGGCTATACTAAATCTAATGTATATATGTCATAATTTAAACAAGTCTCTCGAAGAGAAACGGGTATCTCTCTCTCTGCCTGTGGCCGTGTGTGTGTGTGTGTGTGTGTGTGTGTGTGTGTGTGTGTGTGTGTGTGTGTGTGTGTGTGTGTGTGTGTGTGTGTGTGTGTGATGGCGGTCAAGCCCGCAGGCGCTTGTGGAGTTTAACGTCAAAAAGGCAGTTAACCACAAGTTCTTAATAATAATAATCTTATCATGGACATGTGTTGTGATATTTAAACAAACGATCCGTCAACTGCGAAATAAAAGCCTCTTATTTACGAGACCGGTCTGAGAGACCGCTAGTTTACAGCGGGACGTCCCAGGATGACAGGCCGGCGAGCAAGAGATTTTGGACGCCACCAGCTGGCTGTCCCGTCACTTTATGGAGCTTCTCAACTCGAAAACTTTGAAGCAAATTGTCAATTCGGTAAAGATTTTCGGAAGACTGCCTATATTCGAAATCTAAACAGCTCATTTCTCACCTAAAACGTTGTCAGAAGTGACTTTAATGATGAATAAGATCAGAAAATTGTTAAAAATGTCCCGCTGTTGCTCTGTCTGCAAGTACCATGGAAGTATTTAACAAACGGCGCGCCGCAAGATCCGGTTTGGCAGTGGGCTTGACTCCGCCCACGGTGGGAAAACCCCTTATGTTTACAGGCATGTGGTGATGTGCAATGTGCTATAGATGTCATGTGTGCAGTAAACATTACACTTGATGAGAAAAAAAATCGTGGCAGAGAATTGTGATATCAATTCTAAGCAAAAAAATCGTGATTCATATTTTTCACCGAATCGTGCAGCTCTATACAGCACAGTGACGCTCCTCTTTCAGTCGTCGTCTTAAACCGGCCCCATATTAGATAAAACGGTTGTGATTGGCTGGCACATCTCAGGCCGCTGGAAATCTGTCTGAACAGGAGGGGGACCAAACATATCTGCCAGGGCATTGGTCTGGCTCTCAGACTACCTTTGAGAAGCCCTCCAGCAAAATGATAAATATTACATGTTCATTATTTTTTCATACACTACACTCTAGAGTAGAGATTTGCACATTGACAGAATGTATAAGCCTACCTGTAATTATTTTACTCATAATGTTTTGGCCCCCTAACTTTGATGCAAACAATTACAGGTTTTGTCTAAAACACCTACACTGACTTTGGATTATGGCAGATTTGCAACAGTAGACATTTGAGAATACCTTACAAATGTGTTGCTAAATAACAGAAGTATAAAATTACACTGTATAGTCAATGAGTAATGTTTTAATCCAGAAAAGGTTCGTCAAAAATCATTTTCCAACTGTGCCAAAATGATGGGCTTGTTTGCAACAGACAAATGTTTCAAAAAACAAATGAATTGAAACAAATGAACAAAATATGAATTTACGTAAAATACACTGTGAGGAAAAATCATGAGTTTTAATTCAGCATGATTTGTATCAGATGTAATCCTTTCTCTTTTTCTGTCTCACTCAGATTCTTCTTTTTATTTGCCACGTTTTTAAGCTGTCAGTTATTTTGTCTAACCATCCATTAAAATATCATCAAAAAACAGCCTTTAAGGAGAGAACTATGGCACACAATGTTCATGCTCAATTTGGAATAATGGCACAAAAATAAGTTTTGATGCAAATGGGGACGTGACAGTACTTCACTTGACAGTTGCTGAAGTGAATAATAGATACAATATTGATATATATAGAAAGAAAGAGACAAGATAAAATACACTCTCTTTAACTGGAAACATGCAAGACAGGGGAAAGAGCAGATGATAAGGGTGGAACAGATGGGGTGGAATAAGGGTGAAACAGATGCAAAGGCTGCCAGTCCCGAAGAAAAAAAGAGACAGTAACAACATAGGAAACAGGAAAGATTTAGTAATTACTGAGTTCCAGGGCCCCACTGTGCAGCCAAACTATTTCTGGGACCCCAATCTCATAATCCCCTGTCTGCCAACAAAGCATTTTCAAACTCATTTCCTGAGAGCATCACATCAGCCATAAAACCACAAATGGAGCGGTAAATAGCCTAATAACACCCAAGAGTTTCTTTTTACGGCTGCCCTTTTCTCTTTAGCAGTGGACAGCCTAACTTGACTCTGCCGTCTGGGAAACGTCCAGCCAATTAAATCAAAGGTAAACGATAGGGGTGCACGATTCAGAAAATGTCACGATTCTATATTGATTTTTAGGTTCAAGATTCGATCCAATATCGATTTTTCGATTCAAAAACAATTCTCAGCATAAAAAAAACAAAACAATTCACAGTATGTAAATGAACTTACTTTTCCTACGTAATTGCAGTAGACATACAATTTAAAAAAATATTTTTTGGGAATTCTATGACTCGATTTTGAATCGGTAGAGCTTGAACGGAATACGAATGTGAATCGTTTTTTTTGCACACCACTAGTAAATGAGCAGGTACAGCGGGACATGAAGCAAGCAGCCAATCAACTGTCAGATAAAGCGAATGACTGTTTGGGTGTAGATTGATGTCTTAACTGATGAAGTGGGCTTGGTGATCAGATATAATGTGGCAGCTCATTGCGGCGTACGGTGGCATTTATGCTGTTTAAATGAGAAGTGTAAAACGCTAAATACATCATCGAGGAGTTAGTGGGACTACAATTAGGCACGCACTGTTACTGCTGTCTCAATGAAACTATTAAACACCTGGACGAGCTGGCAATCATCTACTTTATGTTTAATTATCAAAATTTGTTATTCTAGCACTTGAGCCTGAGCACTAAAGCTAAGCTCTCTGTGTTGTCAGGGACACAGCAATGTTGATGGAAATCCAGTGCTCGAAGTGGGCCGGTACGCACCGGTACGCAGTACCGGCACTTCTACATTTTACTCTTAAGCGTACCTGCACCTTTTCTTGCGTACCGCTACTTCTCGCATGCAGCCGGTACGCTACCACTGACAGAGAAAGCGTCAGTGTCAGAGAGACGACCCTAACGTTACATAAACTACACTACCCAGAGGGCACTACGTGTTTACATTTTAGATCTTGACGAATCACGTAAAGGCAAGCAGTCCGCCCACCCAATCAGAAGTTAGCTTCTCCACGGACACTAGTTTGAAAAAGCTGTCAGCGTCAGCCTGACCGTAACAGATTTTTCACTGCTGAAAACCTAGAAACTAAAAATAAGTGTCGAGTTTATAAGTCGTTATGTTGGCCGCGTGGCTTCAGAAAGTTACTAAAAGAACGCGTGTGCCAGAGCCAGACACGTCAACAGAGGTCCAAGTCCAACCAGAAACATCAGGAGGTAGCTAGTACGGTTCATGAGCTTCAAGCTAGCGTTGATGTGAGCGCAACAGCTGGCGTTAATGAGGAGTCTGCCGCTACCATAGACAGTATATAAAAGGCCGCTACCAACCTTAACGGTACACCGACGTCAACAGTAACGTGAGTAACGAAACACACGGATGGCCTGACTGTTGGTCAAAGGACCAAATGATGGATTTTTGCTCCACGAACAGCTGGCTTGTTTTTAATGATAACAAACTGGGCTGCAAAACATGATGTAGCAGCATCCGTCACTAGCTGCCCAGACAGAGAGGGGACTGAAGCTGTTCCCCCTGTCTCTGTCACACACACACACACACACACACACACACTGAGACTGACTGTTTTGCATCTGTTTGAGCACCAAATTATTGTTAAAATGAATAGTTTTGATGAATGAATGAATTTTTTTTTCTTAACATGACTCCAACATATTAGCAAATATAAATCAGCTTATTTGTGGAAAAAATAAACAATATTGATACTAGCCTATATGTAAATTAGTCGCTTAGTCCATCCATAGATAGTTAATAAGGATTCACTGTGCCACATCTATGTTTAAAACATGATTTTTTTGAATAGCGTACGCACTAAAGTTATGTAAAGTTGTTTAAATAAATCCATACATTTATATTGTTAATAAATGACAATAAATTGTTGTTGTACCAGCAATATCTCCAAGTTTTGTTTTTCACTACAGAAATCTCAAATGTCATGATGATCTGCCAATGCAAGAGAGTACCGGCACCTTTTTTTTCCCACTTCAAGCACTGTGGAAATCTGTTGGGCTCTTTATATGCATCCACTTGTGTATTTACTTGATTTCTTCTATATCTTTCGCTCTCTCTTCTATTCAATTCCAACTGCGTCAAACTCTAGCAAGAACTGTAGGATATAGAAGCTCCCTTCCATATTCACATATTGCTGCTCTACAACCCGAATAGTTAATGTACCTATTGATTGTCACGATAAAGATGTTAAAAAACACTGACTGCAGTTCACATTGGACTATAATGGGCAGTTAAACACTCCCATGGACGGACACACACACACACACACACACACACAAACTTCATATTCACACAAGTACTGGCTCCATCCACTCACACCTGCCAACATTCATAATCACATATGCTTAGACATCACAAAGCCACAAACTCACTCATCACACACTGACACACTTACAATCAGTCAGTTTAACATTCAGGAATATTTCAGTGTTTATATAATAGGAATGCAGATTAATGAATGAATGTGTCCACATTCTAAAAAAAACTAAAAAAAACACCACTATTTGTATTCACCATCTCATTTCACACAAGCGAGTGGAGTTATTAGACTGCTAGCTAGTAAACAAGGATGTAAACAAAGCTGGATTTAAAATACTTAAAAACTCGGCTTTGCAAATGTTTTATGAGGAAGGAAATGCATTTAACACATCTATTCCACAGGGCACCATTTCTTTCTCCTTTCTCCATTGAAAACAGTGGAAATACAGTAGGCTATGTGTTTGTAAGAGAAACACGTGTAATGCTAACAAGGCCTTTTGGGGAAGCTGAACAATTATTATATATTATAAAAAAGAAGATAAAGAGTATTGTGAATACAATAGTTTAAGATAGATTTCGTCACTTTTCTGAGTGTAGCGTGTGCACAACGCGCATACACTTTGCTTCTCTCATCTACACACAGCAGTTCCAATTTTTGCAAACCACACAATTATATAATAATTCATATAAAATATTACTGAGTTTGGATAGATCAGGAGGCACTTTACAGTACAGTCCTCAAAAAGTCGCAGCATTCTTTGTGGCTTGCTGAGTTGTACATTAATTCTATGACTCAGTTAATTGCTCTCCCTCCTACCTTGTGCAGCCTGTCGGACTTCTTTCAAAAGTTGCCAAAGATCAAAGACCTTATAACTATAAAGCCTTACACCTGAACAACTTATGCTGTTCACACTTTTCAGCTTGATTTTCTAAGACCGTAGGCATGGAGTGACAGGGTTCACAGCAGGATTTCAAAGGCTCAAAAAAGAAAAACACCCTCGCACACAACTGCAATTAAATCACTCACATTTTGAGTGTAGACATACACACATGCAAGCAGATGTCACAAGGAATGTAGGCTACACATTGTACTGTACACAACCACACATGCACACATGCTCAAACATGTCTAAGTCAAACACACTTCGAGGAAGCAGCAAGCGCTGGAGGTCCATGTGGATTCTCTAAACCAAAGCAGAATCAAAGAGGATGATTTCATTAAAAATGTATGTAGTCAAGACCAATTATTTATCCTGTCTCTCGTCACACTTACTGTAACCAATCGTAAGCCAGGATCGGACAGACTAAACCCTCCACAGAAGTGAGTTGAGTTGGGATTGTTGTGTCAAAGGAGACCTTTCATTTCCTAAGAAGTTTAGGAGCCAGTGGTTTGCACTGCTTTGGTTTATGGTTAATTTATATGGGCCAGATGGTGAAGCACGCAGTAGGTAGAACTACAGGTTCGACGCACTCCTAGTCCTTAGGAAAACATGGTTTTACTACACAATGATGCAGTCATAGATTGTACGATCAATACCGTTGTACCATCAATACCGCTTTCGATTACTTCATACAACAGGCCTTCATGCCAAGTCAAAGGCTGTCTGTAAGTCGACAAACCAGTGTATTTCTTGATATTGCCATCTCCCTCGCTGTCTCTTTTATACACACACACACACACACACACACACACACACACACACACACACACACACACACACACACACACACACACACACACACACACACACACACACACAACGCTGGGTCAGACTGAATATGTTAAATCATTTATGAGTCTCCAGCACTGCTAATGCAAACTGCACACCAACACCCACTTAATAATTAAAGCCTCGTATTGATTGTGGAATTACAATGCTTGTGTTGAGGGACATTAGTCAGTGCTGTTGAGAATAATAGCATTGCTGATTCCCTCCTATGAAACTAGCTTTAACGCAGTGGTTGAATGAAGATCGAGTGGAGGAAATGAGAGGATGCAGGAAGGGATTTGAAAGAGAGGCAAAAGCCAAATAGAATAAAATTCGACATCCAGTGCCATTTCATATTCAGCGGGCTTAAAGTGAATTACAGAAACACAACCAATTGGTTATTTTGAACCTACAAGGAGGAAGCTGTAGTTTTTTGGATACATTGGTTCTAAGATTAAAGTTCAGTGCAGTTTTAGTATATTATTTATTTGATTATCAAATGTAATACTGACACTTTTTTTGTGTTAAGTGAATTTAAAAATATACTAATAAGAATGGTTTTCTACTGTCAAGTTACAAAGGAACTAAAGCAAACAAAATGTATAACAACTAACAGTGTCATACTTTTACTTTTTTCTTTTTACGTTCATTTCTACCTTGTGTTTAAGTTCCAGTGTGACTCTTCTTGTTGGTGACAAATTAATACAAACCACAGATCAATTGTGATTTTTAGTTTTAGTCAAATGTATACTATATATGTTTTTTTAAGATGTTCAGTTTATTAGTGCCATTGCTGCACAAGCTGGTGTTCAATAGGGCTGGGAAAAAAATCGATTTGATTTAAAAATCGAGTTGGTAGGTCAAATCGATTTTTTTTGTTGTTGTTTTATTAGCTCAATTCAAATACAGTATACATAATTTTGATGTTTAACAATCTTTGTTGCACTCTGCACAGTGACTTTTCAGTTAGAGAGAGGGTTTGCCTTTGCAGTTTTGTTTATGTTAATGCACTTTAATTAAATACAATAAATATATATTTTTAAAATATATTTACAGTTCGCAGTTATTTTGTTTGAAATGGAAGGGGGAGAAAAAATCGAATCGTAACTCGAGTTTATTTAAAAAAAAAAAAAAATCGCTGATTTTTTTAGGGAAAAAAATCGCCCAGCTCTAGTGTTCAATGAATATATGTCTGGGGGGGGTATTCAGGTACAGTACACAAACACACACAATACACACAGTATGTAGAAAAACACCACAACTGTTGATGAAAGTCAACTTAAGACGACTGAACTGGAGGGGAAGCTGCAGGTCTACACTGTGTGCCCTGAGACTCATACGTTTGTTACAGATTAAATTAATGTTATGTAACATTAAAATGTTGCACAGATACTTAAAGAGAAAACATGGTGCTAGAGCTGAACAGATGAAAAGAGTCTGACTTCTAGGCCTGCACGTCTCCATCTGGCATTTGTGCCATATAATTTATGGATTTCTAAATGATAGAAATTTGAAGAGAAGAGCTGCACATCTGCTAAAAAAAAGAGAGAGCTGTATAGTAGTAATTAAGAGTCTAGACTCAAACTACCAATCTCAAAATGATACGTCTGAGTATGTCTGATATAAACTGTAAGAGGCATGCACAGATGGCCGAAGAGTGGCGGAAATAAGCTGCCAAACTAATGACTGTGAACAAAGTGTAACTTGAAATAACATAATCTTAACCTAATACTAGTATGCAATGTCAGGACATCATTTTGAAAGACTTTATATCAATTTTCACAATCATTGTTTTATTTCAATTTCTCTAAAGAAATTCTGTACTAATGCAAGAAACATCTACCTTAAGTAGTCATTGCTGCTTATGATGAAAACCAAAAAGCACTATTCATCAGGCATTCACAATGTATTGGATGACTATATGAAACTATAATGACCTGTTGAGGTGGGTCTCCCTCATGGTCACTACTACTTCGAAATTAGTGTGCATCTTTGAAAAACACACCTATATTTATTACCTTGTTCACTCAGTGGAACAGACATGTGCAGAGATACCGTATGCACACATACATCAACAACACGAACACTCTGATTAGATGTAAGATTTAGATTGCATGCACCGCTGCTGAAGCAAATTAATCACAGTTGCAATGTTACACAAGTGGAACATGTCAAGTCCAATGCCAGTTATGACCATTTTTCAGCTAACATTTGGTCATCACTTTGACACGCAGGTTTTTATCTAAAAGAACTCCAAAGGGGTCAAATCATATGTGCCCAAACATATCAGTGCACTGGTCAAATTATCTACTGTGTTAGTTAAGGAAAACATTCTTGAAAATCTTGACAACTTATGATACGATGTTAATTTCATTTGGTTTACTAAAAGTCAAGTCCTATTTTAGTATACTGTATGTGAATGGTGGCAATGACTTCATTCATTTATTGACACTTAAGCCTTGTAATGTAACCTCATTACAATGATACACAGCAAATATATTTTGGTTACCATGGTGATTTGCAAGCATTTGTCAATTTTAAAATACACCTTGCATTAATGAGACACTGCATATGTATGTCCAACCTTCAAATGATGGATACTGATTGACTTTTTTTTACATACCGATATAATTATACGAATTCTGTCCATGATAGAAATGAGCTGACTTTACCATTACAGCAATATACAGAGATAGGACACACAGGGTTTTTAAATAAATTATGTGGTTGTGTGTATCCAGTCTGACTTTTAAACTTCTTGACATTTTTCCATCTCAGTGCACCTTCTCCAAGAAGGCCAGTTTGCTAAGTATTCAAAGAGAGTATCCAAGTCCAGATGTTGCATGCAAAAATTCATCACAAACAGCATTTGTGTACATGACATGGGTCTGTGCGTGCGTGCGTTTGCATGTGTGTGGTGGTGATGGATGGAGAAAGTCAAAAGGACAGAATGTAATGGAAAGAGAGCATGTATACACTGAATGTGTTTGTACGTCTGTGCATGTCTACCTGTGTGTGCTCTGAGTTCCCTAGTGAAAGCACGGCATGCCCCCAAAGATGTGATTTCTCTGGAGTTGACGGTCAGCTTCTACACTGATGCTGCTCTTCTAGAAAGGCTAAATAAAAATATTCCCTCAGTAAATGTACTTAAATAATCATCAATACCTTTATTTACCGCTGGTAGGTTAACAGTGAATGTTTCGAGGCCTTGGAGCCAGAGTTAAGAAGGTTTTGGCAAACTATATCAGTGAGGCAAAACATAAAACTGGAGCTAATACCCAACAGTTGTAAATATGTTTGATGATGATATTGTTGTCACATTAACACACAAATGATGAGGTACTACTGTATATGCACTAATAAATATTTCTAATCATGATCTTTTGTTTGATATATCATTTAGATAGGAGCTCATGTTGCTTTGATCCCCTTAGTCTCATTTTGGCATATTTTAAAACTGGCTCATTCATAAGTGAGAAATAGTTCCATGGGTGACAAAACTACAAACTGGATCTTAAGTATAGCTTTGGTTGCTGAGTGTCTATTGACTGAGAATAACATTTTTACTGTGATCAGTATCAGAATAACATAATAATATACTGTACTATAACATAAAAATAGGTTTTAAAGCCACTTGACTATTTTCAATATTAACAATGGATAACATGACTACTTGTATGTAGGAAGCAGAGATGTTCCGATACTGCCTAAAACGCTGGTATCGGTATCGGGAAGTACTGGAGTTTATGCACCGATCCGATACCACGTAATAAAGCCCTAAAGAAAATCTACGTTAAACTAGTTTATTTATGTTCTTTTTCCGTTATAACTGACTGTCAAACTGGATAATAAAACAAAGTTCTGTGGCATTCATTGTTTGTGTTTGTTCATGTTTCACAAAGAGTTTAACCTGAGCCAGACCGGCAACAAAGACAGCAATCATATCACATCCATACAGGGATAGTAGTATACAGTCGTTAAGACATAATAAAATACATGACACACTGGTATCGGATCAGTACTCGGTATCGGCCGATACGCAAGTTCAGGCATCAGAATCGGTATCGGGAAGCAAAAAGTGGTATCGGGCCATCTCTAGTAGAAAGAGGTGCTCATGGTGATAAACCCACAGACAATTATCACCCGACGCTTCAGTTTCTCTCAGCTTTACAGAGCATTTTAACATCATTTAGCTCAGTGTTTTGGTTCACTCTCACCGCTCTCAGGGCGTTGTCTTCAGCTGCAGCAGGCAGTTGTTTTCAGCAGACAACGGTCTAAAAACCAAAGGGCAGACAGAGTTAGCGACTAGCTGGTGAACACAGCGGAGCATTTAGCAGCTAAAGAGCTATATTTCCCTCAGGAGTTGGTGGAGACAAAAAAATTAAAATGAATATTAGACTGACATCCAGGCAACTATTTGTATCAAGTTTGGCATATTGACCTGCACCTCTCTGCTCTCTGGATGCAACACATTTTACGGTCACTGACAACTTCTAACATTCAAGCATTAACTGCCCTCTTCATCACTCACACATACAATGCTAAGACCTCCTTCCGTTTGCCCATTGTCACTCAGGTGTAAGAAGCAATCAGTCAGTACCACACAGATGACGCTTATAAAAAATACAAACATGACAGTATATAGGTCGACTTGAATAAAGGATGGACTGGAATACACAGACATTTGGGTCGACAGTGAGACAGACTGTGTGGGTATGAAAGTTCATGGTTCATCCGCAAAAGCCTTAATTGAACTTCAATACATCCAAAACTCTGCTGCCCGCCTCCTCACCCATACCCGCTCCCGTGACCACATTACCCCTGTCCTCCAGAATCTCCACTGGCTCCCTGTTCCCCAACACATCCAGTTTAATGTCCTCCTCCTTACAAAGCCCTCCATAACCAGGCTGCTTCCTGCCTCACAGACCTGCTTTTATTTATTGTTTTATGTGTTGGTTTTATTCCTTTATCTGTTTTTTAAATGTGCTGATTTTACTGTAAAGTGTCTTTGAGTACATAAATTAAATGTATTATTATTAGTATTATTATTATTATTATTAAAAACAAGAGACATACAGATGTATTGCGAGACTGCTACTGTGAAGTTTGTATGGTGTGTGCGGCGCATGCATGTGGCCGTACGTGTGTCTAGTGGCAACAAAATCAAAACACCATATGTAATAAGTCTGTTTGCCTTGAAGTCAAAAGAAGATGAGTTTATAGATTTTCTTTGACTGCACCATCTGTCTCCAAAATATAAGGAGCACGTGTGCAAGCATGCGTGCCCCCATACACGTCACACACACACACACACACACACACACACACACACACACACACACACAAACACACACACACACTAGAACATACATTTGTAGAAAGTACTTTGGTTCAAGAGAAAAGTCCTAAATTCATCCAAAAAAAACATATGGTACAAATGAATTCTTCTGAGTAATTGCTCAACCACTCAACTGAAGACTCACTGACATCTGCTTCAGTGTGACAGTTGTCAGAATGGTTTGGCCAAAAACAAAGTCCATCTAAGCAGCTGGTTATTTCAATAACATCATAGAAAATTCAATATAGTTTGTTAGTGGTGCAGGTCGGTCAGCTAGTCGATCTGTCCACCACTCTGGTCCAGTCTGAAGTATCTAAAGTTGCAAAGATTAAATCGGTTAATCGATTAGTTGTCAACTATTTTGATGATCGATTAATCGCTTTTCTATGAAAAAGAAGATTACAATTCTCAGATTTTCTAGTTTCTTCACTGAATAGCTTTGACTTGTGGACAAAACAAGATATTTGAGGACGCCATCTTGGGCTTCGGGAAACACTGATCGACATTTTTTCACCATTTCCTGACATTTAATAGACCAAATAACTAATCGATTAATCAAGAAAATAATCGACGGATTAATCGACAATGAAAATAATTAGTTGAGAAATATCTTAACAAATGTTGGATGGATTGCAGTGACATTTTAGACATTCATACGTCAGGGAGGATGAATCTTTATCAGTTTGGTGATCCCTGGATTTTTCTTTCAGCGCTGCAATGAGGCTGACATTTGTGGTTTTTAGTGAAATGTCTAAACAACTATTGGATGCATTCCTATGAAATTTGGCTCAGACATTCATGTTCCGCTCAGGATGAATGATAAGAACTTTGGTGATCCCCTGAATTTTTGTCTAACGTTTAAAGTTGGTTTATAACCAAATACCTGCTAAACAAATTATATTCCCATCAGCCTCAGTACTCTGTGATTGGTTTAAATAAATACAAACAAGCCAGAGGTTGTTTTTTTCCCTGTCCCAGAGTAAATAAGTGGTGTAGCCAGACCATACTCCAGCGCAGATTGTTGAGATTGCTCTGGCGATGGGAGACTAGCTAGTCACTGATCAATGGGACGATTACAAATGCTAAACATTTGTCGTGCGGCATTCCCGGCCTACCGGTTTTGGGCAGTTTATAATAAAAGTTTATTAAAATAAAACTCAAACATGTTTTAATTTAGGAGAAGCATTCTTGTAATATCAAAACATTAAAAAGATGCTAGCTCTGTGTTAAAGACATTTATTGGATTGAAGACATTTGAAGTCATGTATCGTCTGAGCTTTGATCCAGATACGATGTGTATCTTGAAGCCAGGGCCTCAGCTGCATTCTGCGGAGCGCTGGATCACTGTCATTGCTCGGGCTGCTTAGACAGCAGATAGTCTGTATCTGGGCTCTCGCACCTCTCTCTGAGGTATTTGAGACGTTCTGACCTTTTGGTGGCCACTTAAAACTGTTAGACAAGGAGCTTATTGACTGTCAGCAATGATTTATGTTAGTAAAGACAGAGAGGAGGGAGGGACTGAGAAAAGAGGATGGAGAGGAACAAACATTAAATAATCTTTCGACACCTCTGTATCTTTTATAATAAAAAAAATCCTTAAAGGAAAAGAGGGAAGAAAACAGGGAAGCTGCATGTGCTACTTTGCATGTGTTATTTAGCTTGGCTTGAACCATAGGAAAGGGATGCTTCTGTGTATGGCATCTTTCAACAACAAGGCAATTCGAAGTGTGTTACATACATAGGACAGGAAGTCATTAAGAAAATATATAAAAAACAATATAAAAACAAACAGGATTTTTAGAGAGTACAACTAAATAAAATAGAATAAGACAAGTCAAACAGTAATAGAAAAACTACAGTCCAACCACAGTGCATTACAAAATATGAATAGTCTTATAATAGTTTAACTTAAAATCCTGGGGAAATCCAACAAGTCTGTTTTTTATTTCAAAGGACTGAGAGTTCAGGCATATCTAAAGTTTATTTTAGATATGTTGTGCATAAAAACCAAAATGCTACTTCTTCATGTTTAGTTTTGACTCTGGGGACAGTAAGCAACATAAAACCAATTATTTAGGGCCAAGAAGATGTTACGCTGTTGAAAAACAGCCTTTTCAAAGAGGTCTGTAATTATTCATTAGTGATTTGTCTAGATCATTCTATTTTTAAGAGTGGCTTAATAACTGCAGTTTTAGGGGCCTGTAGGAAAACGCCTGAGAGTAGTGTTGACTACTGTCTTTAATGCAGTTAAAGGACACGTAACTCTGTCTGACGGCTCCACCGGTAGCTTAGCCTAGCACAGATCCTGGAGGTAACTGGTTCCAACTGGTTTACTGCTCCGAATAAGTGACAAAATAACGCCAACATGTTCCTATTTACATGTTGTGATTTGTATAGTCACAGCGTGTACAAATAACAACGTCACTTGAGACACAGCCATCTTCTAACCGTATATAAACTGGGAACTACATTCTCAGAAAGGCAAAGCAGTGCTACTTGGGCGGAGTGATATCGGATCACGCTCTCACCCCAAACTGCTCCAGATGTCGTTTGAAAGTGTACCGAGACCACCTCATCAAGCAGGTCTCGGTACGCTTGTTTGGTCGGCTTTTGGTGCGCACCCGAGTGCAACTGCCGCGTTCTCACCTGCCCAAACGAACCACACCAGCGGGGCAAACGCGCTCTATTGCGATTCAACCGAACTAAACGAGACAGGTGTGAAATCGCCCTTAGTGTTGATGGGGGGCCACTGTAAAAGGCAGTAGGCCCACCAGGAGAATGAAGAGGCATATTGGGAGTAGCAGGAGTGGGGCAAGGACCCTGTCTGTCCTGTTTTATCAGTATGAACCTTCTGTTCACCAGCACCATGTGACCACAGAGTGTTTTCTTTTCATCATTCACTTAGGAAAGCGTAGAAGACTGTTTAAACTAGTGGTGTTGAGTTTACATCAAACATGTAGCAATTACAGCGAGGAAGCTTGACTGGACAAACCTCAGCCAATAAAATATGTGCAAAGGTGGTCCAAACAGGGGTATCATGCAAATGTTAAAGCAAAGACAGAGCACTATCGAGGCAATACAAACACTACAAACAAGAGATAAAGAAAAAAAAGAAAACCAAGAACAAGAAAAACAAAGGCTGTGGGCTGGTCTGCTGCCCGTCATGTCATATCAGTAAGTACATCACTCAGGGATATTTGGAAAATGCACGTCTCGAATGTATTGAAAGAAGGGTCCCATATTTTCTCTGTCCATGTTTTTATGCGATTCAGTCAGAAGTTCACTAAAGAAAAACCTTTTTTCTATGCCTCAAATGTTGCGACTGTTGCAACACACTGTACGTCAGGGCTTTTTCTTAGATGTCTTCTCATAGCTCCAGAATGTTTCAGCAGTGACTATTTGTTGTTTTATTCATAATTATGTTCTAGAAACTAAACTTTGGTTTTCTTTCCAACCTTTTTGTTTTTTTATTTTTTTTATATCCTTACTTTCTCCTTTTTTACTGCTGTCATGGTCTCTCTCTATGTAGTCTCACATTGCTGTGGAGTAAGGTCTGGCTACACCACACATATTCTTGGATAGGAGAAAAATAAAAATCGCTCTGGGATGTTTGCATTTTTTAAACCAATCACAATACGCTCCGGACGCAGCGACGCTGACTCTGCAAAATGGTCTCGGAAAGGAACTTGTTTTGGTGGAACATTTGCATCCTGCAAAAGAAAACGCCACATACAATATTAAAGGATAATTCCGGCCAATTTTTACGTTAATCTTGATCGCTATAGACATGCGAGTACTTTCGATAGAAAAAAACCCGACCTGGATCGGTCCTAGCAAACTGGAGTTGCTGCAGCTACCTCTATGAGCGCCCACTGAGCTAAAACGGCAGTTGTCGGGGCATATTTTAGAATGCCTTTGCGCCTCTCAACAGACACAAAATGCAATTAATATGTCTGTGCAACATGAACAGGGCCCTAACGTGACAACAAGATGCTTTTTCAACTCAGACATTGTTTAAATTCAGCTACCCTGGTCCCTGTCTCCATCCTGCCAGTAGCTGCTAGCTGCCATAGTTTAGTAATTTACAAGGTGTATAATGTGGTAACATGTAGTTGTATAGTGTACTGTAGTGTACTACAGTACACTTTACAACTACATAACTATGCTGTGTATACTATAATATAGAAGGTTGAATGATTGCAAATAAATTCTTGCCGTTATTTCCCATTTTTTGGGATCAATAAAAAAAATCTAAAAATAAAGAATAGAAGTATATATACGGTAATGTTTAGAATCAGTGTCTTCCCTCATGTATCAGCTCACAGCTTCACCATGTCTCTCTTTTTGTCTACTGCTCTCTCCCACTGTTTGTCTCTTGTCTGACTTACTCGATATTTTCCCCAATCTCTTTAAGTCTTTTTACCTCTCTATCCAGTTCTATTTGTCCTCTTTCTTTCCCTCTCCCTATTGAGAGTGCTCTCCTCCTTCCTGTTCTCTCTGTTCTTCATAGTGAGTGTTGTACACTTGTCTAAACCTTTTCTGGAATTCCCTGCAGGATGGGTGGGGGGTGCACACACACACACACACACACACACACCTACTCTACTCATCTATGACTACAGCAAAACAGGCACAGACACTCACAAGCTCACACACACTTTCAGGAAGCAGCAAGTGAGCGACATGCATACACACAAACACACACTCGGCCCAGCAGTTGTCATGGCATTTGTAATAAATGGCTTAATGGAATTTCCTCTGCTGGTTAAAAAGGATTGAAATGCCACCGCAGGCATGATCACCAATCAATAAACCATTCTCAAGGCTGCCATTTTAGTGTGTGTGTGTGTGTGTATGTGTATGTGTATGTGTATGTGTATGTGTGTGTGTTCAGGCCACAACTGGTGAAATTGTGTTCTGCCTCTGCAGTTCCATTTCGTTTTGTCATTTATTCCATTTTGTTCTATAACTCCGCTAAACCGTGTTGATAAGATAAGATGAACTGTATTGATCTTCAGGAAAAACTGCAACAGCAAAGAGAAAAATCTTCACTGTGATCCTCTAGTGGGTTAAAGGGACTCTGTGTCTTTTCTGTCAAATTGGCTATTTACATATTTGTGAATTTACATACATTGTAGGACAACTGTCCACTCATACAAGGTTGGTATTTATACAAGTACTGTTAAAGTAAAAATATTTATTGACTTTATTGATTTGACTTATTGAAGCCTTAAGATCTTAAAAAAAAAAAAAAAAAACCTGAATGTTTTAAAAACATCTGCTTACTTTTCCACCAGAGTGTGTACCATCTTGCCCAATTTTATTCTAATCAGTATTATAATAGGAGTAGCGTGCCCTACTGTTGTCATCACAGAGACAAGATGAAATAAGTGGGAATTTGGGGATTCCAGAAAGATCATTAATAATGTGGTAGAAATGTGCAGAGGGACGTGGATTAAGGTGTAAATCTGATTTATTTAAGATAAATTCACACTGCCTTACTGCCTTTGCAATGGCTTCCTGGCTTAAAATATTTGATCCTCTTAGTTTCTACATGCTAAAGCACTTAAAGTATTTCATTTTGGATTCTCCTCTGATCATTGCTACACTCTGGTATTCTCCTTAATTCCTTGCTGGCTGAGATCAGTGTGTCACTGAACTCCAACATGGCAATGAACACCCTAATTTCCCCAGAGAGAGCTTTGTATGCCCCAATAATGGTACGTTCTCTTTTTGGAGGCTTAACTGAAGGCATGAATTATTCCGGCAGTGAATCACATTGGACGTCCATGGTTTTGGTAGCCATGGGAGGTGATACATGCAATGCAAGTCCAGGATAGATTTATTAGTTACGCCACCACAGCAGGGATCTTCTGCAGCTGCTTTTGGAATACTTTTAATGGATGGTTCTTTTTCTCAATACCGCGCCATCCACTGTCTAAAACTTGATGTGAGCCATGGACAGTGGTAACCGGGACTGCTTAATGATTCAACTCTGTGCACTTCCAGCGCAGTTCACTTTTGGCTGGATGTCCTGAACAGTGCGTGCTTCTTGTCCATCAGCTTTTTAAGCTTATTCTCAGCTCCTATCTCTTTTGAGCTCAAGTCACTCTGAACAATGCCAGACTTTTATAGAAAAGGGTCTAGGCACTTCTCTGTTCTTGCAGCCAAATAGTAGTTTATAATTCCTCCAGCAGATCATGACTCTCCATTATTTCAGCTATCAGGCAACTGAACTAAAACTGAACTGAATTATTAATCGATTCATTAAAAATAATGTTCAACTTCTTTGATAATTAACTGAACTTTCCAGCCAAAAATGCCATACATTTTTCTAGTTTTTACGACTTCATATTTTTAGGATTGGGACTGTTGGTCATGGAATATCGAAGACTAGATGGGTCATAAATCTATTAACAAAACTGACATGGAAAAGAATTTGTATGTAAAAATTAAACAAACATAAAATGTAAATTGTGTATAAATATTCGGAATTCATTTAAATGGAGTTTTAAAAAATATTTAAAAAAAATAAATTACTCTTAAAAAGTAAGTTGATTTCATTGCTTACCTTTATTTCACTTTCTATTTATTAATTTACTTTGGTGAGATATATTTATATGTTTTATATTTAAGAGAAATCAGGTGAGAGAAGCCTGCTGTAAGCTAGGTTCTGAAGTGCTGTTTGCTTAATTTAGGAAATGACAGCTCTAATTTCCAATCAAGTGACATTACAGGCATCTACACGAATACACACGCATGAGCTCGTTACACCAGGTAAAGGGCACAGCAGCATACTGAATCATCTCGCCCTTCCTGCACACACTCAACGCAGTGTTGGCAGACACAACAGCAACAAACACAGGCACCATAAGACAAGCAGAACCAAGCCTACTAAACAACAATGTGGCACAGCGGCCAAATAACAACACGCCTGGCAGAAGCAGCTACATTCACTCGTCCATTGTTTCTTCTGAAGGCTTGTACAGCAAACAGCAGCACTGTAGCTGACGTTACATCCAAACCAAAGATGCCCAATAAACTCGCTTAAATTTCTTACCTTCGATGTCTTCAATGATAATATTCCATTAGTCCAATAATTCACCAGCCAGTTTTCGCTCAGGTGAATATTACCAAAGTTCAGTCCAGTAGGCTAGCCTATTGGTAAAATATTCACCAAGTGATGAAAAGTCCCTCTTCTTTAACTGTCCATTAAACCCAAGGATGTAAACCAAACCTCTGTATTTCCTCCACATCCGGTAAAGTTGGTGCCAGCAGCAGGTAGCCTGACAAGCCAGACCCACATCAAGATGTTGGGCTGCAAATTACATTTGCTGCCGGCCTGCCGCTAGGGTGCGTCTAGATTTCTAGGCTAGCCAGCAGGTTGTTTTAGTGCTAGCTAAATTAGCAGCTAACGCTACTTAACGTTTGTCAACTGGCTGCATGGGAAAACGTTGAGAATGGCGACTGAACTTACTCTCTTTTTCTCTTTCTCTCAGAGTTATTTTGTCAAAACTTTAACGTTTTGCCTTGTTACAGCTGCTTGAGCACCATTAGAAGCAGCTAGCTAACGCTAGTAGCTTCCTACTCCTCCGGCTCCATTCCTGACAGGTAATGATCATGGGCACACCTGCTGAAGGTTTTTACTAAATGTGACTATGGCAACTCAGAAACGGGGCTACCACCAAGTGATAAACAAGATCCAAACAAATGGACAAACAAATATTTTATTTAGCTGTCACGTTATCCTGCTAAATTATGAGAATTACCCTTTGACTGGTATGAATTTATCCATTAATTAATTCATAAATGTATAACTAAAATGTCACAAAATACTGAAAACTCGCCCACACAATTTTCTAAAGCCCAAGTGATGTCATCTAATCACTTTTTTTATGCAGTGGTGGAAGAAGTTACCACACTTGAAAAATACTCTACTACAAGTTTTTTTTTTTTTTTAAACTTAGTAAATGTAAGCAGTATCAGCAAAATGTATGAAAAATAGCCTACTCATTCAACCAACCATACTCAACTCATTTGTACTTCAGTACAGCACTAGAGTTAATTACATTCCACCACTGTTATTATGTGACCGGCATTAAGGATATTTAGTAATTTTTTACATGAGACAGGAAAAAAAGCAGAAAGTCTTCACAGTATTTGACATTTTTGCTGAAAAACCACTGAAACTAGTCTATTATCAAATAGTTGCCAATTAATTTGCTGTCAGTCAGACTAATCTTTTTTATTGTGAAGTGAAATCAGTGCAAAATGTAGCTATAAGTCAGACCTAAACCATTTTTATTGTGTCAGAAAAATGAGGTTTTGCTAAACAGGCCTTTGTTCCATTATTCAATTGAAATACTTGTTTTCTCTCTTTTGCCATTTTTCTTTCAGCCAGTCCTCTCTGGACCCAGAGACAACTACTGTACATCTTCCCACATGTTTTGCAGCCAGGCCTGTCTTTTCCTGTTCAGCTCAGTTCATTTTTTATTTCTGTGAGCCTGTTTATTGGCATTTAATTAGACCTTACAAAGTCAGCATCCCCACACTTCATGTAAATCTGACATGGTGCTTATGGAGCTATCATCGGAGCGGAACTGCAATTGCATCATTATACTACAACTAGTTTTCTTCCCACGAAAGTGTCTAGATGTTGGTTCACTGTCAAATCTGCCAGATCCATGCAAAATGGCTCAGGTGCACAGGTGGTGCAACAGTGACGGGTTTTGGATCCTCTCTGCCAGCAAAATTTGGCAGAAATTACTTCCTGGTTCCTTTTGCGTCACTTTAGAGGGATGTGGGGGATTTAACGTGTGAATCCTGTGTACAAAATCCAACAATAACATGGTCAAAATGTTGTGTGTGTGTATGTATGTGTGTCTGTCTGTGAGTAAGATCTCAGGAGCAAGAGGACCGAGGACGAAAGGAAAGAGAATCAAGAACTTGAGGGACAGGGGAGAAAGAATCAGCTCTGCCTGACCCCTTTTTTAGCATCAACAACTGCACACACATTGAGTGTTACACACATTTGAAATTCATGACCAAAGGTTTTGGAAGAGCGATTCCCATATTCTAGGCCTACTGATACTCCCCCTGCAGCAGTGCACACTTTAACACACAGCTCACCAAACCCATTTTACCCCATGGTGGAAAAAACCAATCATGTCCAACTATTCAAACTCACCCTTTGCCAGTACCACAAACGTCACCTTGCTCATCTCTTCTCTCCAGCCATCTGGTAGAGGTCCCAGAGTCACCACACGTCATCACATATTCCCCTCCACTGAGGGTACTTTAGCATAAACTCAATCTATCATCAATGGCTTACATCATTCTGCTGCATCAGAGCCAAATATGTTTCTTTCTACCCGTTTTTGGTATCAATTTCCAGCTCACTTTTTTTTACTGCCGCATCTGGTTTCATATGGCATCCCTTTAGATTCTTAATGTTCTCAGTATAACATGTATTGTACACAGACTTTGTCGTTTTATGATAACATAACCTGACTAACGACACCCGACGGATGAGTCATAATTACTCTGGCCACTAGAAAGTTTTACTACTTGAATGTCACTGCAACAAATGTTGTTTTGGTGCATTTACTCCTCAGAGTATAGTTTTACATTAGGAACCGTTTGGTAGGAACCAAACTTATCGCCTCTACAGACCAGTGGAGAGGTGTTTCACGGTCATGGCTGCAGCTCAAGATCGTAAGACTACTTTGACTAGTGGTTACAGTTAAAAAAAAAAAAAAAAAAAAAATTGTTTTTAACATTATTCAGATGTTTTTGAGCTAATTTTATTTGGAAAAAGAACCAGACACTGTAGATCCAAGCATGTTTGCTGGAGGGCTTTGAATTCATGCACACTATCCCACTGTGAGCCCCCTGTTTCTCTGACCTACCAGATCTCTGTCTGTGTAGTCTCGCATTGCCGGACCTATCTCCACAGCGCTGCGGAGTAAGGTCTGGCCCCTCCACACCTACATTACACAGCGCTGGATGTTCCGTTGATTTTCCAGTAAATGAACAGACTACTGTCTGTGTGATATGCTTTTCTGTGCCCCATAACATCTTTTCAGGTGTTCCCAACCTGTGAGTGTGCAACTTTTTCAACTGCATGTTAAATGTTAGAAATCAAAAATGACAGCACAGTTTCAGAGAATCATCCAATCCACCAATAGTACAGGTGCTTGCTCTGGCTACTATAGCGCGTGTCAACTCAGTGTGTGTGGCAGTCATACAGTATGGGGAAAACATTTTTTACTCAAGAAATGTGGTTACAGTAACTCTTTCAGATGCAGATCATGACTCAATTTGCGCTGCCTGAAGCAAACCACAACTTTCCTTTAACTTTTCATGCTCAAGTTGTTTTCCCTAAAATTCACCTTGACAAACATTAAGGCCTTAAGAAATCTTTCTGGAACAATTCTTCTGAGTTTGGTCTGCATGAGTCATGAGTGAAGAGGATTTACTGTGTTAATGGGCAAAGACAATTGGGGATCCTAGTATTGACCTGGATTCACAATAGTGAGTCTATTTCACAGCGAGGAGGATATATGACATTTGAAGAAAGATTCTGGTTTGAAATCCCTCTACTGGGGTCTCAAGAGAGAGGACACTCTAAAAAATGCACATACTATAAAACTCTCTCCTATACTTGCCCTCTGTCTGTATGTGTGTGTGTGTGTGTGTGTGTGTGTGTGTGTGTGTGTGTGTGTGTGTGTGTGTGTGTGTGTGTGTGTGTGTGTGTGTGTGTGTGTGTGTGTGTGTGTGTGTGTGTGTGTGTGTGTGTGTGTGTGTGTGTGTGTGTGTGTGTGTGTGTGTGTGTGTGTGTGTGTGGTAGCTGTCCCTGGACTCTCTTGCTGGTTGGACTGCTGTGATGTCAACCATTTCCCTCTGTGGTTGTTTTTGGAAAACATGTAAGCACATTTCTGCATATGTGTATGTGTGTATCCTTCTCCTCCTGGTAATGTTTGTGCTGAATGAATCAGCTGGGGGCCAGAGAAGCAGCAAACCTTCATAAAAACCCAAGGACTCTCTCTCTTCTCAGTAAAAAAAGTAACTTTTATTACAGCAGAATATCCGTGCTGTAGCCACAAAAGCTTCTGAAGCTCCAGTTTTTCGGTTAGTGATATTGAGTTCAAGATCTGTCTTATGCGTGTTATACATGTCCGTAGAAACCATCAAACCAATTTAGCCCTTATTTGCTATTTTATTTGTATCACCTACTCCCTTAAAGACACAAACACCATCAGTTAATTCATCCTGTCAGCAAATATGAAATGATATGTGAGACACAAATGCAGAGCAAATGATTGGATTCTTTTCAAAAAGTGACATTTTATCTCCAAAAGATTACAGAGGATTTCCTTATCTGTCATGTCCATCCATGTCCATATGATTTTCTTTCAGTCATTGATGCACACGCTTTTGATACTCAGCCGTAATAAACTAAAGCGCGTCAGCATTACCTCATTGTACCAACATGCTCCAGTGTGAAGTATGGGCTCTGTTTACAATAAAATGAGCAAAACATCTATTTCAAAAAAAATATTTATTGTTCTTGTTTTTGTCTTGTGTTGTGCAAAATGACCAAAATGCTTGCTCATAGTTAATCTGCCATCCCCCCTCTTCATCCCCTAGTAGCAAAGATAGTGCAGGGACAGTTTAGTCTAGTTTGCCTGACTCATTGATCCTTTATCTGGCTGTGCTGTGTATTGATAAATCTCTTCCGCTGTCCATGGTGCTGAAGTATAGCAGACAGGTTTGCGACTTTTTCTTCCGCCCTTCAGTCAGCTTCATCTTGGATCTATAATATTTTCTAAACTATATAAAGAAAATGCCTAATATTTCTACATTAACTCCTGCTTTAGGAAGATTGGGAAAAGGCTGGCAGCCTGCCAGTAATGTGAAGTATACTTGGTTCGTAGATAATGAGTCACAACAGGGTCCTTCATTGTGCTGCAGTGGACTTTACATATCCTCAGCAGGAAAGTTCTGCGGCTGGGTTTAGTTCAGCTGGAGTTGAAACAGTTCGACCTGATTTACAGTAATGTGATTTTCTATTTCCCCCTAAAACAATGCCTGAAAACCACCCTCTCATTGTTACACCAACGGTTTTATTCAATCACCTTATGCCAATTCCACTGTCTCTGCCAGCCAGTCAACCATGCATTGCCAGTCCCTCTGTGCCAGTGTTGGCTCAGTAGACAAGATCCCTGCATGTACAGTCTGTGTGTGTGTTCTGTACTCGTTCACATCCACATGCATTAAACATGCATGTCTTTGTGTCTATATGTGTGACTCACGAGTGTCAGTGCATGCCATCTCATGCTGTGTGTGTGTGTGTGTGTGTGTGTGTGTGTGTGTGTGTGTGTGTGTGTGTGTGTGTGTGTGTGTGTGTGTGTGTGTGTGTGTGTGTGTGTGTGTGTGTGTGTGTGTGTGTGTGTGTGTGCATTGAGCCAGTCTGTCAGTCCATCAGTCACTTTTGTCCAGTGGGAAATAGCTCAACAACTGGATTGTCATAAAATGTGATTCATAGCCCCAAAGTTTGAATCCTAATGTCCCCAGCTGTTAATTCCGAAGAAAAAATATGTTAGTAAGTATGTGAATTTAAGTGTTAAGATGCATCCTTTGAAATTGAATGGCCCAATGACCTCCCTTTTAGGACCAACCACAAGGCAAACTGCCAGCTTTTTACACATTATAATGTTGTAAATATATAAACATGAACAGTTATTTATGTTGTAAATATATAAACATGAACAGAAAGGACCATTCTATATTGTAATACCCCTTAACTCACTCATGTCTTCTGTTGAGTCGAGATGTATAGCCCGCAAATGTCTGGGGCTTATCAGAAATGATGTTTGTTAAAAGCTGCTAAAAACATAAGCATTGAAAAAAAAATATATTAGATGTTGTTTTCAAAAAACTATCACCCCTATCTAAATGTATGAGGTGAGCCGCACAGCATACTCTTCTTAAAAAAGGCTCTGTTACAAGGCTCTGCAGTGTGAGTTAATTGGATGGGATTTCGAATGAGGTTTTCTTACTTCTGGTTTGACTTCTGCTCTCTATAGCTAGCTGCCTAAGGGCCTTTTTACAGTCCCCGTTCCCGACCTGGCGCGCGCCAATGTGACGTCAAAATGACGTAGATCTCGCTGGCGCGCCAGGATTTTGAGTGAGCAAACAGAGGTCGTGCACCACTCTATCTTTTTCAGTGGCGCGCGACAAAGCGGAAACAGGAAGCATGGACGAGTTCAAGAACAACCGGATGTCAGGACTCCCAGAGTGACTGCAAGTCAACTCTCTTGTAAACTTACTGGGTGAAGATTTGTTTATGGTGAATGAAAGGCTAGATCCGACAAAGTAGGTCATCGAATCAAATCGAAACATTGACATCAATGCTGCTGCCAGTTCTGCCGTTGTTTACCTTTTTCTTCTTCTTCTAGTCCGTAGAAATAGCAAAGTCCATTGCTAGCTTGCTAATTAATAGTTAGCAGTATATGACAGATAGCTAGATAGCTCATTTTATCAATAACTCTTTATTGAATGAAATGGTGCAATCCTGGGAACAAACGGCATGTGGCAACAGCGCTGGAAGTGGGGGGCTTTAGGGGCAGCAGCCCCCCCTGGTGGTGGCTGCAGCCCCTGCATCTTTCACTTTGTAATAACCTTAAGCTTAAAAAAAAAGTAATTACTGTCTACATTGAGCCAGAGAGCATATGGGTCAGTCACCTATGCGTTTTCCCACTGTATTTTATGGAAAGTAAAGTATACGCATTGACCCGCCTCACACAGACGTGATCAAACCTCTCGGGTTTCTCTCACGGGAATGGTAATACATTTGTTTTTAGCAACAAAGCTAACGTCAGTAAATGTTAATGGATGGTCGATAATGGATACAATATGGACAACAAGGCTATCAATACTTGATCTAAGAGTATGGATTTATTGTACCTTAGTCCCTGAGAAGAAGCAGAATTTCCAGACTGGATAGAAAGTAATTTGCACGGGCTACGATCTCTCAGGGTACAGGACAGAATCGGAAAGCCACAGATGTTAGCTTTCAGAGGAAGAAGGCGGTAAGGAGCCAGCGTTTACCGATGTTATTAAATCATCAATAAACAGCATTTTGTTATCATATAAGACAAGCTCGGTCCCTGAGGGTTCAAGCGCATGCACGTACAGTAGCCTAATAAGGTATAATAAGGTAACCATTTCTCAAATGAAAACCGGGGGCAATTTGAGTTTAGCATCAAATATCATTAAAATAGGCCTATCCGATGTTCTTAACCAATAAAGAAAACAGGGAGATAATTCCAGTTTAATGTAATTTGACCATCGTAACTGTTGTTGTGCTGCAATAAACTGATGTGCAGACATACTGGTAAAATTGGGTACTAGCCTAACTATTTTTTTTTTTTGGATTAAATGACTAAACCTTAAAGCCCTAATATTGGATACAGTACTATAGAAAATGAAAAAGACAAATATGTTTATAAAAACTGCTCTAGGTCTACAATTTTACCAAACCCTGCAGAGCAGCACAAAGCAGAATTCCTACAATTAAACGGGACAGTGAAGTGTTCTCACATATGTTTGTCTGTGGGGCGATCACATAGACTGTATTAAAAAAAAAGGGCATGACGCGATTGAGACGTCAACTCTGTTACCCAGGTTTTTTCTGACACTTTACTCAAAATAGCAATGCGATGTGTTATTAATGCAGGCCACCAACAGCGGGAACGTCTGGTCACCATGGCCCTATAAGCTGGTCACATAAGGCAGCCCCCCCCCCCTGGTCAAAATACGTTCCCGCCCAGCTGGCAAGGGGTCACTGAGAAGGCCCAAGTGACAGTAACAAAAACGTATAATTCAATTTTGTGAAATGAAGTACAATTGTGGTATTACAAGGCAATACTGAGAGAAACAGAGCTAGTGTCTCCTCCTCCATCACTCTCCGTCTGTCCGTCTGTCTTTCTGTGTTGCTCCACATCTTTCACCAGTGTCAAAAATAGACCTGTAAACTTCTGTTCCCTCCTGCTCTTTTTCCCCCTTTTTTTGTGTGCCCCCTCTCGCCTTTCTCTTCCTGTCTTTCTCTGTCTTTCAAAGATGTCAGAAATACATTTGTGTGCTCTGAATGTGGAGTAGAGGTGATGTTTGGATGTTTTGAAGCAGAACTGTCTGTCTAACCGTCTCAATACAGACTGAGACCTATTGATTTCTGGTTTACGAAGGGATCAGAAGCTAATCTGTATGGCACGCAAACACAGAAAGGCGCACACACACACACACACACACACACACATACACACACACACACACACACACACACACACACACACACACACACACACACATACACACACACACACACACACACACACACACACACACACACACACACACACACACACACACACAAATACACTTTTAGGCAAAAACGACATGCTCACACTGAGGGAACAGATTTTCCCTCCCATTACAGTAAGTACGTGTTCATGCACAAATGAACAATAAAAACAGGTAAAACAGAGTTTTACATTGAAGGAGAAGCATTTGGACACACACACACACACACAGTTCACTTTAGGTCATAACAGTTGTGAAAAGTGTGGACTACACAAACACAATTCATGAATTTACATTTAGGCGTACACACACAATAATAATGAATAAAAACAAGCGTACAGTACTGTATGTACAAACAATCACCCATGCATTACACACACACAAAGCAAAGATGAACATATTCATTATCTTATCATTTTCCAAGAGGGGGATTTGGGAGGCTCCCAGGCCTGACACTCCCCATAAAACCCATCTTTTATTAATCCCCTTGCCTCTCTTCTACCAACTTCTACTTGTATTCTTTCAGTTCATCAGTCTGCTTTGCCTTATGTTCTGTCATTCAGAAAATGTGAAATTCAGATGGAAGAATGGAGCAATCTAAACCAAATTGAACCCGGATCGTCATCTAAAACAAACTTGTACGTCCCACCCCAAGATTTTCCAGGGGACTATGATCATGCTTAGTTTTTAAACTGAAATTGAAGGTTGATGTAATAACAGATTTTGGGAAGTAATAGATTGATAGGATTACAGTCAACTTTTGAAAAAAGAGAATTGGTTGTGGTGATATGTGGGATGATTTCTGAAACTAACCCAGAGAACATGGTAAAAAGAGGTATGTCTAAGTGTTGCACCCTCTGTCATGATGGTTTGTGATGAAATTTGGATGAAATAGTGTCCCAAATGGAGCTAAACTGTTTCCTGAATGAATGCAGAGTTTTCTGTCTGACCCTAAGGCTGCTGCTGTCAGAGTGAGAATTGTTTTTCCTTCAAGCCTGAACTTTTCTACTCTGGCATTCCTCAGAAACTGGTGCAGCATCCTTCATGTAAGTTAGGTCACTAGCTGATTTACATGGGTTACTAAATTAGTCTGGAGATGTTGGTGTCAGACAAATTTATTTATAAAGTCCTTTTCATAAACATGTCACAAAGTTCTTCGCAGAGAGCAAAGGATGATAAATGCAGGTAGGAGGAGACAAGGATGGATAGGACAAAAAATAGAACAAAACACACACACACACACACACAAAGTAATGGCAGGATATTGTTGGCAGCTTTTAGTTTGCATAGTGATGTTGCATGAAGTAAGTGTCTGTTTTCGTAATCTTTCCAATTCCATCCCACATTAGGTACATCGCACACAATCAGTGTGGGAAAATATGAGCCAACAGCCAATAAATGCTAGTGCAGTTGCTTTGTCTACTTTTACTGGCCACTTTGGCAGGTACCCAAACCAACATATGGAGGTTCACTTAAAGCACTAAATTAGTTTGGCTGCTAGAATAATGGAAGTGACTGATGAATTTTAGGATGCACAAACCACCATGGACAAAATCCAAAAGAGGATTTGTTTTCTGCCCGGAATATAATCGAGTAAGTAGTTTATTTAGTTGCATGAATAGACACGGCATATACATGCTGCTAGGTTGGTCTCCATAGTTACAGATGACAAATGTATTCACAATGAAAATATCAAGGAAAAAGTTGTTCCACAGAGAAAAAAAGTTCAAATGGAGTTTGTTACCCTGAAAACGTAAGTGGTGACTCACGCAAACTAATGCAAAAGTAACTCACTATTACTTTCAAAATGTTACAGGAATACTTTCGTTAAGATCAATACCACTCTCATGTCTGTCCGTTAAATATAAAGCTGCAACTAACAGCCCCTTAGCTTAGCTAAGCTTAGCTTAGCATGAAAACTGGGAACAATAGGAAACAGCTAGCATGGAATTGTCCAAAGGTAACAATATCTGTATGCCTACCAGCACCTCTGAAGCTCATTAATTAACATGTTATATCTTGTCCGTACACAACAACAAGCTGTGGTTTTACAGGGAGCTATGTGCTGCACCATAGGCGTAATTTACAGGGGGGATGGGGGGATTAAAAAACCCTCCAATATTCAAAACTTGCCAGTGCAACCCCCATATTATAATTTCCTTTACATAAATAAAAATATTTGCACCATAACTTGATGCAAAAAAGGGACAAATCGTTGCAGAGAAATTCACCAGAATGCAGGAAATGAAGTGTTTGATATGCTCAAAAGATCTCAACCCCACCCATATTGAACCCAAAGGTACGCCCTTGTGCCACACAATCTCTTCCCGGACTCTCTACTGGTTGCCTGGCAACCTCACGGTAATAACAAGACTACAAGACAAGGGTTCAAATCCCGGTCCAATCCACTAGTATAGGAGGATTATTTTTTACCTCTGGACCATGGATGTATAATAAGACGGCGGGATAAACACGACTGCACATATCCAGTGGGCCGCATACCCTGCAAGTAAACCCTGAAGCTAGAAATGTTTTTGGTGGGTGCGCCAGGCGAGCAATTCTCATTGGACTGAATAGGCGCCATGTGGGGTCTACCCGGGTTATTATACATCGATGCTCTGGACAGAGCCAGGCTAGCTGTTTGGTGCTTTTTTCAGTCTTTATGCTAATATTTATGCTAAACTAAGCTAACTGGCATCTAGCTGTCATATTTACCAGACAGATTTGAGAGTAGTATCAATCTTATCAATCATCTAACTCTCGGCAAGAAAGCAAATAAGTGTAATGCCAAACTATAATTTTTTTACTAAAAACATTATTACATTTTTGCTTTTAATGCCTGTGATTATGTTGGAATTAAATTTCTTCAAGAGTAACCTTGCAATATGGAAACAAAAACAGTTTTATGTTGATCTGTTGGAGAAATGATGATCTAAAATATGGCCAGCTTTTTCAGAGCCAGCCCTGATTCAGTGCATTAAATTGTGCACTGCTTGCTTTTATTTACTGAACTGAAATCATTCTTAAGGTCTGAGACTGACTGGCTGAGCTGATATAATGATTAACAGGATGTAACAGCTGAGAATACATTTTAAACAGCAACTTCTAAATGCGTTTTCAATTGAAATCACAGCAAAATGTATTTCTATGTGTTGTACTTGTAAGTGATCAAATATTTGGGATGTTGCTGAGCTCAAAGGACTCGCGTCAGTTTACGAACACACTGAGTTTGATGTAGAAAAAGTAAGCCACACATTAATTTATTATACAAACACAGTGATGCACTTCTATTGTACTTTTTATTTATTGTGGCCTCTTTCTTGGCAATGATTTTTTCCAAAAAGAAACATGCTTGTGTTTTGTAGCTGCCAGAGAGGGAGGGCCAGAGGGATTAAAGTAATGGGCCGCGCACCCTGTAAGAGAATGTAAGAACAATACCAGGCTCTGATTCAGTTTATGTGCCACAAGTTCCCCACATGGTAAGATGAAATCACTTGATGCCATCTTTGTTGTACAGTGTTCATAGTACATGCTTCATATTTGTATCATTGTATTAAGAATATTTGTATCTTGTCGTGTGCCCTCCTCCCACTGAGTTGCCAGTTTTCTGCCTTTGGTTTTTCAGTGTGAATTGAATCATCTTTCATCTTAAACTTGATCATTCTATAGGTGAAACATAGCTTCGATCAAATAGGCATTAAAGCTCTGCCATGTTTCTAATGATAGCGTTTCTTAATCGGCTTATTTCATGAATCTCATCATTGCGTGGTGTGTTCATTTGGCCCCTAACTGGAAAATATTTATATTTATTTCATTTTATTTCATGTCTAATGCCATAATGTGGTATTTTACTTGAAGAGGTTTCCTGTGTTAAATACCATGTCAGGCTAAAAATAATGAAAGTGCTGCCTTAAATACACTCATACTTAAGAAGGCATTGCATCGACATAGATCATCAATACATACTTATAAGTCTTAAACCTAAACCTTAATGGTAACAATAACTTGTGGATACCGACTCTTTGTGGAGGTTAGTCCCCATAATGTTGATGTGTGAGCTGACATTTGTTACATTTTACAAACACACTGCTGTATGTACACCTTTTTTCCTCAAAAAAGAAGACATTTTGCAGTTGAAAAGATATAAAGTTGTGGTTAAAATCCCAGATGTCGGGGACTAACTACACCCTAAATCAGGGGTCTTCAACATTTTTTAAACCAAGCTGAAAGAAAGTCGGAGCAGGGACCCCCACCACATATTGTATAAAATTGAGTAGCATATTGAACTGGGACTACAATAACATGTAGGGCGGCCTAAAGCCTTTACACATACTATTTGATGGTACATACAATACTAAGCTATTAAAATAATAATTACTGACATATATTTATACATCATGTTTTGATGTTAAACAGACATTACAGACAACTACCTTAGCTACAGGCCAATAAGCCTATCATCAATGCTGTGTACATTTAAAAACAAATCACAAATAGGCTGATTTATCTTTGCTAATAATATGTTGGACTCATGTTTATGTATATTTTCAGACATATTACCTTTGAAACTTTTTTTGAAGCTGTAGATGCTGGAGAGGCTGTGGTGCTCAAACAAGACTGAAGAAGTTTGAGCACCTATAGTATGTTAATACCTCTCTGTAACTGAGTTTCTAAAGTCCTGCCAACATTTTCAGAGGATGATGAAGTAATTCACCTTTACATTTGATTGTTTGTCCTTGATAGACCACTTGTGTTGTCAGGATTTGTTTCTTTTCAGGCAAGGCCAAATGAAGTGAAATGAAAATGTTTCTGTCTCATTCTTTTGTATGAGTAGATAAAGCAATAGAATGAGAGAGAGGTAGAAAGAAATCAAGTAAAGGTGAGATGGAGGTTATCCACAGTTGTAGACGTAATAGTCATTGTAAAGTCAATCCCACGGCAGCCATTTTCTCCAAGAGTTATCCCATGTCTCCTTGAACAAGACACTGAATCCTGCTCGCTCACTATCGCTGTCACCGTAATGCCAGCTACATGCCTTAAATGTAAGATGGATAAAGGTGGACCGAAATGACAAGTTGCCAGTAACACAGCCGGCCAGATTTTCGATTTTGAAAGCTTGACCTCTTCTACAACAGAATCTGGCACAGAGAGAAAGTATTTAGCTTGGAGCTCAAGGAGAATGCAAATACTGTTGTCCAGTCCACTTATCATGGCCGGCAACATGGTCAAATAATATCAACAAACAAGGCCCTGCGGTTGCATGATTTAAGAGGGAGGATCCTCCAATCAGGCTCTACATTTTTTCTGAGTTGTTGGCAACATCAAAGTAGCATCTTTGACTCTTTGATGAAAAGATGGTGATTAGGACCCAGAAAGCCCGGCCTGCACTAATTCCACAGGCTGGTTCTGCCTTCTCCAATTTAACCAGTTAGACTCAGATGTTTGGCATTTTATGGCTAACTTTCCAGGAGTTGATCCCACAGGTTTTCTTACTTGTAATGTTACAACATGGAATTCTTTGATGTTGAAACAACAAAATGTACAAGATATGTATTCTTGATCCATTTAAGTCTGTGTGTTCAAGTGAAAGTCCCCCGTTTGTCCGTTTGTTTGTTTCATCCACACCCTTGGTGGGGAGGCAGTTAGCTCAGCTTCAGGCCAGACACTGTTTTTAAGCTAAACAGCCCATCAAGGTGAGTGACAAGTGTGTTGGAGAAAGTGCTTTTAACAACCTATTCGCCAAACAAGAACGCTTATATTGCCAAAATACAGCAGTGATGTTACATTTCTGAACATTTAATGCTAACATTTTAAATTTCAAATTGATTAAAGACACAATTGACTAAAGGGCCCATATGTATTTCCATGTGTTTTTTTTTTATTATAAAGCAGGTTGAGGTGCTATATAACTACTGTAAATGTATCAAAACGCTCAATCCACTGAGAAATGCACACAGCCTGTATTCAGAAACTGTGCCTTTAAACGAGCCGTCAGGACTTCATACGGTTGTGATGTCACTACAGTATATTTAGGTAGAAAGTGCCGCTACAGTGCCATTACAGTCATTCTCCAGCAGCAATGACGGTGCAGAGACTCAGAGAGTGCAGTTACAGAAGACCCTGAAATGCTGACCAATCAGAACAGACTAGACTTTTTCGGGTGGGGGTGCTTAAAGAGACAGTCACTAAAATGGAGCGTTTCAGACAGAGGTTAAAACAGGAATATTCAGACAGACAGTATGAGAAAAATAATGTGTTTTTTGAGCATGTCAACATATTCTAGTAGAAATCCAAAATACAAGCGTAACCCTGAAAATGAGCATAATATGGGACCTTTAAAGACACTCCAAGTAGAATTTAAAAATAATCAGACTTTGATGCACCCCTCCACCCCCACCCCCTAGTAGCGCAACTCCCCCATCCACTCCCCACCATGGATCCAAGTTTAATCAGTGACTTGGGGAAAAACAACAATGGCATCTGATTCTGATTTGAAAGATGCTAGAACCACACATTCTCCACATAGCTTTAAGGATAAAAAGGTCATCATTAGGTTTAAAAAAAAAACCTCTGACAGGACACAAAATCAGTTTGCAGAATTAAGGTCAGATGGCACACATGCATCCACCTCCAACTTTACTTTTGTCACGGTACATAAAACGCACACACTTTGCTGCAGAGTAGCATTGAGCAATGGCATAGGATGTAAATCTTGTCCTGCAGAATCGTCCAACACGAGTCTAATTTCTTGGAAGGCTGGCTTTTGTTTTGGCGTTAGTCTACAAAATGCCCCCTTTTCAAAGTAAAATTGTCCCGTTATACCTGAAGGACTATCTATTTTCACCTGAAAGGGTTTGTGAGAGTTTTATGAGGGAGTTGATGAATTTCCTCATGGAGGGGCACGTTGTCCTTCAACCTATCTGAAATCAACATAAGTGGAAATACGTTTTTCAACATTTTATGTGTAAAATAATGACAACTCGTAAGTAACTTTTGAAAGAAGAAACGGCACATTCTTTCACTTATGGACTATAACTTCAGGTTTTGCCATTTATCTTTATCCTGTTAAAGTGACAATGAAATTAACAATTAGAGGAAGAAAGACAGAAACAAAGACAGAAACAAAATAGCAAAAAATAAGAGCTTCTATTGCTTGCAGCTTTTGATTATTTAGGCTGAATGCAAAAAAATAAACAGCTATTTAATGGTCAAATTATCCAAGTGCACTGATTAGAAATATTGACTCTATATTTTGGAGATTGGGATTTATTTGACAGTCAGATGGCTGTCAAGAAGAGTTAAATGCATAAGTGAGAGAGAATGAGACAAGGGCGGAACAACAGGCTGAAAGAGAAATCTGAGAGACAGTGAGTCAGAGAAACTGAAAGACAACAGTCAGCAGAGAGAAAGAGAGAAGCAGAGATTGTTGCTCATTCATCCAATCTCGCAAACAACAGAGTTACAGACACCAAGACAGACGAGGGAGACGGGGAAGAAGAAGAGAAGCGAGGCAAAGCGAGGAGGATCTTGTTCGGCAGAGATCACAGCAGTACAGATCTATTTACAGATTAGTAATGGTTCTGACTGTGTGTGTGTGTGTGTGTGTGTGTGTGTGTGTGTGTGTGTGTGTGTGTGTGTGTGTGTCAGCAAACTTACCTTAACTTGTAATAATGCTGTATTTCATTTTTGCAGGTGTTTTTGCGCCACCTACAGGCCTGGATATGAATATATGACATTCGTTTTTATTTTAAATGTTTCAGGGATTAGGTTGCATACATTAATTGCAATTACAGAATAATCTAAAACAAGGTAACCCACAAAATGACATACATGAATATGGTGTAGTAGTAAGAAAAAAAAGTTAAACAAAATCCATCCCACGAACCAAAGAATAACATACTGTACGTCTTTTCTGTTTCTTTAGTCTCAATCTGCTCCTCACATCTGGCAACTTAATGTAAAGTCCTCTTTTTTTTAAGGATAAGGGGATCTCTGTGCATCAGCCAACTTTAAGCACAAAAAAGCAATACAGGATCTGGAGTGATTAGGTCTAGAGCACGCAGTTATACTTATAGGGTCAAAGTGTAGTAAAATCATAGAAATGTCAGAGACAATATTAGAAAAAAACATCAAAAACAAGATGGTTCCTGTCACATAATGTATAAATCCAGGAGCTTACCCTGCTCTTTTGTTTGTTCACAATGTCTTGTCTTCTTGGGTATGGTGAAATGTTTTCTCTACCCCAAAATGTCAGGGTGGAGTTTGATCCGCATAAATTAAAGGCGTGCCAATGCATACTCTAGTTTCTTGGCACAAATAATATCTTATGTACTGCAATTCTTGCAAACAAACACAGGTAACCAATCTGACTACATTAACTCAACTATACGTTGTTTCCAGCTTGTATTTGTCCTAATAGACAATAATGGAGAGTGATCATGTTATGTTCACATATATGTGAATCACAATCAGTTTCTCTGACATGACCTGATAGTAAATTTGCTGTCTACACGTGGAGCATGACAGTAATCACCAGGGGTGGACAAAAATCATCAATAGATCCAAAGTGAATTGCCTTACCTTCTCGACAAAATGGGTAAATTATTTTCCCCCATCATGATAAACCTGAGGGTCTCCCTCAGTGACTCAAGAGGGCTCCAGCAGCACAATTAGAAGATGCATTTTAGTGACCTCAGGAATAAATAAAAAAAAACAGAAATGGCACACAATAAAAAACAACAACAAAGAATGCTAGATATAGAGTTAGACATACAGTGTATTAGAGGCTGCATCAGCTCACCAGAGACGTGATGTTTGTTGTTCATCCTCTGACTTACTGCTGCCTCCAGGGTGTGGTCGTCCTGCCTGCATCCCTGGACCTGCTGATTCCTCTCACAGTACCGGGAAAGTGCACCGACCATGAGTAATGAATAGAGCATGCAGTATGTTTGAAATTATGTTCAAAGTCCAACAAGAACATGCTCCTCTGCCCTGTCTTGCACTCTGCCTCTTTTTTGTTGCTGTTTTTTTTTTAAATAAAGATTTGTATTCATTTTTTACAATAACTGTAATGTCAAAATGAAACTAAATCTAGGATGAGAAGAAGTTAAAAGACCCTTTCCTGCTCTCCCCAAAAGCAATTTAGACTATCCTTCTCTTTAATAAAAAGGAAAGAAATACATTTTTATATTACTATTTATGTATTTACTGTATTGATGATGTATTGTATGTGGTGGGATGTGCTGCTCTTTGTGTCATTTAATTCCCCCTTGGGGACGAATAAAGTCATTTGAATTGAATAACCCTCTGCCTTTTCTGTGTTTTAATTTGGTAAACAACTTTAACATTTAAGGGTTTTTCAGACCAAAGACCAGATGCAGCGAGTCGCCGGCGAGCTTGCCCTGAACCCTTCGGCAAGCGCAACACAAAGCGCGTTTGGTCTAAAAAGCCTATTAGGGTTACTTATTTTGGCAAAGAACTCTTTTTTTTTTTATAAATAATGAACACTCTCTCAAATTTGTTGTAAGTGAATAATGTGCTGATATCAAACACATCTTCTTATCCAGTAGTGAATAAAACTATAAGTTGGGAATAAAATCCATCCATCCATCCATCGTCATCCGCTTATCCGTGGTCGGGTCGCGGGGGGAGCAGCTCCAGCAGGGGACCCCAAACTTCCCTTTCCCGAGCCACATTAACCAGCTCTGACTGGGGGATCCCGAGGCGTTCCCAGGCCAGGTTGGAGATGTAATCCCTCCACCTAGTCCTGGGTCTTCCCCGAGGCCTCCTCCCAGCTGGACGTGCCTGGAACACCTCCATAGGGAGGCGCCCAGGGGGCATCCTTAACAGATGCCCGAACCACCTCAACTGGCTCCTTTCGACGTGAAGGAGCAGCGGCTCTACTCCGAGCTCCTCACGGATGACTGAGCTTCTCACCCTATCTCTAAGGGAGACGCCAGCCACCCTCCTGAGGAAACCCATTTCGGCCGCTTGTACCCTGGATCTCGTTCTTTCGGTCATAACCCAACCTTCATGACCATAGGTGAGGGTAGGAACGAAAACTGACCGGTAGATCGAGAGCTTTGCCTTCCGGCTCAGCTCTCTTTTCGTCACAACGGTGCGATAAACTGAATGTAATACCGCCCACGCTGCGCCGATTCTCCGACCAATCTCCCGCTCCATTGTCCCCTCACTCGCGAACAAGACCCCAAGGTACTTAAACTCCTTCACTTGGGGTAAGGACTCATTCCCTACCTGGAGAAGGCACTCCATCGGTTTCCTGCTGAGAACCATGGCCTCAGATTTAGAGGTGCTGACCCTCATCCCAGCCGCTTCACACTCGGCTGCAAACCGATCCAGTGAGTGCTGAAGGTCACAGGCCGATGATGCCATCAGGACCACATCATCTGCAAAGAGCAGCGATGAGATCCCAAGCCCACCGAACTGCAACCCCTCCCTACCACGACTACGCCTCGATATCCTGTCCATAAATACTACGAACAGGATTGGTGACAAAGCGCAGCCCTGGCGGAGGCCAACCCTCACCTGGAACGTGTCCGACTTACTGCCGAGAACCCGGACACAACTCTCGCTTTGGTCATACAGAGATTGGATGGCCCTGAGAAGGGACCCCCTCACCCCATACTCCCGCAGCACCTCCCACAAAGTCTCCCGGGGGACCCGGTCATATGCCTTCTCCAGATCCACAAAACACATGTAGACTGGATGGGCATACTCCCAGGCTCCCTCCAGGATCCTTGCTAGAGTAAAGAGCTGATCCGTTGTTCCACGACCAGGACGGAATCCGCATTGTTCCTCTTCAACCTGAGGTTCGACTATCGGCCGAACCCTCCTTTCCAGCACCTTGGAGTAGACTTTACCAGGGAGGCTGAGAAGTGTGATACCCCTGTAATTGGTACACACCCTCTGGTCCCCCCTTTTGAAGAGGGGAACCACCACCCCGGTCTGCCACTCCCCTGGCACTGTCCCAGACTTCCACGCAATGTTGAGTAGGCGTGTCAACCAAGACAGCCCCTCCACACCCAGAGCTTTCAGCATTTCTGGACGGATCTCATCAATCCCTGGGGCTTTGCCACTGTGGAGTTGTTTGACTACCTCAGTGACCTCCACCAGGGAAATTGACGACAATCCCCCGTCATCCTCCAGCTCTGCCTCTAACAAAGAGGGCGCATCAACTGGATCCAGGAGTTCCTCAAAGTGCTCCCTCCACCGCCCCATTACCTCCTCAGTTGAGCTCAACAACGTCCCATCCTTACTGTACACAGCTTGGATGGTTCCCCGCTTCCCCCTTCTGAGGTGGCGGACGGTTTTCCAGAAGCGCCTTGGTGCCGACCGAAAGTCCTTCTCCATGTCTTCTCCGAACTTCTCCCACACCCGCTGCTTTGCCTCTTTCACGGCAGAGGCTGCAGTCCTTCGGGCCATTCGGTACCTTGCAACTGCCTCCGGAGTCCTCTGGGATAACATATCCCGGAAGGACTCCTTCTTCAGTCGGACAGCTTCCCTGACCACCGGTGTCCACCACGGTGTTCGAGGGTTACCGCCCCTTGAGGCACCTAAGACCCTAAGACCACAGCTCCCTGCCGCAGCTTCAGCAATGGAAACTTTGAACAATGTCCACTCAGGTTCAATGCCCCCAGCCTCCACAGGGATGCACGAAAAGCTCCGCCGGAGGTGTGAGTTGAAGGTCTGTCGGACAGGAGCTTCCTCCAGACGTTCCCAATTTACCCGCACTACCCGTTTGGGCTTACCAGGTCTGTCCAGAGTCTTCCCCCACCCCCTGACCCAACTCACCACCAGATGGTGATCAGTTGACAGCTCCGCCCCTCTCTTCACCCGAGTGTCCAAAACATACGGCCTCAAATCAGATGAAACGATTATAAAATCGATCATTGACTTTCGGCCTAGGGTGCTCTGGTACCAAGTACACTTATGAGCATCCCTATGTTCGAACATGGTGTTTGTTATAGACAATCCATGACTAGCACAGAAGTCCAATAACAGACAACCACTCTGGTTTAGATCAGGGAGGCCGTTCCTCCCAATCACGCCTCTCCATGTGTCTCCGTCATTCCGGGAATAAAATCACCTTTTTTAAATTCTATTTTGTCTAGATATTATTTTATAATGTTTACAGAAAGAATGTTGTGTTGTTTATTAAAGGCTGTTTAGTACTCTAAAGCAGGCGTCTTCAACGTTTATTAAGCCAAGGACCCCTTAACTGAAAGAGAGACGGATCAGGGACCCCCTACTACATATAGTGTATAAAATGAAGTTGCATATTAATCTGGTCCTACAATAACTTTTAGGGCAGCCTAAAGCATTTATATATACCTTTTCCATAGAATACTACGGTAAGCTATTCAAATAGCCTAATACTTGTTGGCATGATTTTATAAATCATGTTTTAATGTTGAACACACATGTGGAACAGTCACTGCTTTGGGATGAACTGTATCTGTGGATGGCTACCTTAGTGACTACATTACCTATAGGCCAGTAAGCCTATGATCAGTGGGGATTTATATTTGCTAGTAATATGTTGGAATCATGTTAAGACATTTTCATTTTTGAAAGAAACTTTCAAAAATGAACAATTTGGAGGCCCCCCTGCAGTGACTCTGAGGATCCCCCCCCCCCCCACCCCCCCTAGGGGTCCCGGACCCCCTGTTGAAGATCCCTGCTCTAAAGTATTGTTCTGGTGAGAAGCCATTTCAAATGCTTAAATAGATATATATCATCAAAAAGCTAAAATATGGAACATATATTTTAGCCATATTGCAGCTGGAAAGGAACCAGCAAAATGTTTTAATCACTAATAATTTCATTCAAATACTTTTTAAGCCCATGTTTCTCTGCTGGGTAAAACAAGGCTAATTTTTAAATGCAAGACTAGGCTATATGGGAACAGATCTGCTGCTTGGATCAAGCCGCTATAAGCTTTAATCTGCTGCTGTTGGTATTGTTCTCAGTTATCTGTCAACTGGGTGGGAGTTGGGTTGGGTGACTGAGGCGGTCACTCTCCTCCCCTCGCTGCTCGCCAAGATAAGAAATGAAAAACCACCAGTGTGTTAGAAAACACCCCGATTCACCCTCAGCTTCAAGGACTCTTCACAATGAGTGATTCAAACTTGCTGTAAGTACGACAGTATTTTCAGTACAATTCACCCTCACAATATACTGTACAAGAACATCTGCATGGGAATGTCTTTCAGCGATAAGAACCTGACAGAGGTCGAGAGTCTAAAAGGGAGCAAAAAGAAGCAAAAGAAGGAAGATGCCTGGAAACCAGAGGGACCCATGGACCCATTTGCTATGGTTTGTGTCTTTCTGTGAGTGCATACATGCAGTGATGTAGCTGGTGTTAGTTTGTGACAATGTAAACTTTCCTGAGGGTGTATTGTATGCATATCACACATGAAACAGGTAAATGTGTAAATGACCGGTTTTGGCTGTAGGGATCAAGCTGACTTATGCTGCTGTTTGACGGTCAAACTTCAATCTTCCTGGAAAAGATTATATAGTAACTTGTCCTTGCCTGCCTTGTTCTGCCCTAGTTGGATTCCCTTCCTGAGACGAAGCAGCAGGAGATCCAGAAAGCCCTCCACCTCTTCTCCTTGGGCCGGAGTGTGCCCAAGAGCCTGCAGCAAGCCAAAAAACACATGTACCATTTCTGGGACACACAGCCTGTCCCCAAACTGGGTAAGAAAGAATTCCTGCCCCGATACTCTAAAAACAAAAGCATTGGTTTAAATCTATACTTGGAGCAAAAGTTTGACATTTTGGGAAATGAGCTTATTTGCTTTCTGCAGAAGAATTAGTTGAGATGATTGATACCACTTGCATAAAGGCTACAGCCGGCAGCAGGTTAGCGTAGCTTAGCATAAAGACTGGAAACAGGCAGCCCGACTTACAAAAACCAACCTACCAGCAGCTCTAATGCTCAGTAGTTAACAGTGTAAAATTGTCAATTTTGTTTTCATGGGGGGTTATGTGCTGGACTATATCTGAACAGTTTCCAGGCAACCAGTGGAGACTTCAGGAAGTTGCAGGTCACCGCAAAGAAATAGTTCGGCACACAAAACAGCAAATTGTCATTTTTACACTTATCTTTTGACGTAACATGTTATGTAGCAAGCTGTAGAGGTGTTGGTAGGTGGATTGTGTTACCTTTGGACAGAGCCAGGCTGTTTCCAGTCTTTATGCCAAGCTACACACTAACCTGCTGCTGACTGTAGCCTTATATTTAACACAGAGATGTGAGAGTGGTACCAATCTTCTCATTAACTCTCTGCCAGAAAGCAAATAAGCGTATTTACCAATATGTTCCATTAAAGGGATACGCCACCGTTTGTTGAAATGGGGCTTATCACGGTCTCCCTTAACTGTAGATAGGTGGGCCAATGCATTTTTTGTCTCAGTGCATGTAATTAGTAGTCTTTTGTTGCCTCACTTTTACTCACAACATGCTAACCGGCAACAAAGGATTCCATTCACTACGCTAAGCTAACTAGCAGCGGCGCTGCGGGTGTTGCACCGGACTAAAACAATGCATGCACAAAAAATGCGTTGGCCCACCTATCTACAGCTAGGGGAGACCGTGATAAGCCCTATTTCAACAAATGGTGGCGTATCCCTTTAAGTATAAAAATGTAAAAATGTACTATTCACTGTGCAGAAAGTCAAGAGTATTGCAAATCCTTCCTTTGATTATTAAAATTGACAGTGTTTACAGCAACTTTCAAGCTACTTCTATCATTGTATTGGTACATTGCTATCTTTTATGGCACATTACCACCAACATCTGTGGGCAGACGTGTTATCACATTGCCCCCCGGTTGTGCATATTTTATATCTGTCTTTATACTTGTGTGCTCAGGGGACAGCATTGTGACTCATGGCCCAATAGTGGAGGGTGAAGCCAGTGTCCGTAAGGAGCCCTACTCTCTACCTCAAGGTTTCTCCTGGGACACTCTGGACCTGAGCAGCCCTACGGTGGTGGGTTACTTACTTCAAGTTACTGTATGCACATTGTTAGAAACTGCAACCAACATCTGTCAAATTCTGGTCTTTCAGAGCACAGGAACGGCCTTTTCTAGTGTAAAGTTTAGGTAAAATTGACTCACATTTTTCCATCTATCAATGCAGTTGAAGGAGCTATGCACTCTGCTCAATGAGAACTACGTGGAAGAGGATGACAACACTATCAGATTGGAGTTCTCGCTGGAGTATCTGCAATGGTAAGCTTCAAGCAGGCGCATTTAGTCACTTTTGATTTTTAGATTTTGAATGGCAGCATAACTTTCTTTTGAAACCTTTTATTCATCTGGTAAATATTGAGCAGTGTTGTTTCAGCTCGGTCTTGCATTAACACACTTTAAAAGTGCTCAGTGCATCTAAAACATGTCTTAGCCTCTGAGTTGCAATAAAGGAATTAAGGAGTTGGGAGTCTAAAAAAGGACATAATCATTTTTCCCACTCGAACGCTCCAACACACCGTTATCAGTTACAAGCCGGCTACTCTAATCTCTTTACCACTGCCTTGTTCCTCTGTGATCTGCATAAACGGTATCTCCACCTTCAGGGAACACTTCTATCAAAACATAATAACATTTACTTTGATACGAATAATTAACATTAGCATTCCAGGAACTGGCACAGGTCTTTGGCCCTGAGCTTAAAGTAAGCTGCTGTATTCATTCAGCTGAGTCATCTCATGCTCAATTCTTTTATTGGAAATTGTATTAGTATTGTATTTTTTTTTTTAACTACCCCAGCATGTATTCACCATAGACAGTATATACAGAGTCATATTGCAGTCGTTATCTTCCTCTTTAGGGCTTTACAACCTCCCAACTTGCTGGCCAAGTGGAACTGTGGTGTGCGAGTAGACGCCAATACCAAGTTAGTCGGCTTCATTGCTGCTCTTCCCGCAGATGTGCGCATATACGAGACGTGAGTGGCTCATCTGCATATGTGTGAAATCTGATGAGCAATATTAGTATTCAGATCACTTGCCGACAAAGCTGTGGCAATTTTATCCTCAAGTGTCTCAGAGCAAAATGCTTAAAACGTGCTTTCCTGCAGGGAGAAGCGGATGGTACAGGTCAAGTTCCTGTGTGTTCATAAGAAGCTACGCCTCAAGCGGATGACTCCAGTTCTGATCAGAGAGCTCGCCAGGCGGGTCAACCAGCAGGGCCTCCACCAAGCTGTCTACACAGCTGGCATAGTGCTGCCCACACCAATGAGCTCCTGCAGGTAGTGGCTGCTGCACAGGGTTAATGCACACTTATTTTTTAAGGGCAATTAGCACTTTTAAAGCCCCTGAGAAAAAAAAACCTCTTTAATAGAAAATTTTGGAAATTTCTCATGGCAGGCTTCTGTGTTTATCTCTGCTTCCTTTGAAGCAGCAGAAAGCATTTGGAGAAAGCCAGGTCACTGTCAATCAAATCCTTTCAAACCACTCCCACCCAGTCCTGTTGAAGCAGAACAGCTGCAGTTTTTGATTTTGATCGTGTTAATCCCAAAATGTAACTTTGCTAATAGCTTATTACGTCGTGAATATTGTATGTGTTATGGAGCAATACTTCTTTATCTGGTTATGAGTGTCAGTTTCATTCCCCTAATTACCAAACATGCATTCTTTGTTTTAAGTGTGCACTACATATGCTATTTCTTCCAAACAAGGATGTTACAATGAGCAATTAGCTTTTAGTTATGTACCCTATACATCTCATTTCTTTTACAAAGCAAGGTTATATCTTTACTGTCCCTACCGAATAAACAGACTAAATCCTTCAGGTGCTGGCATCGCCTTCTGAATCCCCGAAAGTTGACGGAGGTGAGCTACCCAGGTCTGAGACAGAACATGAACCTGCAGAGAGCTCTCAAATTCAACCGTCTGCCTGAGGTTAGTGTGTGCTGCCACCCAGAGGCAAAAACCCATTAGTGCCATTACAGTCTGACATTGGCCTGACATCACAGAGTTTTTAACCAGCTGACCACTGTTAAAAACACTTTTTTTCCAGTTAAGGAAAGATATTATTACCTTTTATTTGTTTATTTTATTGTGATATACTCTGTATTCAATTATTGGGTTATTGTTGTATTTTAATTTGTAAAGCACTTTGGTCAACCTCAGTTGTTTTTAAATGTACTATATAAATAAATTGACATCATTGACCAAAGTGTTGGACTGGGAAAAAAGATGTATACAAAATGATTAAAGATACTGATACTGAGCAGTCATAGCACTTACTGAAGCGTCCCTCCTCTCTCTCCCAGGTGACAAAGACACCAGGTCTGCGCCCTATGACTAAAGAAGATGCCGTGGGGGTACACTCACTACTGCAGGCAAACCTCCGCAAGTTTGACCTCAGCCCCGTGTTGTCTTTACAGGAAATAGAGCACTGGCTGTTACCAAGGGAGGATGTGATTGACACCTATGTTGTGGAGGTCAGACAATTTGTCAATATCGATTTTTAATTTCTTCGGAGAGGGAAAAGCTGTCCTCACCATTCTTTGGAAGAAAAACAATACTCCTATTATGCTGCAGTAAGTGATCCACGTCCCCTCCTCACGCACAGGGTGAAGATGGCACACTGACAGACGCGGTGAGTTTCTACAGCGTCTCCTCCAGGGTGCTGAATCACCCTGTCCACACCGGACTGAGAGAAGCTCGTCTCCTCTACGTTGCCTCTACCGCCACAGACTCAGTGGACCTCATGGAGGACACACTGGTCCTCGCTAAATCCGTGAGTGTGTCAAAATAAAAGTCCCATTCATTTAAGAAGTGCACAAGGTGTTCGGCTTTAAACCTGTTCCTCCAAACTGCATGCATGCAGTTAAATGGTCAATGTTATTTTGAATTAAAATTTGAAAAGGGTTATTAGCATCAATGTTTTTTTTTGGTCTATTGTGTATTAAAACAAAATAAGTGCTCTTTTCCCTCACTGACAGAAAGGTTTTGACGTCTTCTCTGCTCTCGAAGTGATGGATAACAGGAGTTTCCTGGAGAAGCTCAAGTTCAGCATCAATGACAAGAGCCTTCATTACTACCTGTACAACTGGATGTGTCCTAAAATGTGCCCAGACAAGGTACTGAATGCTGTAATATGTCCACCTGACAAGACACGTTACTGTCATTCTCTGTATTCAAAGCCCAAAGTCTTCCACACTGTTCCTTTCTGCTGAAAAAAAAAATCAAGATTTTAAGTTTGTCCTCTAGTTTCTTATAAAAGTAGAATGAAATTCTTGAAAATACAAATACATCTTCTTCAGCCTATCCTTCTTCCGCCTGCTCCTTCTTGAACCTATCCTTTTTATTATATTTTTTTTTTTTGGTCTTTGGTCAATTATGATTGTGTTTTAATTTGGTTGGTTAAAAAGAAAAAACTTTATTTTCCTTTCAACATTGTTATTGTTCGAGATGAATAAAAATAAATAAAATAATGTGTCCTTATGCATATACCGTAGCTTTAACCGCTTTTATTGTACACATATTGGAAAAAAAATGTAATCATTGGCCATTCAAGCAGTTCATTTAAGTGCATCGAGGGGGTAAAGGTAAAGTCCTAGAAAACAAACTCACTTTTCTAGAATGTAATATAGAATGTTCTACCTTACTAAAAACACACAGAAAAGCTAAAAATAAACATTGTTTGGAAAACTGTTTTTATGTGCCCAGATTCATGATGTACATTTCCTTTTATAGCCAAAAAATTAGGCTGCTGGAAATGATCTCATATGAGCTAAAATATGTTTAATAGCTGCCAGTCATCAGTAATTCATAGTAATGGCTGTATGTTTTACAGGTGGGCTTGGTGTTACCAAACTAACCTGCCACTGAAAGAAGACGAAGAGTGGTGAAGACAAAAGGACCGGACTGTTTGCCACTGATGGTGGATATTGAACCGCATCAACAGCATGAATTTGGGTTTTATATATCAACTGACAAACTGTAAAACACAAACACACTCACAAATCAGTGAAAGAAATAAAAAATATAGAATTCCATTTGTAAATACATTTGTCATCTGGATGTCAGTTTTACACTGGGTTCAGCGTTTCTGTGACAGGAACTGACTGCTTCTGACTTGATGGAGAATTGTATAAAAAAATGGTTCAAAAGATGTACCCTGTACATCTTAGTGTGTGTGTGTGTGTGTGTGTGTGTGTGTGTGTGTGTAATTCACATAACCTCTGGTGACATGATACTTAATATTAGAGAGACCAATACACTTATTTATTTAGAGGAAACAGTAATTCATCTCAATGACACACTTGTAAGAACACACACACACACACACACACACACACACACACACACACACACACACACACACACACACACACACACGCACACACACACACACACACACACACAATCTCATCTCATACAGTCCATGCCGATACAATCTATTTCAGTGTGCAGTAAATGCAATCAAGTTAAATCTCATCTGGACATGATATGAATACAAGATAAATGTATATAAATCAGAAAGCATGTTTAGACTTACAGGTTTTCCCCTTGCAGACAATTCGTAAACAGAGCTAAATTAAAAGGGTAGATACTTACTTTGAAGGAACTTTATGCTCTCACAAATCTAAAATCCATATCTTACAGTTCAAGAAAACATGCCAGTCTGCTGTTTTATCACCTTTAGTTAGTCAAGTTAGAGCATTTCAATTAGTTTTTTTCTTTGGTTTTAGAGCTCGCCAGAGCCATTGATTACTAGCTATAATAAAACCATGATGTTTGTCTAAATGTGAAGAGCAGGGGGCGCTGCAACCTTAACATTACAGAGAGCCTCTTTTATTGTGAACAACTGCAGAGGGAGTGCAGATGGAGACAACACGTGCTTTGCGTTTTATTGTTGGATGCGTAAGAAAATCACTAACATAAATCAAGTGTGTGTTTACGTGTGTGTAAGTTAGTGACAGCCATGAAGACAAAGAAACACAGAGGGATAGATAACATGCTGACAAACCTAGCCGTATGATGCCTTCAAGTCCTGTCGAAAATATAGCAATTGCAAGTTGACAGAAAAAAGGTTTGAGTAATATTACAATGGCAAATAGCTACCACCACTACAAATAACAGTCCTACTTACATTATAGTTAATTGAAAGAACACTGACAAGGTATCAGTGATGTCCTCTTTCAGTCTGTTAGTATCACTTGTGTAGCTGATGCCAAATCTAACTATTCTGAATACTCTTGTTGGGTACATCAATTTGAGGGGCAGAAACTATCCATTGCAAATTATTATATTTAAAAGTTGCAAAAGCCTTAACTGTTAAGTACTGCATTTGTCAGGTGGGCTAAATGGGTAAATGCAGTGAAATAAGTGTACTGCTACTAGGCTACTAAATTCTTGAAGGTCCCATATTGTAAAAAGTTCAATTTCCATGCCTTTTTTTTTTAATTATAAAGCAGGTTGAGGTGCTATATAAATACTGTGAAAGTATCAAAACCCTCAATCCACAGAGAAATGCAAGGCCCCAAAGTGCGCCGGGCTTTGAAGCAAATTGAACAAAGAAGTCAAACAGTGGAATAACAACTCCAGGCCGGTCATGTGATGACCTCTGGCCCAAAAAGACTTTTCCCCATAGACTTACATGGTGAAAGAGACGTCCGTAAATCAGTCGATACATTTCACAACTCCTGCGAAATGACTCGTTTCACTGTCAGAATTTGATCCCTTTGGTCCGCTGACATTTGGAAAGTCTACTTTCAAGTTAGTGGAGAGCCAAACCCGAAGTTGCCGGCACGACCAGCGGAGGTCTCTAGTGTGACTGCTCTGTGGGCCGCACAGTGCGGAAGCAGACAGTGCCGATCATCAGCAGTGCCGGTCATTTTTGGCTCCTTGATGGCTTCATGTGCGCTGTATCCAGTTCTTATATGACATTCATGAGAAATGCACACAGCCCGTCTTCAGACACAGTGCCTTTAAATGAGCCATCAGGACGCTTGTCGGTTGTGATGTCACAACTATACTATATGTAGGTACAAAATGCTACTGAGGCCCGTCAAAGTCATTCCCTGGCTGCAATGATGGTGCAGAGTCTCCGAGAGCCAGTTGTAGAAGACCCTGAAATGCTGACCAATCAGAGCACACTGGGCTTTTCAGGAGGGGGGGGGGGGGGGCTTAAAGAGACAGTCGCTAAAACAGAGAATCATGTGAGTGTGATTGAGAAAAATCATGTTTTTTGAACAATAAAGCATGTTAGCATGTTCTAGTAGAAACCCAAAATACAAATATGAACCTGAAAATTAGCATGATAGGGACCTTTAAGTAAGTATGAGTACCTAAAATGTAAAAATGTTTTTGGGTGAATGTCATTTGCCACTTTACGCTTCTTTTATGTTCTTACTGTACCGAAAAACACACAGCCTACAAAGAAGTCATAGTTTGGAGCCGGTTTGGAGCCCGCCTTTACCTGAGGCACGTGAATGCGTCGCCACGCTGTTTTGGGCCAATCAGAAGCGAGAAGGCATTTTAAGTTTGAAGTCAGTGGACCTGCCAGCAGCTCTCACGCAGCTCTCGCCGCTGCCGCCTCTGCACCCTGCCCGTGCAGGACAGAGCCGTGTCTCCTCTTAGCTTCGGTGGAGGATGCGTAAAGAAATCCAAACGGTCAAGACAACTTTCGATCTGTTCCCATTTTCTTTTTTCATTCTCGTCGAAGACTCGCTCTTGCCGACTGAACGGTAATCGACTACCAGTGACGTGCTGCGGTTAACGTAAGCATAGTCAGGAACTTTCCAAAACATAACTACAGTAACGTTAGCTAAATGTGCTGTTAAAGCCTTTAGTGTGGTATTTTGTTTGAACAGCTGTCTTACAAGGGTCCCACAGTTACATCTCCGTGGATGTTGTGTTCGCTGAGGCTTGAGCAGACCTCCATAAAGGACTGCAGGTAGGCCTATGTTATGTACAGTATGAAGTGGCAGCATATGTTGTAACTTTCTAATGAGTAGCCTATGTTGCAATGTAACTTACCTCGGAGGCACGTACACAAACCTGAAGCTTCTTTCTCCGAATGATGTGAAGTATTTGATAGGTGTTTTCAGGAAATGCTTATCATTTACAGGCGCATATTCGGTACAAATGTTACATTCAAGGATACGGTATGATGCGTAGTTTGTGTCGAAACGCTGTCATAGGCTACTCACACTCTCAACAGCTGTCATTGCGTTTGTCAGTGTAGTTTCCTTCCTTAATCATCAGCCTAGTTCTGAGGGGGGCTATTGCTGTTTAAATTTGCACCTGGAGAAATGCTTGTTATTTGTACTGTTTTGGCTTGTGCCTCTGCATAACTGCACCCTAGAACAACACTTAACACTCCATTGAATGTAGGCATTTTTTGTTGATGTACAGTAGGCCCTGTGTAACATATCAAGTGACAGCTGGTTTTATCCTTCCACCCACTGTTTTACTTTGGACTTGGCAAATTGGTCAACAGAGACTTGTTGAGTAGAGTCAGTCCCTTTGCAGAGAGAGAGAGAGAGAGAGAGAGAGAGAGAGAGAGAGAGAGAGAGGGAGAGGGAGAGAGAGAGAGTATTTAGGGGTGATTTCAGCAAAAACCACCTGTGAAAACAAAGTGATAAGAAAGCTTGAGAGAGCTGTCACTCTATACCTTATTTTTCAACTCTGCTGTGTGGAAAAAAAAAGAAAGCTTACAGTAATGTCAATACAGACCAAATTACGTAAGTTGGCAAACATTTGTTTGGAATCAAATTGTGTGGGTCAAACTGCCATGGCTATGCAAACACGTGCAAACTGCTTGACTAATGTGTACGTTGAGATGGACCAGACTTGTTTGATTTCCTTCGAGATATGGCCACCTTGCTCTTGGTGAGGTGAAGCCCTTGTTTATTCAGTGTGTTTCTTTCAGCAGTCATTTCCCTATGATTTTAACTGGGCTCTGGCTCTTAGCGCTTGTCATCAGGCTGTGAATTTAGAAGTTTATGTTTAAAATTGTGAGGAAAAAAATACATTTATTACACTGTATCTTTAAAATGTACTATGTAAAAGTGCTATCAATGATCGCAACAGCAGCTGTTACTTTTTTCTCAAATGATGAATACAATGAAACGGATTGAACCTTCATATCCGAGGGCTATGGTATTTGAATCTTGCCAGGCTGTAATTTTCCGGCTGTACAACATCTCAGTGGCCTGTGTCACAACATGTTTACCAAGACCTACCTCAGCCGGCTGGTGTTGAGCAAGACCGAAGACGAAAACTGATGCATGCCTTGATAAGACATAGTGTCAGACATTGAGCAGGACAGCACAGGTTTGTGTTACTCTTTTAACTCATTAAGCAGAGGAAGCTGCATTGTGTTCCTGTTGTTTTGTTGGGAAATAACAGAGAGTTGATGGGCACAGGGAACAGTATCCAGCCTGTGCAGAGCAGCTGGAGCAAAACGTGTCCGAGCAGGGAGTGGCTCTTGTAACGCTTGCGTAGTTCTGCTGCTCTTTACCTGCACTCTTCTTTGGACCATGTAAAGACCCCAAACAAAGAGACAGACGCTCCATTGTTATTGACCAGAAGTGAGTGTTATCATTCACTTGAATGCCTCGTGTCAGTCTGGGGGTTAGCGTCTGCAGGTAAAATTGTTACTCAACACTGGTGAGGTGGCTTTTTATTTGGGGGTGGAGGAGCATGCTGTGGATGAGTGCTCCCGCTGCAGTGACTTGTCTTGTTCTACACTGGAACATCAACGTGTTATTCTTTTGTTTTGAATGAGAGCAAGTCGTCATGAGTGAAACTGTAGATCAGGTTTTAATTCCTGAATCTCCTAATATTACGAGAACGCTTTAGCAAGGAGTACAAGAGTCTGAGTCCTTAAGCTTCGGATTAGTTAATGGTCTCTCATTTGGCTTTTATTCTGTAGGTTCTGCTGCTGTTTTGCCAACCTTCTGTCATGAAGGTGTAATTGTGAGAATGTATTGGTGCACTGAGTGAACGCACCTCCCACAGAGAAGTTGCTTAGCTGACAAGTAATTGAAGGGACGTAAAAAACAAAAACAACAACCTTGTGTTAAATCAGGATTGTAAATTAGATTTAAATGGCTAATTCAGGTTTTAAACAAGGCTCTAAGGGGGAAAGATCCAACATAAGTACACTTGTGCACCCAGATTGCCTCAGTTTAGTTCAAAATGAGAAAATATTTACTTTTATATCTCTTTTGGATTGGCGATGTGATGGTTACACAAGGGAAGCATTTAGTCATTGTAGTAGATATTGTTTCACATAGCCAGCAAGATATTAGTATTTTAATTGATAATGTGGGGTCCTAAGCTTCACCTGCATGTAGAGCTGGGCAATATATCGATATTATATTGATCTCGTGATATGAGACTAGATATCGTCTTAGATTTTCAATATCGTAATATGGTATAAGTGTTTGTATTTTCCTGGTTTTAAAGGCTGCATTACAGTAAAGTGATGTCATTTTCTAAACTTATCAGACTGTTCTAGGTGTTCTATTATTTGCCTTTACCTGCTTAGTCATTATATCCACATTACTGATGATTATTTATCAAAAATCTCATTGTGTAAATATTTTGTGACAGCACCAATAGTCAACACTACAATATCGTTGCGGTATCGATATCGAGGTATTTGGTCAAAAATATAATAATAAATATAATAATATCGCCCAGACCTACCTGTATGTGTTACTTAACAGTAAATAACACGCTGCAGCTGAACTGCAAAAAGTCAAGCACAAGATCCACCCCCTCAAGCCCATCTCTCCCCTCTCTCCAGTCTGACCTCCCCTCAGCTCTCAGTAGGGTTGGTTGTCGGCTGCACAGCCAAGAAGTTCTTCAGTACAAATATTTACATAAAGCAGAAGGGATGTGGCAATGTGAGCAATGGGATCTCCAAGGGGAAAAGTGTGAGGGGGGTTACCCTCAAGCTAATCTCCACTAAGACATATTTATAAACCTAGCTAGCAGTTAGAGTGGACCGCTTCCAGCTTCCTCACCAAGACGCTAACTGTATTTGGTCAGCAACTGCACAGCCAAAGCCCACTTCAATGACGTCTTTAACCAGGGTAATATTTGCATGGCACATGAACATATGGTTATACTTCAGACTTTCATTTGATTTGCGCACACGTAATAGTTTCCATGTGTAGGGGCAGCACGAGGCTTCTTCTCTCCATACTACATTTCACTTAGTTTTAGCTCAGTGCCAGAGCAGAATTTCATCTGACACCAGACAGTGTTTTGAATCTACGTTCAAAACAAGTGAGTTTATGGGCCCATGTGAGTGACAGATGTTGCCATGGAACATCCATTAATTAAACATAAGCACAAACAAATGTATCTTTGTAAACCATATAGGGATATAGTCAAAGCATTGTGTTTAAACACAGCAACCTTTTAAAGCAATCCATAAAAGAGGGTGTAAAGCTTGCCTTGAATGTATCCTTTAGGGACTGGTTTACATAGAGTACTTAAATAATACTGCCATTAGTCAGCTTATTTCAGTTTTATTGCAGTACATTGTGTGCACAAGTCTGTGTATTGTACTACGATTTCAAACTTATTTCAATCCTCTCGTCTAACTCTTGACAAGGAAGCAAATAAGCCCATTTCCCAAAATGTCAAACTATTCCTTTTAAACCTGACAGAAACGCAGTGCCCATGCATATTTGTTTTTCCGATAATATAATATCATATGAAGAGGCAGGACACACTTTGAATCAATTAAGCCCCAGGTTATATTTATCCTTGTGTACAGCATTTAGTTGGTATTACATGGTTAATACCACTACTGTTAGTACTTCATCTCTCAGCCATAACCCATCCCCCTGCAAGACAGGAGACCCTTAACCCCTCCACCCCCTGCTCAATGCAGCATTCCAGCTGACCAGATGGTGTCTGCGAGAGAGAGAGAGAGAGAGAGAGAGAGAGAGAGAGAGAGAGAGAGAGAGAGAGAGAGAGAGAGAGAGAGAGAGAGAGAGAGAGAGAGAGAGAGAGAGAGAGAGAGAGAGAGAGAGAGAGAGAGAGAGAGAGAGAGAGAGAGAGAGAGAGAGAGAGAGAGAGAGAGAGAGAGAGAGAGAGAGAGAGAGAGAGAGAGATCTTGTCTGGGGATGAAGTCTGTGTCGATAAGTTGTTGACTAGCAGGAAAAATCACATTAGATGGTTTCTAAGGAGAGACAGCTCTGTAGTGAACCGTGAGCAAGATTGACAGAATGAATCACTCATTTCTGTGTTTAGCCCAGAATGCGGCTAGAAATAGCTAGCGTTGCATGCTTTTGACACATAGAAGTCATACCACAGTCACAAAATATTTGAAAATTAGGATACATGGACCATGAGTGGAATAATTGTTGTCATGCATTTTTGTTCAGAAACTAGTAAAATAAAAGCTAAAAAGTACACATGGAAGGGGAAAAATACATTCAACAAAACATCAGTTGTACTTAAAGTAGCTAGCGAAGTTGAAGTTTTAAAATAGTTGAAACGGCTTCGATTGAGTGTACTGACAAATTACTCGAGTCAATTTGCAGCTTTTTTTTTTTCATCAAAAGTTGGCAAATTGCAGCTGCTGGAGTGAGACAATGCTTTCCGTATGTCAGAGTGCAACAAAGCGTAGCAATCGGTGTGAGTGTAGGTGCTTTAACTGTAGCTACTACACAGTACATCTGTCCCATAAAAACAACTGTTGTTTTTGGCCCACATTGACTCACTGAAAGGAGTCCAACGTAGCACATTGTGTGTTGTGAATATGCGAGTACGCATGCCTATGATCCCCTAGCTAGATAAAGCCCCAGAAACCCCACCCTTCCCACTCCAGCTTCCATGATTGCAGCCTTGTTGGAGCGCCAGTGTGTATTTCTGTCCTGTTTTTGTGATTCTTCAGTTGCGTGTCGGTGTGCACCGCAGTGTGTGCTTCTGCTTCCATGTGAGTTTGCTTGTTTGCTTTCCCATAGGTCACATTTAATGGCTGCTTTGAACGCTGCAAACAGAAAGCCGGAAGGCTGGGACAAAGAGCCGGCCTGTGTAAAAAAAAAAAATAATAATAAAAACAATAGAGGGGAAAAAAAAAACACATAACAAACAGATGCTTCTCTGTGTTAAACTTCATAGCTTTATTAAATTTGAATGACATGCTGTTTCCCCCACTTGACAAAGATTTTAGGGATGGGAAAGCAGCACACTTTACAGTATTTGCCTGGTGACAATGGTGGCTCCGCCTCAAGCAGGTCAGTTCAGTTTTTACAGTGTCAGTTACTTAGCTGTAGCAGAGTGCAGCCATGAGTACCCAGGGGGTTGTTATGTCAACTGCTTCTCGGGTGACTGGCTACAGTCAGCAGGACTTCTGGTAAAAGGGATTTGAGGGAGTTTGTGTCTGTGTGAGAAATAGAAGGGAGGGACGAGGGAGAGGGAGAGATGGATTAGTCTCAGGCCTTGTTTTGCCCTATCCTCCTCCTCCTCCTCCTCCTCCTCCTCCTCCTCCTCCTCCTCTGTTGCTGAAGCAGCAGCAGATCTTGTCCTCCCTCCACCCCCGTAGCACCAGAACGGGGCCCCTTGGCACCCTGGAGACACATGCCCCACAAAGCCATCACATCCACCCCCACAAAAGCTCATTCTCTCCTCCACTCCTTTCCATCTTCTTTTTCTCCCCCCCTCCCTCCTCTGATCTCTGTAGTACTCTTCATTCTCTTGTTGTACCAACGCTTCTCTTTTTATCCTCCTTCCCCTTTGTTGTATTCTCTTCTTCCTCTGACTTTCCTTCCTCTATCGCTTCATCCCCTTCTTTCCTATTTTCCTTGCAGCTCAAAGCCAGGGGAGAGTTATGTCATGTGAATGAAGGGCTTTTTGCCATGTTAGACAAACACATCCCTCCTGTCAGAATCATCTGTTGAAGCTCTCTACTAGTGAAGGCCTGTCTCAACAGGATGAAGTGTTGTTGTGAGCCTCTACAATTGCAATTAAAACTTCACTCTGCCAGGGGTTTCAGACAAGGTACTTTTACTGCCTTAAGTGCTGAATGATTTCTTTTTAATGAGAAACACATTGGCCACTCAGTATGTGGTTGATTGTTGTATGAGGGTGTGACACACCCTGGACACCCCCCCCCCCCCACCCCCCCCCCCCCCCCCCCCCCCCGGCCAGTTTCTGATGTTGTTTGGCTGGATAGATTGGTTAGAAGCCAATGCTTAATGTACAAGATGGAGTCAATGGATTAGAGACTGATGACCCGTACTCAGGCCTATCTGCTTTAAATGGTTGGTCACATGGCCTGGTTGCAGTCATTTCACACCCATGTACACAAACATGCAACACACCGTATAAGTCTGCATTCACAAAGCCTGTGTCGGCCGTCAAACGGGGTGGCAAAAACGCAGGTCTGTCCGTTCATTTTCAATGGGGGTAGTGCGTCGGCCGCGGTATGGGTTACCGCATGGGGGGAGCCAGAAAAAAATGTGGCAGCCTGTGGCGAAAAGTTTAATTTTAAAGTGCTCATATTATGCTCATTTTCAGATTCATAATTGTATTTAGAGGTTGTACCAGAATAGGTTTATGTGGGTTCATTTTCAGACCATATATTTGTTGTACTGCACATTGCTGCAGCTCCTCTTTTCACCCTGTGTGTTGAGCTCTGTTTTAGCTACAGAGTGAGGCATCTCACTTATGTACCATCTTTGTTGGGAGTCGCACATGTGCAGTAAATACTGCTAGCTAGTCAGAAGAAGAGTATGAGGGAGTGCCAAGCTAGCAACTAGGCGAGCATTATAACTATTGTGTTACAAAGTGACGCACGTTCGTCACGGAAGTAAAGGCTGGACTACAACAGAACTGTTTGGAGCAGTTTGTGAACAGTGTTTTCTCTGGAAGATGGTAAGTCCCTTTGGGGTGGACTTTGGGCTTTTTCACTTTGTAAACCTATAACGTGCACAACAAGATATATCACAATAAAGGAAAGGGAAAATCCAAAAAGCATAATATGGGCACTTTAAGTGACACCGCCGCACCACAATGTGGTTTGAACGCAGCTCAAAACATAGGACACGTGCCGTTTTACGCTTCCTGGCGAATATTTTGGGTATGAGTCAACAGTAGTCTGGTATGTAACTTTTTTTGGATGCATATTAAATAGAATAAAGGAAATATTTGATTTTACTTTAACCCTGACTAAGATTTTTATTGTGGCTTTCTTTACACTCCAACACTAGTCCGAAGAGTTGCTATAGTTAGGGTTACACATGATGACATTACGTAACCAACCCTAAAAGCAAGGAAACAATACTTTTGAAGGTCGCCCAGATTTCTGCTGCATCCATCTTTTGTTTTGCTCCTTCATGGTCCCTGAGCTTGTCTGAAAATTCCCCAGAGCTGCACCAGCTGAAGAACCTTTCTTAAAAATGGGCCGCCAGTCTGTTTATTGCCTGCTGTCTTTGCAATCCATGCACTGGCACCTGATTTTCCCATTGGAGCGAAGTTTCCACTCTCCACCCCTCTTCCTTCAGGAAGAATGTGTGTCAGGAGCTGGCTGTGTCTTTAACAGCCCTCCCCTACTTTCGTACAGCGAAGGAAAGTCTCTCTGAATGTTTGCAGTAACTTTATGTGGATTCCTGGAAGGTTTACAGTGGCAACATGTTGTCTTCATATGAAGCGTTGGTGCTGAACAGATACCTTGTGTAATGTCAGTGCAACCTTACAGGGGCGAACGTTTTAAACATAATTGTCAAAATGCTAGCAGTTTTTCAGGTGTAAATCTCCGTGTAAAGTTTCAATGTAAGATAAGAAAAAATAAAAGACTCTTTGGGGAATTCCAGTTAAGCTGAACTTACACAATTTTGAAAACAGTGGGCACATATACGACCTTAAATGTTTGCTAAACAGAGCTTGCGTGCCCATTGCTTGGGCCTTGGCCAATAAGCTGACCAGACCAGGTTATCGCATTATCTATTCAAGCTTTACTTTGGGCGGTACTCACTTGAAAAGAAAGCCCTTTTTTTTATACAGTCAAAATCCCCTACTTTCCCCATGCAAATCTACTGCTTATGAGTAGGGTGTAGCCTACATTCCTGCTCTGTCCTCCTGTGTGGACATGCATTTTCATATTCTGAAAAGATACACAGGCTGGTGGGCCACAGGTCAGCTTTTGCCTCCGAGACAACTTTCTGTCTGGCCCGGAATGAATGCTCCCTATGCATCTGTGTGACAGGTATACTCTTCCCGTAATAAGCCTGCTTCCTATTGCTTCACCGATGGAGATAATGACGTCGGAGTGAGTGAGTAAGAATGACATAATTACATTTTTTTTCAGGTGCTTTAGTTGACTCACCTTTTATCAAATTGTTGTACTAAATCAAAGCACCAGGCAGTAACACATTGAAAATATAAGGAAACCATACTGTTAAACTACAGTGAGTAATTCCCAACCAGGGTTACAGAGAGGTCTTGACCCTTAGCTAAAAGTAATGCGTAAGCAGCTAAAACACATAGATAAAACAAATGGATAAGCATTTGAAATAGTTAGCTGAAAGTAACAGATAAATAATAGTTTAAATGGCTAAATGTATTGGGGTAAATGGTTGAAATGCCCAGCTTCTGTTACTCCACGTGGTAGTAGTACAAATGCAAACTTAACCTAACCGACCTAAACACTGACAGTTCAAGTGTATATACACTATTGTTTATAGAATTATTAATGTAAAATAACTTCTAGTTTAAAATCACTCACATTTTTCTAATGTGTGTGTGTGGGGTAGTCACACAAAAAAACTACAGGGTTCATTGATATAGATAAAAAGGGCGAAAATTCTCCTCGTCTTGGCTTTTGCAACTTCTGCATTTGTCAGTAGGCCTTGAACCGCTATTATGTAATCTCAAGTAACTGCTTATAATCACTGAATGTCTTTGCAGAGAAGTAAATATTTAAATTCTGGGCCATTGTGGAGTACTTAGACTTGTAAGAGGAAATGATGACTCTAAATCCGATACTGTTGAGTGCACAGGGGATGTCTGGCTGTTGAACCCATTCAGAGTTTTTCTCACTACCCTCACCCATCCTGGCTCTGAAAAGAGTGTTGGACATTTGCCAGGTTTATGAGTAACATTTCCTGATAAATCGAGCATTTATGAAGGAGGATATGGGGCACGGTCAGGAAGCGACACACTTGGCCTTTGTTGAGACAGATCTTCCTCTTGTCGCCAGTAACAACTCCCAATGGGCAACGGAAGGTCAAAGAACACTTCAGTGGTTGGAAACTAAGGACTTGGTTTGTTTACATGCCCTAGAGGAGCAGTTATTCATATTACCCGTGTAAATAAGCACGTGGAACTGGTATACCTACATACTAAGCTAGACAGATAGCACGTCAGAGAGTTTTCAAATATCTTTCTTACATTGTGTTCACCAACAAGCTCCTCAATTGTGAACCATGTGACACTTGAGTGCATCAAGCTTATTTCCACTACACCATGTTCTGAATTAATACTAGCACATTAGATCTTTTTCCGAGCCCTCTCATTGAGGTGTTGGTCCTGCACGTCTCTGCTTGGTCCACTTGTCTGTGTATCTGAAGAAATACCCATAAATAGGTAAAGACACCTTGGGGTGTTTTGGCGGTTTAAAACACCTACCAAAACAAATCCCCCGGGTGAGTCCACATTTGCTGATAAGGGTGATGATTTTTCACGTATGACTCACAACTCTGTTTTCAGTCCCCCTTGTTGTTAAAAATAACACAAGCAGCTTCCAAACAAAGCAGCCTCGATGTTCTGGGTCTCCACGGACAAGCTTCAGTTTAGGACTCCTTTTATAGGTAGTGACCTAGGTGAATTATGTAAGCACGTGCACAGTCCTGAAATCAACATTCAAACTTAGGATCATTTTGCCTTCATAAGGCAATTCACAGACTTTTGGAGCGACATTCAGTTTAAACCCCAAAACAAGTTAAAGATGTCTGCTTTCGTTTTTTTTAGATTTAGATTCAACTTTGTTGTCATTGTGCAGAGTACAAGTACAAAGACAGCGAAATGCAGTTTGCGTCCAACCAGAAGTGCAAAAAAGCTGGCTATGTAATATGAACAATGTATGAACAACATGTACAGATATGGGCAATGTAGTAGCAGTGACATTATACTAGTAGTAAGAACAATATAGATATACTGTACATGTATGCAGTGTATTAACAGAATATATAATAAGAAAACAGAATAAATATAGATATTCTGATGAACCATATAGACAGATATGTACAGTATGTACAGCTATGTGTGGTAACATTATAAGAGTATTAAGGAGAATGGCTGCCAACTCAATTTTAGATATGTTTTGGCATTTGTTTACCATTATATTTAATGGACTTCACAACCAAAACAAACCTCATCTTGAAACGCTAAGCTTTTTACCCTAGAGCACAAATGTAATACAACTCTCTCGCTCTTCAAAGGCTTGACGCTGGGTAGAAGTGGATTAACCGCTACCAATTGATTATGCCTGCATATTTGATAGGCCATTTGTTTTTCATATTATGCAGTAAATTCTGTTTAAAAGGCTTTAGCTGCATCTGATCCTGGTTACATTCCTAGACTATGTTCTAGTTTCTGTTCTAGCTAAGTGCAATTGGCTACGGGTACTTGTCGCTGGACTACCTTGGATGGAATTGCTTAGTGCTGATTTGTTTATTTAACAAACATGGTAAATGTATTTCTACGTACAACAAGGAGCAGACAGCATGTAATCGTCCAGCAGTTACAAGTTACAGTTTACGGTTAGACTAAATTTAAATTCACACAAGGGAGGGAAGCACTGTTTAGCCAAGCACTGTTATTCTCGGTGGAGGAGGGAAAGTAGAGGTCAAGGTGAAGACTGACACACAGACACATGTCCCCCGACATATACACTTATTTCCTGTGTAATATTTCAAAGCCATATTTTTCAAGGAGACCAAGAGGCCCTTATTCCTGGTTGGTTTTATAGCCCAGCAGGTGGACGGGGGTCAGAGGGCTGCACTTGAGATTGGTTCAAGCTTGTCATCATTACAGAAAAGGCTCTTGGTGTCGGCTCGTTTATTCCACCTTATGACCAGACTCACCTTTCTATTCCCCCATGTCTTGACCCATTCTTCACGTTCTCTCTTTTTTCTCTCATTGCTAACATTGTCCAGACACAGCACTTTTCATTTATATTATTCCCATACCCCTTTTTCCTGGCCATAAATGTAAGAACCAATGTGCTGAACGTAATGTAATGTCATTTGAGGAATACCAGGGGGCTACTTTAAACCCCTGTCCCTCTCTAATAGAAATAGACCTAGTTTTATTCACCTTTTTATAATTTCTGTTCTCCTTGGCTGTCTTCAGACATTAAGCCCCGAAGCATCGTAAGCGCACTTGCTCTATAAATAAAAAAATTAAAAAAAAATCTGTGGAAAAGCCCCTGTGCTTGGTTTGGAACAATCTGAAACTGCGCACACATAATTTTCATTGTTGTTGTCAGCTGGCGATGCATTTATGTGAGTGCACGTTTCAAACCACTGCATCCGAGCCATATGTGTGGTTTTCTGCTTTGTGAATACTTAATGGCACAAAATGAGTTCAACTCAACCTCCTGGTTTTTTACCTCCTAAATTTAATTTGAAAAGTCAAAAGTTATTAAGTAGTGCAAGTTTTTTTTTTTTTATTGTGCTAGATGTGAAAAGGAGATGTTAAACAAATGATCTTTTTCGGGGATGCTAAAGGCTGTCCCAGCATGCATTGGTTCGGACGGAGGCCACGCACACTGTGGATAGGTTGCAAGTCTTTTGCAGGACTAGCACATGTAGACAAACACATTCACACTTATTGGCAATTTAGTTTCTCGTGCTCTGTGTTTATAGTGAATGCATAATAATTATGAGGTAGGATAATGTTGAATAGGTGACTGGCTTTTGGCGCAAAGCCTCAACTAAGTGAGGAATAAAATGGGATGAAGATATTTTATATGATCTTCTACTTTCTCTCCTCCCTCCAACCGGCTCCAAGTGAGTCAATGGAACAGAGGTTATATGAGAGTCTCACTGCGGTGGTCGGCTGTCTTTGAGCAGAGCTGGCTGACATCATTCTCACAGGGGGGGGGGGGGGTTAGCTGGGGCAGGGCTTGAAGCTCTACAGCTGAGCCAGTTTCCTATGAAAGCTGGAGAAGTGTATGCCTTGGTGCATCCAGTTTTACACATTTAGTGTGTGCCTGTCATCTGAAATTGTACTCTACAATCATGACGCACTAATGATGTCTTCCTTTCGTCTTTGCAGCACTGGGATGATTTTAATGGAGTGAGACACTGCTGTCAAGGGAGATCTACAAGAAAGCTGAGCTACATATGTGGGTTTGGACAAACGAAGTTGCAACTTGGGATCTTCTCACCTGCATCCGAAACCCTGAACGGCATTGAACTTTAAAATGGATGGAATAGACACCTTGCAGAGCTTGGCCCCAGAGACCAAGGCTGAGCGAATTGCTCGGTACAAGGCAGAAAGGAGGAGGGAGCTCGCTGAGCGCTATGGCAACACAGACGAATTCACTTCCAAATATGTCCGCAGGGACAGGAAAATTGGAGACACGGCCGAAACCGTGTCTTCAGAAACCAAGGAGAAGGAAAAATGTGAGGATAATGGATCAGAGCAAACGTATACCAGGAGTGGCGTCAGGAATAAAGCAGCAGCACCTGTGGAGCACACTGATGATGAGCCCACCCAGAGAAAAAAAGACGGTACCACTCACCTCAAAACAGACCCAATTTTATCATCTAAATCAGAAGCGGTCTCCTCCATGAAGATGTCCTCTCATTTGAGGTGAGTTTATTCACATTTTCACAAGTTAAAGAATAAGTTTAGCCCACTTCTGTTGTTTGTGTAAGACCAGCCACACTTTTGTTCTCAATGGGACATAAACTTAAAGCTAAAGGCCACGAGACATGAAACACAAAGCTGCCCAAGGATAGAGAGTCACCCGCCGTCTCGACCGCAAACATCACACCAGCGCCATGCTCGCGTACCGACAGCGTTCATGCAACACTGAGTAGTGTCTGTAATCGGCACATTTGGAGAACATTTAGGTCTATCTTCTGTGTGAAGTAAACATGGCTGCTAACATTTCCAAAATTGGCCATGTGTGCAAAGCAGCGGACGGCCTCATTTATTTTAGTTACATCTGGGAGTAACAAACTGGTGTTGTCAGCGTGACCTGACGGACTTTTTTCATAGTTTTTTCATTGGCTGCCAATGCCAGGAATGTTCTTTTAAGAGTTTTGTACATAGATGGTGTAAAACATATCCAGTCGTGGTAACTTGTTTTGGGATGTTTGAGCTGTAATCAAGCCGGGGATTCTGCTGTGTGCACACAGCCAGACTTGTCTGTTCTTGAAAAACATCCTGAGGGAAAGACGATGGAGATGAACTGAGATGGACAGAGTGCTGAGATAATGTCAGAGAATGGGGCTTGCAGGGGGCGGGGTGATCAGGCTCTGCCAAATTTTCATGCCCTGCACTTAATGAAGCAAGACATCTAGATAGCTGTGAGTGATGGCTTGTTAGACATTGTGGAATGATTACTTTATTAGATTGAGAAAGGTCTTGTCTTGCGTTGTAATAGACTTGCAAAAGAAATACAGTACGTGCAGCACAGCATGTTTCAGCAAATCTCAGCAAGTCAGTGTTCTACCTGGTCATCTCCCATGGCGAAGCTCTGTTTTTATTTTTTTATAGGACCCTTCTTATGTCAATATGTTTAAGTGCAATATGTAGGATTGAAATGGTTCCAGTTTAAAAATGAGTTTAGTGCTTATTTACGAATATGGAGGAAATTGAAATCATTTTTGCTTTTGAACATTATGAAATGTGAAAGGAACTGTTTTTGTCTTACCACAGCAGAAAGAATATTTGGCAAAATACAGAGTAAAGTCACACACGAAGTTATGGACTACATTTTTAATTACAGAGAGCACGAATGCTGCTTGACGTGTTTGTCTCGCATGCCTGTCATGTCAGCTACTAATCTTGTACATTTTGTTATGACGTTCGCTGCATGTCACAGTCCAGCTGTGCATTCTTGTCTGCTGGCATACTTATTCAACATACAGAGTTAAACAGAGGAGGCTTTATTGTTGTTAGCAAAAACTTGTCAGCTGATGATCCCCAGATATAAGTGGTTTAATTTATTTATATATATATATATATATATATATATATATATATATATCTCTATCTCAGAAAAAAACAAGAAACTTACTAGAAATAATAAATTTGGGATTAAAAAGAATGTACATGTATATACTAGTGTAGAGTAACATTTACAACCTACATTTTGTACATAGTGTATATATAACAAAATGAAATATGTATATAGTTTTAGTTGTTTGTGTTTTATTAAGCATCCTTACAGATCATTCTGAATTGTAAGTTAGTTCAACATATTCCAGATTCCTGGTAGACGTTCATGTGCTTTTATTATTAGAGCTTCGCACGTATTCACTGAACCTTCGTAGACATGTCGGTGTGTGTCTGTTACAGGAATAGCTTTAGGAAACTGCAACTCAGATGTTCCAGCGATAATGAAAACTGTCTGTCAACAGGCTAATCTGCCGCAGACAAGAATCCCATCTTTTAGTTGAAGGGTGACATTCCAAAACGCTGCATTTAAACGCTGCATTTAAAATTAAATGTATGATGTACAAAAGTAAGATTATGACGTAGCAATACATATGCGATACAAAAATGCAGTTGATTTTTAAAAGATTTTATTCATCTATAGTGTGATGGGCATTGTAGTATTTTGGGTTTGATGTTCTGTGTCATTAAGCGTGTGTGTAGTAAACAGCAGTAATTGTGCTCCTGGCACATTGTGGTTAGCCAAACACCTTGGATTATAAACAGGACTGAATGGGTTTTGGGCTAATTATTGTTTGCATGGCTGAACCATTACACAGTTCCAGTACCTGCCGTACGAAGCACCAAGCTCTCCAACAGTTAAACGCACAAATTAGAGACATTAAAATGAAATATTCGAACAATGCCACACTCATGATTATGTCCCTTCTGTACTCTTACTTCATCCTCTTTCTCCCTGGCTCACTGTTTCACTTAAGGATGCAGTAGGTAAGACTTTGCTGAAACTGACCTCCTCTGGAACCACCTACAGCTTGTAGTGCGATTTGCAAAAATCCACAGCTCCCTGTTCAGATGCACCAACGAGGGCCAGGGGGGGGGTGTCTAACTGCGTGTCAATCACTGCTCAGGCACACGCATTCATTCTCCCTTGTGGGGGGAGGGGCTTAGGAGACCGTTTTGGGCTTTACCTGAAAGGGGGGAGGGACTGAGAAGTTGTTGATGATCAAATTCTTTGGCTAAGTCCTGGATCTTCACAATCCTACCTACTGCACCTTTAATGCTTTGTGGGAATTACATAATTTATTAGAACAAGAGTGAGGAAGTTTACTGTGTTTGACTAATAACTCGCCAATCACAAACAATATTAGAGCTTGGTAGAAGAATACATGCTTATTGGCTCACTGAGTCTGATGAGATTTACTCCCTAGGTATTGAAATTGGGTATTGAATGACAAGGCATTTTTTCGATGCTCAGTACTTCAGTAGCAATTCGGTCGGTGCCTAAAAAGTATTGAATTCGGTACCCAGCCCTACTCTTCTCGTCCTCTATCTGCACTGTACCCTACTCTTCTTCTCTGGTTAGTTTTTATGGGAGCGTAGGACCAATGCGCGCAGCCCATCCACTGTGGGTGGGGTTGGTTAAGTGTCACTGAGCCCTGTGGTTGCAAAGGAGTGTTAGAGCTTGAGAACTAAGTGGCATCAGTCACCGAGATTGCCATGGTCTGCAAACAGACTTTCTAGAAGCCGAGCCTTAAATGGGTAACGTTGTTCGACACCGTGTTATCATTTAAAGTCCATGTGCATTTTACACAGCCACAGATTGCTATGTATTTCATTACTTTAATTCTTGTTAAGCCGACATCGATTTGTGATCTTCCATCACATTTTCCATCTCCAACCACACCATATTCACACGCCGTAAATACCTTGGCCTGGCATTTTTAGATTCCCTGCTATATATCACAAAGCTGTACTGAGGCGAGTCACCCCAAAACTGACAAAACTTTCCGTGGTAGCTACACCCAATGCCCAAAACTTCTCATAATAATATACTGCTGTAAAAATGACTTTTCAACACTGTTTTGGAACTCAAACATGACACCAGTCCACGGAAAAGTCAGACGATACGGAGTCAGATCCCGTATTTAATATATTGTTATTTCCTTATAGTTCGTTGATGGCCAGCTATTCACTCCGCCTTCGAGAGTGGCCTTTCAGCACAGCTATAAACACTTCCTGTAGTATTTTCAAAACTGCATGCCGCTTGTCACCAGCTCACACTGCTTCGTGTTTGCAGTTTTAAGGGTGTACACAGATCAGAAATGGATCCGACTGTATTTAGCCAATACAGCTCTTAACAAAATGCCTGCATAGGTCCAAACCTGCAGATCGGCTTGGGGCCAGCTCCCCTCCTTCAGTAACCTTTGACCCCTCCCAGATGTCCCACCACAATTCTCTATTGTGTTAAAAGCAGTTATCTCCCCTCCTCCTGTTACATCATCGCTGCTACCCCACAGGCAGCTGCTGTCCCCATCCATTTTTAACGGCCATTACTTGGAGATGAATGGCTATCTTCAGAGGCATCGCTGTTATATCAGTTCCAACATGGTACTGGAAGAATAGCATGAGTAAACGTGGTAAGATCATACGCAGCACTATAAGTGGCTGTATGCAGCTCTGCAGATAGTTTGCTTCATGTTACACCTTTTTTTTTATGTGGCTTGAGTGTCAGATATTTGGATTATAGTTGTGATTTAATATTCTCATCATTCTGTCTAGTTTGCAAACCTCAATTGTAACCGACACATCATTTCTGTCCTCACTTAGAGAGTGACCTCATTTGTCTCTCTCTCTCTCTCTTAGGCTGCTGGAAACCGATGACACAGAGGAGCCAAAGGGTAAGACGAAATCTCCACTTTCACTGCACTCAGATCCTCTTTTGTCCCACAGACTGCTTTTTATCCCTGAACTCATTCAAGTTTTCTCTATTACTCAGTGTTAAAGGAATACTGAGCTCATTGCTGATGTCAGATCACCTACCTGGTTTATAGATGTTGGCTATTTAATACTCTGCCACTGCTGAGGAGTGAAAAAAACAACAACAGATCTAGTGCTCTGTTTTGTTCTCTGTGAAATTTAAAGTGAATGTTTTTCCTCAAGCAATGTTCTTTTTTCTATCTCCAAAAATAGAGGAGATAATGTTTGGCACGCGTCTGCAGACTTATGTTCCAGAACTGTGACTTAGTGGGTGTGCGTTTACACTTGTGTGTCTTCCTGTGCAACAGTCTGAGTCGAATGCACTGGAAGCTTGTTTCAGCCAGCTAGCATTATGAACTAATTTTGGAGTCTGCTGCTATAGAGAGGAGAAAATGGCGGAGTTTATGGACCGCTGGCTGCTTTTCCCACTCACATTCAGCCACCTGAGCCCACAGGCTGAGTCCGTCAGTCAGTCCGTCTGTCTGTGTCAGACGAAGTGCTGACTCATGGACTGCACAGGTTCTACCTTCTTTTCAGTAAACTGAATTATGATGAGAAACTGTGACATTTAAAGCACAACATAAAGACAGAAATGAACGGCTACTAATGATCTGCTCACTGCTGCATATTGCTACTTACATTTTTACATACAATATCCTTTCTGGTCTGTTAACACACAACCAGGAATTCCAGTAACTGGATATGTTCCCTAACTGAATATTTTCCAGAGGTTTTTACCATTTTATTTTTTGTAATTTATTCTGCAGAGTATTTGATAGTAGTATTTGATATTTGAGAGTATTTATAATGACATTATTACAAGTAAAACCCATGTTTTCAAATATTTAAAAGCAAATGCCATGATGTATTTTAGTAAGATTGAGCCTGCTAAACCACATCATTAATTTAGGCAAAACAACTACTATAACAAAATTCAAAAGAATGCAGAATACTGAGGACTTTTTTTTATTTATTTGAATGATTGATTATCTGCCAGTAGTAGAAACTATACTTAGAAAGAACCATAGATAAAAAAAGAGGAACAAAGAATAGCCAGTGTGTGTGTGTGTGTGTGTGTGTGTGTGTGTGTGTGTGTGTGTGTGTGTGTGTGTGTGTGTGTGTGTGTGTGTGTGTGTGTGTGTGTGTGTGTGTGCATTGGCACGGCTGAAGTGCTCTGAGCCAGAACGCCTCTTGTGGTCACATCCAGGGTTTCCCCAACGCTTCAGCTCTCCCACGCGTCAACAGCGCATACACACACACACACACGCACGCGCATACACACACACACACAACCGGTTCACAGTGAACATATTGTGGAAGCCTTCAGTTAGATGCGTGTTTCCACTGCACAAGTGCGCTGTCATGCTCACATTAGCAGAGTGCATTCAGAATGATTTCAGTTCACTTCACTGTGACTTAAAGTAAAACTCTCCATTGTGTTTCTGCTTTAAAACAGTATGCAGACTTGGAAAACTCTACACTGCTCCTCAGAGTTGGCTAATATTCACATTTGTGCAAACATTATTGGCCATTACAAGGTCAAAGGCCCATCCGATAAGCTCTCAGCAGCTATGACTGAGCAGTCATTTGAGATGGATGAAAACACTTTTGGAAAAGTCAGTGAACTTAAGTGGAGGTTTTTCCATCTCTTGAGTTCTCTCTCTCTCTCTCTCGCTTTGGATGTTGGATGGATGATAATGTGAAAAAGATTGGACTGGAGTCAAAGCTAAGAGAGTACAGTCTGCAGGGGAATCACCGGTCTGCAATGTGTATTGTGTCATCCTCTGAACTAAATCATGCTAAGTTCTGGACAGCAGGGGATCTCGGAAACATAAATCTATCCGAGTATTAAAAAACTTGAGCATTAGGCCTCATTGCAACAGCTTTCTTTCCATTGGAAAATGGGGGGTTTGTCAGAGACACTATTTGGATTTCCAATTGTTTTCTTTGGATGGGGAACAATTTTAGCCTGAAATGACTCATTGTCAAGGCAATAAAAGCAGATTTGTGGCTTGTGAGTGTGCTGATTTAAGAAATTTGTGTTGTTGAAAATCATTAAATCTAATGGTTTCCTTTAGTTCGGACAAGAAGAGCATAAATCTCAGGGCTGTTTTTGATTAGAGAACTCACATGAGAAATAATTCTCTTTCTCTCTCGCACATATGCACACACACACAATCATGGTTTTCCTTTTCTTTACAGTAAGACCATCCATTATCTCCCATAAACTGATAGACGCAGTATGGTTTTTACCTCCAAATCTATTGGAGCCCAGTGACTATTCAAACTCATCCTGAGGCCAGGGAAATATCCCTACCGTCATTTCCTTTTCTGATCCAGAGACACCTGTGTAGAATTACTGAAGCCAATAAGATTACATACTGTCACTTCTCCTGGCTACATGTTTAAAGTTGTTATCCCCAGCAAGAAAAACTTCCACTTTCAAAGACTCAAAGACGTGTGTGTGTGTGTGTGTGTGTGTGTGTGTGTGTGTGTGTGTGTGTGTGTGTGTGTGCGTGTGCGTGTGCGTGTGTGTGTGTGTGTGTGTGTGTGTGTGTGTGTGTGTGTGTGTGTTGCATCCAGTTACCTAAATCTACCTTTGTGTCTGTGTTCTGTTCCATTTTTGCATGCAAGTGTATCCTGTATTTACAAAAAGCTAGTGTATTGTTGGTCATGTCTGACCTCACCATCTACCAGAACAATGTATTATGTTCTGGATAGCACACACACACACACACACACACACACACACACACACACACACACACACACACACACACACACACACACACACACACACACACACACACACACACACACACTGTCTGCCTTAAGTCCTCATTCTAAGGTGACTGTTCATATGATACTACACTGGCAGGAAGCAATTGTCCTCTCACTGTTGTAATCTGTGTGTGCGTTTATTCTTTTTAGTTGACAAGAAGCATGTGGACTCAGCCAAGAGGACTCCCAGGATGTCTCTTTTTAAGGTATAATATTTTATATTTGTCTGCTAATTCCCTTAATCTAAATCTAATCTAAATGTTTTGTGTGTTTTGATTGAGTACACGTTGTGTACGTGTGCGCGATTGTCTTTATGTAGCTTTTGCCCAAATTTAGATTTCATAGCTCCAAATGATAGCGCGCACTAAACCAAATCCAAGTTTCGAAACACATTCATAATGCTATTTCTGTATTATTTTTTTTGACAGTCTAAGGTTAAATCTTTTCATTTCCCTCGCTGATTTACCCCCAGCCCTTTCCAACGCAGCTGGTGTACGCTTCAACCTCCCCTGGATCTTTGCTCCATTAATAACAAATTGAGTTGTTCCATACAGCACTGAGCTGTCCCGCACCTTGATATATATATACACACACACACACACACACACACACACACACACACACACACACACACACACACACACACACACACACACACACACACACACACACACACACACAGTCTGTGGAGGTCTTAAAGCGACGGGAAGAAGAAATCTAGAGAGCTTAAAGATCCATTCAGGAAACATACTTGATAATGCCCCCAGTCCTATGGGAGATATACACACGTGTGTGCTTAAAAAATATAAACAGTATCTGTATTTCCCAGGCTGCTTAAGTTGCAGAAGTGGTTAGGTTTCATGATATTGGATGTAAATAGCTGTTCTAACTTGGCCTTCACAGGCCAGGAGCTGTGCCAAGGTTGGCCAAGTGAACCCAGATGGCAGCAAAACCTGCTGGGAAAACAAACTCCTACAAAAAGGCTATCTTGCCATCATGCTGCTTTTTGTTTTCTCTTTTTCCCCTGCTCTCTCTATCCTTTGTTCTGACCTAGAGCTCTGTTGTTTTAAGGTGTCTCACATGAAAGTCGTCAGCTGTAACCGATACTCCTTCGCTGTCTTCACTTTTCCCTTATCATTCATTTCTGATTCAAAATCCCTGTTGAAAGCCAGTGAGTCAGTGTCTCCAGCAGGAGAGACAGACCAGGAGTGAGGTTACAGTACGTCTGCTCTCCAGCATGGATGGAGACGATTGAATGTGTACATGGAGACTTCTGGAGAAAGATACAGCTCATTTGTATTTTAAATTTCCTGATTATATAAAAACTTGTTTGTCAGAAGGCAATGCATTCATGCTGGGTGGAAAATAAGCTGCTTTTTTATAATCAGTGAGCGTAAGTCTGTTTGGAAGAGGCCTCTAATTCTGTAAGCTTCGCTGTGTAATTTTGTGAGAAAAGAGCACTTGATTTCCGTTACTTGGCACACAGCTGCATATCCACTTATCCTCAGCAGGTCACCCAGGGCCTCGGTAGAGTGTTTACTGACACAGGGCTCACGCAGCTGCAGAGTTCACACTGTACGCATACTGTATGTGTGACGATTACACCAAAATGATTTACGACAATGTTATCTACTGAAAATGGACAGCGAGTCAGAATGAGAGTGACCCATTTAAGAAATTATTAAAAATGTATATTTTTACTTCACTGTGATGTTTGAGCTTCTCCGTTCCGATTGATGCATGTGTAGAGTTTGGCACTAAAAGGCCATTTTCGCATTCATCTGCTGAAGTGCGAACGTTCCTCTGAGCTCACCATAAATCTGAGTTGAACGTACGAGCATCATTTATGACATCACGACTAGTTTGGAGGCAACCATGGTCCAATATACAACTTACACTAGTGTGATGTGGAAAGCCTCCAGCGCACACATACACTTGAGAATGGACTTTTCACTGGACTAGGACACATTTAAACTTTTGAAACGATATACATTTGCATATGAATAAATTCTGGATTTTTTTGGAATGAGGGAAGAAAGATGTAATTTATGAGTTTTTTTTCTTTTGTGGAAAAGACTATATCGGACACAAAGCAGCATATTTTATATGTCATATAATATGTCTTGAGGGGATCTTTAACATTTAAAGGTAGTTAAATATTAACAAAAACAGACCCTAATAGCCCCCTTGAGGGCACTGTACTTTAATGTGGAAAATGCAGTAGCAGCAGTACTCATCTCTCTCATCTTCTTTTAGTTGTGTACGTACTCAGGGTGGGTAGGTTTACTTCACAATCACTCGCACACTACAGCATTGACCTAAGCAACTCCTGGAGCATTTGAAGGGTTAACTGCTTTGCTCAAGTGATTGGGTGGAGTCTCATTCATTTATTCCCTCCCCTTATCAAGATTTGTTTTTTACAGCTAGCGTAGGACGTAAGCGGAATTTCCTGCAAACATAATCCTAACCTGTAGGCTGCCGCCGCCCTTCTCTCTACCTGTAGGATCTGGAGGGGTCGGAGGATGGAAGCAGCGGCCGATGTGCCAACGACAGGGTAAAGTGTCCGTTAATGAGCAGTAAAGCAGAGGAATCCTCTACCAGGTAGGCATGTTCAAACAGATTTTTATTAACAGCAAAGTTAACTTCTAAATGAAACTGTGACTGACACTGTAAGCCTTCTGCTTGGGAGGTTATTGTTACATGTTGGACTAATTGCATTTCAACTTTGAATGGAGACTTCTTTTTCACCATTCAAGTCATAAATGTTGTGGTCTGCGGTACATGACATATGCCCCAACACGAGCAAGTAGAACAGATTCACCAACTGACACACTCACACACAGGCCGAGCAGACAGAGCAGAGCGCAGAGGTAATTACAGACCAATTGAAAGGCTGTCTGATGTGAACAGCTGCAGAGATAAACCAGATAAACCTGCAGAGCTTGCCCTCTGTAATACTGCACTCTCTCTCTCGCGGACACACACACACACACACACACACACACACACACACACACACACACACACACACACACACACACACACACACACACACACACACACACACACACACACACACACACACACACACACACACACACACACACGTGCATAAACAGACAACACTCAGGGCTGTGGGGTAGCCATGGTGATGCAAACCAGACTAAAGTTAATAGCTGCAGCAGTGAGAGCCAAACTGAACTTAGCACCGTAACCACTGGAGTTAAAAGTCTGGACTGAGCTGCAGTGTATATGTATTATCTATCTATTAGAAGTGTTTGTGTGTGTGTGTGTGTGTGTGTGTGTGTGTGTGTGGAGATTTGGCCAAAGACATAAGTAAGTTCATTGCTGTCCTGTCCTATTTTTTTCCACTTGGAGTTTGAACTGACCCATGGATTATTTTCAGTTTCTTCCCAAGTCAGAAGTGATATCAGTATGTGTGACTTTTTGCAACTGAACCTTTTTGACGTACAGAGATGTAAATGAATTCAAAGTTCAGTGTGTTTATCATTATGCTGGCCCAGTGCCTATACTGATTACAACGTTCTAAATCACTGTTTATTGATTTTGGCAACACCCATTTGTGTTAGTCAAAACCAAGGAAAACAAGATATTCTGCAGTTGTGTACAATACAATTTTGACACAAGCTTTACCCACATAGATTTAGTAACATTGATTTCAGGGTGGTTGTAACACTAATAAATACAAATGGTAAGCCAGCTTTTTCCTGCAATTCCATTATGTAATGGCTAAATTGTTTTTACATCAAATTGAGGAAAAACACATTGTTTTTTTCCTCTTCCTGTCTGTTTCCACCATCTTCATCCTTTTTTTTTTTTTTGCTCATATTTCAGCCTTTCCAAAACTGATATGAGCAAGTTAATGGATGAGCAAGAGGCCACGGATGAAACTCCATGGAAGGAGCAGCAGGAATATGCTTCCCCGGTCGAAGAAACGGTCAGTATTTTTTTCCATTTTTATGCATTTTATTTATAAAACCATGTGGCATTTCGTTCTACACACACACACACACACACACACACACACACACACACACACACACACACACACACACACACACACACACACACACACACACACACACACACACACACACACACACACACACAATTAAATGCCACAAGGTTTCCATAACTCAGTAGGCTGAAATATAAAAGTCATCTCTCTGGATTGTGTTATGGAAAGGTCATATTTTTGACCACGGCTGTTGCAACGCATGCAAAACAATTCCAAAACTCTTACTCACCTTAACTTTGGCTCTCTTTACCTCTGGGTCTGGTTTAGTTTAGTTTTTTAGTATTTGAAGTTGACGTGTAGATTGTAATTCATGTCACTTATGTACAGTTGCACACATACTCTCTCTCTCTCTCTTTCTTTCTTTCTTTCTTTCTTTCTTTCTTTCTTTCTTTCTTTCTTTAACTTGTCTGGATAAAATGTGAACACGTCACCCAGATCTTAAACTGATCCTCACACGGTTATGATATATAAGTATGTATACATACTGTATACCACACACAAATGCCCCCACACCTTATACGCTCCGGTGTTTTTCATTTAAGAAGACCACCTGGTTAGCGTTGCACTTTTACCTGACCTGGCCTCACAGTCTGCTTCTTCTTTCAACTCCTAAATCAGCCAATCAGCACTCCCTCATAACCTTTGACCTGTCAGCAAGACGTCTGCTGTTGCTCCAGCTGCTCTTGTTTCGTCTAAGCAACAGCAGATTACACACACAAAAGGCGGTGTTTAGATGTGCCATTTCATGTTCATGTTTGCTATGTGTGTCTCTCTTGCATTTTGAAACGAGTATTACTCTTTGAAATGCTTTTTAAATGCATGATCACATTCATAAAAAATTGGTAATATTTTATGTAGCTCAGACTACAAAAAGCTTGTGTCTCACAATTGCCTTTTCCCCACTTAGACATTATGTCCACATTACTGATGATTATTTATCTAAAATCTAAGTGTGAAGATATTTTGTCAAAGCACCAATTGTCAACCCTAGAATATTAATAATAATATAATAGTAATATCGATATTGAGGTATTTGGTCAAGAATATCGTGATATCTGATTTTTTTCCCCTATTGCCCAGCCCTAGTTAAACCCCTTCAACATTCTCCACCTATTAACCCAGACCTTCTTGATAACAGCAGTAGGTCAGAGAAAGCAGAAATAGTAGTAGTTGAAACAGGAGTATGCGTTTGTCAAAAAGAGAGAGAAGAAAGGATTTTCACTGTATGTGTGGAAACGGCAAACGAGCTGAAATTGGAAAATGTCGGTCTGGTTAAAGGCATGTATGCGACTTTAATCGTCTTTTCCACATATTATAGATATTATGGCTGGTAGTTTAAAAAGCTTTCTGTTTTTCTCCTTCTCAGCCTTCCAGGCTCCGCTCTGACAGAGCTCCCCCCCTCAGCAAGGACAGAGATGCCTCCCCCCCTCCCTCTCCTCCCTGCCAGCTTGCCTCGCTGCAGCGCCAGGACTCTGGGCCTCGGGGCATCAAGGGAATCCTAAAGAAAAGCCGCTCCACCAGCGTGGAGTCGGACCACAGCGAGGGCTCGACGCCGGACTGCGCGCCAGCCCGACAAAGCAGTGTCATCCTCAGCCACCCTGAGAGCGAAGAGGAGATGGAGGAGGAGATGGAGGAGGAGGAGGAGATGGTGGAGGAGGAGATAGAGGAGGTAGAGGAAGAGGTCAATGGGGAAAATGACCAAGAGGATGAGTCATTAACTGATTATATCACAGACGGAGGGAGCTTCAGCATGGACGGACAACAGAGGGAGGGAAGCAGCAGCAGCAGCAGTAGGACGAGCTTTGAGGAGAGGCGGAGTCCCTCGCCTGACGAGAGCCTGGAGAAGACGTCCACAGTGTCGGAGGACGTTGAGGAACTGGACAGCAGTTTGGATGGAAGCCAGGGCTCCTCACTCAAACAGAGGTCTTTGGATGTACACAAACAGCATGCATTATTATAAAATATAAGGCCTGAATGTGCATAGTTTTGACTATGCAAAGAAAAGGGAATTCAAAAATATGAAACGGACTTTGAATTCATTTTCATTTGAGGCGTATGACTAAAGTACCCCAAAACACAGTAATTTTGAAAATGTCACGAAACCTTAAATGTACAGTAGTTGTAACATATATATATATACTATAAACCTGGGACCAAGTAATATGCAAAAAGAGAAGCTTTTAAATATCTTTTAATACTCAAGTTAAGGCTTTCCAAGATGCATAGAAAAGGTATGTTAGACAGTATATTGTCACGGGGAAAGAACTAATATGTCTTCTTGCCTTTTTCAGACTGGCAGAGTTCACTAGTGAAGGTGAGCAGAAGGATAGACTGAAGAAGCCCATACCATCCAGTCTGATCCAGACATCACTGGCGGATCGCTTCGGTCAGCTCCAAGGTGCTGAAAATGCCTGGATGAAAAAGGTAGGTTCTTTAAAAAACTCTTTCTTAGTGTTGTGGGGGTTTAGTAATCAGTTAGTGAGTTGGTTGGTTAGTATGAATAACTGGAGTTGGAGTGCAATCGTTTTTTGGGGTGGGGGAAACGGAGCAGCAACGAGCAAATGCAGCCACATGTTGAGGCTTCCCCTCAGCTTTGTGTGCAGGGAAAGGGGAGATTTGGCAGCGGACACGTTTCTTCCTCTGCTGAATCAGGTTATTTCCCTGAGTTGCTGCCAAAAGGGTGTGAGGTTAGGAGGGCTTGGGGGTGCAGCAGATTTGCGAGTGGTGATGCCAATACCCAGAGATCCAGGGCTTAGCTGGCCTCCCAAAAAGAAAGAAAAACACCCCCCTTCCCTTTGTAAAAAGCATGACCAAACACCTGCAAACCTTCCAAGCAAATGCCTGCTTCCTTTTGTTGGTTTTTGCATTCTCCACTCTTCTCCTGTCCTCAAAGTTGAAAAAGAATTCCCTCCATAAGCAAGCCTTTGAGTTCTTTATAGACTTCCATGTCTTACAAAATATAAACATCCAGAGTAAACAGTTTTACACAGGTCAGCATAGAAGGTTTAATGTTTAACACATGTTAAGATAACTGACATATTTGGAAGTGGTCATAGAAGAGCATGCAGGTTTCTACATGCTGTTTTCCTACACAAACAAGACCACCCTTGCTGAGTTTTCAAGTGGGAAAACAACACTACACTCTATTATAACCATTCCATGGACAGTGCAAGCAATGAATTGTACTACAGCAGTGGAAAACCCCTATGAGTGCCACATGGATATCCCCCAAAAACAGTAGATTGGACACCTAAGATTGAAGTGATGTCACTTTTATTTGAACAGGGCATTTCTTGGCTTGACGTCTGTCCAGATCAATGATCCTCTTGGGGGATTTCTGGTTTTTGGCTCATCCTTTATCCAAGGATGAGCTAACCTTAGAATAAATCCACTCTTAGTCTGGAAAAAGCCACTTAATAAGTAAGTACAGACAGCCAGCAATTTGAACAAATCCCCACTCAATAAAATACTGAAAACTGATGTCATTTTATGTTTGTGTGGTCTGTCTTCATTATGATAAGTCAACACAACATCCATAACAATTAATGGCACACAAACTGCATCCTCAACACTCACACGAATGAAAGAGGGGCCAAACTGGTGTTCAAAATTCTATCTGAGGTTTTTGCATGTGAATTGGTCTGAAACCTGCTGTGCTCTGTGGCTGCTACCATAGAATTTTGGGAAACTAACTCACATCAGAGATGTAGATGATACATGGTTTAGCTAAATAAATGGCATTGATGCCATGTGGTCATTAGCTATGGGCCATTTCCTCGCATGTGTATTCTTGTTACTTTTCTGTGTCTCTCTTGAGGAAAGGCCGTTGGTTTTCATATTTAGGCATGTCATTTTATCTCATACGCTGCCAATCCGGAGCAGATGTTGTTACTCTTTGGTTGATATGTGGGAGACCGGGGACTGTTACATGCATGGTATACACCATGGTCATCTTCAACCAGCTCCAGATGTTTCCTGTGTAGCCTGCAAAGCTGTTTTTTACACCACGTCTGTGTTGCAAAGTGAGGTCTTCTCGTAAATTAAATTTAAAGAGGGTCTGTGTTTTGAATAATGATTGTTAACCATAAGTTACATTGACTGTTTGCAGCATGCCATTAGTTAATGATAAATTGAACCAAAATTTAAAAAAAAAACCTGCTGCTTTGCTAAATTTAGTTTTGACAGTACATTAAATTACAACTTATAAAGTGTACTGTTGACACAGACATTAAAAGAATATTTTGGACTTCCAGTGATGACTCATTGAAGGAGTCTGATGCAGTCCATTAAGACTAATGATTGGTTGGAAATATTGTCCCTGGTGTGTTGTCCCCAGAAAATGTATTAGACATAATCCCCTAAAGATGAGTGGATTATCTCATATACATCATGAGTGTGTTGAAAAAGGCTCTTTAAATAGGCAATTTAAAAATACAAATTATTACTTGAAAGGAATCTGATTTTTTTGCATTAAATCCACCAACAGGGTGAGACATTTTCACTTGATTATAACTAAACTGTGTGGCTAGTTTCGCATTGCTAATAATGGTGCCTACTTCCCTTTTCCTTGCTTTCCCATTCTCCCAATCTTTATGCCAAGCTTTAAATGAGCCATGTCTCTTCTTTAGTCATACATGTTGCCCTGCTTTGCTCTTTCTCCTCCATACTCATGTGATCATTTCCCTTTCCTCTTCTCCTCTGGTACCGTTCCTCCTTTAACCATTCTTTCCAGTTTCCTCTGTCCTCACCTGCGGACTCTACCCCTTACTTTGACTTTGATACCTGCCGGTCAACCTTTCCCAGTCCTGTCAGGTGAGTGTGTGTACATACATATAGTATGTACTGTATGTGCCTCATTGCATGGACTTAATCCTGGGTCATTTTTTGGCCCTTATTTTTCTACCTGTGCTCTGGACAACTTCTCACACACTCCGAGGATTACCACTGAGAAATCAGAGCTGTCAACACACTTGCTGTTGGTACATGAATGTGGTTTGCTGGCCCTCAGCTGGTCCATATCTGTGTCAGTGGTTTGGCTGAGGTGTTGCCTGCCTGCACCGTACAGTAAGGCAGGACTGAGAAAAATTGTTTCCTGTGGGGGTTTGAAGCCCAGGCCCTTTCCTCTCCTCCCCTTCTCTTCTCTTCTCTCTGGGGTCCTGTCAGGCCAAGGTATTTCCCCTCTCTGATTGACTCCAGAGATGGGCTGCTAGCTGGAGGGGCTGTGTCAGTCTGTGAGTGTGTGAGTAGGCTTCAGGACTGTGTGAGATGACAGATGTTGTAGTTTGCATGCATGGACAAGAATTATTCTATTAAGAGACGGTAATGTGCTGTAGTGTCCAACAATTAGGAGTATTTAAGGTACAAGAAACAGGATTTATCCAGTTACCCTTATTTCGTGTATAGAATTTCTTTGAACTTTTGTCTCATGCCAGGCTAATATTTGACCACTCCATGCCACATGTTTGACATTAAAGTACAAACAAACAGTGTGCAGTGAGTGAGGGACAGACAGAGAGAGAGAGAGGGTGTTTGAGTGGATGATTGAGGGAAACTGGTGCTTTTCCATTTTGTTACTACATGGCTGTTTAGATATTGTAGCATATTCAGGACAAATACCACATAGGATTCCTCAGGCTTGTGATTTAAATTTGACTAGATTTATATGTCCTGCTCCTTCGTTGCCATAGTATCAACCACGATTGGTTAAGCAGAGCTGGAGAGTTTTGCTCAGGGACGATAATGTTGTTAGACACAAGGACTGTTGTGAAGATTAAGCGTTTGACTTTACAGTCACAGAGTCTCTTTAGCCTGTTCAACTCAGATCTCAATATTGTCCCAAACAGGTCTCTCTTGAGAATGAGACCCTGTGTCTCAATCATCATCACCTGTATTAAAATAAAGGTTAAAGCTTTAGTGCTTTTTGATATTAATGAACGTTCGTTACATTCAAGCTGCCAAATGAGTTGCTACAAAGCTAATTAAGACTATTAGCTCCACACAGCTCTGTCTGTATTTCTCAGTATCTCTATGTTCAGAACATGGTGTCGACTTTCGTGCGCAGAAACTCGAGTGAAGATAATTACCTCTTCTGAAGAGTCCATCATGTTTTTGTTTAGTTTTTTTTAAACATTATTATTTTTGTGGGCATTTTTAGGCCTTTCTTTTATAGGATCACGGAAGGCTTGTGTCATGTGGACGCGAGCCTACAGTGTTGTTGTCATTACTTAGAATTCCTCATGGGGGCGACAGAAACTACGCACTATAGCTTTAAATGAATAAAAACAAATACAAATCTGCATGCTCGCTTTGGAAATACTCTGAGATTGAGGTAATGCAGTAATGTTGTTGTGTGAGTTTTTTTTTTTTATTGATTCACGAAATGAATACATTACTTTTCTAATTTATTAATAGTTTAGTAGTAAAATCTATTGGATGGTAGCTGTAAGCATTACATTAATCAGGTATCCAAATAACATATTAGCCTATTGGTGTGGTTTGTGTAATGTGTTCAGAGTTTTTGTAATCAATAATAAGTATGAGTTATCGTATCCGAGGACTCTTTTTTTTTTTTTTTTTTTTTTTTTTTTTTTTTTTTTGTACACCCTGGACAGGTTGCCAGTATATCACAGTGCTCTATTCATAAAATTGCTAATTTGAGAATCAAATTTTAGCAAGTTTAGAACTGTCATGAGCTATTACCAGAAAGATATTTAAGTCTGCCATTGCGTAAAGTATGAATTACATATTTTTGTGTAGTTCCTGCTGTTGTAGGGACACACAATTCATCTTGAAACTGCGATGCGAAAGCACAGTTTAAACGAGCCGTGTCAGTGACAGCCATTGACTTCTCTAGCTCTAAAGACAACTGAAACCAAAAAAATGTGGTCAGCTGTAGCTAATTAATGCTAAAGTGTGAGTTGGCAAAACTACAAAGTGAAGATTCCTAGCTGTTGCCTGCATGCCAGTGTGTGTACTATTTACAGTCAGTCAAAGATGGCTTCGCTCTTTTTCTTTCCATGCAGAAATACATTTGATTATGATTGGTACAAACGTATCGTGGTAAATATGTAGACACCCAACACAGGCCGAAAGGTTCATTTATAAAACAAAATAACGACAATCAATCACAATTAGACCTTATTCTCATATCATTCAGCTTTTTCTATTATATTGACATTAGTTTAATGTCAAAAACTTTGAATATGGACTGCTGATTTTGCACTATATCCTCCATCTAATACCACATTGACATCACTGTGGCTGCAGTTCACCGCTATAACCAAACATCTTTTTCGCTTTATAGCTGCTGACATCTGTGAATGCTTAGTTGACTCTTCAGAGCTTACAGTACATATGGTGCTGTGAATCACAGTATGACAGTCAGCAGATCACACAGATCATCGTTCATCCACAAAGAAAATTCCTCTGTGAATATGAAACCATACAAGCACAAGTACATCCAAGAATATACAGTATAAATATACATGCGAGCACCAACCTCGTAGAGTTTTTGATATCCCGTTTTCTTGTTTTATTTTTACAATAACTTTGATTAATGCTTGAAATGTATTTCCTGCGTGTGTTTCTCCTGTGCAGTCATAGTGTGGAGATAGTAGGGCTGCTCGATTATGGGGGGGGGAAAAAAAATACAATCGCGATTATTTCGGTCAATATTGAAATCACGATAATTTAACACGATTACTCGTTGACTTCTGGAAAGATGCTGCAATTATTGAACTTAAAAAAAAAAAGTTAAATAAATCAACAGTAAAAAAAAACACAACTATGAAATTTGCCTTAATACTTTTTTCATTCAGAACGCAAGAGAAAATAAGTTTACTTGCAAAATGTAATGAGCTAAATAGTTTTTCTCGATTATTCTGTTTTTGTGATCATTGGGAGCCAAAATCATAATCACGATTAAATTCCGATTAATTGCACAGCCCTAGGAGATAGGTCTGCCTTTTGAGACTAAGCTGTGTGCTCAACTCACTGTAGAAAGGAAGTCAACTCTTCTGGTACATTACACACAGTGAATTGCTCATTATTAGCAAAGAAATAAAGGGTGGCAGCCAGTAAAAACCCAGGCAGGGCCATAAAACGCTTCACATATTGAGGAGTGGAATATCATGAATTACTTTAAAACAGCTCAGTGGTCCAGGGGGGGCAGTAAACCTCTGCTAATTCATTTTTAATGGTGGAGTTCAGGTGCAAAACTGGCAGCAGGAGTAAATCATGTAATGAAATCAGAAATGAATAGTGGGTGACGGATGGCCTCAGTCCAGTTTTGGTGTTTTATTGTCAGGACTCATTCTTCATGTTTTTTGGTTGTAAAAATGAAGTTTGAATAACACAGCACAACCTTTGGAGGTAGTTGTTTTTTTTGGAAGAAGCAAAGCTCCCCCAGAAATAATTGGAAAGTAGTGGGATCTTTCATAATTCACTCTAAAAATGTATTTCTGGTTGCTTCACTATCTTCCTTCACCATCACCAGTAGTCTCTCCTAACCTCATGCAACCTTTCTTGCTCACTCATGATTACTTAACTGTGTCCTCATAACTGTCTGTTCCTCTGTTAAATAAATGGACATTAGAGTGCATAACATACATTCCAAAAAAATAAGATAAAAAAAAAAGTTGTACTCTAAAGTTGTATTTAAATAAATGTTCCAACAGAAATCCAATGTAGATTTGGGGCCCAAGATGTCACTGGCAGACAGGATGAAGATCCTTAAAGACAAGGAGGAGCAGTGGAAGAACAAAGGCAAAGGAGCAGCCAACGACTCGGTCCAGTTCACTGTGGCTGGACGCATGGCCAAGAGAGGTGAAACTGCAGTGTGTTAACTCAGTGTGGCTTGACACGAGTTGAGCATGCTTATTGTTCTGCTGCGAGAGGACAAGTCAGTCTTGAAAACTCTCTGTGCTGCCACGACGTAGTGTCTTTCAGGTCGTAGACGTTGCTTTACACTGGTCTTTTTTTATCTTAAGAAAATGCAAATGAAAAGTTGAAAAGTTTAAAAAAAAAAAAAAAAAAAAAAAAACCAACAACTAACTAACCAATATGATTTTGTGAAAATGGACAAACAACAATTGCCGCCTTTATAACAGTATATAACAATTTTGCTGCATCACATTTGATCCTCCATAAAGAGCTATTCAGCCTACAGTGGTTTACTTAAAGCCCATGATATAAGGGATATCTTCAGGGTTGTTGGGATATACAGTGGGACCCATGATAACAAACCCAAAAAACGATTCCCTTTAGAGCTGCAATGACTAGTCCATTTCTCGATCCGGTTTGACTGATGGACAGAAAATGAATCTGCACCAAATCTGATACTCTGACAGTTTCAGTCATTTTTTTTCTGGCAACATTTTCTTTTGTTTAATTGATTTTTAGTTTCTCTAATGCAGAGCTCTTTAACAGGGGGTCCGGGACCCCTTAGGGGTCCTCAGAGTCACTGCAGGGGGGTTTCTAAATTGTTGTTAATATCTGAAAGTTAAAAAAAAAAACAATCTTCTTAACATAAATGCAACATATTATTAGCAAATATAAATCCCCATTGATAATAGGCTTGCTGGCCTATGGCTAAAGTAGTAACTAAGATAGCCATCCGCAGATACAGTATGTCCTAAGGATTCACTGGCCACATGTATAACATGTTTAACATTAGAAGATGATTTATAAAAAACATGGGACAATTATTATTGTAATAGTTTAGTATTCTATGCACTAAAAAGGTATGTATAAAGGCATTAGGCGCCCTACACTTTATTGTAGACCCAGGTTAATATGCAACTTCATTTTTTACAATATTAGTATTTGGGGGTCCCTGCTCTGTCTCTCTTTCAGTTAAGGGGTCCTTGGTTTAAAAAATGTTGAAGAACCCTGGTCTAATTTAACAATGTGCTGCTTGTCTTTCTCATACTTGAAAATAAACTGAATATCTTTGCATTTTTGACTATTGGTCAGATAAAACAAGGCATTTGAATATGCTTTTAATTTTATTTATTTTTTAGACAAAACAATGAATCTAGAAAATAATTGACAGATTAACTGGTGATGAAATTGACTGTTAGTTGCATTTTCCCCCTGTTCTTCTTCCTCCAGGTCTTGTGACAGATACCGGAAAGGAAGAGTCACCTCTTAGTTCCCTCAAGAGATCTAATGCCACGCCTGTGAAGCCGCAACAAGGTAGTCAGTCATTACAGTGATGAACCCGTCAGTCTGTTAATACAGCAGATGATGTTGGGAATATTTAAATATTGATACTTGAACAGGACTCTTGTGTGTCACAAGGTGCTACTAAGTCCAGATAACCCAGATTTATCTTTATATTTAAATCATTTTCGTATTTTTTATTGTAACACTGAGCGTACTAAGCCACGATCAATCAGGCCTCTGTTTGTTTTTGCTGGACAGAAATCTCCAGTAGAACTGATGTCAAGGTGGAAGGAGATAAAAGGCTCGACAAGCTAGAGTCTTTCCTCGACAAGCTCCACAATAAAGGTACAATCCCCCTGTTGTTGTTTTCCGCAGGAGATGATATGAATTTTAATACATATTGAGTTATTAAGGATCGGTGTGTGTGTGTGTGTGTGTGTGTGTCAATGTGTTTTTCCAGATTTGTTTAATTTCAAACTTATTTACTGCCACATAGCTACAGTGTATATTGAACATTGCAGATAGGCATTTAATAGATGAATCCACACACACTAACACGATGCTGCAAGCTCACAGGACAGGATATCCAACACATTTTGAACATATTTGAATCACCTTACCATGGGCCCTGTCCTTGTCCTGTTCGCCAAATTCATCGTTAGCGAGAGAAAAGTTCTGCGTAACACTTCCTGTTCCATTCTTCCTGTTCCATTCTTCCTGTTTCCTGCCATGGTGCGTGGGTCAGGCGTGAGCAAAAGCAAGACATCCACCGTCGAGGTGACGGCGGAGACGGAGAAAGAAGTGATGACCCTGGATGACGACGAGACGTTCGGCAACTTCTACAAATCGGTCTCACCGTCCACACCCCTGGACTCCAGTGTGGTTATGACAGAGGAGGACCTCAGCCAGATTCAGGCCGATACACCAAAGTTAGTTGATGATAATCATAACAACAATGAATGACACAGTCAACCATTTCAACGACTTATGATTCCCCATTTCTCGCAAATGTCATTCTCAGGTCCTTGGTTGCTTTAGTTAAAAATGACCACTGTTTTGTGCATGCATGTCTTCAGGCTCACCTCAGCCGTAGCAGAACACAAGCGAGCAGTGCGACCAACGAGGAGGAACCAGGGCTCCAGGAACCCTCTGCGGGCTCTGGCTGCCCGCAACGACATCCGCCAGGTCTACACCGAGCAGAGGCTTAATGTAGCCTCACTGGAGACCAAGAGGATCCAAGTGGAGAGGAGTAAGACTATTGCTATGCTATTAAGGTTATAGCCCTAGCTAGGCTGTAGAGTCTTATATGGCCCAGCACCACCAAATGTTTAGTCCACAACCAAACTTTGCTATGTAATTATCAAGTTATGTATATGTCCTGATAAGCTTACAAGGTTCCGGTGGCCTTTAGTGGTTTCTGAAGGTTGCAGTGTTCTCTAAAACTTTAACAATAACATTTAGGCAAAAACAATAGCAAAAGAATGCGATTACAATTTTGATACTTAAATGTATGGAAATTTAAGACACTAAAATTGCAGTTGTAGTAGTGAAATGTTGATTTGTTTTAATGTCTGGCAAATGTTTCACCACTACAACTGCAATTTCCATGTAGCCGTTTGTATACGCATGCAATAAATAAATATACACATAACCATACATACTGTAGGTTACTAAAGAGTGTAACCTGACGGGAAATTAAAATTAAAAAAATTAAAATATTTTGGCCACTTTTATATGCAGTTCATTGGAAACAAAGTATTTTGTCTCCTGTCCCACACTCTACAAATAAGATCGGACGCAAAACAGGTTCTCTACCTAAAACACAGCTCAGGTTGTTTAATTTTCAGTAAACACATTGCATCGAAGCTGGATTAGCTGTGCTCAAGCGCTTCACCACACTGAAGCTGCTCTGAAGGTACGTGCAGCTGTACACGTTAACCTGCATGATATTCATGTACTGTATTTTGTAAGTTTAGTCTGCTGCTTGTGTATTTTCTATATTCGGTTCCTCTTTGCAGATTATCTTCACTCGTCTGACCTCAGTGACTTTTTCACAGGTTACACGGGAAATAAGAGGAAGTGAGCACCACAGCTATGTGTAAGGCTGTCTAGTATTGGCGCACATGAAAGAAGAAATTCTAAAACATGTCCTATCTCTTATGATCTGTGTTATAAATCCTGCCATGGCCTTTGTTTGTTATAATTAGTGAGATGACCGATTAGATCAAGGAGTAGTAATGATCAATGTGTCAACTCAACTGTGTTAATTTCTAATTATCACTGGTCCTCTTCTTTTCTCTCCATCAAAGTGGCAAAGCACTCCAAAACAAACCTGGCTGATGTGGCGTTGGCGGGCCTCGCCAGCAAGGAGAACTTCCGCAAGATCAGCCTGCGCAGTGTGAAATCCACCGATGTTGTGACCAACAACAGCACGCTGCCTTTCAACAAGCTCATGCTCATCCGCGTCAAAGGTCAGAAATGCAGGCGAATGAACTGTATGTTTGTTGAATGGAGGTGTGACGTGGCAGCACAAGTGGCCCAATGGTTAGCACTGTGGCCTCGCAGTAATAAGGTACAGGGTTTGAACCTGGGTAGTCCCGGGCCTTTCTGTGTGAAGTTTGCGTGTTATCCCCATGTCTGCATGGGGTTTTCTCCAGGTGCTCCGGTTTCCCCAACCAATTGGAAGTCGCTTTGGATAAAAGCTTCAGCTAAATGACATGTAATGTAATGATGTATGGTGATCTATCACCCATCCCTTTTTATAACGAAGAGCAAAAAGCATAACACTTAGAAGTGCTGTTAAAGGGAAACTCCCAAGTGTGTTTCTTGTGTCTAAAGAAAGTTAAGTTAATAAACCACAAACAAATGATTGAAGTGATTTATGTTTCAGGTTAAGCCTACTGAAGTATAAACTGCTTTGTCATTGTCTGTAGGTCGGAGGCACATCCAGGTGCGTCTGGTGGAGCCCACAGCCCACTCTCTAAACAGTGGCGACTGCTTCCTCCTCATAACGCCAAAGCACTGCTATATGTGGAGTGGAGAGTTTGCCAATGTCATTGAGAAAGCTAAGGTAGTGAACCTTAATGAAGAGCCAGTTTTTGATTTAGACAGGTGTTGACACAGCATGATATAAACTCTCCACTTGAATACAGACGTGACATATGCAATATGCTTTCTGTGACCAGGCGTCGGAGATGGCAGCGTTTGTTCAGGCCAAGAGGGACCTCGGGTGTAAGGCCTCCCAGGTGACAGTGCTGGAGGAGGGCATCAACACTGACAGCAGATGGGCCAAAGAGTTCTGGAGCCTGCTGGGAGGACAAACCCAATACAGAGGTTCATACTCACACAGAGACGCTGTTTCTCTTTAACATCAGCAGCTCAAGCACAGAGTTTAATACAGTACATACAAGTATTTTTTTAGTGAAAGTTAGTGACAACTGCAGCCTCTGTTTCTTAACACATTTTTATAATATAATATAATGCTTTTTAGATTTGTTCTTTTCCTTAAGAACACCTCATTTCAAGTTTAAGCACTCGGGCCCCTGGCGACTTACACATATGCTTACTCTGGTGTGTGTGTGTGTGTGTGTGTGTGTGTGTGTGTGTGTGTGTGTGTGTGTGTGTGTGTGTGTGTGTGTGTGTGTGTGTGTGTGTGTGTGTGTGTGTGTGTGTGTGTGTGTGTGTGTGTGTGTGTGTGTGTGTGTGTGTGTGTGTGTGTGTGTGTGTGTGTGTGTGTGTGTGTGTGTGTGTGTGTGTGTGTGTGTGTGTGTGTGTGTGTGTGTGTGTGTGTGTGTGTGTGTGTGTGTGTGTGTGTGTGTTGTAGGGGCAGGGGAGCCAGAGGAGGATGAGCTGTATGAGAGTGGGGTGGTAGACTCTAATGGAGTGTACAGACTCCAGGGAGACAAACTGGTGCCTCATGAAGATGCCTGGGCCTCCATCCCAAGTGTCTCCTTGCTTGACTCTAAAGAGGTAACACTATTACTCGAGTACTGACCTCATATGTCTTTTTTTTTTTTTTTTTTTGCTGGAAAAGTCTGGGACCTACATAGAAAGTGTGAAAAGGCATGGTATAAAATGTCCATAAAGCACCCATAATAGTCCAGACAGACATTGTATTAGACATTGTTTCTCTTGTTTTGCATGTTGTAAAAAAAACACAATCCATCTCCTCTCCCCCTTCCCCTCTGCTGCCAACAACCCACACCAGGTCTTAGTGTTTGATTTTGGCGGCGAAGTGTACGTTTGGCACGGTAAAGATGTGCCCTTGGGTGACAGAAAGGTTGCCGTGAAACTGGGCAAACAGCTTTACAGCGGCAGCTATGACTACAGCAACTGCAGAGTCAACCCTTTAGATGCCTCCTGCCTGAATACGGATGTGCCTATGTGAGTATCACATGTTAATCCTACCACCTTTTGTAGCAGTTAACACAATTGTACATTGTGGTGCACTTTTTAGTATTTATCTTAGACATTTTGGACTTAATAAATGCAGTTTTATGTGATATAAGTGGGCATGAATGGAGAGCAAAAATGGGTTAAGGGTTAGATTATTGATTGTGTTATTGTAGCCCCTAGTGGTTTCATCTGGCCAGTACAGCTGCACAGAGGAGACTTTTTTTTTTTTTTAAATGACTTGACTTGTGTGATTGTGTGTGTGATTTGCAGGCAGGGGGAAGGTCGTCCGAGCTGGACTCTGTTTGGCCGGCTGTCAGAGCACAATGAGACGTCCCTGTTCAGAGAGAAGTTCCTGGACTGGGCCGAGAGGAAGAAGGAGGAAGCTGCTCAAGCTGAGGAAATCAAGGTAGATGAGATTAGACTATATGTGCATTTTGATTTGTTGGGTGCTTTTGTGGAATAGTCTGAACGAATTGATCAATCAACATGTTAATATGTTGCAATTCAAAAAAAAAAAGATTTATTTTTGAAAGGTACAGAGGTGAGGAAGGAGAGTGAAAATCACTTGCTGATGTCAGTGCTGCTTGATTTTTTTCTACCTATCCCTTTTTGAATGTTTCAAGTGTCCTGTTGAAGATATTATAATTGTTTTTTGTTATACAACAATATTTTTTGTTGTTCATTTAATTATATATATATATTTTTTTTATTTTATTTTTTTTTATTTATTTGCTGTATTTACTAAGGGTGTTTGCGTTTGATTTAGCAGTGACTCTGTCTTAGTGTAAATCATTGACAGCTTTCATAAATCTGATTTGCTTGTTTCTTTTGTTTTCTTGCCTGTTGATCTGTAGATATCTGACAATCCGTTTTTAAAGGAATTAAAAATAAACACTGCGTCTTAATTCATGAATATATCCTGACTAAAGAAACAAATTTAAAACTGACCAAAAACATTGTTTTTCTGCTCAGAGCCCAGTCCACGCTATTGAACGCCCCCCACTGGACATGGAACTGCAGCCATGCGACGCCAAGGCCCTGCTGGACAACGAGCCAGAGCCGGTGAAGACAGTTCTGGAGGGGGTGAACGTCCAGCGGGGCCACGGCCTGGTGAGGGCAGATGATGGCAGACAGGCGGAGTTGGCTACAATAGCTGTAGACGCCTGGCACATCAAAGAGCACGGTGAGGAGGAACTGCCCAAAGAGAGCCTGGGCCAACTGCACGAGGGCGACGCCTACATCATTCGCTGGAAGTACTCTATCACCACACTTGGTGAGTCATGCATTTGGCACAGAGGTAGCCCGAAATACGGTGGATGTGTGAATTGGAAGGTTTGAATATGATGACAAAGTAGTAAGACCTGGGAGAAGATGAATGGCACTGACTTCAATTGTTAGTTGTGATGAAGTGCAGCTGAAAAACAGCAGCTGTGCTTAGAGCCAAGAGGCAAATGTAAGTGTGGTCAACAAGGTTTGAAAGAAGACATACATTTTAGCAGAAGTCCACCAGGTTTACTCTGGTTCTGTCCTGTTTTGTCAGTGGGTAAGCGACAGAAACCCGGGGAGCTGAGCGCCGGTGCTCCTGGAAGAGAGAGGACTGCTTGTTTTTTCTGGCAAGGCAGTCACTCCAGCGTCAGTGAGAAAGGAACCTCGGCTCTAATGACGGTGGAGCTGGGCAGCCACAGGGGGTCACAAGTGGGTATCAGTTCATCACGGTCACGGCCACACACAGTCAATAAAATGTCACGTTTCAGTGGTAAAGTTCCCGATTTAGAACTCATAATTCAAGTAGGATTTAATCAACGTGTGTCTTTCTACATATGTTTGTATCTGACTGGCTGCCCAGGTGTTGGTGAGTGAGGGAAAAGAGCCGCCGTGCTTCCTCCAGCTCTTCCAGGGAGGTTTGATCATCCACAAGGGCAGCAGAGAAGACAGTGCCAACAACAAAGGTAAAAACAAAACTTATTATTTATTTTTTTTCTCTCAGTGATGCAGTGTAATACCAAATGGCGAGTAAGGGACTTGTTTAATTTTCAATGTCAAATAAACACACTGAATTATTGTGGCATTAACTCTTCTCACCATGTCTGGGTCACCTCTCCAGATGGCTGGAGGTTGTTCTGTGTTCGTGGTGAGGCAGAGGTGGAGGCCTCACTGGTGGAGGTAGATTGCCAGCGTACCAGTCTGCGCTCTCGTGCTAGCCTGGTGCTTCTTAGCGCTCAGAAAGGCGTTCTCTACTTGTGGCACGGCTGTAAAGCACATGCCGGTGCCAGGAAGGTGGCCAAAAGAGCTGCGGACAAACTCACCCAGAGGTAAGGAATATAGGCAGATGGATAATTAGATGATGTGTAGTGGAAGGACACATGTGGACCGACAGTTGGTCTGTGTTTGTGTTGTCAAGGTGTCCCTCAGAGTTAGGTCTGAGCAGCACCAGCAGCGTGACAGTTGAGGAGGTGGAGGAAGGATCTGAACCTGCAGAGTTCATTAAGGCTCTGGGCCCGCAGGACAAGAAGGCCTACGACTGTATGCTGCAAGGTGCGTCCTCACGTTCACATACTCTAAACCACTTCCCGAATTTTCAGCAAGAAATGGATAGAAAGTTCTTTATTGACTGCTTGTATTCAACGTGTGAGCAGATATGTAAAGAGTTGTGTGGTGTGGTTGTCTCCAGATCCAGGGAAGTACAACTACACACCCCGGCTGTTCTGGCTGAGCGCCAGCTCCGGGATGTTCGAAGGGGAGGAGCAGCTGTGTCCAGCCAGGGTGATGGAGGGAGTCATGGCGATGCCCTTCCTGCAGGAGAACCTCTACTCCGCACAACAGCCAGGTACCACACTCAGCTGGAGCAATGTTCTGATGCTTTCTATAAAACTAAACTGGACTAATAGATCAATGTAAAACTATTTATGATATGTTATCCTAGAATAAGGTTACATTGCCAGTTGGATCAATACTCAAACAGAAAAGTATCTGTATCTCCTGTTGACCTATTTATTGATTTAATCCGACATACGGCCCTCTGCTGCATGTCGTTCCCCCCCCCCCCCCCCCCTCTCTCTCCCCTTTCATGTCCACGCTGTCCTATAGAAATTAAGACCTAAAGTGACCAAAAGATAATCATAAAAAAAAAAAAAAAAAAAAAAAAGGAAAAAAAAAAGCACACCACCAAAATTACAAAAACGTTAAGTTACACATTGTTCCCTGTTTGGAACTTGTACTGATGAGAACTAAACAATAAGGTGCTGGTGTTTGAAATGCATTTACACAGGCTTCTCTGTTAGATATGTAAACGCTCCGCCGTCTTACTCCTCCAGCCCTGTTCCTGCTGGATAACCGTATGGAGGTGTATCTGTGGCAGGGCTGGCAGCCCGAAGACACACAGTGTACCGGCTCTGCAAAGATGCGCTGGAACAACGAGAGGAAGTGTGCCATGGAGACCGTGCTGCAGTACTGCAAAGGTCAGTCTGTCTACAGTAAATCATTAGGACATTTTTAGCAGCCAAACACTTACCTAAGTAGTTATCAAAAAACACTGCTATTTCTTTTTTTTTTTTTTTATGCCATCAGTATTTTGAGCACACATTACTTAACCCCTATACAGTAGATATCTGAATCTGAATACATATTCTACATTGTGGTGTGGTTTACAGAGAAGAACCCTCGGCGCCCCCCTCTGGCATATCTGGTCCTGGCAGGCTGTGAACCTCTCACCTTCACCAACATCTTCCCATACTGGGAGAACGACACCAGTATCACTTCAAAGGTGCTGGAATACTTCTTTTTTTTTTTCTCATTGTGATGTCTCAGTTTTTACTACTCTGTGTTGGGGTTAGTAGTGTTGTCCCAGTATCACAGCTTAGACAGGAGACTGCTGAGCTCCATGTAGGTGACACTAGAAAGCATCCAAATCATCTCACTTAACCAGATCTGTTCAGATAAAATGTCTATTTAAAGCTGGCATGCAGAATCATGTGTAGGGTAAAGCCAGTTAAGAAAAAAAAGGTGGAGAGTACTAGAGTAGAGAGTAGAACTTCTACAGAGAAACACAGCAAAACAGCGTTTTTAAATGGAAAGTAAAAGTAAGTAAAGTTGAAATCAGTCTATGGTTGAAATGGCTAATTTATTGTCTCTGTTAAAGTCACCGTTTTGGATTGAACCCACGGTCATATCAGCCACAGTTAACTCCAAAGCGGTGTATTCTTTCCTGCTGGAATTATCCATTTGCACATATTTTGATATTGTTTAAATCTGTTATGTAAGATGCTTAAAAAAATAGATGAATGGAAACAAGAATAGTTTAGTTTTGCATTTGTTTACCTACTGTAAATGATATGTGTACACAGACCGAGAGCTCCAAGAACAAGGTGATGTTGGTAAAGGAGGCGCTGTCTCAGCTCAGTAAGCAGCAGTACTCCATCGAGGAGCTGACCAGCAAACCCCTACCAGAGGGAGTGGACCCTCTACGCCTGGAGGATTACCTGTCTGACCAGGACTTCAAGGTAGGGCACTCGGCTGCTCTCAAATAGGATCGTAAGGCTCAAAGTTAATGGATCCGTAGATCAAATTATTTCCTTTCAGTAAATTATTTCCAGTGTTTGAGAGTGTTGTTGAGTATAAGCCCCCCCCTTCTCACCGAGCTGTCCTATCAAATAAAGGCGGAAAAGCCCCAAAAATAGTAATCTAAAAAAACAAATGAAGCAAATTAAAAAAAGCTAAAATAATGAAAATAGTTTGACCAGACAGTCATACATGTTTGTATTGACCATATGCATGTTACAGCAAATACACATGTACACAGATTTCATAGCACTTGGCCCACCTGAACCACAAGTTTTTCACCTATCTGTTATTGTTTTAGGCCTCATGTAACATTTGTTGTCCTCTTACGTTGATTTTTCGCAGACACTTCTTGAGATGAGCCGAGTTGAGTTCAACGCTCTTCCAAACTGGAAGCAAAAGAATCTGAAGAAAAGCAAAGGCCTGTTTTAAAACGCATCTTTTTGTACACAAATCTGCCCCTTCTTTTATATTCTCAGCGGCTTTTCGAACATTTTGATTCCAAGAAGAAAATGATATCCTCATTTTGCAAGGATAAAGAAAAGCATATGTACTATTTTGTTTAAATGTTGAGCTATTTTTTAATAGCAATGCCATTTTTAATGCTTTCCTGTGTCACTGAAATATTTTAGCCAATCATTATGTGCAATTGTTAATCTTTTTTTGATGGCAAGATGTTTTCCTTGTATGGTAAAAATAGTTACCCTCACATTATAAATATGTAATATACCATAAATGATTGTGTTGTTATGTCTGACACCAGATGGTGTCAATATTTGTGTGCGAATGTGTTTGTATGAAAATTGCCTGTGGTTTCAAAAGTTAATCATTGATTTTTATATTTGACAGAAAAAGCCAGCTCTGTGTAATGGGATTAAATTGTTCAGCAAAAATGTATCCACTTACAGGTTGACAAAGAAAAGAAGCAAAACAAATCAAAGTTCAGAGAACAATAACTATAATTTGTTTGTTGTTTGTTGCGCGTCAAAATGAAACGTGGTGAATTGTATTTGACGTGCGACTCGTACAATTGTAACAGCAATTCCGTTTATTCTTTTTTTGTAGATATGTGTGTGGTTGTGGGTGTGACAAAGTGAACTCCAAAAGAAACTGAAACATGAAAAATGATTTCTGACTTTGCAACCATCACATTGATGCGACTGACTGTTCAGCATCACTGAAACTGATCCATAACATTTTTTTTTTTAAAGTTTGGTACTGAATACTTCCTGGTTCTCATGAATAACTGCCTGTGTGCAAGTGATGGCAGATCAACTGGTTGTTAGGGACCAAATATCATCTTTTTTGTCTTGTTATACATGTTTTTGTGTGTGTGTGAGTGTGTAAATGCGCAACTTTAAAAGTATTAAGTATGTGTGGGTATGTAAGAGAGTAACTGCAGTATAAACTGCCTTTACAGCTGTAGCTGACACCACAAATGTATACTGCCACTGTGATGTAATGGTATATAAACCATATCGTTAACATGACTGCCTGAGATGTCCGAAGTAGGAAATTCTCTGCATGATGTAACTAAAATATTTTGCTTCCAGTTTCCAGGCCAGCTTTTATTTCATGGCACATAACAATACACATTGGTGTTAGGGAAATGAGATATTAATGCTCAAGATTCCTTTTTAAATAAAGTATTTTTAAAAATGTTTGGTTCTGATCGTCTTTGAAACAGCAGAAGCATGTGCTAGCTCTTAAAAAGGTGATCTTTCCACTGAAGGCATGTCCCAGTAGAAGTCGCGCAGGTGCAAATAATTAAGTGAACAATGGCTAACTACAAGCCATTGTTAAGTGTTATTAGCAACACCTGTGTTTTCCTTGCTATGCGAAAAAGGCTGGGATCAATATTACAACAGCTACCTAGTGCAAGAAGTTGTTGCAGTAATAATACAACATGATACTTCTTTGGAATGACTTAAGACCCAGTCATGTATTTTATTGGTGTGTGTTTTTTCTGCTGTTTTTTAAGATGGAAAAGTCTGCCAGTGGAACGGTAAAGCACAACATTCCATAGCCACTACCACTAACCTCTTTCTATCACTTCTTCATGGCAGGAGTTTTGACTTGTTATACAGCAGGAAAAGCACAGGTGCCACTTGTAACATTAACGATGGCTCCATTCCATTTAGGGGTCTCAGAAAGCTCTAACAGTGGGCACAACACCAGGGCCCTGGAACCGGTCCAGCTGAGATGAACACACCCAGTATTAATGTTATTAAGTTAGTTAAATCTGTGCCAGACAAGTCCAAATGTAGGCTACCACTGTGAGAACATCGCTGCTGCTGTTGTTGATTATACCATTTTTCTTTCAGCAGAATTTTGAAAACGCTTAAAAGACTGTCATGTTAGAAACCCATTTTATTAGTATGACTCAAGCAGCCATATCTGAAACGATTGATGTTATATCTAGGCCTTTTCCCACGTATTACTGTGCTCAGAATGATTTTAAAAATTGTAGTTTATTAATTAAAAAAATGTAAGCATACAATGCATTTTTCAGGCCACCTGGGGCCAGCGAAAAAAAGTTGTAAATGTAGCGTTAAACACACGGACATGATATTAGCTTGTTAATAAGTTGCGTTGTAACTAGCAACGTAAAGCTTTAGTGCGTAACTTTTTGATACTAATGAACGTCCGTTACATTCAAGCTGCCAAATGAGTTGCTACAAAGCTAATTAAGACTATCAGCTCCACACAACTCCATCTGTATTTCTCAGTATCTCTATGTTCAGAACATTGTGTCGTCCAGTTTCCCGCACAGAAACTTGAGTGAATAGAATAGTCTTTATTGTCATTGTCACAAGTACAACGAAATTATAAAGTGCTCTCCAGTCAGTGCATCAGTGCAGCAACATGTAGTAGCATTAGCTGCTACATGTTCATGTACATGAGCACACATGGTCATGCACACCCAGTCATTTCACGAAAAAACGGTACCTTCACAGCATAAAAACAGTACGAACAAACTTACATATATCTACTTCCACATTGCACATGTTTTGCAGCATTAAGGGTGGTTATTGCAGTCGGATAAAAACTATGTTTAAGTCTATTTGTCCTTACGTTGGTTGATCTGTACCGTCTGCCTGAAGGCAACAGTTCAAACAGTGACCCAGTAGGCACACATAGGTCGCGGCGATCTAATCAAAATACATCGGGGATACGTATTTTGGTAGTTTGCTCACAGGCGACGTCGCTGCGCTACGTTTTCAGCGACATATAGCCGCTCTCTCCGCGACGTATACAGATATATACATGACTGGGATGGTGTGTCCTGTATGATGTTCCAGGCTTTTTTGAGACAACGGGCACTGTGTAGATCTTCCAGTGTGGTAAGAGAGCAGCCGACGACCATCGCTGCGGTCAAGCCAGCCTCCACTTCGAAATGAGCAGTCAAACTAGCCGCCCCTATATTTCGCGGTGCGCGTATACACTTGTTATTACGGTGAGACCGCCAGAACTGTCTGTCAGAAAGAAAGATCTGCATGATCTGCATGATATGCTGAATTCCAAAATAAGAGCCCCCCCCCAAAACTCATAAATTAGCTGTTTTGTCCATATATTAAGAAAATCATAAAAATAAAATTTTACATCAGATGGATAGTACACCTTCTCAAGGTGTCAACTACAATGTTTCAGGACATTCTGATGTTGTTTTACAAAATAAGAGCCCCCTAAAACTCATATTAGCTGTTTGTTATGATTTTTCGGAATATATGGACAAAACAGCTAATTTAGTTGACACCTTGAGAAGGTGTCCTCTCCATGTGAGGTGAAATTGGTCTGTGGAAGCTAGGACTTTTATTTTTATGATTTTCTGAATATATGGACACAACAGCTAATATATGAGTTTTAGGGGGCTCTTATTTTGTAAAACATCAGAATGTCCTGAAACATTGTAGTCGACACCTTGAGAAGGTGTACTATCCATCTGATGTGAAATTGGTCTGTGGAAGCTAGGACTTTTATTTTGTATGATTTTCTGAATATATGGACAAAATAGCTAATATATGAGTTTTGGGGGGCTCTTATTTTGGAATTTAGCATATCATGCAGTGACAGGTTGTGAGGTGTGCTAAAATCTATCTTTCTTTCTTTCTTTCTTTCTTTCTTTCTTTCTTTCTTTCTTTCTTTCTTTCTTTCTTTCAGACAGTTCTGACGGTCTCACCGTAATAGCAAGTGTATACGCGCACCGCGAAATATAGGGGCGGCTAGTTTGACTGCTCATTTCGAAGTGGAGGCTGGCTTGACCGCAGTCGATCATTTGGGCGGTGTTGATGACCCTCTGGAGCGCTTTTCTCTGTGCTGCTGTGCAGCTGGTGTACCATACGCATATGCAGTATGTTAGTATATGCTCTCAATGGAGGCACGGTAAAAGGACACCGGCATGCCAAACTAAAGTCTTTGTGTGATGTTATTCCTCCTGAGTATTCTCAGGAAGTACAATCTCTGCTGGGCCTTTTTCAGCAGCTCAGAGGTGTTCACACTCCAGGATAGCTTCTCCTCGATGTGGACTCCCAGAAAGCGGAAGTCTGTCACCCTCTCCACACAGTCTCCGTTGATGATTAATCAGGACCAGCTGCCTTCCTTGTGTAGTGATGCCGTCTCTGGTGCTGGTGCCTCGAAGCGGGCAAAGATAATTACCTCTTCTGAAGAGTCCATCATGTTTTTTAATCCTCTGTGTCCTCCTTGGCTACTAGCAACTGCATCGAGGACGGCGCGTGCGCGATCACGTAAAGGCCTGTATCATGTGGACGGCCGCGCCTACAGTGTCATTACTTAGAATTCCTCATGGGGGCGACAGAAACTACGCACTATAGCTTTAGCTAGCTAACAGTTGCATAAGTACACACCCAGAAGACGTGGAGCAACATTTGCACTCATTTGGAGTCGTTTTTGTGTCCGCTTCATTATATGTAAGTCATATTCAGTCTACTCTTAGCTAGCTGTGTTGTTGGTATACTGTTTTCACCAACTTCTGAGGGAAGTTATTCTAATACTAAACGGTTCTAAACCGTCTCTGGAAATATGTCGAACGTTAGCTAACCTAACTTAGAACCAAAGATATAGCTAGCTAAGTAGCTAGTGACAGTGACACTAAAGTGCACGTAAGCCGTTGAGCGACCCCATCTGCAAATCACTTTAACATTTTATTTATTCAGCTAAGTTAACTGTTAAATTATATTTTACTAACATGTAACGTTGAGTATAGCCTTAAATGCTGATTCAAAGCCTCCACGCGGCCCTGAATAAAAAACTAATGGATCCTTTATTCATTTGTTGCCCTAGAACTAGAATAAATAGCCTATATAAAAATAAATAAAAATAACTGGAGTCAGCCATAGACTGTAAATACTGTACATAGCTACAGTCATTGGAATCAGCCTATAAAATATTCACTTAACGTTGGTGTTTCTTTTTAATTATAGAATAACTCTCTAGGTTGTTAAAACTAAAAGTTTTCTGAGGACCTCCTAAGCCTACAGTAATGCTTCTTTCCCAGCTTATGCATGAGGTAATAAAAACAGTTATAGTGACATGTCACATTTTTATATTTAACCACCAGGGGGTGTTGTCTGTCCAACCATTATGTTCTGTAAATCTCTCTTTTTAAATCTGTGCAGCCTTTTGTGTCACACATAATCAATAAGTGATGAGTAGAAAATGGAACATTTAAAGCAAACAAAAACCTTGAAATTGTTTTTGGAGGTCTTTGTAAATGTCTCGAACATTGTGTCAAAAACATTCATGAATATTCGTTATGTTCTGCCTGACTCGTAGCTTTGATGCAGCACATCTGTGCATTACACACCCAGGGTTACTGACGAACTGTAAACAAACCGTATCATGTAAAGTACATACATCTTCAAACAAACTAGCTCTACGTCTCTTCCTGTCACGTTGATGCCAACAAACATGCAGCGGCAAAGTTATTTCCACAACAGATGGCAGGAGGCAGCCTTTGCTTCGTTGAACAGCGAATGGGCGGCTGGTTTTGTTTATTTATTATCTACTTTGTCCTGTGAGCATTAATCACCTGCATCACTCTGCCTTCTGGCTCAGGTGCCACAGCTGCCCACAATGTGGCTGACATGCAGGCAAACAATGAAGCTGCTTATACAAGGCAGATTAGCTTGAGTAATAACACGCTGGATATGAGACGATGGAGCTGAATGGGCAGTTCTGGAAGGGAAAATAGTCTCGAGCTTTGATCAGGATCCAAATTTTGATTAAGCATGAGCCTGAAAAAGTCATAAAATCAGCCTAGTCTCATTCTTAAGCAATATTTTATGAAATAAATCCAATTAAAAAAAACAAGATTTTCTCATTTACCCTTCTACAAAAGTGGCACAAACTATATGTTTTACAACGTCACCAGTGCACTGCAACAGCACACTGTTTTCTGTTTTTCCCTGCCTAATTATTATAAATGCAACTCAACAGAAGAAGTTAGAAGAAGTTATCGGCTGCATTTTCCAAATAAAATGGCTCATGATGTACATTGTTGTCAGGTTCACTAAAGTTACAAACAGCTTTCAGTGTTAGCAGACAGATTAAAGCGATAGTTTGACACTTTGGGAAATATGTTTATTTGACGTTATTGAACTCTCCGTGAGAAAGTAAAGCGATTCTTTTCAAAATGTCAAACTATTTTTTTTTAACTGTTGAATTAGGGAGAGACTTCTGCAAATGTTGCTAATGTATTGGACACAACCATTACAACGTGGCACACCCTGTGTGTTTACCACATTTGACTCTAGGCCAGGAGTCTCAAACTGAATTTACCTGGGGGCCGCTGGAGATAGCGTGGGTCAGACTGGGCCGCATCTTTGTTTGCTTTCTTGAATAAATCTTGTTGCTTCAATAGACATTTTTTAAGATGGCGACCCAGTTCTTTCTCTCATCTCCCTGGTAGTTTGTATACTCCTCAGCATGTCTAGTTGAGTAATGACATCTGATGTTATATTCCTTGTACACCGCAACTTTCTCTGTGCACATGAGACACATAGGGGTGCCCCTGTGCTCGACAAAAAAATATTCCATCTCCCACTTTTCCTGAAATTGCCTGTGCTCCTCGCCAACCTTTCTCTCCACGGCACGTTTTGAGAGAGACATGACTGGAACTGGGTGATGGCATATCATATATTTTCCGTCACTCCGGAACACGTTTCAACCAAGTGACTAACGTTGATACTTCCCCAAGTACTTCGCGGTACTACTTGGCTAACTTGACTAACCCTAGCTGTTGACAACAAACACCACCGGAAGCTGTCATAAGACTATCTGTGGTAGCCCATAAGTGAAAAAATAAAATAAAAGCGTGGCAAGCGCGGCACACGTAATGACTCGGCAAAAAGGTGCGTTTCAGAACAACACGCGGGCCGCACTAACACTAAACTTTGATGTCAAGTAGGGGGCCACAAAATATCATCCCGCGGGCCTCAATTGGCCCCTGGGCCGTGAGTTTGAGACCATGCTCTAGGCAGTACTAGCCTGGACTTTATTTGTTGTTTCTTGCATTTTAAAGAGACAAAAATAGTACCAGTGTAATTTCATTTTTTTGTGTGTTTATTTTTTTTTATGTAGAAAACATCAACAAAACAGCAGGTTAACAAAGGCAACATATTTAATAAAGGCCACATCCAAATGAGATATTTTAGGAGAACTGATTGCCTCAGAGAGAGCCAATCAATTCCTCTGCTTTTGTAGGAGCCTTCTTTCACTGAAAGATGTTTATTAGCTGGAGCAGCAGAGAGGAACCTGGCTTTGAGGTTGACAAGAGAGTCCTTCAGATTCTTATAACTCACAGAGCAATACTGCCTGGCTTGCTTGGAAAGAAAAAAAAATCTTGTTTTTATTTGGGAAATCCAAGGCCTTGAAATATTCATTGTTCGCTCAGATTGCAGCAGCCAATATTGAACTGAAAAAAACTTGCAATAACCTTGGATGTCTGTGTATTCGTAAGGTGTGTGTGTGTGTGTAAAGAATCAGTAGGAATAAAGGTGATAATGTTGCTGATCAATTTTGTTCTCTGGCTTTCTTCCCAGCAGCACTCTGGCCCTAGATTCCTGCTGCTGAGATAAATTGCCAACTTCTCCCAGACTGCTTCCGAGCTACAGTGGGATTAACCCTCTGAGCGGTGCACTTCAGAATATGTACTGATCCAGCAGGTATGATTCACAGCAGAGATACCTAGGTTTACCTTCTGATTATGTTATTCATGGCAAGCTAAATATTGTTTTTCTATCTTTTGTATTGCATTGCTTTTGCCTTAAATCAACACATCACTTGATTTTACATTTACGGTATTGAGGCTGGTGCTGTTTCTGGTCATTGTCCTATAAATCCATGTCCATATTCACAAAGTATTTTATCTAAACATCAGCAGTCCAATATAGTTCCTGAATAATAGTTTTCTTTTGTGTGATAAAATAATCTCAAATCAAAGGTCCACATATTACATTTCACCTCTATAACTGTGTTACATCACATACTAATTATATACAGTATGTACTATATACAGTACTAATTGTCAGTTTTAGCAATTAGTATACTGAAATGTCAACATACCTTTATTAATTTATGCTAAGAGGATATGGCAAAAAAGTTGGATGTCAATCAAACTGTAACTTTTGAAAATGTTTTTCCTAAGATTCAATATCTACGTCTTAGTTTTCCATGAAAGTCCACCAACCACTTTCTCCTATGTTTCCTTTGTGCATTGCATTGTGGGAGAATAGTATGCATCAACAGCACTCAAAAATCAAACGTATGCAGTATGCATACTGTGTGCTTTGAGTATACTGTATTTTGTGTCCTTTTCTTCCAGTGTGAACACACTACACACTTAAAAGCTGCTTAGAATAGTATGTAATATGGATTTGGGACATGCCGCATGAGTGGCTAAAAGTTGGCTCAGGTGACACATATGGTCACAGAACAAATAACTGACAAAGACAGTGAGAAGCGGTTGAAAGCTCTGACAAAGCTAGTACGTGGACCTTTGAGTTGATATTTTTTCACTCATACTGTTTCCAATCCAACAGCCTACCAATGTGTATTTCCAGGTGACTAAATACAAGGAGGCTGGAGCTGCAAGTCATCCCCAAATGAGATGGAGGATTCCCCAAAACTAATGGTGCATTGAGGCTGTCCTCCCCCTTTGAGGTGGGTGTAGACTAACCCTTGGATTCGAAAAAATCCATTTTTAAAAGCTTGATGTCAATAGATTTTAAAAGAAAAAAAAATGACTACAGATGTAGATGTAGCTTTTAGTGCTAAAAAGTTATTTAATGTACTCTTAAATGCAACAGGTAATAACTTCAGAAAAATTAACCATAGAAAATCTTGAAGGGGTACTTATTGAAGTGTTCTGACTAAATAATTTACAACCAACCTAAAATCTTAGGAGTCTTTACATCATATTATTACATAATTCTTCTATTTTATCATACTTATGGACAAATGTGTAAATAGAAGTGTTTTAGGCATTTTGACTTGTTATAGTAGGAAAAGCACAGATGTCACATTAACTATGGCTCTGGTCTGTTCAATTGTCTCAGTAAGTCATTGCAATACAACACCAGGAGCCTGAAACTAAAGCAGCTAAATGGAATTCAGCCATCATTCATTTCATTATGTACACCTGTGCTGTCCCTACTGTGACATAAAAAGCCTAAGTAAAACAAACATTCAAAGTGTAATTTTTCCCCCTTTGATTGAATCAAGTCTTTTGGGAGGTAATCTTGTTGTAAGGGAATTTAAATGGAAAATGAAAATGAGATCAAACAAGCAAACACTTGCGTAGCACACGTTTTGGATTAGGAGAGCTGCTCCCACTGAGCCAACTGCTGAAGTGAGCATTTATATTGTCTGATGTGTAGTGTCAGCCGGTATTTCCAGGCAACAGATGGTGACTGTTTGCCCACTTAACTCCAGCACGACACATTCGAACACACATATACACACTTGCACACCTCAGTTACAACAAACACAAACAGATTCATACCCTTCCCATTCCTACACCACCCTCTGACGAAAGCAGGTAGTGTACACCACATGCATGCATAAACACACAAATGCGCACACACACACACACACACACACACACACACACACACACACACACACACACACACACACACACACACACACACACACACACACACACACACACACAGTGACAAAAGCCTGCCTGTATCGACCATGACATCAGTCCTGTTTCCTGCGGATGAGAGGGGAACTGTGGATGACAGATTGATTGAAAGATCTTCCTCCATCTCGCATCCATCATTTCAGCCTGTTTATCATCTTCTTGCTGTTCAATCCATCTGCTGGAAAGAGAGCGAAACCCATTTAGGCCAGCCTTGACCATCAAGTCACCCACAGGGCCTACATACAGCTGCAGATCTGGCATAACTACTCTCACAGAAGACAAGAGGACCACAATTTGTTCGGCTGAAATGAATACAAAGTAACATTTGCTCAACCTTGTCTTTCTGAATATCCAGGTAGCAGACCTCCATCATTGCGGCAGTTGAGCTGCTTGATAATCTAAAGCCAAACGTTCTGTACCTGAGTGAGGTTCGGAGAAACACAACATTTAATCTCAAAACATGAAGGGATTAGTCTAAAATCCATGTCTCAGTTTATGGTGTGGGAAATTCAGATTTTGAATCCATTCATTCATTTTATCCAGTATGCTTTGCAATTACAAGCATTCGATTAATGGAAGGTGAAGAAAAACTGCAATGTACGTAGGGGTGGGTAGGGAGAAAAGATCAATACAGCCTAGTATCGTGATATTTTCCGTGGCTATATTGTATCAAATACACGGACGCCAAGTATTGATCTTTTGTTATATAAATTGCACATGAGAATTAAACTTTTTGGTATTAGAATAATAATTTGTAGTCCATTAGATGGTGCAGTTGAGTTTTTGGTGAGGTCAGCAGGGGTTATCGTCTGGTACCGTCAGCGTGCACGAGGAAGTTGGTCAAATAAAGATGCATTATGTTTAAAATAGTAATAATATCGTGTTGTGACATAAGTATCGTGATGATATCGTATTGTGGAGCCTCTAGTGATTCCCACCCCTAAATGTATGTACAACATATGTTTGTGTGAGGCAGTTACACCTGCTGTAAAACTTGGGCTTATTTGTCTTGTCTTATGTGTGCTCTGTTGTTGCACAGTGTACCAAACACCATAATAAACAGTTGAGCAGATCAACTCACAGATGGACTTTTTCGAGATGATAGGGATGAAACGCCTACACAGCATCCTTGTGGGCAAACAAACACAAACTGACTTATTAGTCAAAATTCAAACTAAATGCATAAATTCAGTCTTTTGCATTGAGAACAGTGCAACCTATAACACAGCGATTCCCACTGTCACAATACCGTACACACAGTACATTCTGCTCTCAAAAATATTTGATTTCTTTATCCAGCTGCCAAAACAAACTACTAGATTACAATCATGACCATCTGTATTGTCTCTGATTGATGCCATACATCACTCAGGTGCTCAGACAGCTTGGAAAACACTAAATTGTTGACAGCAAAAAATACTGCAGAAAGGTTTTTAAAGATAACCGTACTGGTTGATTGGTAAGAAATACATGTCAATGTGGTCTCCTGTTGAAAATGCCATTTGTTAAATAAACAGCTGCAAGTATTTTATACTTTTGGAAAAAAACATAAAAGAAAGAAATATGACTCATTTCTAAAGGCAGGCTTTTTTTCCGAAAACCAGTGAATATAGAATACATTTTTGTTTACAGAAGATTAAGTAGAGAGAGAACAGATAAGACAGGAAATTGACTCACCAAGAGTGAATAGAAAGAAAGTAAAAACTTGTTCTGATTTCTTTGATAGACTTTTCATGTAGCGCCATCATTAGGTTCAACTTACTATGTCTAATACTTTGTTTTATGACCAAATACCTGCATAATGGATGACTTAATAACAGAAAATATAATAATCCTTAAACCTCTTATGTAAATCCCTATGATCAGAAACAACCGCCTCAGTTACAGTATTGTAGGTCTGATGTGTGGCGTTACAGACAACAACGTCATAGTTGGTATAATTGCTTTGCAGATCTCTGGAAGCAGACTGAAACTTGCAATTAGCTGTATGTGTCTTTCAGGACTTTAGCATGAGACGGCTTTGTAATTGAACCATTTCAGTGTGATGATGGGACTCAGCTAACCCTGTTCTGTCTGTACTTATTACAGCCAGTGAGCTTTTTAGTGCTTGCCGTCTAATCCTTGCTAAGCCCATCGGGTTCTTTGGCACCCGCTAAATGGGGTTGTCCACTGTTTGATATGGAGTGATCTTCTCTGCGGCAGAGGAAACTGAATTAGGTCTGCGAGGGTCTCTGCCTGTCGTTTTCTCTCCAGTCTCCACATAATACCTCCTCTCTTGTTTTTTTACATGAATTGATCTGCTCCAAAGTGACACTTCCACCTTTGTCGCAGTGACTGATAGCAAGAATCTGTGCAAACTGTGTAGCAATTACTAAATGTCTCTAAATGTTTCTGGACTCACTTTCTGCTCCCTCCTTCTGCCTAATTTGTCTCTTTTATGTAATTTCACCCCGCAGTTTTCATCCTCAAATTGCACCTTCTTCACTGTTGCAGTGGAACTTCTGCAAGACATTTAGCAATTTCTTATATAACTGTACAAAATAGAAACATGATTTTTCTATAACTGACAAAAAAAATAAGGACTTCATTTGAACTCATTATTACTCAGTACTCAGATTTTTGTGTTGTTTGTTTTTGGATAAAAAAAAGAAAAAAGAAATCTGACCAGTGTATGGCTCAGTTATTTTGTATTGTAAGTATTGATCAATACTAACAGTACGAAAAATCCAAAGGTCATTACTGCAGGTTAAATCCTGTTTGGCTTACCATTTTACCGGATTGGTAATCATCTTGCAGGATATTTTAAGGACCTTTTAAGGAATCTTGTAGGAATTTTAGTTTCTGCTCTGAATTTCCTGCAGGAATTCTGGAGGATTTATTCTGCATGGACTTTGCTTTGATAGTACACTATCCAAAGAAACAGGGAAACTACTCATACTTGCACCTGCATGATTACTTTTAATGATTTTCATCATAAATTAAAATTGTAGTTTGACATTTTGGAAAAAAGTTAGAAAGTTCGATGATAACATTAATGCCACTGCCATGTTTGTACATTAAATATGAAGCTACAGCGAGCAGCCAGTTATCTTAAATTTGTTTTCCTACCAGCACCTTCAAAGCTCACTAATTAACACATGATATTGTTTGTTTAAAGGTGCTGTAGGTAGGATTGTGAAGATCCAGGACTTAGCCAAAGAATTTGAACATCAACAACTTCTCAGTCCCTCCCCCCTTTCAGGTAAAGCCCAAAACTAATAATATTAGATATTATTAGATAATATTATCTAATAATTATATTATTATTAATATTAGATAATATTATACTATTAGACTCTATAGTTATTATTGTACAGACAATCTAAAGACAATATATTGTGCAATCTGTTGTAACCTTGTAGCATTAAAGTTGGAACCCATTTCAAACCTTGGTTCCACAATTTTCTGTCATGGAAAACACAAATCTCATTTGTATTGAAACCCTTCAAATCCAATTCCTTTCAAAACAATCTGCAGCTGAGGGTTTGATGAGGGGTTCATACTGTACCTAGATTTCATCAAAGTCAGGTCACAAAGACACGCAGTCCAACGTTGAGGAAAAGGGGAAAAAGGAGAAGGAGTGGTGGGTGTATTAAACCTGTCACAGTGTGTATTTGTTAAAAAAGTGAGGCAGGGTTTTGGGCTCCAAAACTTTGACATATTTCCCTAGATCAGGTATTTGCCACACAGTATCTGGCAAGGTTCTATTTTTTTTTGTCACAGTTGCAGCAGTCTTCAAAATCATTTATTTCTACATTATATGTGCCGCCTGTGGTTTTATACAAACTCATTCTTCTATGCAGGTGCTGTGAAATTGCTTTTATAGGTATGTTTATCTTTGCCTGTAATGCTGCACTGCGCACACACATACACACGCATACATACACATACATATAGTTATCAATATGTATGTATGCTGCTGGCTTTCAGTGTCACTGCAGGGTGCAGTGCAGCAGCTCTGTATGTGTATCATTTTCAAAAGCTTTTTTTCTTATTTCCCCTCCATCTCCTCTCTACCCCTCCGTTTATTCCCTTCATGTCTACCTTTTCATTCTCTCTCTCTCTCTCTCTCTGTCTCTCTCTCTCTCTCTCTCTCTCTCTCTCTCTCTCTCAATATGTCAGCCTACATTCTTCTCCCCCCCTCCCCTCCATCATGCTCCTCTTCTCCATCTCTTTTGAATCTTCAACAATAGGCAGCAGTGGAAAGGCTATTTTCCAGATTAGGGATGCACTGATTTCTGGACTGATATAAAATAACAATTTGGGCGATAGCAATGTTTTTTTATTTTTTTTTATTTAGTTATTTATTCCCTCTTGTGCCAGGGAAACAAATAAATCATAATTATACTGTCTTTGAATGAGCACATATCCAATCATACAAATTTATGAAACAACCTTTAATATAACCTTTCAAATGAAGATTCTTTTTTTTTTATTACAGCCCCAAATCAGAAAAAGTCGGGACAGTATGGAAAACACAAATAAAAAACAGCACATAATTGAATGTGTTCCTCGTGATTTTTATTGTTTTCCTTTCAAAAAAACAAAATTCCTATTTTGGTTCTTGCAACACATTTAAAAAAAAGTTGGAACAGTAAAGCATTTACCACTTTGTAATGTTGCCATTCCTTTTCACAACACTTAAAAGACGTTTAGGGACTGAAGACACCAAGTGATGAAGTGTTTCAGGTGTAATTTTGTCCCATTCTTGCTGCAAACAAGTTTTAAGGTGGGCAACAGTACGGGGTCTTCGCTGTCGCATTTTGTGCTTCAAAATGCGCCACACATTCTCTATTGGAGACAGGTCGGGACTGCAGGCAGGCCAGTCAAGTACCCGTATCCTCTTCCTCCGCAGCCAGGACTTTGTAATGTGTGCAGAATGTGGTTTTGCATTATCTTGTTGAAATATGCATGGACGTCCCTGGAAAAGATGTCTTCTTGAAGGCAGCATATTGTGCTCCAAAATCTCTATGTACTTTTCAGCATTAATGGTGCCATCACAGAAGTGCAAGTTACCTTTGCCAAGGGCACTGACACAACCCCATACCATGACAGACCCTGGCTTTTGGACTTGTTGCTGGTAACAGTCTGGATGATCCTTTTCTTCTTTGGTCCGGAGCACATGGTGTCCATTTCTCCCAAAAAATACCTGAAATACTGATTCATCTGACCACAGTACACGTTTCCACTGTGTGATGGTCCATCCCAGATGTCTCTGAGCCCAGAGAAGTTGAAGGCGCTTCTGGACACTGTTAACATAGGGCTTCCTTTTGGCACAGTACAGTTTTAACTGGCATTTGTGGATGTAACTACGTATTGTGGTACTTGACAAAGGTTTGCCAAAGTAGTCCTGAGCCCATGTGGTGATATCGCTTAAAGATGAATGATGATTCTTGATGCAGTGCTGCCTGAGGGCTCGGAGATCATGGTTGTTCAGCTTAGGCTTGCGCCCTTGTCCTTTACGCACGGAAATTCCTCCACATTCCTTGAATCTTTTAATTATGTTATACACTGTTGAAGGTGAAATAAGCAAATGTCTTCCTATCGTTCTTTGAGGAACATTGTTTTTAAACATTTCAATACTTTTCTCACGTATTTATTGTGAAACTGGCAATCCTCGGCCCATCTTTGCTCCTAAAGGACTAGACCTTTCTTGGATGCTGCTTTTGTACCAAATCATAATTACAATCACCTGTTGACATCACCTGTTTCAAATCACATCATTATTTAACCAATTTACCTGATTACTAGCCCTTAATTGCTCCTGTCCCAACCTTTTTTGGAATGTGTTGCAGGTCTGAATGACAGGAAAGGATGTATATTTACAAATGAAATTAAGTTGACCAGACAAAACATGAAATATTTTGTGTTCACATTGTCTGCAATGAAATACAAGTCAAAGTACATTTAGAAATCACTACCTTCTTTTTGTATTTGTGTTTTCCATACTGTCCCAACTTTTTCTGATATGGGGTTGTATAAATAAGTGCTTCAAAAGTCTTTTTAGCTGCTGTACAATTACCTACTAAATGAGAAGAATGTTTCAGTACTTGCATAGCACAACAAGAACATTCTTTTTGTGAAACATAAATGAAGCGTAAATATTAAAGTGATTAGAAAAGCAAGAATAAAAACTACTGAATACAAACATAAATTGTGCTTTCTTTCACCTCTTGGCACCTGTTGCCCTCTTAAATTTATGTGAAAGTTGTGCCAGTGGCTTCTTCTCCGAATCAGATGCTGGGTATGCTTCCTACTGTTGTCCGAGTTAGACCGCAAATAACAATCATTTAGCCAGCCCAAAATTGACGTGACCCAACCGATTAACATCCGCCACTGCCTTCCGCAAATCTTTTACAAGGTTGATGGCAGTCAAGTCATGTTCAGCCGATAAATTGTTACTTCCATATTCTAGATGTATGCCAACACTGGCATTAGTAATTCAGGGTCAGAGGTGCTGATGTATACGCCTTAATCACAGATGAGACCAAATGTGGGTGATCCAGCGTCGATTGGTTTCCCCATTGTAAGAAAGTATCTGTGATTTTTATCACACTCTTTGGGATCCCCTGGGATACTGGACCTTTGTCAATCATGATTTAGAGTTAAAACCTGCTAATTGTCTTAAATTGTTTCCCTTAACAGGCTTTTTCCCATTTATAAAATGCATTTGCTGTGTCACAGGCCATAAACGTGAAAAATCTAATTGTAGGCTTCTTATGCAGTCCGGATAACAGGATCACAGTGCTATTAAAATGATGGTGACTGTGTAATTGTGATGAATGCTGCGTGTCAGTGTGTAGAACTGATGGAAACACTAGCCTCTGTGCAAACTGACCAGCTAACCCTCCTCACTGGGCCCTGAGGAAGTAATGAACTCAAGCAGCTGACTCAATTCCCCAGCATGTGTCAGCTCACACACGTAGCATGCACTGTCACAAAGGATTTATACATTACATGATCACTGTGCAGACATCGTGGAGGCACTCGTGCAGTTTCACTTGACATGTACACGTGCAGAGACACTCTTTCCAAAGTAAAAATGTATACCCTTCGTCTTCACACATCTGCAGAGCAGAGCAGACAACACAAACTTTAATTCCATTGCATCAAAGAGCCGTCTCTTCCTGTCACCCCCAAACGTCTGTTTATTTGCTCCGCTGAACTTCATTTTTTCTCAGGAGAGTCATTTTCTGTGAGCAGCACGATGTCTTGCCTCTCATAACTGTGCTGATGTTGTTTGTAAAGCCAACGTGTGTTTAAGTAGAAGTTGTGACTGTGACTGTGAAGTTGTGACTGTCCAGAAGATGATTTAGATTTTTCATTATTCGCTTTCTGCTTAATATCTATAAATGTCGAAGGAGATTTGTTTTGGCAGGATCCATGTCGGAGTGATGTAATAAATGTAATACAACATCAGCAATTTTCCAACAGAAACTCAATTTCAGCAGCAGCAGCAGCAGAATGGTTTCTCTGTGGTGCTCACTATTGCTGCTTTTTTTCATATTTTATCACGTCTCACCTCAGTGCAGTCCATTACAAGCATTTGCTATCACCACCATGATCCCTCCATTTCCACCCGCTAGAACGTGTTACCCATAATGGCACCCTTACGCTCTGACATGTTTGTAAAAATAATCTGTAACTTGGGGTTATGAGCAAAACCATTTTCCTGCTGTTTTACAGCATCCCTGATGATTTCTGCTCCTGCTGCTAGGTGCATTCCTTGTGTGTCCTCGACCTGTCTAAGCATGACCCCGAGGTCATCCTGTTATGCCACCGCAGCGCTTTCGTGCACAGAAAAGAAGCCCAATGTGTGTGTTTGTTGTTATCAGTTCGGTTTACTTTGATGGATGGGATGCAGGGTTTAAAATCAGCTGTCTGTCCTTTTTAAAGTGGTGAAACCATAGTTCTGCAATTCATTACCAGTACTAGCCTGCATGTGAACACATACATACATGCAATTGAACTCACCTACAATTGTGCCATACATTCATGCCATGCATTCATAAAGCCATATACGACTTTCAACATTAAAGTGCTCATATTATGCTTTTTTGCTTTTCCCCTTTCCTTTATTGTGTTATTTATCTTTTTTGTGCATGTTATAGGTTTACAAAGTGAAAAAGCCCAAAGTCCACCCCAAAGGGACTTACCTTCTCCAACAGAAAACACTGTTCACAAACTGCTCCAAACAGCTCTGTTGTAGTCCAGCCTTTACTTCCGTGACAAACGTGGGACACTTTGTAACACACGTTATAATGCTCGCCTAGCTGCTAGCATGGCACGCCCTCATAGTCTGCTTCTGACTGGCTGGTTGTCCTTACCTAGTTACTGCACATGTGCGACTCCCAACAAAGATGGACCAGAAGCGAGGTGCCTCACTGGGTAGCTCAAAAGAGGAGCTGCAGCAATGTGCAGTACAACATAAATATGGTGTTTTTAGAAAATTAAACCATGTAAACCTATTTTGGTGCAACCTCTAAATACAATTATGAACCTGAAAATGAGCATAAAATGAGCACTTTAAATCAGAAGCAAGTTTAATACCTCTTAAAAAAATTTGTCTGACCTAAGATATTTCATTTTGAATTACTCTAAAACTACATTATATCCCTACTCTAGTCCCTTGTAAACTTGTTGCCTTTTTTTTAATTAAAGCACTAGTTCAACGTACTTCTTCGCTTATAGACAGTTGGATGAGGAGAAAATCAAAGTGTATTAAAACAATAATTAGCTGTTTTACGGCACGTTATGTCCTGGACTATTTCTTGTTCATGAGCTGGTACTTCCAGGTACTTATTTCAACCTCACAGTGACGATAAGACTTTAAAAAAAAAAAGTCATACACATAACCCTCCATGAAATGGCAAATTGTTGTTTTTGCCCTTTGGTTTTTGTACAAATTGAAGAGATGAAATATAGCATGTTAAATTAGTACACTAGTACGCTTTATATTTCACGGACATTTATCAGTTGTCTAACTGAGTACCTAACATGTATCCTAAATCCGAATCTTAACAGTTAGCAATGAGTGACTTGGCTTTCTGTGATACATAAAAAGAATCACCTTTCCAATGCTTTTTTTCAACGTACACTTTGTTGTAGTCCAGTTTCACATTAAATACCCTTAGTAGGACATGTGGCTTTAAAATCAAATGTGCGTTAATGGGAGATTTAATTAATTGACAGAGTAAAATGGTCTCTGTCATTGCCAGAGTAAAAATGTCTCTCTCATTGACGCAGTAAAAATGTCTCTCTCTTTAACTAATATGTCATATTTTCCATCTGTATAAACAGAGCCGATCCAATAAATGTCACCTGCTCATGCGTGAAATGCTGTCATGCTGGATTTCACTGACAGCTTTCATGGACACCTCATCCCCTGTGGTTAGCCACTGATCCAGCCATGGGAGGTTCAATCCTCACAAAACACACGTAACACACACACACACACACACACACACACACACACACACACACACACACACACACACACACACACACACACACACACACACACACACTATGAAATACACAAAACACACTTCACTGAACACTTCACCTCCTGTGTGGTTCTCCGCTGAGGCTCCTTCTATCCTGCCCATGCTGAGATGCTCACACGCACGCACGCACGCACGCACGCACGCACACAGGAAAGGAAACGTTCTTAGCACTCATATAACAGGACACATACTGTACCTACAACACATACACTCCCATACAGACATTGACACACAATAGAGATGGGCTCCTACATTCACACAACACACTGTACTGTTTAAAAATACATGCACGTTTGCCTTACACTCCTGGGACTCTGCAGGTAAACTACAGAAGCTCTGTAGACTCCAAGGGGGGATGGTTGGAGTTTTAAAGAAATACACCACATTTTAAAGGGACTGGCCCATTTTCTCGGCTTACTGAGAGAGAGGACAGAGACAATCAGTCATGCAAAAGTCCCCTGGTAGCTACACTTGTGTTTTTAGCCATGCTAGAAGCTCTGGTGATGGCAGTGTTGGTCGGTCGGTTGGACGGTCAGTCAATCACTTGGGTCCAGACTAAATATCTCAACAACTGTTGAATGGTCTACCGCAGAATTGTGTAAAGACATTCATAGTCACCATAGGGATGAAACTACTACTGACTTTGGTGATCCCCTGAATTTTGATCTAGCGCTGACATCAGATCAAGATTTTGATTTGTCAAATGAAACTAATGATGTTCCCATCAGCCTCATCTGTACTTTGTGCCTAATGTTAATTAGCAAATGTTAGCATGCTAACAGGCTGGCCCAATATATGACTTTTCCTCTTACATTCCTCTTATGTGACGTTGAAATGTTTGGTTGTCATTGAAATATCTTGACAACTATTAGATGCATTGCCGTGACATCTGGTACAGATGTTGATGTCTGTACCAAACTTCGATTCCCTGACTTTTCATCTCAATGTCATCATCATGTCAAATTTGTGCAACACATTCTCACACCTATCGCGTAAACAACGGATGCTTGGGCATGCGCCTTTGGCGTTGTTATCTAAACACACTTGGTCGGGACTAACTTCCGAGGGTGCTCACGCTACCTGTGCGACCCATGAGCAGCTTGTTTGTGTTTGTTTGTATGTTGTATGTTTTCTTTTATCAAACATTTTTGATCACCACCTTAAATTCAGTGTTAATACTGACACTATTGTGAAAAAGGGGCAACAGAGAATTCACTTTCTCAGGAAACTGAAATCCTTTTCTGTCAGGCCAGTTATTCTCTGTCGTTTTATCTTTTATCGAAAGCCTTCCGACTTTTTCTTTTCTCTGCAGGTTCACAGCCTCACAGGGAAAGACAAACAGCCTAAACAGTATACCTGCTCTAAAATGATTTGTGTGAAACAAAGAAATTTAAATTCTCTTTGAAATCAACAAATCTTGCGTAAAGCAATGTGCATTTTGTTTTCTTCAGATCATGTTCTTCAGAGTGAATTTTCTCTGTTGCCATCAAGACGTCGTTATATTTTACCTGCTTTTAAAACTAATCGCCATTCTAATTCTTTTAGCCCTTCTGCAATTTCTTTTAAATGGATAACTACTCTCTATGGTGTAGGCCTATACTGTATGTAGGCCCGTGTGCTGTCTGTAGCTGATCTTAACTTATTGCCCTTTGTGGGATTAATAAAGTTTATGAATTAATTTGGGACTCTTGGCATCGCTTTTGACGCTCTGGGTCGTACGTTTAACTGACACGGGGGACAAGAACGGGACACAAACCCCGGTCTCCAGCGTTCCATACACACGCTGAAGGGTGCTTTTTGCGTCATATCTGACGCTGAGAGCCACTGCCCAAGCGTCCGTATTTGACAAGTTGGGAGTGAGAACGGGTTGATTTTGTGACATTTTTTCACATATTTTGGTTTATGACCAAATACCTGTGCATCTAATGACATTGGTCAGATCACAACCATCATTTTCTATGGAAAATAAACCCTTCTGCATATTACACAGATGCTATTTGATATCCTCAATTTGAAACAGAAACACAGTGTCACATGTAGTTCATATAGTCCTTGTTATAGTTGAACAGCTATATAAGCTTTTTGTGTACTGTCCTTTAAATTGATCTTCACGTGGTACAGTATCTGACGTGTGCTTGACGTGGTGGCAGGGCTGCTTGATGGACCCCTGCATGAACAGTAACATGGGCAGAATGTTAGAGTCATATGGTGGCAATGAAGGAGCTGATTAATAGCTCGGATGTGTGAAATGGAGGAGCGTTTTCTTTTTTCTGTCTAATCTACTGACTCAGTGAGAAAGCATGCAGCGTGCGTGTTGGTCTGTGTGTGCTTGTGGATACTGAATGGCAGTATATGTGTGTTGACATGAATGTGTGCGTGTGTGTGTCATGTGTCTACCAGATGGAGCTCTTGACAGTGAACTGTATCGGGGGGGGGGCGACATTGAAATGATGTCACTCAGTCCTCTTCCTGTCTCCCCCTAATTAAATAAACTCTCTCCCTGTCTGCCTCTACCTCTACCGCTCTCTTACTCTATCTCACTCTAATTCCATCAGATCCGGATCCCCTTGCGTACATTGCAGGGGCAGGTGGTGTGTGTGTGTGTGTGTGTGTGTGTGTGTGTGTGTGTGTGTGTGTGTGTGGTTAGGAGTGCAGGGGGTTAAACATGCGGATAAGACAGTGGGTGCAGTTAATTCATGGCCTTTCCTGTTTGATAAATGACTCTGTCAGCCTCTCGAAGGGCAGCAGCCCTCCACCGACCCTCAAGGTGCCCTTCCACACATTCAACTGCGACTATGAGAATCAAAACCACAAGTGGAATGAACTTAATGAACAAATATGCAGCTGGTGCCTCTGGGTAGCACACATTTCTTTGTGTCCCGCAGTGCAGTGCATCCACCTCTAGCGGGGTTGGCTGCAGAGAGACTCAAACCTCTAAAAGGGTTCAGCTTATGCTGATTTATCCAAAGCGAGAGCAATGAGTAGGCAGAAGCGGCTGTTGCAGAGAGTAAGCCTTTGACCACCCAGAATTAATAACAATGCTTCACTGTGAAAACTTGTCCCAGATGCATCATTCAATGGTTAGGTTAATGTATTTTAAGATGAGATGATCACATTTCATCAGCCTGAAACTGCAATGGTGCTTCTCTGTAAACAGATGTAAACATGGGTGCAGAGGAGCAACCCCGCCACCCCTACCAATATGGCAACTAGGCCTTGTGCAGTCCTATGTGTCAAGAAAGCTGTTGGTTGATTAAACTTCTGTCTGGAGGCAGGTTCTAGGTTACCTTGCACGGCAGCTGGATTCTCATAATATCACACGAAAAACAATCTTGTCAGGCTTCAAGTAATGAGTTTGTGTCTGAACTACCAGCTAACCAAACCATTCGGCGTCTGTTGAGGAGCTACTGACAGCTACGGGCATGGTTACGGTGTGTGTGACATCTGCTACTTTTCGTTCAAAACACCAATGGCGGACGTGATAGACAGATGGTTCATTCAGTCACCTGCCAGGTATGTTTAGAAAGTGTCCACCCTTTTCCAAACAGTTTCCAATGACGGCTTCTCGGACGGTTCTGTGAAACAAACCATCTGGTGCGTCGAGTTACGTTCTCGGTAGAAAGAAGAAGAAAAAATGATTCCAAGTTTTAGTGCAAGCGTAAAGAAACGCTCCAATGACCCACACGCACATTCTTATACAGCAGCCAAAAAAATAGGCATAAAGAGAAACCTTCAGTTTATTAAAATAATTTTTTTTTAAAAATTCTTACTTTTTTTTTTATATATTGAACTTGCATCCTATCAATTTAGAAAGGTGTTTGTTGTAGGAGATGGTGGTCTTTTGCCTTGTTTTACTGCAAATAAAATGACATTGGTGGTTAAATGTTGGTGTATGTTTTGAACTTATGCTGAAGTCACAGCCTTTTACTCTTTTCCCTAAACAATTACTGACATTAGAGAGACAAGTTCTTGTATTCAATTACTGAATCATTAGTCGGTTCTTCTTCTGCTGGACTGTTCAGCAAAAAAAATTGCTTTCATTTCAAAAACATAATTAAAGAACGTGTTTTCACTTATGACATTTGGGAATGAGATTCTAATCGAAGTCATCGAACTGCCCAACTCTTTAATATTGACTTTTTACAACCACTACAGAAAAAGAACAGATTGGATTTTCAAAGCAATTTTCAAGTGCTCCATAACAGAGTGTGGTTTAGCAGAGTGTGAGCGGATCATATTTAATGGCTCACTCTGGGGGCACTGGGGCGCTTCCATTAGGGTTAGACGTTGTGTGACAGCGGGGGAAATGAGAGTTGGCTTTGAGTAGGTGGGCGGGATGTGACTCCCTGTGTTGGAGAGGGATGAGTGGCGCCGTTTGATAGAGTTTGGTCAAAGTGGACCGGTAGAGTTGAGTTTTACGGTTATGAAAGCAGCTCTGAAATGGAAGCGTGTGGGTGCCAAGTGCCTTGTCGAACACTCGCTTATCTAATTGCATGTTGACAAGTAGAGAAAATTAGCTGAGTACACGTGTGTGTGTGTGTGTGTGTGTGTGTGTGTGTGTGTGTGTGTGTGTGTGTGTGTGTGTGTGTGTGTGTGTGTGAGTGCCATGCCTATTGTAATCCGATCATTTAAAATCCATATTATTGCCTGTGTGTTTTGTGGTTTCTAGAGCGCACTCAGGCATTTGATGTCACATGCTTTGACAATGTAATTAGACAATTTATTACAGTACCTTTTGTTTGTGTGTGTGTGTGTGTGTGTGTGTGTGTGTGTGTGTGTGTGTGTGTGTGTGTGTGTGTGTGTGTGTGTGTGTGTGTGCGTGCGTGCATGTGCTTCTTCAGAGGCTGTTTAAGGGTTAGGACTTGGTTTTAGTGGTTTTAGGATGACATTTTTATCTTTATGTTAGGCTAAGGTTTGGGGTTATTCGGAAATGAGATATGTCAATGACAAGTGTAAAAATCCAAACGTGTGTGAAAGCGGGTTTATCTGTACAATATTCACATTGCTGTGTATGTTATAAGTCCTCTGCTAGGATCAGTATGTATGGCACACTATGCACCTGCTGCATTATTAAAAAAGCAATGGGAGTATGTGGTAACACATACACGTCCCCTTCCAGTTTGTTTCTCTCCCCCACCTCCTTCCTCTCCTTTATTCAAACTTCAGTAATGAGAACTTGGGTGCTAAGGTCACCTCGAGTCCCGGCATGTCTGCCAGTAATGTAAGACGCGATTTGCAACGGGGGATTTCAGCATCCCTGTGTGAGCAGAAACAGTAGAAGGAGCTGTGGATGTTTCAGTCAGAGAAATAAACGATGAGTAGACATACTGTAGCTTTCGTGTTTCATTCATTACTATAACCAGGGGCGAACAGGATGAGCATGAGATCAGGTGTGCATCTATATATGCTCAGTTTCTGTTTGGAGTTCAAGTTGATGCATGTGCACTATGCTTTGGAGAAAACCGTGTTTCGTGGCGCATGGATGAGCAGTGGTTGACAGGAGCTAAACCCCTGAGAGGAACACTTGTGTGCATGTATGCGTTTTGCATGAGTGCACATTTGTGTGTGTGTGTGTGTGTGTGTGTGTGTGTGTGTGTGTGTGTGTGTGTGTGTGTGTGTGTGTGTGTGTGTGTGTGTGTGTGTGTGTGTGTGTGTGTGTCTGGATACACACTTGCACATACAGTACATATGCACAGATCATTTATCATATGGAAGATGTCAAACTTGATTCCTTTGTTTAATTAAGTACCGAAGGATTCATCTAGAACAAATCTCCAACTGTCAGTTCTAAAAATAAATCTACAGCATCACATTGAAAGTGATAGTATATAATCTTTCTTTTGAGACTAAAAAACTCTTATTACATAGTTTACCTGTAGTGAAGAGTCTCTGGAGGCTGTTGGTGTCAAAATAAATCCTATTCCACTTCAGTGCCAAACATTTAACTGCACTCTTTTATTATTTACCTCCTTAGTGTTCATACTAGTTAATATCAAATGAAGAAGTGGCTGAATATTTGCATCAGTTGAGACTGCATTTTGCACTTGATTTTCCATCTGTGTTGTATGAGTAACTGCAGGGTATGGGATGTCAACATTAATCTTGTTGTACCCATGAAACCTTACGTTTTGGGGTCATCTTCGTAGGCGACTACTGAACTAATTCAAGTAAACGGCTTCAAACCTGCATAGTGAGTGGTGAGTGAGTCTCCAGACTATTGGCTGTATCTGCAACTGACAGTGAGGTATCCTAAACTAAGATTGTGTCTAATACTGCTACAGTTCAGCCTTCATGTGTGTGTTGAAATGGATTTTTTTGATTGTTTCCTCTCTACTTTGATCATTCCTATTTGTTTTGTCCAATTAAGCAAGTAAAGGACAAGTTCATCCAAATTAAGCCTTTTACCAAAACAAATGAGTACAATAAAAGTGTGAGGTGAATGTTTTTTCATTTGTGGTGCTTACAGTAATTAAAAATTAGTTGTTTTTTTAGATAGTTTTTGGCCATTTTTGTGTGTTTGATTGTTGAGATAGAGACGGACAGGAAGCATGAGGACAGAGCATATATATATATATTAGGGGTGACCCTGAATAGTCGAAGATTCGATGCATCGATTTGCAGAGCCTGATTCAACCACCAATCTCACAGTCAAATCTTCGCCGGTGTTATTATGAAACGAGGATCATACCATTTTGGCAATATATATATATATGACACGAACCATGAGAAATGAACCAAGAGAAAACATTACCGACCGGCTTTCGCTCTGCAAAGTACGTCACCCGGATCGTTGGTCTGTACAGAGCCGTACAGAGTCATTTGAAAACTATGCCCGTTGATCACGCCTCTTTTGCAGAGAAATTACAGAGCAGACTCCCCAGACTACTGTTCAATCTTAAAAGATTGAGCTTGGTCTGGTGATAGCCAGACTACAGTGGAGGCCGTCGGCTTACAAATACATTTTCTTGGCAAAATGAGACAAAACCAGTGTCAGCTGAAAGTCTGCTGTAGCCGATGTTTCGCATGAGCAATTGTCTGTCATTTCCTACAAGGCCAGAACAGCGCTGCTGGCTGTAACCTCGCAGCAAAACACGTTTGCTTTCTCAAGGCAGGAGGTACAAAAGAACGTGTTTTACTTTAATGGCTCATGCATTCTTAAACAACGTGTCTTGTGCTAAGTGCAAGAGTCTCCGCATGCAAGAGTCTCTGCATGTATTTTTTTCTTATTTGTGTCCTGGAGTCCAGTTCACCGATTTCAAATTGTGGGGAGGAGAGTGGAGAAACCTTCTATCCAGTGTTTACACCATGCACCAAGTGTTGTGTAAGGAGTGTGTCTTTTGTATATTAATGTGCTACATGTAAAGGTACTTTGCTTCTGTTGTCTTCTTTTACCTTCTCAGCCATGTTTTTTCTTCTTTTTCCTCTAGTGATCCTCTGTTCAGGATCATCAGTAAATTACTGCATGTTACTACTCAATTACTCAACTAATCAATTGGTGCAATCGATTTGTCCAATATCCTGATGTTCACAAAGCCAGTACAAACCCACAATTGTACTTAACATGTTTTGGCGCCGTCAAGGTAACGTGATATGTTGCTGCAAAGTGCTGTCCAAATCCTATTTATACCATTTCGAGCCCCTGCAGCCTCTCGCACTCAGCCACTTACCAGGTGATGGTAGTTAAGTCTGTGAGGGTTTAGGGCTTAAAGCCTTAGTATGGGGGGGCATTGGGATTGGGCCTTAGTCTTATTTACCTGTGATGCACTCAGGCAGCAGTGAAATGTCATTTTTGAAACAATTGTTAGTGCTATTTCTAATCTTCTGACTCACTGATGTATGTCAATGGGAGTGCAAATTATTGTAGAAATCACTTTTCAGTATAATTCAATAATCCACTGGCTCCTCGAAATGTAATAAAGTCTTTTAAAACGACTGACTTTTATCTTTTAGCCTCTGGGTATCTTATCTTTCCCCGTCCTCACCCTGTCTTTCCAAGCAGCTTTTCTCAAGGATGTGATTAATATATTAGCATACTGCTGCATATTGGGATAAGGTTCGGGAAATGAATAGTGGACAGAAATCACCAACTGTCTTCAGGCCTTGGGGAAAGAATCATGACCTTCCCCTCGTTTAGCTGAACCAGGGGATTTCTACCTTGAAACAATAACAGAGATGTGTGCTATGTGAGCACCTCTCGAAGGTCAGCTGAGGCAAAAATTCACTGCAGGCTAAAGTCTGAAAATGTCCTCAGGCGATCAGCACACTTTGGTTTAACTTAGAAACAGCTATTTTTGAAATGAGACAGCAAGAACGCCTGGGGAAACACAAAATGAACATACTGATTAGATGAGTCAGTATCTGTACATAAAACTAATACAAAAGGGCCTTACTCAGGTTAACGTATGTTATATTATTAAATACATAACTCCGTATAACTTACACACATGAGAAAACAGAGGAAGCCCACACCAAAAAAAGAGCAAGTGCTCCTGACGCACAGCCAGGCGCAATGCTGTCCATAAAAAAAGGACTGAATCCCCCCCAGACCAAAAAGTCCAAAAGCCTTTAGTGTGTCGTGGCGACATGAATAAAGACATTTGTGTGATTGTTTGACACTATTTGACCTTTGAAGATAAGTACGTAAATGACAGTGTCGATCGAGTTGTGGGGTGAATTAATTTCTTGTGAAAAGCTGTTTCAGACTGACCTCAGAGTCTGACCTCAGAGTCTGACCTCATCGTCCGTTTTCAGTGGAGCCAATTATAGTTCAACGCTCATTTTTCCTAGGGTCTGACTGGTTCTGACCCATTCTTATTTTACTAGGTTCTATCATACCAACGTGTTGGTGAAGGAATGTTTATATTCAAGAGAGAAGTCTATCTCAGTAAAAGTGAAAATTACGAATTATTTTGCTGATTGTTTCGTCCAGTCGACTTCAAAGTGTCATAGTCTGGCTCTGTGTCCAGATGCCCTCAGACCTTTTGTGAAGACTGGACTGAGATCTATGTTAAGGTTCAGCTTGCAAAATGTTCTTTACTTGTAGATACTGCATGGGTAAATATTAAACTTAGACTGTTTTTCAGTACGTATCAGTCTTATCTTATAAATGGAGTGTATAACAAAAAACATCTCATCCCACTGGCTGATTCAAATATTTTAACTAACTCTTGGAAAGATTTGAAGAGATATTTGTGATTAGTTTATTATGCTGTTTGTCTTTCCATCGAAGTGGGACTGAACTTTGTTTGCTGTACTGTGTCCTCACTCTGTACATGTTTCCCCTGCTGTACTCCGCTCTCTCTCAAAAGAGATCTTAATCGTAATAAGCTGATTAAATAAAGGTTATATACTTTGTTATCTGTCTTCCGACATAAAGCACAATGTGCACACACCAACTATAGGATTACATGTAAGCTCACAATTTGGCTCCAAAAATTTAAACATCATCCTGATTGTAATCTTTTTCCCAAGCTGTGTTCGAAACTCCTCCCCCATTCACTCACTCACTATTCCCTACATAGTGTTTATTAAATAGTGAACTATATAGGGAACGACCAAACCAGATTTCGGACACTCGCTGAAAAAACACATCGTTGCGTGACTTGCGTCAGGAGATGCGCCCGTTGTGGAGACAGGCTCATGTAAACAAACCGAAACTAAAATAATAATACGTCCCTGAAACAAACACAGCACTCAAGAGAATAGTAAAAGGTATATATGTTGCATGTTCCATTTACACTGTTTATAAAGGAAAGTCCACTCCAATTTTCCTTTTTAGTTTTCACGGTCACTTCTGCTTCTTCTTCTCTTCCAGGAAAACACGTCCATGTAGCATTGTGCTTTAACAGGAGTAAAATGTAGGGTAAATCATACACACTCAAATTAGCAGTGCATTGTGGGTATTTTATTGTGGACTATATAGTGAATGAAATTTACCGCAGAGAATCCGATTCCAATTTTAGAAGAGTAGTTTTAGGTTTAGATTAGGTAGAAAACAATTGCAAGTCCTCGCAAGTGTAGGAATATGTGAGTGTTCTGTTCATACACTTACAGTAAACAGAGACACAAGCTAAAGTCCCCCAAGTACAAAAAAATCAATCCAATTATCCTGCTCATAAAACATCCTCAATGGTTTGCCGCTGCTTTTTAGTGTTTATGGGCATTTTCTTGTGAGAGCATTTTATTAAAGTTCCTTTCATATATATTGGATGATTCTTAGTTTAATCAATTATTAAACTAAAGCTCACAGCTTGCAAATGTGCATACAAGAATCAATATGAATTATAAAAGGTAACAGTCATGGGTATATGATTGAAGTATGCAAACATGTAGGTTAAGTGAGCATTTTTATCACCTTAATACAGATCTATATACATTTGTATTTATTAGCCGCCCAAATCAAGGACAGTCTCGACAAGCGTGCTAGTTTTTTTGCAGTTACTCTGTTGATTAAATCATCGAGTAACCAAATCAATCCAGCAATCAAATCAAAAAATTCCCCCAATTGATGGAGCACAATGTTGTATAAGAAACCACAGGCCTCCCCAGAACACACAATCTGATTAAGTCCCTCCCAAACACAATTTGTCCACTGTTAATGAAAATGAATGTAACCTGCCTTCAACAGCATGATGGTAAGGATGCAGAGCGCTATAGTTAGTGCAATCACGTTTACCTCAATGTAAACACATATATCCCTGCTGTCAGCGCAGCGTTTAGGTGTCAATATCTCCTCATTTCCATTTTTTCTATTTTAGACTTGAGGCTCTCTAGAGCAGTTTACAAAGACAGAGACAGGCAGGAGGTCCGCTCAGGATTTTGTGACTACTGATCCCAAAAAATGGCTAGCATGTTGTCTTAGTAAATATGCTGGATTTTTGTTGTAGGATTGTACCTTTAGCCACCCAGTTACCTTAAGAAGAAATGTCATGGCTCTGATCAGACAGTTAACATGTTATACTGTCACATCAGTGTGTCAACAGCGGTAATGGGATTCATTCAAAAAGGTGAAATTCAGTCGTGTGTGTGTGTGTGTGTGTGTGTGTGTGTGTGTGTGCGAGTGAATGCGAGCGTGCGTGCGTGCGTGTAAGTCACTGACTTGTATCTGACGTTCTTGTCATAATGTTGATGACACACTTGCCAATCACAGGTAATGACACCACAGGAAGAAATCAGTCAGCGAATAACCCGGGTCTCGACTGTCACAGATTTTACTGACACTGCTGAGCTGTGAAGAACTCTCAACCTGGGGAATGGAATTACCTCTCTGAGTTGTGCACGATGCCCTGAAACATAAGGTGAGAGCACAGGCCAATAATTGCTACTTTATATTCACAGTCAAAAGAGACTGTCCCCCCTTGCTCTCATTGTACAGCTCTTTATACAACTCACACTCACTGTGAACAACATTTATTTATCAGTGTGCAAAAGTGCTGAGATGTAGACTTATTTTATGCATTTGTGAATACATAGTTCTGTAGTGGGCTTTACCACAGGTTAGCATGCTAAGGATTGCTATAAAACTTGCAGTGAGCACGGCTGTGGTTAAACTTTATTTGCTCATACCAGTGTATCGCTATGTATACTTAGCCATAGCGATCCTCTCCAATCGATCCCAAAAAGTCCCAGTTAGATAGTAAATGCCATAAACATATTCCTTGTAAATTCTTACAATCATTTCCCAAAAGAACCAAGCAGGCCTGCCCTGTTGCACGATCCTTCTTCCAAACTTGCCATTTTCAGCGGGTGGCTTGCCAGCTCGGAGTTTGTTGTTGTTTCCCGAAGCGAACGCTGTTTGAGAATGGCAACACACAGACAGAGGAAGGTGAGGGACATCCGGCGCATGAGCCACACACCGGATGTCAGGCAATTCTCCTGGAAATGCACTTCCGTTGATCCATACTATTATTATTATGTTAATCCTTACACTTTGTGTTTTTGGAAAGGCTTAAAACATTTATACCACATTTCAAACTTTTCAAATGACGTATTGCTCTTACTTCCGCTGTATGCACGTCACCACTTCTGCATATTGAGGAACCCAAAACTAGACAGGCCTGCCGTGCCCAGTTATGGCTGCTGATTGGAAAATCTGTGTTCAGAGGAGACTGTCAAGTGTAACTGTTCAACTTGATGATGATGTTTGTTTATGTTTCACACTTCATTTAAGGTCATTAGCTGCAGATAGTAATGGAACAAATAAAACGGACGCCCACTCTTCTTCTCTGGATATAGTTACATACTGCAGCATTTCCTGAATTCCTGAAAGACCATGTAAACTGAACGAATGCCTCTGTGGCCAAAATAATTGTTGGCTTGTTTTCTATATGCAGTCTGAACTCTCCTCTCCTCTTATAGCTATGCAATAGCTTTGACCAAATAGGTTTTAAAATCCCAGCTTTTTGTTTACAATAGTTCAAAAGGTCACCCTTGGAGAAAAAAAATCAAACAACCAACTTTTTGGTGGAATATTGATTCGTCATGGGAATGATATTCTGAGGAGCAATTTCATCCGATTGTTTCCCCTCTGTGGTAAATTAGAGCGTGGCAAGTCTTATCAAGTGCATTTCAGGACACGAGACTCATTGTGAATACTGATGATAGAGAGGTAGGTGGAACGTCTCCGCCCCAAACCTGGAGCTGAGTCAGTTAAATCCACTTAATGGAGGAAATCTTTCCTAACCAAATAGTCAGTGCTTGCTCAGTCTGGTCCGTGTTAATGCCCAAGATACAGTATATTTATCATAGTTGCCAGTCAATTATAATATTTCTGGATCTGTTTCTGTGCATGTGTTGGCTCAACCAAATGTGACTTTATATTTAGATAACAATGCAATTTTTTATTTCTGCTATTGACATCTGTAAATATGTTTATTAGAATAGCCAAAAATACAGTACATACCATGTATAATATGCTCATGGCTGTGAAAGTGCAAACGATGTGCTGCAAGCACTTTCAAATCAGTGTGTGGGCGACAATCTGTGTAATATACACAAATGTATGACTGCAGAGTGGAAATTTCCCTTTCAAGTAAATCAGTGCAGTAACCTTTTGTGTCAGGTAAAACCTCTTTTAAACAGGCAGCACAACACCAAACTCAAGTTTACTTTCACGCCTCCAGGATGATGGAAGGGGTTATGAAAGAACAGCTGATTCAATTCATAGAATTGTACTGTGATTTATAAGTTGTACCTTTAATATGTGCTATAGGTCACTGCCAACCATTTTCTGGTTATCCTGATTGCACAAACCTGCTTCTCTGAAACAATTACCTTACAGTTCAAAAGAGCCAGATGGCAAAGAACCACTCTCTGGAAAAGCATTTTGCACAAAACGTTTTTTTACCCTAACGACGTCTCAGCTGCTATATTGTCTTGTTATAAACTCACATGAGCATACGATGCATGCAGCTTTTTTTCTCAAGGGCATTTTAACATATAAGCCACTCTCCTCTTCTGCTGATAATTACCACGATGAACTGTGCTGCGGTAACATCAACACAAGACTCAGGACCAGAAAGATTTTAATCAAATTCTGGTGTAAGCAGATCACTCGACCCAATTTACTGACACTGGATATTAGACATTGTAACAAAAGGTTACTGAAGCTCCCTGAGGACATAATTTTAATGGTTGTTTAAGTTTTATAGAGTCCACTGTAATAACAGACTTGGTTTAAACTCAACAGCTTATATGGGGTGAACAGAAGGACAAACGTTATAGCTGCCCCACCCGTATTCTGTGCTTTAAAGCTTTTGTATTTGCTGTGGGGCCTTTGTGATTAATGTGCTTAAGTATATCAATAACTCCATTAGTGGCGTCTATAAAAAGAGGTTGCTCTGCTCTGCTTTGGTTTTCATGAAAACAAAACCACGATTAAACCAAAAGTAAAATAATTCTGGGTATTGTGCCCACAAGTAATTTCGTCACAAATGTTTCTTAACGCCAGAGGACAGGACACATCTAAGATTTGCTTTCTAACCACAGATGGCCATCTCTCTCACCAACTGACGACTAATGGTATTCCCTCAAGTACAAGTCTCGTCACTGCATTAGCTGCTTTAGCATGCCCCCCCTGCGCACTGCTGGCAGTCTAGTCACAGATGGCCAGTGCAAGTGCTAAGGAGGATTATGTGAACAACATGAAGCAGAGAACGAGCTAAGAATTACAAATTTAATTTAATTCTAAACTCAAAAAGAGTCACAAAATTTGCCCTGGGGATAAATGTCACTTTTGTTCTCTTTGAGTGTGACAATTATTATTATTATTATTATTATTATTATTTGTTATTTAATGAAAAGAAGGCATTTACTCAATTTTCTTGATGGAACTCCTCACCTGGGCAGAGCGAGTAACGAATAATAAATTGTATGTGCCAAGTGGGAATCATGTCACAGTATTAGCCGGAGTGGACGACAGATACAGTGAATGCTGTTGTGAGTGAGTGTATCCCAGAGGATTTCGCTGAGTAAATAATGCAGCAGAGCTAATTGATTTGAGCTACTCCCAAATGATTGGGATACTGGAGCTAGTGTAATAAAGTTGAGACGTCACTGCCATTACTGTGTGAGAGAGAGACGTTAGGTAAAGGCTCAAAAGGAGTGCACATAGACACACACACATGTTCTTAAATGCCTTTTCATTGTTGTAAAAGGGAGCTATAGCATGTCAAGCCTGATGTTTGTGTGCCTGATGTCCTATAACTTCACAGCTAACCCTCACACCAACCTGCTGGCCAAAAAAAATAAATAAAAGAAAATCATATTTTTTTCAGAAATAAATCACTGGCTGGCTTTGTCACTGCTGTACTGCCGACTATTACCCTGATTAGTGAATAATCAGCTTTGTCAAGTAGGATGGAAAGGTCAGTACCCATGGTACAAATTAGTCACTTTCCTGCCTTACCAATTTGTCCCCAAACCATGCAGTGATTAACCTCACCCAGAGGCTGTAAAGCTGCCTGGCAGGAGTTGTATAAGAAATAAGGTTTGGGGCACAGATGCAGCTTCTGCACAACTTGCGTCCTGGCTAAGGCTGCCTCATTTTCCCAGAAGACAGACTGGCATTGCGGCCAGTCTGGGACATGTGCACTCAACATTTGTGTATTTACCAGATTGGAGAGCTTGTTTGCTCAGCTGCTGTTTTTTCTTGAAACTGACGAATGTGCGAGACAGCATTTTATTGGTCATTATTCCGCTGCACTGACAGCAAATCTGTTCAGAGTTTCCAGTTTGGCAGTCAAACGCTTGTAGGCATGACAAGTATTGTGTCCAGAAATCTTTAGAAATAACTGTTTGGCCTAAATACCACTTTTTGGTTGGTCTCTGGAAGGAAGACTGTTGTTTTCTTTACTTTCATGTGCCTTCACCCTGTATCAGTGATTCTCAAACAGGAGTACTTGTACCGCAGGGGGTAATTCTGCAGTTTTGCCACGGGTGTTGACATTGAAAGATTGAGTAGCCTAACTAATTTGATAAAATAGAATTTAAAATACTTTAACGTTTTTGATTAAAACATGACACCTGGAATATGTTGCAATTATTGAAGTGTGTAAAAAAAATAGTAAGCGAGCAGATAAGTTGTAAGTTAGCGGATAAATGGTTGAAATAGTTGTCCAACAGTTAATGACAAATTAAATAGATAGCTAAAGGTATAAACAGTTAAAAAATATAGCTGAAATGAATGGATACATGATTTAAATAGCTTAAAGCAACAGTTCACCCCACAATCAAAAATACATATCTTTTCTCTAATTCCTACGTGAAACTTCTCACAACCAGGTCTGTGGATCATCTTGAGCCACCGGATCATGATTTCTGGAAAGAGACATTGCTGTTGAGTTTTTCAAATGTATTTATTTGGCACTTCAAGTCCCATTATATTGGAGAAAAGGCAGACATTTAGATGGCCAATATCTCCAACACTGGGAAACTCACGCCAAAACAGTCTACACTGATAAATAGCACTATGGATAAGAGGAAAAATATGTATCTTTGATTTTGGGGTGAACTTTCCCTTTAAATTAAGATTTAGATTAGTTTAAATGGTTAGTTAAAAGTAATGTAGAGAACATTTAGCTTAAAGTAGGATGAACAGTTGAAATTATTAGCTAAATGTAATATAAATGGTTGCCACTCCAAGTAAAGTACAGTAGTAAGAATGCAGCCAAAAGAAGAACATTGGCAGTTCAGCTGTAAGAAAAACATTTTGTAACATTTAGCTACTATTATATCAACGGTTATATCATTAATAGTTAAATAACACCCAGTTTAAAATCAGTTCAAATGACGGGTGGCGTCCATGAAGGTGTTCATCTGACAGGGCTGTTGGGGTACCCTAGACAAAAACAAGTTGGAAGCCACTGGCTTGTAAAAGTTATATCTGCCTTCAAACTGAACAGTGTAGCTGCACGTCAAAACATACGTTATGTGTTGCACTTTACTCCCTTGAGGAAGCACTCACTTGCAGCCTCCTCAATCTGAAGAGTCACAGTAGCAGCCGCCGTCTTATCTCAACTCTTCTTGGAATACAATCCTAGCATCTGGGTATAATAAAAGTTTGAATTATTTATCAAATGTTCTGTGCATGAAACATCCACCACCGCAATTTAATTTGATAGGGTACACCTGAACAAAGCTCGTAAATACTGATAGGGTAGAGAATATTAAAGCCATTTGAATTCACCAGCACACGGTTGATAACTCTGAGGGAGACTGGAAGTCAGAAGTTTGAAAAAAAAAACAGAGGTGTTTCTTGTAGTATTTTTTGTATTTGGATGCCTCTTGTTTCTAGATGTTGATGATGTTTCTAGATGATTCAAGATTACCCTTGTTGCCTTCCAATTGAAAGACAGCTGACATCTCATGTGTCACGGAGAAAGACATCCTGTCTAATAGTTGTGAGAATGATGGAAATCAAGAAGAGTGCTCAGAAGAATCGTGTCCCAGAAAATATGTAAATTTTCTGAAAATATGTAAATGTTCTGAGACATGAACAAGTCTTCATTCTCGAGCCTCTCTTTGAAGATTACTAAATTATCCCACATGGTATTTACTGAATGTGTTACTTAGGTAATCCAGAGAAGGAAGATGAATTACTGTATATGATGAAGACTTTGAAATGTGTGAGCAATGCAAGGCGTTTCTGGGAAATCAACGTTTTTAGTTTTAGTTGGCCGAAGGTGTTCAGTGGTGGAGCTGTATTTTCTTTTTCTTTTTTACGTATCAAAAACAGGAAATTTATGGCTTTATCACTCACTGGAGGTCTCACCTGAATCAAGGCTTGAAGCAGAGCTGGTGTGTGGCAGAGTGACAGAAAAGGTTGTGATTTTATTCAGTGAATGATGAATAACATGAGTTTACAGCTTTTTACAAATAATCAAAAGAAGACTATAGACGCCTCTTTTCTGTGACCATATTTTGTAACTGAAAAAGCTATTAAAATGATCACTCTTTCTTTCATATTTGCAGCACTGAACCCTGTAACAATATGGTTGTCAGGCATCGCACTTTACCTGAAATATCCAGGTCATCTTTGTTGTGTAGCGGTAGACGGATGAAGTCACACATTCATGCAGGAATGTCTTCCCTGAGCAGTGCTTTTCGCTTATTAAAAGATCAATGCAATATTTATTAAACAACCACGCTTCTATCAAGAGAGACAAACATGCTCATACATTTTCAGTCATGTAGCAGTCATGTTTGACTCGGACCATAAATGATTTTGTCCGCTTCACTAACTCATCACTAAAATCACTAAAGATAGGATTCCTTGTATTTAAAGCAAAGAAAAGCCCTGTAAAGACAATCACTTATTCAAAGCAGCAGCCACAATTCCTGAGGTGCATATATGCTAATGTGCGCTGAGTGATTTTTTTTAATTCACCGTGGTAGGATTGTAATTCAGCAGTTTTTGAAAATATATTGGTGGGAAAACCCTATTAGGATGCTGAGATAGGGCATGTAATAAGATTCTGTCACTCTGTAATGGAGTGACAGGGTTGGTAATAAGGCAGGCACATGTTGAGCTCTCACTCTGAGCAGATTTTAATCACGGTCGTCCTGGGAAGCATCGAAATAAGCATACAACACCCTCCCCTGCTGGTTAGATGATTGGGAGAGAATGCATAGTAGCTTTTTAAGACATAGGATTCATTGTACCGTTTCTACAGTTAAACAATAAATGTACAATAATTAGCAGAGAAGGCATTTCCTAAAATATCCATGATTGACTAATAATCGACTCATGCTGCAATGATTAGTTCATAAATCAATTAGTAGCACAAAATAAATGAAGAAATAAATACACACAAATAATTAATTTCTGTTCTGACAGCCCATTAATGATTAAAGTGTTTGACTGTTAAACTCTTAGTAAATAAAACATACCGGTAAGTATGATTTGGCTTTTTTAGTCATGAATATTCAAAGCTGCATTAACTGATTTTTTTTTTGGGCCACCTAGGGGCAGCAGAAAAGAACTGTTAACACAACACTGACATATTATCAATTTATAAAGCTGATGTGGCAAACTTGTAAGCAAACAGTTCCCTATTTACACATCCAGCAGATGCGGAGCAACATTAGCATTCATTTGGAGTCGCATTTCTGGTGACCTGCTGAAAGTCAGTCCAATAATTACAGGAATATCTGGCTCTTTTAGCTGCTAAATTCTCCATGTTGCTGAGGTTGTGTACAGTGGGTTTTTAGAGATTTGTCACTAAAAACAGTTGCCTGCGGCTGTAAACGATGCTAATGAAAGCGGTGAGAGTGAACCGAAACATTAGTTGCTGGCCCGAAAAACCAAAACAATAACCTGAAAAATGCTGAAATCCTCCGTAGAGCTGAGGTTAACTGCTGAGTCATGTGCGGTCATGTGATCCATTGTTAATATAAAATAATTATTATAGCCGCTTTAACGTTATTGTAAAAGTGGTAAGATTCTGAACTAGATTTAGAATAAAGTGAGACTGCTGCTGAAATGAATTAATCCTTTTAGAGCATTATTTTATTGTTCATGTTCATCTCAAACGTTTTGAAAAGATTTTATTTTGTAAATAATTTTGTAAATCATAATACTGTTGACAATGTAAGATTGCTTTTAGTGTATGCTGTAAAAGTGAAAAAGCTGAGAAAATAGTTCTTCAAATTGAAAATTCTATCTTTTAAAAAAAATCTAAACTTATGTATTCTTACACTCCTCAGTCTGAAAGGTAACCACAGAAATAAAGAGCACTTGAATTGCTATATGGTGACTCACAGAGAATATAAAGAAAGAAAAGCAATTGAGATTCGGCAGGGAAGAGCTGAGCACTCTTTACCTAGGCTGCCCAGAGCGAGCCTGTGGGCACAACACAGCTGACACCACAGCAAGTAAATTATGCCTGCTTCGATCTCTGAGGCCGGCCACAGACTGGATGCGTGGCGTGAGCGTGTCAGCTGCGTGGCGTGTGCGTTTTTATTTCGGCTCCCATGTTAACAGGTTAGAGTTTGCAAACTGCCTGTGTGACACACACGTCTCACGCGCGGCTTGAAAACGTGTGCCTGCTAGAAATAGAACCAACGCCTATTTCTCACGTGACACGCAAGCGTGTTGGAAGCGTTTCCAGGCAAAATAGAATAGGAAAGATGTTTATATGTCATTTTGACACAAATACATATTAATAAATTACATTTTGATGTTTGAAAGTCTCTAGGTCTTGACATAAATGCAGATATAAATGTAAAATAAAAAAAATTATCAATTTTTAATGTCAATACTGTATAGCCTATTTTGCCATCAACACTGCCGACGTTGTCTTTGCTGTAATCAAATCAGTAGATATTTATGTTTAACATGAAGTACACTACTGCTTGAGTGCAGAAAATCAATGGGAAACATACATGTATACAGACAAGGCTTCAGTCAGACACATTTCTGGTGTGTGAGACAGAAAAATCCACGCAGCTGACACGCAACAGAAATGCCACGCTCACGCCACGCATCCAGTCTGTCTCCGGCCTTATGGTGATCAAAAGGAAACTTTAATAATCTGGTCGGTTCTCTCAATCGCTCATAAAAGATTTATTTTAAAGTATTGTACACTGTGATATTTGCAATTTTTCTTATGTGTGAAGTGGTGTGCATTTACAGTGAGAGAGTGTCCAAGGTAACTCCCACTCCAGCTTCTTCAGTAGTTTGACGGTTGTTTAAATCAGTGAGAGTTAACACACTTTGAAAGTGATATGAGCTCATAGAAACAGATTTATTGATAGCTGCCGCTACCTGTAAATGGCTGTATCCATGTCAAGAGGTTTATCCAACAGAATTGAATCCTCACATCCCAGATGATCTCTCAAAACACACCATCGCCCCGGCTCACGAAGCTAATGGCACTGTGCTTTAGAGAAGCGCCAGTTTCTTTGCTCATTGACTATGGATGAGCATCTGGTCAATGTGGATGTGTGATGTGATCACTGGGCTCCCTCTGAGAGCGCCTCACTGTGTTTCCCTATGCTCACAGATAAACATGCAGACATACAGAGCCCACCGAGTCATATGCTGCACACACATCTGCCTCTATGGTGGCATACAAATGTAACTTTAGACTATACCTGGCAATGACTCAAACTCTTGTAAACATGAAGGAGCCTAGCAAGTGCAATTGTAAACAGAGATCGCAGTTATTATTAATGGTTTTGGACTGTTAACAAAATTGTGAATATGTCTCTTTGAAGGGCAGAAAAAATAACCAATATCCAGACTTTTTTTGATGGTGCTGTATCTGATGGACTTCATACAGTACAGTACATCCATCAATATCAATAATCCAATAATATAATATATGACAATATGACAATTATGTCATAATTACTTTTCACATTTTGGAGGTCAGTGGTGGAGCAGGAATTCAGATCACTTAAGTAAAAGTAGCAATACCACACTAAAAATACTATCCTGCATTTGAAATTTACTGCAGCGAAAGTACAGACATATCTTTAAAATGTACTTTAAGAATGAAAAGTAAAACTTATTTTTCAGCAGAACGAGAGCTGTCGGTGTTAGTGTTAATATTAATGGACCATTATTATTGATGCATCTTATTGTTACATTTGGGTAGTTCTATAACAATACATCATATTTCATGAACTTAATATTTGTAGCATAAAATGGAAGTGCTTAAGTAAAGTACAAGTACCTCAAAATTGGACTTAAGTACTTAGAACAGTTACTTTTCATCAATGCTGGAAGTATTAATTGAACTGCCTCAGATTATATGTATTGCTTATGAAACTGATCTATAATGAGTTTATGTTCATGTAAAGTTTCCAGATGAGTTTGTGGCACAGTGTTGTGTGGACTGTGTCATCTGCTTTCTATTGCAACCTTCTGTTCTTAGTTAGCTCAAATGTAGTTTTTACGGATATCACTTCCCTTTTGGTGCCTGATAAGCAAATACGTAAGGACTCTAATGTTTAACTCTAAAAATCTCAAAATGTATGTTATTGTTAAGGACTCGTTGGTTTGGTTGGATCTCATCCATTTTTATTGAGATATTATGGCCTGATTCAGACATGAAATTAGTCCAGGCTTACAAACATAGCATGTTTATTATATTATGCATATGTAATGACCTTTATTTCACCAAGGAAGTGCAACTGAGGTGAAAATTAGACTAATCCATTTCCCAAAGCACAATTTACTGACACAGGAACAGATTTTCCTTTACAGTTGAATCCATCATTATACAGTATTATGTATGTGTGAACAATTGTCTGTGATTTATTCTTCCCCCCATCATTTATCTGAGTTAATTTTATCTTAAGCTGGACAGAGGTCATTTTGCACTGTCAACAAGTTACATAATCAAATTTCTGTTTTACACTATTCTTTGCAGTAGGACTAATTATCTCTGGATATCCTCAGATGTGTAATGTCTGTAAAATCAACCTCCGCTGGAGCACTTTTATCTTGATAGCCACAATTGGCATGACTTCTGTCAGCTACAGGACTTTAATAATTAGCTGAAGCTGCAGCCCGTGTAAGGCTTAGGGCTTTGATTTCAGCAGAGGAAGGAGTAGAGTACATTAATCTACCAGCCAGGGTTTAAATGCAATAGGATTTTGTCTGGCGTTTTTTTTTTTCTTTTTTTTTGCTTCAAAATAGAAACAACTCACATTTAAGGTTTTAATATTTGATGAATGTTGGTTTAACCATCGCAGCAGGTGACACATGATCTGCTGGTGCATTTTCCAGACTGAAACCACAGGGTGTTGAAATGCTGAACTCAGTCCCACAGTAAAGGAGAGCATTTCTGTATGTAAAAGGAATAATTATATCCCAGACACACTTGTGATTTCAAATCATTTATTATTTATCAGTTGCAATAAAATTGTATCTTATATTAGCAATAATACACGTGTCCCCTGATGTCAGACGTGTCCCCTGATGTCAGCAACGTTGTCTGCATTCCCAAATATTAGTTTTTTTACATTTTAATAAATCAGTTCATGATAAAAGAGTCCAAAATTGCACCCATGCGTATAACAGGCCAATGCAAACACTGCACACAGAGGTAAAAAATAGTTTCAATTGTATAGTAGTAAACATACAAATCAAGTGAGCATTCAAATAGATAAATGTTCAGTACAAGTGATAAAAACATACAGTGTATCAACCTGACTGACGTTTTTGTGATTCTATTTTACCCATTTCAGGTTGATTGACCATTGGCTAAACCCCGTCTACCGTAGTTACTGTTGCTATGCCTGTAAAGCTTTCGTTCTCGCACAGCACATTTGCAGTTTTCAATGACAGTGGCATCGTTACTACTCTAAATTCTTAGTTATATTCGAAACAATGGGTGCTCAATTTCACAGAGGTAGACAAAAGCAGGTTTCTCATTTCTAGCAGACAACCAATGATTTTGCCAGCTGTACCAGAGACTATAAAATATGGACATAGTTTCTGTGACATTACTCATAGGTTTCTGAAGAGCCAAAATGAATGAAAATGAACTAGGCAACTCCCGGTGGCTCTGGCCGTCGCCTTCTCGGCAGTGCCTAGCTAATCAGTTCCGGCTAACCAAAAATGGGCAAAGAGGTTGAGTGTGGATGGAGCTGAGGAGGGCCGAATGAAGCCTACAGTCTCCTGTGGCGGTCGCCTGTCACTTAAAGCCAGCCTCAAGTGGCCATTCAAGGAACTGTTTTTGGCACTTCCGTGTTGTCTTCATTTTTCAGAACCAGGAGTTGCCGCTTCAGCTGTTTGTTAGCTAGCTAATAAAGGTAACGTTAGCTATACTCCGGCTGATTTTTAAAAAATATTTCCAGCTGCCTCTTTTTAAAAAGGACATAAACGGGGTCTTACATGCACTTGATGGCTACAAACAGGATATTGTGCTAAAACACTGAGGCTAAAGCTAATAGGTCCACGTAAAAGGTCATGTAGTATCTGATGAACTTATGTATTCCATTATAAAGCTAAAGTTACATGCTTAAAATTATATTCTAAAGCCAAATGTGCCAACTCATGCTGAGTACACTGGACAGGGACGTGGGGTTAATGATTTACTTTACTTTTCAGTGGCCTGATGTACAGAAGGGATGTGGAGCACTAGTGTGATTGGTAGTTGACAATCCATACATTGTATACATAACTGTTTTAGGGGACTTTGACTGCCAATTCATGTCTTGTTGAATGACTGTTGAATAACTTGTATTTACACAAATGGGCATTGTTCCTTAGTTGACCAGTCAGCATTTGTTGTGTAACTAGAATCCTTAAAAACCCCTGTTTGAGAAGGAGACGGGTAGAGTTACCAGTTGGCTGTGTGACCCTCCGGGCTCTGCAGGGCTTATATTGATGCTGTACAAATTGATGTAATAAATCTTATATACAATCAAGACAGCGTCAGCGACTTTCTCTTCAGACATCACCACTCCATCGCGACTTTAAGATACCACAGTCAGCATCCTCACCGGCTGAGCAGGACGGAGCTGCTTTTGTAGCCTACACTACGATAGCTTCCAGGATGCGCTTCCATACAGTGAGGAAAAAATACACAGTGGATTTGCTATAGTTGTGGAAGGTGCTTTTTTGATATTACCTGTAACCCCACAAACTACTGTAGGTATTCAATTACTTATAGTGTTCCTTGGCCATGGAAGTAACGATTGTAGTACTGCAGATAGTAAGCTTGTTCGCCTGATGTGCTATCGTTTGCAGCTTACTTTAGAGCATATAAACTCACAGTTTCATGCATTCCTGACACTTTTGTTCTTGTGTTTTTGGTTTGGAAAGGTTTAAAGATAGACCCCACTATCCAAACTTTGGAAATGCAGAGGTATCACTCTTACGGAGGAGACCCACTAGAAGCGGACAAAGTGAAGTTTGCCCTAATTTGCATAAAGTTAAGATGTTCAACTTTCGACCCTTCCCTTTTTTCACATCGCTGGTCAGTCCCACATCGCCAGGAAGTCAACAATACTTTGCAAGTCGATTCACTCATGTAGAAAATGAATGGGGGCAAACTTTGCTTCATGCTGCTTTCAGGGGGTTTTTAGTCTTACTAAAGGCCCATGTACACTGCTGGAGGCATGTGGAGAAATCCAAAGCTTGACAGACTTGCCGTGCCTAGTTACAGTAGCTAAGCTATGATTGCACCATTGCTGTTCGGGGGAGGGATTTAGCGAATGATCAATTCAGGTCAGGCTTATTCATGACATTTTGGTGCTTGATTAGGTAAAGAAAGTGTAGTTGTTTGAGATAATACAGTATTTGATGTAACTTTGTAACTTTAAAGAAAAAAGAAAAGGACAGAAGTGTTCGAAGTCAGTGGGGGGCACAGATGGCGATCTATCAAAAATAACTCACAGTACGAGCGGATGGATGGCTTATTGGCGTTGTCCTCCTATTTGTGGCAATGGACAACTAAGTAGAGAGCCCGTCCGTAAATGTAAAATACTGGCTAAAAACTGCAGAAAAAATAAAACTTATACCACAATAGTCTTTTTTTTACGGTATATGCAATGCCCATCAAGTCCAATTTTAATTTGAAAAACTCTTAAAGGTATAGTCTGCAGAAGTCAGCGGTCAGCATTCATTTTGCGCAGTTTGGCGGGCAGGTTGTCCTCTGGCCGACCCCCTAGCAAGGGGATTTGAACTGGGGTTGGGGTTGGAGCAGTGATGGTGCTTATGGCTGCTGGTAGCCTGTGTTTCTCCAGCTCATCCTCCTCAGGTTCTCCATCCAAGGACAGCAGCTGGACCTGCTCATCCAGCTGTCCTTGCCTCACAACCGGGATGGAGCTGGACCTCAGCCTCTGAATACTAAGTGGAAGGTCTCCTGTGCTGGAGGCCTTCCCCCCAGGCAAGGCTGGCCCTGTCTTCAGTCCCCTCCAGTGGTGCTCCTCCTTGGTGGAGCTCATGCGTTGAAGTTTGCTGGGCAACCTGTAGGATTGGTCCTCTACGTGGTCTGCATAGTCAGCTGACATGAGCCTTTCCCTGCGGCCACCTCTGCCATCGTTACCCAGCTGAGGGGATAAGGGGGTGGGTGCAACAGAAAGAGAGTTGGGCGACTTTAATGGGGACTTCTCCTCCTGCTCTTTGACGCTGTATGGAGGCGTATTGACTTCAAAGGTGTTGTGGAACTGGGAGTAGTCGACTCTGAAGAAGCCCTCCTCCAGTGACATGACGGGGAGGAAACGATGGCCCCACAAGACTTCATCTTCAGTGTAAGATGTCCTCGCCTGGCATGTCATACCTACGATGGAGAGAAGAGACATAAGTATAGAGAAATATTTCAAATACAGACAAGAAAAAGGCAACACTGTGACATTAAGAAGGACATTGTGGGCTAATAAAAGTGGACAGACAGCCAGGCAGGGAACAGAAATGGAAAACGGAGAATTGCTTTAGGGAAAAGACAAACAGAGATATGAAGGGAAAAAAAGAGAGACGGAGAAGAGCTTGTGCTGTTGAATAATTAAAGACCATGAAATTAAACATTCCATTAAATATTTTATTTTATATTATTATATTGCTAGGGAATTGGAAGTTTATTCACAGTTATGAGGAAAATATAATATATAGATTCAAAAATGATAATTTGCTCTAACCAGTGGTTTCCACGATTCCCTCTAGGATGACAACAATCTCAAACTGCTCGTTCATGAGTGAGCGCTGCGACAGATCAAAGAACGGGCTCTTGGTGTTGATCTCGTGGCAGATGGTTAGAGGCGACACCAAGAAGAGCTGGTCCGCCCCCGTCCCAAAACCCACGTCCAGCTCACACTGATCCAGGGGCAGGAACTCGCCCTCTGGGGTCTGCCGAGACTGGAAACATAAATGATCAAGACATATAACATTTTCATTTAATTATTGAGGATAATTCTTCACATTTCTCCTCCACAACAGGGTCAGAGCACACGGTTATGGAAGCAAGTAATAACAATAATAAACCTATATGCAACTGAATACCTAATTGTGAAATTGAACCACCACTAAATGCTTAATGTTGAATTTAAACACCACATTCTTTATAGCACTGAAATATATACTGTATAACTTGGGAAAAAACACCTCTCTAAATGTATATGTATGTGTGCATGTATTTGTTGCAGGTGTAACCCCGATGGGAATGTAACTGAAGCTGTGTTAAGGGTCCCATGAAATAGCTTTGAGAAGGCAATTTTCCTCCATGGTCAGACATAGTTCCACATTTAATAGGATGTTGAGGTGGGAGTTAAAGTGAGGAGGGAGTTCATTTTAGAGCAAAAAAGCCTGCAAACTAGAAGTAATCATGATGTGTCATAGTACCCAATAAGTGGAGGGAAGGCATTAAGAGGGCAGTGTTTCCCATACATTGATATATTTGTGGCAGCCCGTCACACAATCAATGTTTACCGCCACGTACTGCTGTATATGCTCTCTCTCACTCTCACTCTCACTCTCTCACACACATACACATACACATACACATACACACACACACACACACAACAGACCCTACTCCTCGTTGCAGATTAATTAATGCCATTGATTATTCTACACACTCCAATACAGTAATGTAGGTGGCGGTATGAGCCTTGCGATCCGCTAATTAACACACAGAAGAAGACATCAACAGACATCGATCTTTTTCCCCGCAGAGAAGACGGCTAGAGTCGATCTGGAGTTTAATGGTTAGTATTATGAAGTGATTACTGGTATTTATTCAGGGTTTATACTGCATAGAGAAAGTTTTGGCGCCCCTTAAAGGAGAATTCTGGTGGATTTCAACACGTAGCTCTGTTGTTTGTAAATTTGGAGTGCTGTCAGTAGCAAGAAAAATGAAACCAATCGGTGTTGCTTACACCATGTTATCCTTCTGCTAGAGTTAGCACCCAACAGGCTTAAACAGGGCAGGTTTTAAACATGTGTTAGCCTCTAAACATGTTCGAGATGTCCTTCCGAGGGAACACAGCGAATCTGACTGCAGTAGATGTGACAGAAAGGCATAAAAGTTGTGTTAATCCATACCTCTGTGTATATCTTGTTTTTTGGTACTGGCAGACGCAGAGCTCTCCGTCCGCCAGAGCTCCGAGTGCTATCGGTCTTTGCAGCGGGCCTCATATGCCACTCTTAGAGGCCATCCAGACGAAGACGCGTTTGGATGCAAACGCACTTTTTTTGCCTCGTTTGGGCCGATTGTCCACACGAATCCTGTAAACGCACTGTCTATAAACGCACTTTTTTGAAACCTGGTCCCAGGGTGAATAAAAAAAAAAACGACTCGCGTTTGGCTTCGTATGGACGGCGAAACCGCATACATGCGCATTGATGATGTCATCGCCACACACCTCAGCCTCACAGCTGGCTGCCTTCAACCCAGCTGACGGCTCTAGCAGGGACGCAATGCTGAAGTACAACCCCAAATCAGAAAAAGTTGGGACAGTATGGAAAACACAAATAAAAAAAGAAAGTAGTGATTTCTAAATGTACTTTGATTGGTGCACTCATGCTGGCACAGCTTCTCTTCACAGTTGCGATCGTGGCCAAAATCTGGAGCCAGACAACACAGAGCACAGCTTAGACACATATAAAACAGCTTGTGTTTCTAATGTTAAGAGCTGCTTACTTCTGATGAAATCCAACAATGGCTTTGTTTACATGGGCAGAATAATTCAACCATTCACTATAATCCAGGTCACAATGATTCTCTGCACCTTTATGACTGAACATTCATGTATTCATAAATAAAATCGGCCAATGGGATATTTCTGTCCACCTGTAGTGTTAAGGCCAAACTGAAATGATATATATATATTAAAAATAGTGTAATTAAAAAAATGGTTATAAAATGTTACAAACCCAAATCAGAAAAAGTTGGGACAGTATGGAAAACACAAAAAAGAAAGTAGTGATTTCTAAATGTATTTTGACTTGTATTTCATTGCAGACAATACAACAGCACATAATTTAATGTGTTCCTCATGATTTTTATTGTTTTTCTTTTTTCAAAAAAACTAAATTCCTATTTTGGTTCTTGCAACACATTTCAAAAAAAGTTGGAACAGTAAAGCATTTACCACTTCGTAATGTTGCCATTCCTTTTCACAACACTTAAAAGACGTTTAGGGACTGAAGACACCAAGTGATGAAGTGTTTCAGGTGTAATTTTGTCCCATTCTTGCTGCAAACAAGTCTTAAGGTGGGCAACAGTACGGGGTCTTCGTTGTCGCATTTTGCGCTTCAAAATGCGCCACACTTATCAACTAGCTAGCTAATCTGTCTGCTTAACTCCTTGAACGGATTATAGTAACTTTTAGCACCGCTTATTGTAGAAAGGCTACCGCAAGAAAAACGTGTAGCTAGATTATCAAAAAAACATCGGATCATTGATGTTTGTTTGACTGCCGATGTTAGCTAGCAGAGCTAGTGCGCTAACGTTAGCGCGCTGCAATCATGTTCGATAGCAGACAGAATTGCAAAGTAAAAAGCAATTCAACAGCACATTATACAATGTAAACAAATACACGTTTTCAAGCGGTGGCCTTTATATAACGAGCAGTGGTGAAAGTTATTAAAGTCTAGTCCATGGATGTATTAAGAGAACTAGCTAGCTAGTCGTTATGAAGGGAAGTGGAAGTGACTGAAGGATGCTCTTCGTCTTTGTTTCGTTAATTTCTGTAGCAATAACAGCGCCGCCTACAGGCCTGGCATATGAAGTAGCGTGTTGAGTCATTTACAAATGGATTCATGTGGACGTGAATTTTCTTGAACCGAATCCAGGGAAGACGGATGCATTTGCATCCTAACGTCTTCATGTGGACATGGCCTTATGTAAGTCACGCCTGCATTTTTCAACTGAGGAGCAAAACGTGCTCCTTGGGGAAAAAGCGGTTGTGCCCTGTTCATACTAATCAAATGAACTGGACTTTGTTGTCAGATGTGAAAGCCCCTTCCCTTACTGCATTTTACCATTACATTTTAAATTTTGAATTGTTACCTGCAGAAGTTTCTATAAAAATATTTGCAGTACAATTAATATAAGAAGTCTGCACTTCTTTCCGTGCGTGCACCCCACACCCCGGGTCAGCTACCACCACAAATATAATCTATTTCTGTGGGAAACACTGGAGGGGCATGTTTTTGCCCTGATGCTCAGACTTTATTTTGATGTTGCTGTAACAATGATAACACCTTATAAGCACACCTCTGACAGTGGTGTATTTATTTGCCTTGAGAGTTGGATGAGTCAACAAAACAATTGTGACACTTTTGGCAGAGACATGGATGCATTTTGATATAACAATACAAATAAATGAACATGTTGACGTATTGTTTTGGTATGATAGATGGCAGAACAATACACCCAGGAGAGGCAACATCACTAGAAATGTGTTCTTAGACCTTGATGTTGTTCTCTGTGCACTTACTGGAAGACATGCTGGGTAAAGGTGAGAATAAAGGTGTAAAAAAACAGAGGTCTCCCACATCTCTTTCAGACAACATTGGTTACATTAATAGTTTGAGACACTAATCTTTATTACTCTCATTGCCAGCACATTCTGTGGTAGCCTGGCTTCATTAGATTATGGAGAACATAGTGCTCGCTCTTGGGAAACTAAGCTTAATCAACTCTTTTAACTGTTAAATTAATACATGGAATTAGGGACAAGGCTCAAACTTCTCTATGAGCTTATAAACCCTCTTCCTGTCAATAACAAGCCTCTTACTCCAGTTGTTAAGACAGGAGTGAATGATTTACAAAGGAAAAGATGTTTGTTTCACCCAGAGTGAGGGAGAATCAAAGTCCTTTTAATTTTACTACCAACATAAGTGAATAAAAATGCAAACGTATAACCTAAACTATGTAATATTCTATTATGGTTCAATTCAAATAGTTCTTCCTTTCGCCTCATGTTAACTTGTGTGCAGAGTAGCCTCCCTGGGCCTTTGTGTGAGGAGCCACTTGGTCCACAGATGGCAGACAAACTGCCATTTGTATTCACAGTGATGTTGAGGACAGAAGGGTGTGACATTTCACAGGAAGACGTCTGTGCCCACAGATCGCTGGCTTGTTGAGGGAAAGTGTCACCCATCATGCTGTATCAGTGATCGGCGCTCATGAAATATGCAGACAGGGAGCCTATGTCATATGTCGACTGAAATTAAATCAGAAAACACTCCGAAAGCAAGAAAGGCCGATGTTTTAGAAAACAGAGCAATGTTAAAAAATGCGGACCTGGTAAGATATATGAAGTAAGATGAGCTGTAAAAAGCCACACCACCAGTCTACCAGGTATATTCTTGTAATTAACAAGGTATTATAACTTCATTTTGGCATTTCCTACAGTAGAAGGTGTAAATGATGCAATGTAAATGTCAACACGTCTTTTTACACACAGTACAGACAATTTGGGAAATATACTTCAATCGATACCACTCTTATATTTCTAGGCTGAAAATGAAGCTACAGCCAGAGTTTTGCGCTTAGTTTTGCATAAAGACAAAATGGGAAACAGCTAGCCCATATAATTGTACTTTAATTGTGTGCAGTTATTAACTAGCTTCATGCCCTCATCCTCCTCCGGCATCTCTTAGACATAAATATAAAAAACAGGCTAAAATAACATTTAAATTCAAGTGTAATACTTTTTCTATTGATTTTTCCATATTGCTGTTGATCTCTGCTTCTCTAAAAGCTTCCTCTGTCTCCTGTAATTGGGAAGAGCACATGCAATTGTGTGAAAAAGCCTGTCATGATTATAGTAATTTCTTTCACCCAGTCATTTAAAAATGTAAATTGTCAGTGAGATATTGCAGGCAGGTGTCCCATTTGTGAGCAACACTCATACAAGTCATTGAGATTGGAAAACAATTTCCTGGGAAGTCATATTCAAGTCAATTCTAGTCATGAAAGTGAAGCTGCTATTTTTCACATACTGTTCATAGCTCCATTTTGCAACAAAATTAAAATCTGCTAAGGGAAACCTGCTTGACACTGAATGGTTTTAACAAGGTGAAAGCTTTGTGTGTTCTCTTACTGCCGCTAAACAGTCACTGCCACAAGGGGGAAATTAATGGCCTTTGGAAGAGGACCTGCTATAGAGGGAGTGCTTAATTTACAGAGCCACCTGAGTTTCAGGTTGAATGAAAGCAGGCCCTGTCCCTAGTGACTCACTTCCTCCTCAGTGACTGTATGTGTATGTGTGTGCATGCGTGTGTGTGTGTGTGTGTGTGAGCTAGCAATGCAAAGACACACCAACAGTGACAGTGATAGTTAGAAAGAATCGTGCGTGTACCTGTTTGTCCTTGTGTGTCTTTAATGCAACTGTGTATTTGTGTGTGCTTATGTCCATTGTGTGTCCAGCTGGAACCTTTGAGCTGGACATCAAACGTAATGCTCCCACTAACGTCACATTTGAGCTGCCAATTCCCAATCTCTCGAAAGCACCATTAAAGCTAATTCAACTGTCTTTCTCTTTGCGTCTTCTTCTCTCATTCTCCTCTTTTTCCTCGTCCTTCAGAGTTGGGACAGTGGCAGATGTGGCGAGTCATGCTGAAATGTCTGCCTGCCTGTCTATCTGCTACAACTAGCCCTTATCACTTATCTCCTGCTGTGGACTAACCTACTGAGACAAGCGTCTGTTGACATTGAGGAGCACCACCTGGGGTCACTCTCTCGCTCTGTCTTTTTGTTTTTTGTTCGAGCCCTTTTTCCTATTAAGATGAGTGTGTTTCTTCCATGCACTGTTGGTTTTTTTACATTAAAATCATATTCTGCCAGTGTTTTAGGGGTTCAGTGCACCACTGCATTCTATTGACTTATTAATGAAAGCTGCATTAATATTAATTGAAATTCAAGGACAGTTATCCTTTTAACTTGATATGCATTATGGATGTAGAGAAATGCACAGTCTATCCAAGGAATAATGATTCTGCTGATAATTACCTCCGCCAAGGAGGATATGTTTTCACTTCAGTTTGTCCGTTTATTGGTTTGTTTGTCTGTCAGCAGGATTACAGAAAAACTACTGGCCGGATTTTCATGAAACTTGGTAGAAGGGTGTAGCTTGGGCCAAGGAAGAACGCATTACATTAGAATCACGAGGCGGATACACAAAATATCTTTCACTTTCATTAACATTGTGAGATAGGGCATGTCTTGGCAGAGGTCTGCGCTCTCCGAGTGCCCTTCTCAATTTGTTATCTAGGTCAGAAGTATCTAATGAAATTATACTCTTGGTACATCTACATTACTTTTTTCAATAAGTTCAATTCAATTTTATTTATAGTATCAAATCATAACAGGAGTTATCTCAAGACACTTTACAGATAGAGTAGGTCTAGACCACACTCTATAATTTACAAAAAAAACCAACAAATCCCCCAAGAGCAAGCACTCTTGTGAGGAAAAACTCCCTTTAAGGAAGAAACCTCGGACAGACCCAGGCTCTTGGTAGGTGGTGTCTGAACGTGCCGTTGGGGTGCCTGTCATTTTTATTTATTTTATAAAACAGTTCCTAGCAAGTATCAATTACTAGAAGGTTCTGAAAAGAAAGAACTGGGGAAAACACTCCCAGGACCAGCAACTCCCATTTCACAACTCTATTTTTACGACGCTACGGTCCTCAGTGAACTTTATGGAGGCAATAAGCCCCAGCATCAAAAAAATAAATAAATAAATAAAAAAAAATATGTATATATATATTATATATATATGTATATATATATATATATATATATATATATATATATATGTGTGTATATATATATATATATATATATATATATATATATATATATATATATATATATATATTAGGGCTGTCAATTGATTAAAAAATGTAATCAAATTAATTACAGACTGTGATTAATTAATCTAAATTAATCACATAGGCCTACATAATTTTTGCTGTGAAAGTATTGTAAAATATTTCAATTCAAATGAATCAATGAATAATCAGCATTAATGACATTAAAGTTAAAAAAAACTCTTTATTATTATTTTCACTGTTAAGATAATGACCATAACAATCAACAATATGACCTAATATGCTGAGGAAATAAATTCAAAAGGGTATTTTACAATAACTATGAATGCAACTTGACGCTGTAGGTTACCAGTTTCATTGAACTGTCTGTTTTTTCCGACAAGGGCAGAGACGCAGTCAAACTTTACACCGTTTAGCGTTAGCTGTCAGCATTTTAACCGTGTTTATTACATGGCTTCAGGCTGATTCAAGACCCCTCCGCTTCGCGTCGGGCTCCTGAGATCACCCTGTCGGGGTTGTATTCGCTATAACAACCGCCTCGATATATATATATATAAACAGGTAGCTCAAATCAAGCAATCTGATTGGTTCCTTTGCGTCAGGCCGAACAATGGCCCTTAGCTGTGATAAAATCACAACATACCATCACCTGTCTTAAGCTATTGCTTAAACACAGCCTGGGGAAAAAGCCACCAATCAAAGGGCACTAGCAGCACCGCCAAAATGGATGCTGGAAGGTGATATACTGAGTAGACCGTGTATAAATATTTGATCAAACTTGGTGATATAAAGACAATAGTCTTATATTATCGCTTCCTGAATCATTGTGAAAGTGTGTACAAAATAAAGTTGAAAAGAGTTAAAATACTGCACCAAAATATGCTTATTACATACACAGCATACTGTATATTTGAGACAATTTCCCTGACAGGTTTGTTTTTTTAACAAACCTTAAAAAGTTATAGATGCACTCCTGCATAATAATTACGTTGCATTGTAAATAATGTTGTAATAATGAGTGCTCATCAAGAATGTGACCAACTTTATCCAGGTATCCAGGTCCCACACGAAGTTACAACTCATGCCTGTCCCTGAGAATTGATTGCAGTTGCCATGTCACAGTGCGTTTACACAGCTTTGTCATTAGGATTTACTGCAGCATGTCTCATATCTTCAGTCAGCTTCCTGGACAACCCATCTGACAGTGACCTTGAGCTGTGCATTACCTGAAGCCCTGGCATTGCTCCCACAGTGCAGGTATAGTACTATGGGGTGATGTAGAGTCAATTTACTCTACACCACCCCACTGCACAGTCTGATATCACAATGCCTTAGCTTTATGGGCTCATAAACACATCACTGTGTCTGTTCACATGCACTTTAAAACACATAAAAACACTGAATCTATTCAGCAGCAATGTCACAGTGGTATTCTGCACACTGGCCACTGTAACAGCACATTTAATATAGAATCTAAAGAAAAAAAGAGGTTTTATCCTAAAATAAGGTATTTTACATTTATATTATTGTCTCACTGTCCAAGAAAATCCATGAAACGGCACTGTATAAAAGTGAGCTCAGAAAGCACGTTTTGATTGTTTACCGCTTGTCCTTGGGTCATGACTGATGGCACAGGAAAGCGATGCTTTTTAGCAGATCATTAGCAAAGACCTGGATGTCTGACCTTCCACCAACACACGAATAGCTGTGGCTTAAAAGATGATTTAATGAAAGATCATCATTTACTGGCAGAAATCCCACATCAGGATCATCACATAAATATAATCAGCTGATCTTTGAAAGAAAGCCAATGTCTGTTGAACTAAAACATCTGAAACAGATGGGTCAGGAATACTTTAAACAACAAATGTTCCCTGTTGCGGTAACTATATTATGCTCAGGCAGGTTTGTTTACTTTAAAAAAAAACTTAGACTTAGAGGTAAAGGCAAGATTGAGTACAGTGCAGTTTAGCCAAAGTACTGGTAATGTATCTACTCTGCAACAGTTCTGCAGCAGCTTGTTTTGCTTTTCATGTTGTGAATCAGACCTGCTCACAATTCAAGTTTTCCACTTCTCTACTGGGCCTTAAGGTATCAAATAAAGACTATAAACTAAATTATCCCAAAAATGATTCTTTAATAATAAATCTGTAGGTGCTCCATGTGGTATAAGAGAGGTCATTCTACTAGACCATATCTGTAATATTGGTACACAGATGCTTCTGACCAAAGTCAAGCATGACAGCATGCCCCATGGGTGAATATCTAACTGCTTTCATTCTGTTTGAAAGAACCAATTGAAGCGTCATAATGACTATTACAGAATATGAAACTCTCTGAATGTAACTATTGGCCTATATAGTCTTTGCCTTTCTAGGTAATGAAATGAAATAAAACTCATAGAGAAAGCTGGAACATTAGGTTGGTTTTACTGTAAAGTGTCTTTGAGTACCATGTAAAGCGCTATATAAATCAAATGTATTATTATTATTAGCGATAATAGGTTGTTGAGTCACGGTTTTTGATGTGTTAAACTGAGTGACTTTTATTTCTCTAATGGATACTTCAACTGTTATCAAATGAAAAAATGACTGAACAGAAAAACATTGTTTTAAATGATATCATATGCCTGGATCAAATCTGAGCGCACACACAAAACATTAAGTAGGACCACATTAATACTAACATACTGGGAGACTGGTGACTCTCCCTCAAGGCTCAGAAAGTAAACTGTCACTTGAGATCATCATGCTACTGCACCCACGACTAACTCTCCCTGCCAAAACAAAGCACTGCTGTCCTTTAGATATCCGCTCATGTTTGGACTGGAGAAAAGACATTACCGCTACAGTGAGAAAATACAGGGCGTGCACATAAAACACACAACTGTCAAACTATGTGTGATGGATTGTGGTGCATGGACAATCATTTTGAAGTGGCAGAAAATAGTGCTGTCCAGCTATTGGCCATAGATTTTTGCAGAGAATTGTGATTTAGAAAATCCAATGATTGACACTGCAGAGTCAGTCTCTTTAAGTTGTGAAGTTGACACAAAATGTTTTCCTCTTCTTTTTTTTAGCCAGCAGCTGCCTCAGCGCCTTTCACCCTTCCTTCAGCTCTGAAACCAGCTTCCACTTGATACAGAGGTACAGTATGTCACTGTCAACTCCCAGTGCTTCAGATTAGTGGCATTTTGTCTTAAGGGAATACTGACCTCAAGAAAATGATTTACCACACAGTGGCCCACTCAGTAGAGGAATTGGTTAAATTGATCTTTTAGTCAAAAAGCATGCTTTTCCACCTACTGTCCCCCGGGGGCCCATTCAGCTCATCTGTGGACTAAACCCATTGTGACCCTGACTGTACCAGGCAACACACTCAGCAGAAACACACTGTGTTTAGGAAGACTCTAGCTACTGAAGCAGTTGCAGGGGATAAATGGTAACTCACTCAAATACATCTTGGAGCCTCATATTAAAACCATAGACTGTGCATAGAGACCCTCAGGGAATGCAATCAATTCTGGAGATGAATAGAAATAAAACGCATGACTTGAAAAGCACCATTTATAACACAATGAGCAATTTAAAAACAGATTAAGTGACTGTCAATTAGTCTCAGCCTTGATAATGGCCTTTCAATAGGCAAATGCTCACTGCGCCAAAGTGTGCCTACTTGTGTTGTGATTTTGGATACAGGCTATTGCGCACCTTGACTATAACCTGTAACCTACCTTAATGAGTTTGCACCTAATCTGCGCGGACACCATATGACTGTTCCGCAGGTTACCCACTCGGAACATGAGACACAACTTCCCGTCTCGCTGCGAAATGACCGCGTCCTGGCTGAACATCAGCGTCTCGGCGCGCTTCTTCGGCTGCGACATCTTGATGAACATGCAGCCGATGAGAAAGGCGTCAACGATGGACCCCATCAGCGACTGGAAGAGGAAGAGGATGATACCCTCCGGGCACTTCTCAGTGATGTAGCGGTAGCCGTAGCCGATGGTCGCCTCCGTCTCGATGAAAAACAGGAACGCGGAGGGAAAGTTGTACACGTTGGCGACGCACGGGGTGTAGGACGAGTCGTGGCCACCGTGGCTCAGGTCGCCGCGGATGTAGGCGATCACCCACCACATCGAAGCCATGACCAGCCATGCAACCGTGTAAGTGAGGATGAAGATGAGAAGGTTCCAGCGCCACTTGAGATCCACCAGCGTGGTGAAAAGATCGGAGATGTATCGGCTGGTCTCTCCGCCAAGGTTACCGTGCTGGACATTGCAGCGACCGTTCTTCTCCACAAACCGCTGCCTCTTTCTCTTCGCCGGTGCGGAAAAAGTCGTGTCCCGGTTGGTGTTTACCACCTGGTAGTCCTCGCCAAATTTCCGCCGTAAGGCTGACATTGTATCAAATAGCCTACCTACTTGTGACAAGTACTAATAGTCTACTTGTTCAGAACCAGGCTCTTTGCGCAACTTTGGAAACCCCCTGCCCAGAACCATGCAATAACGTTCAGCGCGCGACTCGCATCCTGTGAGGTGGAGATGCGCCTCTGTCCTGTAAATGAATCCTAAGTGATCAGAGATTCTGCGCAATACATGTTTCAGACTCGGTCCTTTACGCAAAGGAGTCTGCTGCAAGTGACAACTTTTTGTTCAGGTCTCATCCATGGAAGGAATAGCACACCTTCAGCATTACATTTAAAACAAAAGCTGCATTCAAACAGCTCAATTCAAAGCCTTTGTCCTTGGTAGGTCTACTGAGATGCTGTTTCAATAGACCTGTGAATATGAACAGAAGGCTACAGTGCGCACTTCTGCCTGAGGGAACAGTTCTGGTAGGAGTGACTGCAAATTAAAGATTGTAGTTGAATTGCAGCACGTATGAGAAATTCCTCGTTCACGGTGGGTGGGGGCTGATGTGAGGGGAGAGAGAGGGACATGCTTTTGTTTTATTTTACCTTATTTGTACCCAAGGTAAAAGCAAACAATGTAAGCGTGAAATCACTAAAATGATCGTACTTTTTTCACATGTTCACATCCTTATATAAGGCCGCTTTTAGTCTTTCATTTTATTTTACATTACTTTTAAATGTGTTTTCCCTACTCGAATTATATCTTTGTTGCGGAGAACACTGCCTATAAAATTGGTTATTCTGACATTTGTGGTGATTGGCGGCTATTTGGTTCCCCCTAGTGGTACTGAAATGAAAGTAACCCTGAGGTAATAAATGGCGATATACAGTATGAACCGCATTATACACTATATAATACTCCATTTGAAGTCACTGTGTCAGACAGATGGTGAACAAATGTCTCCATAAAACTACATATGCTCATTAGTAGGCTATAGGGGTTGTTTGAATACTACATAAGATACATTAAGATAAAATGAGATATACTTTATTAGTCCCACACTGGGGAAATTCCCTTGTTACAGCAGCTCACACACATCAGAATAAGACAATACACATTACATAGACATTGGAAAAATATACCAAAAGTATTATACAAAATAGAATAAGAGTTATAATAATAGTAATATGTACACTATAAAAACCTTTATTTTAAACAGACAGCTAAAAAAAATGTATATACAGACGATTAAGGTGCAGATGAATAGAAATGTCATTTTGCACATAAATATCCCAGTATTGAACAATATGGTTGTACCTTGTCTTGTTCTGTCTACCTGTTTTTATATCTTGTTTGCACCTTATGTTCATTTCAATGTATTCTTTTGTTTTTGCACCGGGACCAGGGAAACACAATTTCGTTCCTCTATTTACTATACTGCACTGTGTAGAGAACAATAAAGGATCTATTATCTTATATCATGTTCAGGAAGGTTAGCCTACAGTATAAGCTTGCTTCACATCATGTCCCTGTGGAAATATTATCAAATGAATATGACTAGATGTTGTCAAAGCTAATTACACAATATAATTATGGAATCATTGCTGCTCCCTTTCAAATGAGGGCAGTGATGTGATCAATTCTGTGTCTGTTGTTTTTTTTTTTTTCAATAGTAAGATTGTATCAAACCTCTGTGAAAGCAGGTAATGGCACCAGTCCCAAGAGGATTATTAATGTTTGAATGTATGAAAAATTTTGATTTCCTCTGTAGTTCCTTCATCATTGTCAATGTATCATCTTACACTCCTATAACAGCCCATTTACCCTGTTGTTTGAGTTAACTGGAAATAAAGGAAATTAAGGCTGATGGAAAACAGAGGGAGACACCCTGTTGGACATAATCACAGGCCAGCTGTCCAGTATTAGGAGTGTAAACTAAATAAATGGCCATGTAAACAAAATGGAAAAACTCTTTTACTGGCCGAAGTTGCTGGATTTGGACATAGTGATAATTATGATTTTCGTATGAACAGTGGCCTCCAAAGCATATGCCATGAACTCATCACTGTAAGGCATTCATCTGATAACTGGCAATTACAAGTTGATAATAAAAAAAAAAAACATTTGTGTATTCAGTTAGACTGTTTTTGCTCTTGAATCTTGGTAGAAAAATATGTGAACTGTGATAAATGAACTGTAGACAAAACAAATTTTTATAATACTTGCTGATATTAAATATCAAATGGAAATGCTTCAGTGGTGAAAGGAAAGCTCTCAAGGATTATTATGTAAGCAATTCAAATAACCAGTTCTACCAAGCTACAAATGTAGTGCCTCAACATTTAAGAGGAAAGGACACTCTCGTCATAGTGAATCCATCACACACCAACAGAAAATGTTATATTCAATCTAAGGAATAGAACAGTTGGAGGGCAAAAATTGGGCAGGTGTGAAGACAATATAAACAAAAATAATGAAGGTCTTTAAATCAGTTTATTTTGACAAAGGGACATTATACAATGTAGGGCCACGACATAAGGTCATAATGAAGGACTCACCTTAATCAACAATTACTGCAGTGAAGTAAATTCCCTGATTAAGTTTGTAATTAATGAGATTACCTAAAATCAGTTCACAGTAAAGTTGGGTATTGTGCTCCAGGGCTGTTGTCTGCTTTGCTCAGTTGGTAATCCAGCGCTGTGTAGGGATGCACCGATCTGATACACCAATTGGCATTAATACTGACTTTACTAAGGAAACTGCTAAATGTGACCGATACATATTACATACAGTTTATTCATCCATTTCATCCTACAATTCAGTGTTTTAACTACCATTCAGTCATTCAGGCCACTAACTCAAACTGTAGGGCCCCTGGCTTCATGTTACCTGAGCTGATTAAAATGATCTTAATGAGTGAGAGCCCTGGTATCAGATTAGTCATATGTATCAGCAGATACCTTGAGTTGAGATATCTGGAGTGAAAATTTGGATCAGTGCATAATTTTGTGTGTGTGTGTGTGTGAATCACATCTGTGCAAGCCTCAATAGGATCTGAGCAGAGCATATCTGTGTTGCTCCAAAATATATCATACAATCATACATACACAAGCCCAAATTACCACAGTTTGCTCAATCCCTGTATGATACAGTCTTAACATGTTATAAAGAAAATATATTGTGGCATGGTGATTATTTTGTGCTACATTGCATTTCATTGTATTTAGGATCCCATTAGGTTAATCAGAACAGAGGCTATTCTTCCTGGGGTCCATTCAGACACTCCATCAGCATACAGCTCAAAATCACATTCTAACACACCATAAAACACCAACTCTAATGTACAAAACCAGAAAAACAAAACTATATTAAATAAATAAACATAAATAAATATTGCTAAAGTAGCCTATACTAAAAGACATTGTAGCCTATATAAACCTAACTTTAAAATGATTAAAACAGTTCAGAGTGGGATGATATGATACCTGTGTTTATAACAATTTAGCATTATAAAAATCTATGTAAAATTGTAAAATTAGAAGGGTGTTGGAGATGCTGTTTAAGGAGAAATGTTAATGAATCGTTTCTTGTGTCCTGATTTACATGTAACGTTAACGTTAAAGACAAAGAGTTGCACAACGCCAGGTCTCTCTACATTACTGTAGTATCTGTTCGTGTTAATGGGTTCAGGCTGTTTACATTACTGAAGCGCACAGCTACTTGTGTGTGTTGTCCACATGGATGTATTATACTATGATACTACGATAAGACCACTGAGGTTGTCCACTGAGTCTCTCTCAAACCTAACCCTCAGTCAGCAGACTTCGCCTGTCTCCTCTCACGACCCGTCCTCTACACCCATAATTCCCCGCGCCAGGACAAGATGGACGAAAGCAGCGACCGCCGGAGCACAGTGTTTTGGCAATAAAACCCTAAAGCGACGAACACAGAGAGAATATAGGCACGTTTGAAACCAACTGCGGTCATGTGTAGGTGAGTGGGAAGCTAAATAGATTTTAATTTGTGCCGAGTGCTTTGGCTTTGTCGAGATTTATGCGACGGAATTGTCTGGCTCGGGGAGATGCACTGAGACCCAGCATCATTGTTTCTGTTGCATGGGCCGTAATGCGGATTTTCAGTGGGGCAGCTAGCAGCTAACTAGCTAGCTCATGGCAGCTTGATTGTTATAAACACAGCTGCCTTAAAGCGCAGTTTTATTTAGCTCGGTCACTGGATCTGAAGTCCACATGTACCGCAGTCGCCGAGGAATGTTTTGCTAGCCGAATGTACTGGTAAGCATTATGTGGTTGTAATTACAGCTAAAGTTAGCTAACAATAAATAGAGCGCCAGACAGATTTGATTTCACGAGCGTCATCAAAGCTTTGGAATTGGAGAATGAGCAATTGATGCCGCTGACCTGACTTTAAATCAAACTTGCTGTTTAATTTCTCCTTATCACTGCTATTTTTCTGTGAGTGGTTCGTACTATTTGGTTTTCGAATGCTTCCCCTCATATAATTGCATTTTAAATAGCCAATATATGCGTTAATAGCATCAAATCATGGATCCTGTTTAGTGTTAGCCAGCTTGATAGCAACACTAGCTAGGTAACATTAACGTTAACAGGCTAAACGTTACATTGACCATAGCGGATCAGATTAGACATGTATTGACTAAATATGCGAGTTATTTGAGACCACAGAACTTTAAGTGTTGTTGTGACTTTATCTGAATGATGGATATTGGCTTTTAATGCGTCTTAGCCTATTGTTTTGATTGAGGACGTAAAGGTGCGTTGATTGTCTCATTGTGGCTAACCGGCTAGCTTGCTATGCTAACTAGCTGGCTAACTATTATGCATCACAAAAGCTCATCCGCTTTCTGTTGAATTCCGTGTCGCGTAGCCAAATGGTCGGCTGGTCTAGACTAAACAATACATTCTCACTCTAGTCTTCTGTGCTCGTTTCGATACACGTACCACTTGGCAGCCGACTGCCCAATTTGACTGAAATGTCTAGCTGTAGTTGACCTAAATATCGTTTGTTTTAGGCTTGTGTAGTGAACCGATTAATTTGCCACTATTGCAACCATTGCCCCCAGCTTTTTCATTCATGTTGGTTTATTAGCCAAAGATGGCAAGCGGCGTAGTCTAGCATGCATCAAAGTGCGAAAACAATAGGGATGTCTGTATAAACGCTATCAACCTACTGCACATATTTGATTTTGGCTACAGTCCAAGACACATGTGCTAAATGCCGCAAGCAGAACAATACGGGATGAGGATTGAATATTTCAAAGGCAATTTTGGATTCATTTTCCTTCTTATATTGAACATCATTTATAGAAACGTTTTAGTGCTGAAACCTGGAGTGCAGAGCTTCCCAATTTTTACTTTGCAGTCACGTCGTCATAGATCATTGATGTTATTCATCCTAAATGTGTGTCTTTTGGGGCCTTTTTTTGTATTTTACTAATACAGTGGCACACATTGACTCCATTCATTTATCTTCTTCTATTAGAATCTAGTTTCTTTCATGATGACGACCTCATTTATTCATTTCACTGATAAATGTGTCAATATGCGCTGCTGTATTTCACAAAGTTTCCCAAAATGAGGTGTTTATTTGAATTCAGAGGTTTCTTGTGATTTGTTTTTTTCCTCAGTGTGAATAAAAGTATTTTTTGCAACATACTTATTAGGGTTTCCAGTTACTGTACGCAGTGCTTCCTTTGGGTAAAGCCTAATAAATCCAATTAAGTAATGAATGGGCGACTGAGAGGAAATTCAGAGAACATTGTAGTGCACCCAGTACACACTGTGAAGGCTATGTAGCAGTTACTAAATTTACTTTACTGGCAAGGCTTAGAGGTGAAATGTTAAACTAAAGACTTGGGCTACAACAAAATGTGACTATTACTTTGAATTGTATGCTTATTAATGTCTGAAATTATCAATACTTAACATTACTCTTTTTTTAATCTGCCCTCTCTTCCAGGATATTCTTCTCCTGCATTCCTCATTAGATTTATTGCCCTCCTTCCCTGCACAAAGCCAAACCACCACTATGAGTATTATCCAAGACAAATTAGGCAATGAGTTTTTGCGCAACGGTGGCATGGATCCTAATTTTGCACCAGGCATGCTTATGTTCAGCCACCTGCCGCCCGTCACCAGCTTTACACGGCTGGCCTCCCAGTCCGTTATGGGCGAGCTTCCTCAGGAGATGATCCTGAAGAAAGAGCGTGACTCGCCCCCGGAACACCAGGGAGCCACTGCTGTGAACACCGGGGGCTTCCTCCAAAGCATGGGCATTAAGCAGGAGCGACTAAGCGAGCTGGATTACCGTATGCCCCTCTATGGCGGGGGTGGAGGAGTAGGGCTGAACTGTGCTGGAGGGGGCGCGGGGAAGAGTGGTACTGACATGCCGGACATGTCTTTCGGCAACCACCACCACCAAAACCACCAGAACATGCTCCTGCATGACCTCAGCCTCAGCAACGTCCGTTCCCTTGGAGAACCGGTGAGAAAGCGTTGTGTAGTCTAAGTCTTGTTTGGAATATAATATTTAGTTGAACTTGACATATTAATTTGCCAGACTCCTCTTGCAGTAGCGATTTCTACTTCTATTTGCCATTTATAGACTGTGGTAAACTTACCTTGTCGTTTGACTTTAGATGCATGGAAGACCGGGTAAAGAGCCAAAAGAGTCCTCAGGTAGAAGAGGGCGGAGGAGCAATGGGGATGGGCAGGGAGGCAAAGCACGAAGAAAACGCAACGATGCTGCAAAGGTTAATTACTTATCTGCTTCCTCATCTCTGTCACTACACCAGAAAAAAATGTGTTCTTTGGCTAAAACGTATCTACACATGAAAAAAAGGCATTTAGCCTTTACATTTGTTTGTGCTGCGCTAACATGATGTGTAGAAGTCAACAGTATCTTACTTGTACTCTCTCCTTTTAGGCCATGATGTTGGATGCAGATGGAGCCTACTTGTCCCCCAACTCTAAACCACATATCTGTGAGCACTGTAATGCTGCCTTCCGCAGCTCCTACCACTTGCGCAGACACGTGCTCATACACACAGGTGAGAGACATTCGCTGCTTGTCAGTGCTTTACTTTTCTCTAGACTGAGTATTTTTCTAGAATGTATACATTTAAAGTATGTCTAAATTAAAATATGTATTTACCAACTATGTCCACTACTTTCGCTAAATGCACCATTGCTGATTAGATCTATGCTGAAAAAAGTGACATAAGATGCACACAGGTATGTTAGTTAAGAAGCAGAACAGATACAGCTACAGAACACAGTCTGTTCTCTCTGACAACGTACACGTTTGTGTCAAGACTGTAAAGTAGCCGCCAAATTATAATAAAAGTATGCTTAAGATCCCTGTTGAAATTTGTATATATACATTATATAATATACATCCCCAGATCCATTTGCATGGAATCTGGTATAATGTTATGTTACCAAGGTTGCCCAAAAAAACAAACAATTTTCCATTAATAAACACAGCACTCTCAGAACCCCTTAGACGTTAAATTACACTGTTCACTAACCTCCCCTCTCACTAATTTGCCCTTCACCATGAGTGCTTGGGGCTTTACTTGAAACCAGACATGGCTAAAGCCAGGGATGACTCAATGATTACTCATGTATTTCTGGACGTCTTAGTCATTCTCTTTGCTGGAAATTCCTCACTTGGCTCGTTGAACTTGAGCTCATGAATGATTTAATGTAAAACTTGTAGACTTTTCTCGGTTTATTTTAAATCATTTGAGTGTTACTGTATCTGACAAATGGTCTCTGCAGTCTAGAGTATTTGTGTGTCATAATTAAGACATGGGAAACGGTGTTCTGTGAAGGGGCCCTGTGCCATTCTAAATACACAATGCACTACACTCAGTCTCTTCAGCATATTTATTGTTAGTGTTCGACTGTTCAGCACGCGAGTCTCATACATCTTATTTTGTATTCATGCACCAGGTGTTTGATAAAATGACACGGGTACGTGTGTCATTGTGACCATATGGGTAACGCAGTTATACGACAGGCTGAGAGTTAATTAATTAATGTGGTGAGCGGATTGTTGTACTCTTGATCGCACAGGTGAGAGGCCTTTCCGGTGCAGTCAGTGTAACATGAGTTTCATCCAGAAGTATCTCCTCCAGCGGCACGAGAAGATCCACAGTGGTGAGTTGCTACATGTGGCTATGGAGGGAGCTGAAGTGTTTTGGAATGACTGCGTTCACTTGTCACCAGTATAGGTTTATATAAACCTCGCTATTGTTACACAAGGCCTAACGCTGTCATATGTCTTTTTGCAGGAGAGAAGCCTTTTAGCTGTGACCAGTGTAACATGCGCTTTATCCAGAAGTACCACATGGAGCGACACAAAAGGACACACAGTGGCGAGAAGCCATATCGCTGCGATACCTGCCAGCAAGTAGGTTATATCTAAGTCTGTTTGCTAAGTAGCTTTCCACTGTTTCGTCTTTTAATTTGATGTGTTTTGCCAGTTGGCTTTGTGTATATACCTTTTGAATTGTCCTTCATTGAATAGTGTGTATGAGTAACATGCATTATTATCATTAGCATGTGGGCAATTCAAAATGTTGTCATTCTGATCCCTCTTATGAAGCCATTCAGTGTCATAAGAGTTCAGGGAATGTAATGTTTTCTCATGAAATTCAATGGTACCTTTGCAGTATATTTTCTGTTTTTAAGAAATTAATATTGTATAGGATTTTAGAACTGCTTCCGTCCATTCAGTGGAAACTATGCTTATACTCCTCTTCCTCATCCGTTTTCCCTCTGTCTACTTTTTAGTTTTTCTCAAGAACAGACCGGTTACTGAAGCACAAACGAACTTGTGGAGAAGCCATAAAGAAGGGCCTGGACCCAAGCATGCTGGAGCTCAGCGACGCGGAGCTAGGCCAGGGCAGCTATTCACTCACTCAGGGAAACTCTACCACCTCCGGGCGCAAGAGGGCCAAGTCCAAAAACGGTGAGGGCGGTGAGCGCAAGAGGAAGAAGAATGCCTCTGCATCAGCAGCCTCATCCTCTGGGGGGATGGCCCGTGAACTGGGCCTGCAGGACTTCAGCATGGAGCACCCCTCGGGCTCTGGCCCCGCCATGCAGGGACGTACTCCTAAATTGGTCTTTAAAAAAGGTGGCCGCAAGGGCCTGGACAAGGGCCTCCTCTCTCTGGAAGACAGTGCTGACGGACAAAAACGGTTGGGCCACAAGCCTGGCTCCATGGATCATGTGGAGGTTTCCGACCTTGATAACATGGGTCTACTCCAGGGAGCCGGGGGCAACAAGCAGGGGCCCACCAGCAGCAGCAACTACGATGATGCAATGCAGTTTGTGAAAAAGCGGCGCTACCTCCATGCAGTTAACAATGACTATGGAGCCGGCTCATTGCACATGGCATCCCAGGGCAATAGTGTCATCCAGGGCTCCCTGGGGCCTGAACCCACGCTGGCCATGCTGGACTCCTCTCCTTTGGAACTAAAGCACGACAAGTCGGGCATTCCAGATGAGGTACTGCAAAGCCTGTTAGACCATTATAGCCATAAGCCAGAGGGGACGCACCACCATGACGTGACTTTCGACCTGTCTGACCACCCACACCACGTAGACCTCCAGCCAGCAGCCCCCGTCACCCCTGAGCTGGAGGATGACTCTTCCAACGGTGGTGACAAGACGGCAGTGATGAGCGAGTACTCAAAGTTCCTCCTGCAGGCCCTTGAGCGCACCAGCCATAGTGGACCCTTCCCCAGCCTTGGCCCAACGGGGCCTTTCCCACTCCTGTCCAGCAGCTCCAGTCCCACGGGGCCCTTGTTTTCAGACAAACACGTGTACACCACATCCCCAATGGATTGTGGCTACCCACCTGCTGTCTCCTCCCCACTGCCCATCGTCGCCCCTTCATCAAACTCCTCCTCATCCTCCTCCAAGTCCCACTATGGCATGCTCGTCAGCTCCCCCTCCCAGGCAGGCTACCACATCAGCTTGGAACCTACCAGCCACCAGCAGCTGACTCCATCTCAGGAGCTAACTGAGCAGTTGGAGAAGCAGCACTCCCCTGGCACCTTCAACCTACCTCCCCAGGACCTGACTCTCTCAGCAGAGGGCTCCAAGGGGCAGCAGCCCAAGGCCGGAGGGAGGGCTGCACCCACCAACGGCTCCAGCTACCCAGACCTGTCCCCACTGAATCCCCCTAAAGAAACCACGTACCAGATCGAGAACTTCGCCCAGGCCTTTGGTTCCCAGTTCAAGTCAGGGCGGGGGACCCCTCTGAGCTATGGCAGTGATCCTGGGACAGAGGTCGACCACCGAATACGGACTCCAGTGTCAGAATTCTCAGGGTATACCAGTTTGTTAGCTGACGTCAGTGAGCCAGTGAGTACAGGATCAAAAACCCAGACAAGCCAAAGTTTCAGATAAGGGTCAAACGAGGTGAATCCAGTAGGGGGCTGTTCTGTTACTGTCCATACAGTCCCTATACCCATCCTAATTTTGTTCTTGTAGCAAAGTTTTGTTTTTTATACACTGCCATTAAATGTTAATACAAAAATGACCAGGGAGGGTCTTTCATGGCCTCAAATGCAATTTTTTTTTTTTTAATATTCTCATTTTTATGTATTTAGTCGCTTCATTTTTGTTTAAAAGTAGTGATTTTGATATGAACGTACCGTAGATTTAAATGTAATTTAAAACATTTAGAGGGTAGCTATAAACTTGCTTGATTTCTTTTTCTGAACCCTTGTGTTTTACCAATCATCATACCATTGTAAAGTAATAATGAATAATGTTGATAATTTCAATAATAACATTTGTGGCAGGGAAAGGCCCAGAATTCAAATGGCAAAAAAAAAAAAAGTATATATTGTCTGTTACAAGAAACATATTAACTCAGGAAAATAGGCATACTTGTGTAATAAGACTTTGTATAATGAGATGCAATTGGCACAGTTTTTACAGGTGTACTTTGAGACTACAAAGCTTTGATTTTGTGTATTTTTTGTTTTGTTTTTTTTAACTCGTCAGAACAGCAAATTACAATACATGATCACGTTTGGTTTCGACTGCATGTTGTTGAGATTATGGTACTGTTGTGTCAATTTTGAAGACATCCACATTTCTTTTGAGAGCCACGTGTACACGAGGTAGTGGAGTTCAGCACACAGCATGTTCTGAGGTGAAGAGGATGTTTGAACATAACTGGCTCTTCTGTGGGCATTATGCGTCAGTTAATGAAGCCTGCCTGGCCGTGCACTCCTCTGGTTGTGCCCACCGGTGGCCAGTGCTGACCCATTGCTGTTCCAGCTGTGAAGAAAGCAATGAACATGAATTTGATCTTTTCATCATGCTTTGCTGAAGTGATTTATTTTTTTATTTTATTTTTTATTTTTTTAAAACCAGTCACCACTTTTCTACTCCACTCCTTGCTGTTCCTTTTTGTGTCAATGAAATCAAACAAGCACTTTTTTAAACAAATCATCATTGGAAGCAACCACAACCCATTCAATTTGCATATGTGATACAATGATTATTGATATTATTTTTAAGAGGAGAAAACTGTGAACGAGGGAAGGGGGGGGGATTAATGGGGTTTGATAGGGGTTGACTAGGCGTGACCATGGGCATCTAAATGTATTTTGTTGCTTTTAGAAGAAAGCGGGAGGGGGGATTTTTTTCTTTTCTTTGTTGGGCGATGTAAAAAGATGATTTGCCATAATTTTGTAATACAATATTCTGAGAGTACCTCTTTGTATTTAAGTGTTTGGAGAGACAGGCTGACATGCTGGAACCCTAATATCTTTGAACCCATGAGTATGTTGGATACATACCCAAACCCTCTTATTTATTCTCCACTAGCCACAGCACAACTCAGTAACTGATATTTTTGGCAAGTAATCACCAGACCTGCTCCCTGATTATTTTTTTAACCCCACTGTTGTAGTAATTGCAAGAAACTGCTTCAATAATACAGTTGGAAGAAACCAGTTCAGAAACAGAAAAGTTATCACCTCCTCTCCCCAAAAATGCAGCCCTGCACTCACAAGAATAAACAATGGCCTTCTTTGTCTTCCGTGGCTAAAGCCATTCTAACCTGGCAGCCAGGGTTGATATTTAATTTAGTTGATTTCCTGTGAGCCCCCACCCCCCCTTTCCTTTTCCTATGTCTGTGAGCTCCACAGCCAAGAGACTTTGAAGCTGCTCAGATCACAGGGAACAAAGACTGACTGACCAGCCACCTCACTCAAAACACACACTATGCTTTTAAAGGAGAGAAAAAGAGTGGGTGAGAGAGAGAGAAAAAAAAGACAATACGATTGACCTAAATATACCTCATATCACTAAAGCGTAAGAAAGCAGGGACACGCGTTTCATGTATGTAGTGGAAATATTTGTAGTATAGGTTTCGATATATTGTATAATCATTTAACACTGCCTGTGTTTACAATTATAGAGCAAATGACTCGTCAAAATGCAAATGTATTTTTTTTTTTCTGTAAAAACATCCACGCCAAGCAGTGTTGCATTCTAGATGCCTCATAGAACATTAATTCTTCTCATGTTATATCCCTTATTTTTGTTACTTGCCATAATGTGTTTTGATATGATCTCTAGAAGGATATTGTTTACAAAAATGTACAAAAACACTAAAAATGTGTGTTCTCAATTTGTTTTTGAGTTTTTCTCCAGTATGCATGATAACGACATTTTTTGTATGGCTTTTTTTCTGACTGTCACCTCAATACCAAGTTTTGTAGCATTCCTTTGTCTTATTTGTTCTAGACCCCTTGTGATATGATTTCCCAGGCTGTACCTGTTATTGAGATGATGAACGGATTAGAGAAGCCAATAAAAACTTTTTGTTACAAAAAAGTACACAGTGTGGGATTTTTGTCTCTCAAAAGCACTGATCCTCCAACACTAAAATATCAAATTAGGTATTGTATATTGTAAATGGACTTAATCACATTAGGTCTACTACACTTATGCCACTGCTATTGTTTATTTGCACATTAAGAACTGCTCTTATTTAGCTTTTCTTTTATATTGTATTTAATATCTGAATATGTGCCATCCCAATTTCGTTGTATTGTCTTGCACAGCAATAAAATGACAATACAAGTTTCTTATCTTATATTACCCAGAAAGAAATAGTTTACATTGTTTGGCAATACTAGTTGAATATAATTTGAATTAACCAGCAATGGGTATCATATTAATTCATATTCATGAGTGCCTCATTTGAAGATAAACATCCTGCATTTCAATACAAATACAGAAGTATGAGCAGCAATGTGTACTTTAGCATCAAAAGTAAGTACAGGTAGTGAGAAAGCTTTGTCTTATCTGCAATATATATTTTGCCTGCTTAAACATCTTCCTCTCAGACTGTTCATACTGTAGCATATTCATGTATACCCCTTACTGTTTATTGTACATTCTTTATTCTATATATTACTGTTTATTCTGTACATTACTTTGTACTTGTACTACATTCTGGAGTAAAGGGGGTTTTAATACTCTCTTTATGCAGCTGAAGTTTGAATTTCAACAGATACAGGAGTCACTGGATAACACTGACTTGCATTCATACAGTGGATGCACCTCGCTCCTACTGTGAGTAAATCCAGTTTACGGTATGTCCTGTGATCTTTTAAGGGATATAATATGTTTTTTTATGTGATGGTGAATCATCCTATCATTTAGACACGAGGCCCTGCTGCCTGAGGATGGAGCTGTTTTCCACCAAGTAACTCAGGATCTCCTGACAGACAAACTCAGATGAAATATTGACAGTTACATTGATTCTGCAATATCAGTTGCTTGAATTCACAAGTCGCCCATCAGATAAAGTATATTAATTAGTTATCCCCACCATTACCAGCTTTGACGTTAAATTGATGAGCATTAATGCATTCATAATTATAATGCAATAATATAATATACATTAATCTAAAATGGACCATAATGGGTACTTTCACCTTTGGTACCAATACTTTTGTATGTTTACTTTGGATTATTTCTACACTGTGGTATTGCTTCATTTGTACTGATGCATAAGATCTGAGTAATTCTTCCACCTCTGCACTTGATGTTGGTTTTCCTTTTATGTCACCCATTTTTATGAATGAACCATGACTTTGCAGTCTGATTGGTTTGAATAAATATTCCCTCCTTCTGCCCCTGCCCTGTTTGCTGTCGGTAGCTTGAGTTCAGACTCAAGGGTCTGACTTCAGGGAATGACTGGCATGGCCACTTTTTGCAAAGCTGGTATCAATCTCCCTCCCTCACCCTCAAGAACATCATGTTCTAACTCAAATCACAACCATCATTGTCAGGAACAGCAGGCTGGGTGGGGTTTGGGATGATCACAACTGTAAGTCACTTTGGACTTAGAGTTAGCAAGAGCCAATAGAGCACCTCTATTGACTCACGACAACGTGTTCATAAAACCTGCAGGTGAAAAATCTAGCTGGAGAATTCTACTAGATTTTTGCAGGAATGAAGCATTGACCTGCTCTGAAATAAACTGTTGAGGTGAACATCATGTCCAAAAAAATAAGTGATAATAAGCATGTACTTATGTACTTTTTGAGAAATGATCTTTTAACACAAAAACAATGAATAGTGAAATCCTTTTTGTTCAGCAAAGCAATGTGATTTATGGTGAATAGTAACATAGTACTGGATACCATTATTGTGACTATGTTGATTGTTGGGTGAAAAGTAAGGACTATCATTGGGAATGACATTTATTTATTTATTTGATGTAGTTCAAGAGTTTGGCATGCAGATAAAAAAAAATTGTATGCAGATTAAAAATTAATGTGTGTGCTTTCAGCTTAGTATAATCGAAAAATGTAGGCCTATTTCTACTGATTCAACTTAACCAAAAACCTAAATCATTTAGATAGATGGATAGATGGACTTTATTAATTCGTATTAATTGCAGGTAGATGTGTAGGCTACCCTGTAACGCCGAAAACCCTGCTGTATGCAATCGGATGAATCTATTGCATGTTACCTGCCCCTTGGTGGACTGTCCATGCACTGCAGGCAGTAGAGGCCCTCAGAATACAAAATCAAAAATGGCTGCCCTCATTTACCATTCTTACGTAATGGTAATACATCCACGCATTCACCGAGCTGCAGATGTTTTGTATGGAAATCTTTGCTAATTCTGAAGACGTTACGGTAAGAATAACATCCATGTTGTTATTAATACTTTAAAATGAATATTTTCTGGATTGAAGCAATTTATATTTATAATTAGGCTACTTTATTTTTTTTGTAGTTTTTTTTTAGTAAAATCGTGTTGAAATATGATAACGTTACTGCAGGTACATTGCGGGACCGTTTTTATATATTTCTTTTAAGTTAGCGCCACGGTAACGTTAGTGGTAGGCCTATGTTGTGCAAGTAGCTAGACGATCTGAAGAATCCGTGGTGGCAACTATGCCATGCCAGCCTACTCCATGCATTATGGTGAGGGGAGGCCTATGGGTAGGCCTACCCAAGAGTCTCCCCTTTACAGACATGGCCTACCCACTGTATGCTAATCCCTGATCCCATGCAGTTTGGGGCAAACAACTATGCATCTTTTTGCATGCAGTACACATTTGTTGTTTTTGCCCATTCTAAAATGGTGTATGTCAATATGTCTGCATACTGGGGTCCCTAAACGGGCTTGGAGTTGCATACATTTGGGTATGACAGGAAACTGAGACTCTTGTGGATTTAATGAGCACAGCTGTATTCATGTGTGATGATGTTAGTCCCCATAGTAACCACTTTATTGTATGGAGATCACTTTCTGCAACTTGTGTACATGTATAAAATGACCTTGTGTGACCTCTAGGGTAATCAAAGCTAAATTAACCTTTTCTACCACAAACTTGAGACCTATGGCGTTCTTAATTTTTTTTTTAGATAGCAAAGGATCCAAAGGATCAAAGGATCAAAACAGTCAAACTTTATTCTTAATCGTCACATACACACAGTACAATGTAGTGAAATTATATTACTGCATTTAACCCATCCTAAGTATTAGGAGCAGTGGACAGCTATACATACAGCATCCGGAGTGCAACTTGGGGTTCAGTGTCTTGCTCAGGGACACTTTGACATGTGGCCTCATCCGGCCACATGTCAAATTGGATTGAGCCGCCGGGCCGAAAAGTACAGTATTGAGCCGCCGGGCCGAAAAGTACAGTATTGAGCCGCCGGGCCGAAAAGTACAGTATAAGATGCCCTTAGAGTAATATGGATGGCATCTCAATGGACATGGAGCAGTTAGTGGAAGATGATATGGAATAGACTTCTAATGCAATATATTTCTTTGCTTCCAAAAAAAGAAAAGAAAAGTGACCAGTTAATTACCATAAATGCCTGACGTAATAAATATGATACAAAAATAGATCAGATATGCAACAAAAAGTATTAATAAATAATAATTTAATTTATAATTAAAAATACTTCATTTAAAAATATTAGGGCTGTCAGTTTAACGCGTTATTAACGGCGTTAACGCAAACCCATTTTAATGCCGATAATTTTTTTAACGCACGTTTAACGCATAGAGAGAGCAACGGGATCTGTTAGTCCACTTCTTTAACTAGCTGTTTCTCAATGTCAAGGAAGGATCCTTGACATTGAGAAACGGCTGTAGTCTATGGCCACGCCATGTCCCGCCCTACGAAGCAGCTGATTGGTTTGGTTTAGGCATTTCACCGCGAGTAGTTATGATAGTGGATTGGTCAGGGGATAGGACCTGAACTAATGGGGTTACGTTACCTTGGACGCCTGGCCAATAGTAGTGATTGAAGGGCCGGTCTTGTAATTTCGCAGACCGGAAACAAAACAGACACAGGCCCATAGAGGCACAGGCCGCGGTTCTCTTAATACATCCATGGCCGCGGCCGTTTTTTTTATATACTGTCTATGGTTTGAGCCAAAGTATGGTTTGAGCTTGCTAGCCGCGTAGCTAGTAGTCTCGTCACGGCGATTAGCTTCGGAGCGAGTAGTGACTCTACAGTCAGTGAGAGAAACAAAGTGTCTCCTCTGTTCTTTCTGACCACGGTGGGAAACCTGGAGCAGGAAAACCCTCTCCTTGATTTTACGCTGGTTATGAACGAGAACGAGAACCAGGAAATGAGTCACGGGAAACCAGTTGCTATGACGACAACGCTATGGTCCCATATAGACAGTAGGACGAGCCACGCTCGCCTCAGGCATGAGGCAGTACTACCTGCAGTACTATCTGCAGTACTACCTGCAGTACTACCTGCAATGGAAAATCGAGGTAACAGCGTTACATTATGTGACAGATTATTATCTCCAAGTGTGAATGTTAGTGTGAAATTGAACATAACGTATATGACAATGTTGTTTTCAATAAAAAAACATTGTCACAAAGCAAGCCAATCTACTTTTCCATGCTGATAAGAGAATTAAAATGAGAAAATATAATGGGACAAAAAGAAATCGAGGGACATTTAGAATAGATAAAAATGTGCGATTAATTGCGATTAATCGCGAGTTAACTATGACATTAATGCGATTAAATATTTTAATTGCTTGACAGCACTAGTATCTTTTGGTATGTATTTCAGGAAAAAAATGGTTAGGATTCAGGTGTAATTGCAAATAGTGATTAATCATGATTAATCCACTGAAAATTCTGATTAATTTGATTAAAAATTGTAATCATTTGACAGCCCTAAAAAATATATATATTCTGGCCATGTTTTTGATACTAAGCTTTCCAGGGTTGTTGTTTTGACTTTAAGTTGCCTAGCCAACAGCCATGTACAGTAGTGCTTGAACTACTTCACCTTTAGTTAAAACATACCTGTTTTTATCTTTAGGCAATTTCAGCCATTTTTCCACTGACGCCCATGATGATGCTGAAGTGGCGCAAGACTTGCAACAGAGATGCAACAGGGTTCAAAGTCAACTTGGAGATAATATTTTATGGGTCCTGATGGGGTGTTAGCTTAGATTTCATTGAAATGTAAAATAATTTTAAAAAAAGTACTTCAGACTTAGACTAGCCTACATTTTTAAGGTGACATTTAAAACACTTTTCAAATGTTCCAATTTTCAAGTTGAGGTGGCAAACAGTGGCAACTCTATATTTTGACAAACTGACAGAGACAGATCTATGTCATGGAAGATAAATAAACAGATAAATGGCTTGGTAGAGATTGAAAGTGGGGACACCAAATCTTCTTTTCTGGGTGTGAAATGTACTTTAGCACACAGTGCTGTCCTCAGGGGAGTGGCTAATGATTAAAACTGCCAGTGGAGGACACCTGAGGCTTAAAGCCTCGTCCACTCATAGCCCACTCTGGCTTTCTTTCTTTTGGTGAAGTTTTGTCAGCAAGATATTTTCCAATGGCTCAAGCATTCAAACTCATTTGGTTAGTTGTGGCCTGTCTTGGTAAGTAGCCTGATTTAAAAAAAAAAAAAAATTATATATAAACTTTAAATCCTAAATCATTTATAAATCTTTGGGGATGATGTGAGTTTTTGTCTTTCTTCATTGGCCGTTGCTCTATGAAATTAACAGGCACTGACAGTCCCGATATGTCCTCAGCAGAGCTGTGGTTCCCAGGAAAAGACATTTGATTGCTAATGTGTAATGTTACTTAATTTATTTACATAAATATTTTAACAGAAAATATTTGTAGTAATAATTGATTTTTCAATAGCTTCCTTGTCATGTGACCGTGACTCCAAACCAATGCCAAATTATATTAATACACTCGAAAATGATTTTATATTAATATTTATATGTAAATTTGGCATTTTCTTTCAATAGCTTTCATGCCATGTGACTAAGTGACTCCAAATCTATACCAGATATTATTACTCCACTCGACAAGCTTACATTATGATCCTATGCTATAATCAATAAAAAATTTATCACAAAAAATGATCCTATGCTTTATAGTTACAAACAAGCAAAAATGAAAGCTGTCTGTATGTAGTCTAACTCTTTAGCTTAGTTTGCCAATTATCTTAAAATTTGGCAAATTCTTGTAAACTTAGCTGCTTGCTGAGACAAAACCAGCCTGTCCTCTCTCTACCGGTGGTACCTGCAGGCAGTGAATCACCTCAGCATAGGGAGGAGGACAGAGGACAGTATAGCCTAAATGACTGATACTGACTGCTGTCTGTTCTTCGTTCTTTCTAAACTTTACTCAGTATTTTGATGTCAGGAATATTATTTATTTTATTGACATTTTGGATTTGTTTACAGTGAGATTCTATTGTGACTTTGCTGTTGTAAATTGTAGTGTTGCTTATCTAGATACATTTAGTTCTTTTTAAAATATGAATAAATTAAAAAAAATATATATATACATATTTGGCCTAAATTTAGCACACAATTGGTCATGGTCCAGACACATACTAGGTTTTGACCTAGTCTTTTTTTCTCTTCAGATAAAGAAAAATAACTGCCTATAAACCCAAAAGGCATGCTGCTGTATTGTAAAACTGTATGTAATTAGCCTATTTAATGGCATATCATTTCATCATTATATGCTGACTGGCATTGGCTTTTAATAATTTGACGGAGATAAGGCTACAATTTTATTATAAAGCAGGTTTAAATTTAAAAAACGTTTTTATTGTTTTACAACTGATGAATCAATAGCTTTTAACCCATACTATCTTATAGATGATCTCGCCAAATCTGGGAATCCTTTTAAATTGATTGTTTTGATAGAGTTGATTTTCTTTGTCTTCTAATTTGTTTGGCATTTCAAAATTAGCTGTAGTTAAACACTTTGGCAATCGGCAGGTTATCATTTATTAACTGCTACATTGTGCTGTTTAACCACAACAGTCTCAGGTGGTGCATTCTCACCAACGCAACCTCCAACAACAGCAGTAACAACTGTAGAGCCTACAACAACAACAGCAGGTCCGACTTCCACAGCTGTAGAGCCTGCTACAACAACAGCAGGTCAGACTTCCACAACTGTAGAGCCTACAACAACAGCGGGTCCGACTTCTACTACTCTAGAGCCTACTACTACAACAACAACAGCAGGTCCAACTTCCACAACTGCAGAGCCTACTACTACAACAACAGCAGGTCCGACTTCCACAACTGCAGAGCCTACTACTACAACAACAGCAGGTCCGACTTCCACAACTGCAGAGCCTACAACAACAGCAGCAGGTCCGACTTCCACAACTGTAGAGCCTACAACAACAATAACAGCAGGTCCGACTTCCACAACTGTAGAGCCTACAACAACAATAACAGCAGGTCCGACTTCCACAAGTGTAGAGCCTACAACAACAGCGGGTCCGACTTCTACTACTGTAGAGCCTACAACAACAACAGCAGGTCCGACTTCTACTACTGTAGAGCCTACAACAACAACAGCAGGTCCGACTTCCACAACTGTAGAGCCTACAACAACAACAACAACAGGTCCAACTTCCACAACTGTAGAGCCTACTACAACAACAGCAGGTCCAACTTCCACAACTGCAGAGCCTACTACTACAACAACAGCAGGTCCGACTTCCACAACTGTAGAGCCTACAACAACAGCGGGTCCGACTTCTACTACTGTAGAGCCTACAACAACAACAGCAGGTCCGACTTCTACTACTGTAGATCCTATAACAACAACAGCAGGTCCGACTTCCACAACTGTAGAGCCTACAACAACAGCGGGTCCGACTTCTACTACTGTAAAGCCTACAACAACAACAGCAGATTCGACTTCTACAACTGTAGAGCCTACAACAACAACAGCAGGTCCGAGTTCTACTACTGTAGAGCCTGCTACTACAAGAACAACAACAGCAGGTCCAACTTCCACAACTGTAGAGCCTACAACAACAACAACAGCAGGTCCAACTTCCACAACTGTAGAGCCTACAACAACAACAACAGCAGGTCCAACTTCCACAACTGTAGAGCCTACAACAACAACAACAGCAGGTCCAACTTCCACAACTGTAGAGCCTACTACAACAACAGCAGGTCCAACTTCCACAACTGCAGAGCCTACTACTACAACAACAGCAGGTCCGACTTCCACAACTGTAGAGCCTACAACAACAGCGGGTCCGACTTCTACTACTGTAGAGCCTACAACAACAACAGCAGGTCCGACTTCTACTACTGTAGAGCCTACAACAACAGCAGGTCCGACTTCCACAACTGTAGAGCCTACAACAACAGCAGATCCGACTTCTACAACTGTAGAGCCTACAACAACAACAGCAGGTCCGAGTTCTACTACTGTAGAGCCTACTACTACTACAACAACAACAACAACAGCAGGTCCAACTTCCACAACTGTAGAGCCTACAACAACAACAACAACAGCAGGTCCGACTTCTACTACTGTAGAGCCTACAACAACAACAGCAGGTCCTACTTCCACAACTGTAGGGCCTACAGCAACAACAACAGCAGGTCCGACTTCTACAACTGTAGAGCCTACAACAACAGCAGGTCCTACTTCCACAACTGTAGAGCCTACAACAACAGCAGGTCCGACTTCTACTACTGTAGAGCCTACAACAGCAGGTCCGACTTCTACTACTGTAGAGCCTACAACAACAACAGCAGATCCGACTTCTACAACTGTAGAGCCTACAACAACAACAGCAGGTCTGAGTTCTACTACTGTAGAGCCTACTACTACAACAGCAACAACAACAGCAGGTCCAACTTCCACAACTGTAGAGCCTACAACAACAACAGCAGGTCCAACTTCCACAACTGTAGAGCCTACAACAACAACAACAACAGCAGGTCCAACTTCCACAACTGTAGAGCCTACTACAACAACAGCAGGTCCGACTTCCACAACTGTAGAGCCTACAACAACAACAGCAGGTCCAACTTCCACTACTGTAGAGCCTACAACAACAACAGCAGGTCCAACTTCCACAACTGTAAAGCCTACAACAACAACAGCAGGTCCGACTTCTACTACTGTAGAGTCTACAACAACAACAGCAGGTCCTACTTCCACAACTGTAGAGCCTACAACAACAACAGCAGGTCCGACTTCTACAACTGTAGAGCCTACAACAACAACAGCAGGTCCTACTTCCACAACTGTAGAGCCTACAACAACAGCAGGTCCGACTTCTACTACTGTAGAGCCTACAACAGCAGGTCCGACTTCTACTACTGTAGAGCCTACAACAACAACAGCAGGTCCGACTTCCACAACTGTAGAGCCTACAACAACAACAGCAGGTCCGACTTCCACTACTGTAGAGCCTACAACAATAACAGCAGGTCCGACTTCCACAACTGTAGAGCCTACAACAGCAGGTCCAACTTCTACTACTGTAGAGCCTACAACAACTACAGCAGGTCCGACTTCCACAACTGTAGAGCCTACAACAACAGCAGGTCCGACTTCCACTACTGTAGAGCCTACAACAATAACAGCAGGTCCGACTTCCACAACTGTAGAGCCTACAACAGCAGGTCCAACTTCTACTACTGTAGAGCCTACAACAACAACAGCAGGTCCGACTTCCACAACTGTAGAGCCTACAACAACAACAGCGGGTCTGACTTCTACTACTGTAAAGCCTACAACAACAACACCAGTTCCTACAACCACAAAGCTTCCAAGTAATTCCACCAAAAACAGTTCAAAAACTGTAATTTCCTGTGTTTCGAAGATGTCATTGTTTTAGATGCTCACATGATGCTGTAAACACATATATTTGTGTGTGTGTGTGTGTGTGTGTGTGTGTGTGTGTGTGTGCCTTTTAAGACCCTTGTGATAGAAACCCATGTGGCGATGGGAGCACCTGTGTGCCTCGTTTCAATCAAAATTTTGCATGCTTGTGCTTGGCTGGCGAGAACTACAATTATGACAGCAGAAGATGTGAGAGTGGTAAGTATTTGTTTATATACCACCACTATAAGGTTGTTACTCAATGACAAAGTGACTTAATGAATTATAATACAAAAGTGTAGTACTGTACCTGTGGGATGTAGGAGGACCTTGCAAAATGAGAAGTGTAACATTAGTTGATTATTTGTAATTAGGTCAGATTCATTGAAGTCTGGTAACTGTTGGTCAAAATGATTAGCACCTTTAGAATTGATACTTCAATCGTTTCAGGAAATAATTTAAGCTACAGTTCAACATTTTAGGCAATATTAAAGAAGGTTGATACATCGGTAAATATTTAGCTAGAGCCAGGAGACTAGAGGAGTTAGCTTAGTTTAGCAAAAAATGGAAGCAATGGGAAACAGCTAGCCTGGATTTGTACAAAGGAAACAAAATTCATCTACCAGCACCTCCTAAATTAACAAGTTCTATTTTATTTGTTGAATCCATAAAACAAGTGTTAGAACAACTAGTTGGGGGTTTCCAGGACTATATATTGTACAGACACAGTTAATTTATTGGACAGATATGAGAGTGGGTTTATCTTCTCATCTAACTCGGCAAGAACGTGAAAAAGCATATTTCCCACATAGTTGAACTATTATTTTAAAGAATTGGTAATGACAGGAGTGTACGTATAACTTTCCTATAATGATATTTTCTTCTTTTAGCCAAAGTTTTCCCTGGGCAACTAACCCTGCCTGGATTAACATACAATGGAAAAATGTCTGACAATACATCACCAGAATTTCAAGCTGCCTCGCTAAAAATTACCCAAGAGGTAAGCAGAAGTTTCTCTCCTCTTTATGTGGCTTTTATTTCTTTCAGTTTTGGAATAAAGGCATTTCAGGTAATGCACACCCACTCCTGTTTTGTATATATCCCTCATCTACTTTGCAGGCGTGACACATATATTTATCCATGATTTTCACACATTTAATTTTCCAGTAGATCTTTTAAACTAACAGCCAACTGTGGCTGTTGCAGTATATCTGATGCAACAGCAAAGACTAAATGTCATCTGTATCATGGAGGAATTAACAAATTATACATCTTTTTTTTTTCTTCCTTGATATTTGATATATTCCTTGAATTTGATAGTTTTGATGCAAATACCCTGAAGAAGAACTGTTTGTGGAGTTCACTGACAACAGTGATAGTTCATTTAACTCACCTGTACTATATGGTGTTATATATGTGCTTCATTCCTGAGCGAGTAGTTTCAATAATACAAAATACTGACCGAAACGTGTTTTAATCCTGTAACGTTAGTCGAACAGCTCCACTGAAGTCAGTATACCAGTATGCTGACCAATAGCTGTTGACCTAGATTAGTGTTTCCTGCTACTTGCGATCTGATTGCCAATCAGAAGAGACCTTTAATTTGCTGAATGGTTGGTTGTGGCACACTTGTAACGCTGTGAAAATTTGAGCGAGTGTGTCAGAGTTGAGCGCGCACTGAGTGCAGAGGTTTAGAACGAAGGAGACATGAATGGAGCGCAGCAGCGTCTACCGGAGTGCAGAGAAAGAGTTTTTGAGAGGGCACATGAGTATACTGCGTGAGAGTAGTTATGATTGCACGTTAATAACGCCATAGTACTACACTCAGGTATTAAACTTGATGTGTGTGGTAATGTATGTTGCACCACAATATCTGAAATTGATCTAAAGGGGCTGTGCATTCCCAGTCAGCTGATGCCCTAAACAAAATGCTGTTTTCTTCTCCAAAACACAGCTGTTGAATGTTTTCAAAGACTCAGCGGGTTACTCTGAATCTACAGTGTTGGCACTCGGGTAAGTCAGAGTCACAATGGTGTTCACCATCTGACTGTCTATCAATCTAGAGCCACACTTCCTACAGTCCACTTACAGCATATTGCACTTAATAATTGCAGAATATAACAATCATTAAGTGTGATTTTTGTCTATACAGGCCCAATAAAGTTTGGTCAAGGTCAGAGACTGGGGTCAGTGCAGATGTAGAGATCATCTTCACAGAACAAGCTGAAATCACAACAGTACAAGTTACAGAGAAGATGATAACAGCCAGCAGTGGAGACAGTGTTCTGAAAGGTGCAGTCTTTGATGGTAAGTCTATCTATCAAGTGTAAATGTCACTTATATATACACTAGGGGTGGGATCGGGCCGAATTTTTCTGTCTGAGCCCAGCCCGCTTCCGACAGAGCTGTGACCGAACCCGGCCCGACAGGCATCAAGAGATTTATGTCCGAGCCCGACCCGAGCCCGGCACCGTTAAAATCTCATTTTTTTTCTCGTACTAATGACACATGTAGGCATACATTTGTTTGTGTGGAAAGCTTTTATTAAGCAACTGTAGGAAGGCATTCGGAAATGTAAACAGATGAGCGCATCAGCGCACACGGGGCAACAGGCGCACATTAAAAAGTTCAATGTGTTAACCCTCACTGCTTGCTTCGTTTCCGACATTTATCAGAAAACCAGCAGAGACTCGGTACCTCCAGGGCCGCCGTTATAACATGAATAACTCTGCTCCGGTCGCATTTACACATCTGCATCTTCTTTCTCTATCTCTCTTCTGATCAGCTTCCACAGACACATACACACACAGACACATGAGCTCTCTTAAAGGAGCCGCAGCACCATTTTACAACAAATGTCTTATCACGCTGATGTGACCGAGCCCGGCACGAACTTGACTATCATTTCTAAATATCTGTCCAAACCTGGCCGGTTCGGGTATCCCTGCCTTAATATATACATACATAAGATAACCAATGGGCCATACTTTTGTAAAAATCAAATTATATATATTTAGGCCCTCTGTCATTGCATAGAACATTTCAGACCACAGTTCACATCATGTAGTTATTTTTTTTATTTTGTACCACTGTATTTATTTGAATTTGGTGTACTGACTCTTATCTTATTTTGTTTCCTTCATTTAAAGATACAAATTTGTGTGATAAGAAGCCCTGTGATGAGACCAGTACAACATGCAAATGGGCAGATGGATCGTCTACCTGCACTTGTTTGAACAATTACATTAAGACGGACTTCACTACCAAAATGTGCACTGGTAAGGGCCTTTATTGAGTGCAAGAGAGATACAGTGTGTGTTATATAATAACCTTTCTTTATCTAAACTCCCTCAACTTGTATTACTTTTGCAGCTTGTCCCAGCGGTCAAAAAGCTGAGCGTTCCGAAAAATGTGTCAAGTGAGTGTTTAAATGTGAAAGAATGTTCTGAAAATGTAACAATTTGTTTCTATCCAATTATTTACCTAATTATATTTCAACAACAATGTAAATCATAGTGAGGTGGGAAAAGCTGAGAGCTACTGTAAATATGACCTGTGTCTGTAGAGAGCATGGGTATATAAATGAAATCATATGAAATTATAAAATGAACCATTCTTCTCTTTCAGCTGTCCATTTGGTTATTCTGGTTTTAACTGCAAAGAATGTGAGTATACAGCATGTGTTTGACAGCAAAGGCAAAAACAACAACTACAAAGTTGCATAATGACAATATAAAAAAAAAAAAACATAAGAAATCACTATTTGATAATAGTGATACTACATAGTTGACAACACACACAAAAATTGATTTGTGATCTTAAAAATGAACTGTTAATCTCGATTTTTCAGTTTAATACCACAGGTAAAAACTATGCTCCTAGGAAAGTGGCTGCATGTGTCCACAACAATGCACACAAAATCGTGGCTGCGTGACTGGTACAAGTCCACATCTGTCCACGGACGCAAAAACGTTTGTCCGCGCCTCACAGACTGGTGTACTGGGACTGAGTTGCCTGCTTGTTGGTTAATGTTTCATGATCAGTTAACGAGGGCCGCCTATCGGTCAGGACACAAAATCTAAATTGGCATTCCTACAATTGATTGACACAAATCTTCTCCATTGCAGTAAAATGACTTCCCCAAATCATGTTCATATGCAACTTCTGGCAAGTGCAATATATGTTCTGGGGAAATAAAATCCTGCTGAAACATTTCAACACATTAGATATAAGAAAAAAGATACTTCATTAATAGCAATGCATGGCAAATAAAATAAGCAATTTTATTTGGGGTTGCCAATTTGATGAAGTTGAACTAGGCGATCCGGCGTTGCAGTGGTCCTCCACACTTGTTTTACTACAGGATCCTTGTTTTACACTTGTTTTACTGTGCATGCCTATATTTATAATGTATGTTTTGAGCAGATTTTGTATAGAGGCTACATGATTCCCATGCTAATAGAGGGCAAGGAATTTGTATTGTAAGCCTTTTGCTTATTTTGAAATGGTGACTAAATTGCAGGCCATTTATTAGATTTTGTGCCGCTCCCTCTGAAGCCCTGAAAGACTATAACTTTTTCATGAGAACTGTAAACAGACTTTGATGTGTGTGTGAGTTCTTTATTTTTATGACTTTGCTTTGCCTGTATTGTGAAACACTTAGCAGATTTTGTTTCATAGGAAAGTTGTTATCAAAGTAATTTCAATAGCGTAGCCTTGTTACTGATGTCCTTTTCATTGTGTTTTGTTAGCATGGAAGCTGGTGCTGGTAATCGTCGGCTCTGTGCTCGGGGGACTGCTGCTCATCACAGTCATTCTTCTGCCTATAGTGGCACGCAAGTGAGTTTCTCATCTATTCACTCACCCACTTCTAGTCATTCATTACTGCCTCTGCCATGTCTTTGCCATGTTTCTCTCTAACTTACGCTTGCCTGCCCTTAGTTTTAGACACACAGATATTTTGCCATTAATTTGAGTTATAGAAAAAGGTACAAATGTAATGAAGACTGTAATGCCGAAATTCAGATTCAGTAACAGTAGAGAGTAATGTGTTATTTTGTTTCATTTTGTTAGATCCTCAAAGAAAAGCTCCAAGATGAACAAAAATACAGACATTGGGAAGCCTTACGTCAGCCACCCTCCTGCCAATAAACCATTTGTTAACAGCAGCTTAGCCAACAGCCAGGCGACCCCTGTTAACAGGCAAGCCAACGGCCTGTCAGCCTTTGCCAATGGTGGGGTGCCCAGGATCCCACGGGCCACAATCACCAACAGCTGGGACAGCAGGACCAACCTGGAGATGACTCCGTACACCAGCCGGCAAAACTTGATCCCTGTGGGGAGGAACTCTGTGAGTATACGTCTGTGTGTTTGATGTACAAAGAGGGAGAGTAGTAAGGGCAAATTAAAGAAGTATAACATGTAAAAAGGGTTTTAGTTAATGGAACAGAAAGAAAGTAGAATGTTAGTAGAAAATATTCAGCAGAGTAAGAGAAGTGAAAATTTGGCATAAGCTTGGTTTTCTAATTCTCTCATAAATAAATTTCTCTTTTCATTGTAGCGTTTGCACGACCATGATGACATGAACCCATATGCTCAGACTCAACCCCAGAGCAGCTTCTATGCTCAGACTCGCCCCTATGCCCAGAATCGACCTCAGATCAACCCATATGCTCAGAACCAAGGCCTCCACAACCCTAACTACATGCACGACGATGGAAGAAGGTTGAATTAATGAGAATGAACAAAGATTCATCCGGCAGTGACATTTCCCTCCCCAAATAACTGTACACCATTATGGTAAGAGTTGTATAAACGGAAGCAAAACCGTTGCATAGGTCTTGTGCAGTAGTGTGAACACTATGCTGACCCATTATAAGCGTTCATAAATCATTCCTGTCTTTCCTTCATTAATCTTTGTGAAAGTTTGAGATATGAGGTGCACTGTCTTTAGGTCTTTTTTAAAGGGTTCTCAGTATTCCTATTGTTAATAAATTAACTTAAGAATATCCAATTGTTTAATGGCATTGAAACCCAGAAATGAGGAGCTGTCTGATATCATTGCCTAGATAATGGTTCTCATGCATGAAGCAACATAAGAACACATTTTCTCATATTTTCACCAATGTTTTCTTATTTTTGGTCTCCTCCTAAGAGAACATTTTGCGAGAGGACGAGAGCGCTCTTACCAAAATAAGAGAAAAAATATCATGTTTTTAGAGTCCATAAATTGTTGGTCCAATGAAAGGAGACATATGTTTGAACTCATCACTTTTTCATTACACTGTTACTGTCACTTTAATAATAATAATATATTTTATTTATGTAGCGCTTTTCATGGTACTCAAAGACACTTTACAGTAAAACCAGCACATATAGCACATTAAAAACAGATAAGCAATACAACCAACACATAAAACAAGCATATTAAAAGCAATTAAAAAACAATAAAACCAGTAACTATCAGGTGAGAAATGTAAGACTATTGTATGCGGAAAGCTAATCTGAAGAAGTGTGTTTTGATTAGTCCAGGGCAGTACAGTCACGGATGTGTATGGGTTAGGGAGTTCCAGAGGGAGGGGGCTGCAATGGTGAAAGCTCTGTCACCTCTGTTACCTTATATACTTACTTACTGTTTATACAAACTGTTAACACCTCTCTATAGATATATTCATTTCTTCTCTTATGCATATATGTTTACTACATACCTGTTTTTTAATACATATTTAATTTGTAGGAGAGAGCCCTAGACCCAAGATTTACATTGTCAACAACTGCTTCTTGTAATTGTTGTGCACATGACAATAAATAACTTGAAACTGGTTTTAAATTTGAGGAACATTAAACATTCATGAATATCATAATCAAATTGAGATTGTTATATATGATAGTTATATTTTAGTATTGGGTTTTAGGCTTCCGCTTCGGTTTGACCATTTTCTTTTTTTTTTGTTGGTTTGTTAGTCTGTCAGCAAGATTATAGAAAAAAACTACTGGCCTTATTTTCGTTAAACTTAGACTGGAAGGGTGTAGCATGGGCCAAGGAAGAACCCATTCAATTTTGGAGTGGGTCCTAATCACAGGGTGTACGCTGAAATTAGTTTTCACTTTCGTTAACATTGCACAGGGCATTTGTTGCTGCATTCATGTGGTGTCGGAATAATCGGAAAAATGTGTTCCCTGACTGGGAAAATATACACTGCATTAACATTGTGAGATAGAGCATGCCTTGGCGGAGAATGTCCTTCTAGTTAATATATGTTTTAGATTTTCCTGTAACGCTAGTACTGACACTTCACCATATGGTTGCCTTGTGCATCATATCTTTTTGGTTGTGTCATATCCTTTCCACATTCTGACATCTTACATATGAAGAAATGTGAGATTCAGCCCTTTCCAAAGAGAACGTAACACTTAAAAGTGCATTAAACTTTAACCAGATCAAACAAAAGACTCTGGCTCCAATATTACAAGATGGCGGTGCCCGTATCCAAGATATTTTGGCTTCACGTTTGTACAGTGGGAGGAAGTGGAGTCGTCCATCTATTTATTCTACAGTATATATTACTGTTGATTCGTTAACATTACCTTGCACTTTTACTGCTTTTTGCACTTTTGGTTAAATGCTAAACTGCATTTTCATTGTCTCTGTACTTTACTGTGCAATGACAATAATATAATAATGATATACTGTTGGGTTATAATTATGTTTTTTTTTTTTTTTTTACCTTAAATCAGATTCTACCTACTAACAACTAGGTGTCAAATGAATGTTGTGTAAAAACTAAAATTTCCTCTGAAATATAGTGGAGCAGAAGTATAAAGTAGCATTAAAACAAGACACTCAAGTTAATTACAATTACCTCAAAATTGAACGTAAGTATGCTACAGTACTTGAGTAATTGTAGTTGGTTATAATACTGACAATATCTCAAGTGGCCTCCTTAATAGGTGATAACAACAAGACTCTTGTTTTCACACTGTTGACCTTGATGGCTGTGAAAAACCTGTTTCCTCGACCTATACACTGATGAGATGCCGTAGTGTTGCACTGCTGGCTCGTTTTCTTTTGTTTAAAAAATAGATCAGCAGCTTCAACCCTTTTTTCCTGTTTGAATACACTTTTCAGTAGTAAACTGTGCTCTCTCTCTCTTTACTTGCTCTATTTGTCTCAGTGTAAATAACAAGTGAATCCAGTGCTCAGCCCAAACAAATCCCTATCCAGATAACTTAGAGAAACAGCCTCAACCATGATCTATCCCTAAACGTAACCAAGTGTTATAGTTTCCTGACCTTGACCATTCCTTAACCGTAGTTTATAACCACAATCTTTCCCTAACCTAAACCATACACTAGTTGCCTTTGTTTTGGAAGTCCCATTGAGATCAGATACATTGCCAATGTAGCAGCAGTACAAAATCACAACATTTTGTGAATTTTTCAAAGAAAAAGGTTAAAGGAATGGCAATTCGGTGTGTCAACTCTTTGTTGAACAGAGAGCGCCATCTAGTGAGCTCAGAAAATAAAGACAGTGGTTCTCGAAGCTTCATTTGACCAACAACATTGAAGTGGGGAAAAAGTCACTTAATCAGTGGTCAAAAGTAACTAAGTACATGTACATAAGTACTGAACATTAGTACAATTTTGAGGTACTTGTACTTTACTATGTCCATTTCTGCTACTTAATATTTCTACTCCACTACATTTCAGAGGCAAATATTGTACTTTTTACTCTACTACATTTATTTGATAAGCTGGTATCAATCTCCCTCCCTCACCCTCAAGAACATCATGTTCAACTCAAATCACGTCATCATTGCCAGGAACAGCAGGTTGGGTGGGGTGACTTTGGACTTACAGTTAGCAAGAGGACCCAGAGGCAGTTATTGCTCTCTGGTCGCACCTCTATTGACTCACGACAACATGTTCATAAAACCTGCAGGTGAAAAATGTAGCTGGAGAATTATACTAGATGTCTTAATTTGCAGGAATGAAGAATTGACCTGCTCTGAAATAAATTGTTAAGGTGAACATCATGTAAAAAATACATGATAATAAGTGGAAGTTCAAAAATGTAAAATTCACTTATGGAGAAATTAACACTTGTTAAAAGAGTGTGAGGAAAACATGAATAGTGAAATCCTTTTTGTTCAACAAAGCAGTGGGATTTATGAAAAAAAAAATGGTCTTAACATAGTATTGGATATCAATTATTATGTTTATTGTTGGGTGAAAAGTAAGGACTATCATTGGAAACGATAGATAGAGGTTCCAATCCAGTGCTTTGAAGACATTTCTTTAAAAACAAATGAGTGGGCTTGTGAGATGGTGGTGGCGTTTGAAAAAATGTATTAACGGTTTGCCAGATTGGATGTATATACTAGAAAATGGGGAAAATACCTGAACTTTCTGGAGGGCTCCTAAGAAGCTTTGTGCTGGGGAGAGACGTGTGATGGGCTTATGGTGTTGCGAGTTGTATGTTTTCTATTTGGTTTGTTTTTTTAAATAGTTAATCACAAAAAAGATATTAATATTATTAGTAGTATTGCTATTTTGCATTCATGTGTTCATGTGGAAGCCCTACATTGACTAAACAAATGTGTTCAAACACATTTCAGCATCATCATGTACATTAGTGGAAAAATGGCTGAAACAGGTATGTTTTTGTTTTGACCGCAACACCTGGAAACCGGGTGTTTTTGACAATCAACGTGTTTCCACTGATGCGCATGGTGACGTTGACATGGTGCAAGACTATCGTCGTGTGTTAATTCAGATATGCGACTGGGATCAAAGTCAACTTTGAGATCATATAATTTTATGCGTGGTGATAGGGTGATAGCTCTTATTGAACTTACTGAAAACATTACTTCAGGTTAACAGTCTTGAGGTGACGTTTAAAACACATTTTGATTTTCCAAACGTTCCAGCTTTCATGATGAGGTCTTGTCAACCTTTTTAGCTGTTTACCATCAAGATCGTATTATCTCACATCTTATGACGTCTTTAAATCAAAGGTCACAGAATCCTTCGTCACACCCCGTTTTATTGGCCACATAGTTTCCGATAAGACAGTTCTAAATGGGTAGAATTACTTTCTGAAGTGACATTTTTAGACTTTTGTTAGTAATTAGTAAAAAGTGGTGATGGCGCAGTGGATATGACACATGCCTTTGGTGTGGGAGACCTGGGGTAGATTCCCACTGCGATCCATCATCCAATGTGTCCCTGAGCAAGACACTTAACTTCTAGTTGCTCCAGAGGGGTGCAACCTCTGACGTACATAGCAATTGTAAGTCGCTTTGGATAGACGCTTTGGATAGACGCGTCAGCTAAATGACATTTAATGTAATTGGCTTCATGGACGCAGTTGGTGTAGTATGGACACTTTTATCTTTCAATTAGTCCTTTGAATAACTAATGTTATTTAAAGTCTCTGGATTGAATGATGACTGGTGGAACTGCCGTAAATTCATAAAATGACTGGCGAGGAATGTAATCTTTCTCCCTCCTGTTCATCACAGCCCCTGTAAGTGACTTATAAAGTCTGAGGCTGCGATGTACAAAATAAAAGTGCTATTTACCCTAGAAAGAAGCTGAACATTTTAATGAACTGACCAACGGCGCTGCATGAATATTGAAGCAAACATACATTGTTTGTCAATAAACTGAGGTAGAATTTAGTTTTTCGTTGTTGTCGTACAAATACTCCAATTCTGTTTGACATGTTTTCAGCTATGGAGATAAGTTCAGACAGGAAACATGTACGTAACATCACTTGGTGCCAGTGTAATGCGTTTGATATTGCACAATGATGATAACCTCTATCAGTAAACTCTCCTATGCTTCAAATCCTCTTCCTTATTTAAAAAAAAACTGGTATAATTCCAAGTGTCAGCTTTAGTTGAGTTGACGTTTGCTTGATGTGGGTTGATCCAGGCACACAAATGCAGAACATGAGTTACCTATTAATTTAATCTTATCACTGACTCCTTACTGGCAAAGGCCACTGCTTCCTTTTTGCAATTCTCCTCAATTGTGGTTTTAGACCGACTGTGAGTCTTGACAACATTAATTACATTATTAATATTAACTGTGTCAAAAACATGACCTGTCCTAAAACCAGAAGATAAAAGATGTGTAGAATTTTAAGACAGACATTTTGTTGGCATCTATAAACTAATGAGCATAATACAGTACAATTAAAGAAAAATAATAGGAAAGTACTGTATGTATTAATCTGTGTGGTAAACAAATGTATTGATTAACTCATATTTCAATTACAGGTTTTTGAGTGCTTCATATTGTCTATTGTACCATATGGGAAGCAATGAGTTTTGGTGATGTTGGAGGAATGTGACCTGACCTCTGCTTGTTTCATAGTTAGTCTACCATTACCTTTAATACATTTTAACTGCTACATTTAAGGTAACACTATAGATTTGATTATTTAATGTAGCATCAATCCAAAAACGTCCCTTGAGTGGCTGCCCAGCCAATGAACCATGTCAGGTTTGACTCTCAAGTTGGCCTATAAAACATCTGGGTACTTTGTTGGGTTTTAAGGGAGCAATGAGCAATGAGGAGGATAAAAAAAGCATCTTTTCTGGTGAAATTTTAACAGGGTTTCTGGTGATTCAGTAAATGGTTGCAGAGATAATTCCAAACTACTCTCATTAAGATCACATGTCAAACAAACAGCATGGCCAGCTGTTCTATTCTTTGGATTTTCTCTGGATCAAATTTGTCTGAGGTTGTGTTTTTGATGGTTATATTCACTCCTGTCTTAGCCTGGACAAGCCTTTGTATAGCTTCCATAGACATGGAAAGTGGGCACACCGAGTCTTCTTTTCTGTTCGGGAAATGTACTTTAGCACACAGTGCTGTCATCGGGGGAGTGGCTAATGATTACGGTAAAACTGCCTGTGGAGGACACCTGAGCACTAAAGCCTCGTCCACTCATAGCCCGCTCTGGCTTTCTCTCTTGTGGTGAACTCTTGACACCAAGTTATTTTCCAATGGCTCAAAAATTCAAAATCCTCTCGGTCCTTTGGCTAATTGTGGCCTGTCTTGGTAAGTTGTCTGATTTTTTTATAAGAATTTTGAATCCTAAAGATTTTTATGAATCTTTGTCGTTAGTCTCTGATAAGTGGAATATGTGGACATCAGGTAAACTTTATAATTGTCTTTCAGTCCAACTATATAGATTATGTCTTGAAAGGTAACTGGATTTTAGGTTTACATAAGTCACTACCCAAAGCAGAAAAACACAGCGTTTGATTAAATAGCATTTTATCAGATAGTAATAGATATAAAGAAGATTTATGGCATTGCATGACTTATTAAATCTAGATCCAGTGATGACAAATGAATGTGATGATCTAGGCTGACTGCTGAAACAACATTGTTCCTTTAAATACCAGTGTACCTATTATAGGTACACTGGTATTTAAAGCCTGTTGTTGTCAGATGTAATCTCTTTTACCTCAGTTTTGTTTCAAATTTAAAATCTAGCTATCAGAAATCCACATATACATTATAATGAAGGCACAATTGTTTCAAGCTTGGCCATTTTTACCGGATTGGTTTGGCGCACACACACAATCAAATGCAAATATTTAACTGCTGTGTTGATGCAGACAGTCTGAATTTACTTTATGACCCTGTTGTTACTTTACCTTCTGTTGGAAGTCTATTCCAATCAAGGAAGTCTCTTTGTTCCCTTTAGACCCTCCAGTCTGGTTAATGCTTTACATGTGTGAAGCTTAAATAAGCTTTGAGTAAGCTTTATTTTGCAGACGTTGGACCTGTTATTTTTATATGAATGGACCTAATTAGTGTAAAAGATCTTCGTTGGCCCTTGTTTTGTATCCTATTTGCATACATACAAAGGAAATGCATGTAACAATGTGGATTGTACTTCAATGTATGTCTTTGTTTGATATTTTTCATTAATTTCCTCACAACCTCAATACAAATGTAACACACTGCTCAAAATCACGTATCCTTAATTTGGATGTGGTTTAGAGTGAAGACTTTTTGGCACACACTAATAAACTGCTTCTAAATGTGTCACTGAACTGGGACTTTCCTATCTGAGAGCCTTCATTTCTTCTAAATCCCAAATTATTCCACAGTGCAAATGTGTCTAGGATATTGTTTTTGGACCAAAAGCAGAACAATATGTCAATTATACTTATTTCACGTCTCAACTTCAATGTATGCAACATCGGAACCTAACGATCCAATGAACAACAGTAAAACAACAATGCTTATGTCTTTTACACAGTGAACAGCTGGACTTTTTCTTAAGCTATCTATGTAAAATATGGCAGGCCCCGTCTAGTTCACCATCCACCATTTAAGCTGTATACTGTATCTCTCCTTGCTATATTTAATCCTTTTTTATCTTCAGGTCAAGAAAAAGCACTGCCTATAAACCCATATATTCATGGTGCTGGGTCATAAAGCTGTATATAATTATATTGCCACATATAATTTAACGGCTGTTGTTAATAATTTGATGGAGATAAGGCTACTTTATTATGAAGCAAGTTGAATTTGAAAAACAGAGACTTTTTTATTTATTTTTTTACAACTGATAATCATGATCATTATCTTTTAAACCATACCATCTTGCTAGATCTGGGGAAACCTGATTGTTTTTGGTAGTGTTAATTTTCTTTGTCGTCAAATTTGTTAGCCATTTCAAAGTTAGTTGTAAGTGAACACTTCGGCAATCAGCACGTTATTATTTACTAACTGCTACATTGTACTGTCGTACAGTCAGGTCCGACTTAGTCAGAGATGGGTCATATTTCAATTAAATATGCATTTATTTATTTTTGAGTATTTTGTAAGTTGTATTTTGCTGGACAAAAAAAATAGGATGTAATTTGTACAAAATACTTACATATGCTGTACTTAATGTCCAGCACATTAATATAGCAACAAAAAGATAATTGCTATGTAAAGATATAGTGGAGTAGTGGCTTCCTGAGCAGAGAATGAAGTCACACTCCCTCTGTGTGTTTTAACATGAGCTTCTCTGTTCTTTGTTTTGATAGCTGGTTAAGCCATGCGTCCATATTAGTTTATGTGAGTGCCTTGTGCGTCGGTATCATACGCAGAGGGCTTTGACAGTGAAAGCGTCGCTATTTGACGAATTGGGAGCGGTCTGTGAGAGTCATGTAGAGGCAATCCCAGACCACTTATTTCTTTGAATATATTTTTGTATTCAAAATACTTAAAATACATTATTTAATATATCATTTTATTCTCAAATAATTTTTATCTCCAGGTTTAAAGTTAAGTGGTTGAAGTTAGAGAAAAAAGCTATAGCTGATGTGCCTTACCTAGCTACTGCCCAATCCCTACAAAAATGGAAACAATTAATGTTTAAGGCACTTATTGGCTTAATTTTTTAGGGCCGGAAGTTGCTGCTTGGTTTCAGGAGGAGAAGGGGAAGGGAGGGAGTGCTTCTCTTCCTCTTACTATTTTGTACTGTATTATACTCTTATAATCTTAGAAATGTACTTACTGCACTACAAGTGTATTTATCACTCTTAAAAAAGGCATCTACTAAATGCCTTATTGTCATCTAAGAGAACTAGTGCATCGCTGTAGTAACTGTTCAGTTTCCCCAGTTGCATTTCAATTGGCTGTTCACTCAGTCAATAGCTGTTTTGACTGACAGAAACCACCCAGCAAACACCCCCTGAATTCGCAGCCTCCCACCTCCAAGATATCCTGATTGGCTACTTCAAATCTATAAGGCCGGCGACAGACTGGATGCGTGGCGTGAGCATGGCGATTCTGTTGCGTGTCAGCTGCGTGACAGCTGCGTGGAACAAAGTCATGTGACTGACCTTAGGAGGCTTGGCCAAGGGGGCAGGCTTCTCTCCACAGAGTGAAGCCTCCTATGGTGCCATTTTAATGCTGCCAGACTCTCACCCCCCGTTAGCATTCCATTGACTGCCATTCATTTTGGCGTCACTTTGACAGCGAATAACTTTACATCTGAAGCGTTTAAAGACTTCATTTGCCCATTGTTTATTTCTAAAGAAACACAACAATGTATAAAAGGCTCCATTACCTTGTACCTCACGTCATGGCTCCGTAGCAGACGTTTTTGTAAAAATAGGCTAACGATTGTGTCTTAACCAAGCGACCTACTGTCGCATAGTAGAGGAATTACCGTATAGTACAGGAGAAGCTCGCAGGCAGTTTTGACGTACATCAGCTGTTTAGTTTAATGTTAACTAGCATTTTAGTTAGCAATAATTAGCCTGTGCCTATGTTATCTCCTTACATATACCTACGCTCTCCGTCTCTGCAAGATTGGGAATGATTGAGATTTCTCTTGGCACAGCTATCAGAAGACTTACAACGTTCAGACACGTTGCTCACGTCACATCTACCTCGGCAGTTTGCAGCTGCGCAGTAATGCTCGAGCCTAACTGAAAAGTGCTTCTAATAGACTACACTCGTCTCCGTCAAAAACAGCGGAGTCACTCGGTTCATTTCTTCTATGTCAGTGGGCTTGGCCGCTGTCCATAAGAGCATTCCGGTGGCCACGCCTCTTCCTCTTGCTTGGAACGCCTCAGCCCGTTCTGTTCTGAGCGACAAGAGATGGTGACTCATAGATCCATAGTTATAGTCATAACTTACGATATTTCCCATTGATTTACTGCACTCAAGCAGTAGTATACTTCATGTTAAACATAAATACCTACTGATTTGATTACAGCAAAGACAACATCGGCAGTATTGACGGCAAAATGGGCTACATTTGAAAATTGATAATTTCTTTTTTTTATTTTACATTTATATCTGCATTTATGTCAGACTTTCAAACATCAAAATGTAATTTATTAATATGTATTTGTGTCAAAATGACATATATTTTCCTATTCTATTTTGCCTGGAAACGCTTGCGCTTGCGTGTTAACCTGTTAACATGGGAGTCGTATATAAAAATGGACACACGCCACGCAGATGACACGCTCACGTGATGCATCCAGTCTGTGGCCGGCCTAATGTGGGTAATTAGCAGGACTCATCTTTTCATTATAGGGGGGTTAAGGTCAGACCCATTTTAATTAAATACATTTTTCTCATACCAGTATTTTGGATTTTATTTTTACACATTTGATGAGCAAGTATTTGTAATTTGTAACAAAATACTTTGATCTATTTTTGCCCATCTCTGACTGTACCACAACTGCAGTTCCTACAACAACAACAGCAGATCCGGCTGCTACAACTACACCTGCTACAACCACAACCGCAGATCCGGCTGCTACAACTACACCTGCTACAACCACAACAGCAGATCCGGCTGCTACAACTACACCTGCTACAACCACAACCGCAGATCCGGCTGCTACAACTACACCTGCTACAACCACAACCGCAGATCCGGCTGCTACAACTACACCTGCTACAACCACAACAGCAGATCCGGCTGCTACAACTACACCTGCTACAACCACAACCGCAGATCCGGCTGCTACAACTACACCTGCTACAACCACAACAGCAGATCCGGCTGCTACAACTACACCTGCTACAACCACAACAGCAGATCCGGCTGCTACAACTACACCTGCTACAACCACAACAGCAGATCCGGCTGCTACAACTACAGCTGCTATAACAACAACAGCAGATCCGGATGGTCCTTCCACAACATCAACACCTACTGCAACAACAACACCAGCTCCTACAACAACAAAGCTTCCAGGTAATTTCACCTCTGTCCAAAAAATAATTTACTTTTCCAAGATGTCATTGTTTTATATGCTGTAAACCCTTGTATTTTTCTGTGCATGTTATTTATTCTTTTGCCTTTAAAGACCCTTGTGATGGAAACCCATGTGGCAATGGGAGCACCTGCGTGCCTCGTTTCAATCAAAACTTTGAATGCTTGTGCTTGGCTGGTGAGAACTACAATTATGACAGCAGAAGATGTGAGAGTGGTAAGTATTTGTATGCATACCACCACTGTGAGGTTGTTACTCCATGAGAAAGTGACTCAATGAATTATAATACAAAAGTCTAGGACTGTACCTGTGGGATGTAGGAGGACCTTGTTGAGAAGTGTTACTGTAAGCCCCTGTTATACTCCTTTTCAGCGTCATATTTGTACTCTATTTGGGTCTACTAGGATAGGTTTACATGCAGAAAAAGTGCTGTCTGTGGGAGAGAAAGCTTCATTTGGAGTAAAATGTGTTTTTTGTACGTTATACATCCACACAAAAACTATATAACACACTAAAAGAATATCAGGTCGGTCAAAATGATTAGCACCTTTCGAAGACCAGTTGTACTTCAATTGTTTAAGAAAACAATTTAAGCTGTCCTGTCTTTGAAGTTGCTAGGCAAGCAGAGACGATTTCATGCTAGCCTTGTCTTAAGTCTCAATTCTAAGCTAACCACCTTTATTTATTGGACAGACATAAGAGTGGGTTTATCTTCTCATCTAACTCGGCAAGAAAGTGAAAAAGCACATTTCCCACATAGTTAAACTATTATTTTAAATAATTGGTTATAACAGGAGTATATACAACTTTCCTAAGATGATATTTTCCTATTTTAGCCAAAGTTTTCCCTGGACAACTAAACCTGCCTGGATTACCATACAATGAAAAAATGTCTGAAAGTACATCATCAGAATTTCAATCTGCCTCAGAAAATATTATTGGAGCGGTAAGCAAAAACTCCTCTCCTCTTTTTTTATTTTACTTTTTTGGAATACATTTCAGGTAAAGCACACACCCCTTGTGTTGTTTAAATATGCATCATCTACTTTGCAAGGAGTAACACATATATGTATCCATGATTTGCACACATTTAATTTTCCTGTACATCACAGCTAACTAACTGTGGCTGTTGCATTATATCTGATGCAACAGCAAAGACTTAATGCCAGTGATAGTTCCCTTAACTCATCAGTGCTACACTCAGGTATTAAAGTTCATGCATGTGGTAATGAATGTACTTTGTTGTTACATAATATCTATCAATCCCAGGAGTGAAATTGATCCACAGGGTCTGTCAGCTGATGCCCTAAACAAAATGTTTTTTCTTCTTCTCCAAAACACAGCTGTCGGATGTTTTCAAAGGCTCGGCGGGTTACTCTGGATCTACAGTGTTGGCACTCAGGTAAGTCAGAGTCACAATGTTTTTTACCATCTGACTGTCTATCATTCTAGAACCACACTTCCTACAGTCCACTTACAGCATATTGCACTTAATAATTGCATTAAAGTGTGATTTTTGTCTATTCAGGTCCAAAAAAGCCAGTAAAGTTTGGTCAAGGTCAGAGACTGGGGTCAGTGCAGATATAGAGATCATCTTCACAGAACAAGCTGAAATCACAACAAAACAAGTTAAAGAGAAGATAAAAGCCAGCAGTGTAGACGGTGTTCTGAAAGGTGCATATTTTAAAGGTAAGTCTATCTATCAAGTGTAAACGTCACTTCTTTATCCAGTTTTGATGGTGAGAATAATATTCAAACAAGACATTTGATTTCAGGTAGAACATAATTGAAGAGTTTTGTTTCAAAATGCCGTATGCTATACCTGCAGCACTGTCTGAAACAAATTCATGAATTATTCAGTCAAATATAGAAGAATTAGTTGTAAATAAAAAAAAATGGTTGTTTTATTTTGTCCTGCTAAAGGTTTTTGTTCATGGATGTCACTGTTAGGGCTGTGAAATGCAGAACCGTCTATTGCTGTGATTGTTTTAAGACACTACACTCACTTTGGGTTTTGGCCAAGTGATAATTTTACTTGCTTAAAACATGAAGTGTATTATAATACATTAAATTGTGTTGGCATCAAAATGTTATGTGTTTCTGTTAGATACTAGTACTGCAACATAGTGAGGTTTAGTGTTTTTATTTTATTATCAATCTGTAGTTTCATTAAATTGCAGACAGTTAGTGTTTTTACAAAGCCTGTATCTGTTTTGTTTTTCTCTTCATGCCTGAAGTAAGATATGGTTTCATGCTGTTGATTCATAAAGGACATGTACTGTACATTTTTCTTCCGAGTGTCTCAAAAGGAATTTGAAAGCATGCTTGTAGAGGCATTGGAGCATTTCAGATATTAAATGCTAGTGTAGCAGCGTGCGGTAAGGCTCGGATTGTTTTTCAACCATCTAGCACAATACATTTCACTTTTTTTTTAATCTGTTATCAGTTATGAATCTGATTACAAGTGTATTTCTAGGCCATCTGTCACAGCACATATAGTGATCTTTGTACAGTGTACAGAGTATCATTCAGCCATTGAGTAATAATGTCCTACTAATAAGAGTATTTCTCAACTGCTACCAGAATACTGAACATTTCAGACCATTGTTCATATCTAGTTTTTATTTTTTATTTTGTACCACTGTATTTATTAGAATTTGGTGTACTGACTCTTATCTTATTTTGTTTCCTTCATTTAAAGATACAAACCTGTGTGATAAGAAGCCCTGTGATGAGAGCAGTACAACATGCAAATGGGAAGATGGATCGTTTACCTGCACCTGTTTGAACAATTACATTAAGACAGACTTCACTGCCAAAATTTGCATTGGTAAGGGCCTTTATTGAGTGCGAGAGAGATAAAGTGTGTGTTACATAACCTTTTTTTTATCTAAACTCCCTCAACTGTTTCTACTTTTGCAGCTTGTCCCAGCGGTCAAAAAACTGAGGATTCCAAAAAGTGTGTCGAGTGAGTGTTTAAATGTCAAAGCATTATCCGGAGTGTGAACATTTTTTTTCTCTCCAATTATATACCTAATTATATTTCCAACAACATTTAATGCAAATCATAGTGAGGAGGGAAAATCAGAGAGCCACTGTAAATATGTGTCTGTAGAGAGCTTGGATATAAATGAAATTGTAAAATGAACCATTCTTCTCTTTCAGTTGTCCATTTGGTCATTCTGGTTTTAACTGCAATGAATGTGAGTATAAAAGCATTTGTTTGACAGTAAAGGCAAACACAACAGACAATCCTTTTAAACAATAAACATGAGAAATCTGATGATTTGATAATAGTGATACATCAAATACATCCTATCAGAGGGAGCCACAACCTATCCTGACACAGTAAGGTGCTAAAGTCAGAACAGCAAGAAATCTATGACAAAATAAAATAAAATAATAAACAATGATAAATCATGGGTCGCCAAGCACTTCAATAGTCAGAACCACAGCTTGAGTGAACTACACTACACTGTGGCAGTAAAGATTCCACAGAGGTGGAAATGGGGACAAAGGGAGGCATATTGGATACCCTCATTCTTAATAGTATGAATGATGGGGTTTCATTTGCTTGTTACTTATGAATTTTTGACTTCATGTTTTTTTTTCTCATTTTGAAAGGTTTCTTTTTTAATTTCATTTATGCTTATTCATTTCCTTTTTTTCTGTATGTTTATTAACTGTACGTTTTGAGCATATTTTGTATAGAGGCTACATGATACCCATGCCAATAGAGGGGTAGGCATTTGTTGTAAGCCTTTTACATATTTTGAAATGGTGACTAAATTGCATTGCATTGCCATTTATCAGATTATGCGCAGCTCCCTCTGGAGCCACAAATGACTTTATAACTTTTTCATGAGAACTGTAAACAGACTTTGATGTGTGTGTGAGTTCTTTATTTTTATGACTTTGCTTTGCCTGTATTGTGAAACACTTAGCAGATTTTGTTTCATAGGAAAGTTGTTATCAAAGTAATTTCAATGGCGTAGCCTTGTTACTGATGTCCTTTTCATTGTGTTTTGTTAGCATGGAAGCTGGTGCTGGTAATCGTCGGCTCTGTGCTCGGGGGACTGCTGCTCATCACACTCATTCTTCTGCCTATAGTGGCACGCAAGTGAGTTTCTCATCTATTCACTCACCCACTTCTAGTCATTCATTACTGCCTCTGCCATGTCTTTGCCATGTTTATGTCTCACTTAAGCTACACATTAACCTTTATGTAACCCATCAGATTAATTATGAACCTTTTTTATTGTGTCAAGGTAGCCTGGTGTTCTTAACGTGCCATTATTTTAGAAACATACTGTATATTTGGGAATTAAGAAAAAATGTAATGATGACTTTAACGCAGAAATACAGATTCAGTAACAGTAGAGAGTAATGTGTTATTTTGTTTTATTTTGTTAGATTCTCAAAGAAAAGCTCCAAGATGAACAAAAATGCAGACATTGGGAAGCCTTACGTCAGCTACCCTCCTGCCAATAAACCATTTGTTAACAGCAGCTTAGCCAACAGCCAGGCGACCCCTGTTAACAGGCAAGCCAACGGCCTGTCAGCCTTTGCCAATGCTGGGGTGCCCAGGATCCCACGGGCCACAACCACCAACGACTGGGACAGCAACCTGGAGATGACTCCAAACACCAGCCGGCAAAACTTGATCCCTGTGGGGAGGAACTCTGTGAGTATGCGTCTGTGTGTTTGATGTACAAAGAGGAGCAACGTCGGTGAGTAGTAAGGGTTAATTAAAGAAGTATAAAATGTAAAAAACGATTTCCTAAAAGGGTTTTAGTTCAAGGAACAGAAAGAGCCAAAGTAGAATGTTAGTAGAAAATATTCAGCAGAGTATAAGAGAAGTTAACATCTGGGCTATACATGGCTGATTTTGCAATTCTCTCATGAAGAAATTCTCTTTTCATTGTAGCGTTACTACGACGACCATGATGACAATCAGTATGCTCAGGTTCGCCCCCAGACCAACCCCTATGCCCAGAATCGACCTGAGGTCAACCCATATGCTCAGAACCAGGGCCACAGCAACCCCTACTACATGCACGGCGATGGAAGAAGGTTGAATTAATGCGGATGAACAAAGATTCATCCTGTAGTGACATTTACCCAGATCAAAATCTGTTCCCCTTCCCCAAATAACTGTACACCATTAAAACACCATCATGCTGAGAGTTGTGGGAATAGAAGCACAACAGTTGCATAGGTCTTGTGCAGTAGTGTGAACTCTATGCTGATCCATACGCTTTCATAAATCATTCCTGTCTTTCCTTCATTAATCTTTGTTAATGTTTGGGATATGATCTGCACTGTAGGTCTTTACAAAAGGTTCTTAATATTATTGTTGTTAATTAATTAGAACATGACTCTTAAGAATGTCTAGTTGTTTATTGATATTGACACCCAGAAATGAGGAGCTGTTCGATATCATTGCTCAGATAATGTCTCACTCGTCTATGCATTTACAACTTCTCATCACAATTTTTTGTTTTCACTCAGTTTTTGTGAATGAGTTCTTTTTTTTATCAAATAGAATTGAATTACTTATTCCTCCAAATCATGGCACGTTAGGTCCCTCTATATATTTCAGGTTATTATTTGTGTAAAATGTTTACAAAATTGAAATTTTATTTTTTTCCAACTGAGAGTTACTTTCTTGTCTGATTAATAATGAAGCTGATATTCAAAATGAATAAAAATATTTTACCACATATCTTATTTTATTATTTTGCCTTTCTCGCTAAAAATAAATGTGTATATTTAATTCCTTTTAATCATGTAAGTCACTATTTTAATAATAAATAAAGACTTTCCATTACTTGTGATTTTCATGTATCATTTAAAAAATATTTTAGCCTTCTCCATTACTAAGCAACTTATTATTATTATTAAACTGCTTTTGTTAAGTCAAATACCTGTCACCCTGTATGCCATGTGTAGAGGTGGTTGCAGTGTGCACTGCTATCTTTCATTCTGCCACTGGAGGGTGCCGTGAAGACAGGGTCAACATACAACCAGTATGCTTCATGATTTGTGTGTCCACAGGATTCAGGTGCCTAAACTTGGCCGACGTGTTTTTCTGCAGGTCAAGAAATAGAAATTCAATGTGTCCCTTTAAAGTAATAGTCCAAATATATTTACATTTACTGTACAAAATGGTGTTGTTTTTTAAATCCCAAGAGTGTCCTTAAAGTTGCAGTAGCTAAGACTTCTAAAACTATCTTTCTGTCATATATTGCTGAAACTGTCCCTATGTTCCAGTAGAAGTACATGCAGCATGCCATTTAAAAAAAATCCGGCTCCTCTGGCACCACCTACAGCCTGTAGTGTGATTTGCAAAAATCCACCACTCCCTGTTCAGATGCACCAATCAGGGCCGGGGGGGGGGGGGGGGTCTAACTGTGTAACTGTGTGTGTCAATCACTGCTCAGGCACACACATTTATTCTCCCTTGTGGGGGGAGGGGCTTAGGAGACCGTTTGGGCTTTACCTGAAAGGGGGGGAGGGACTGAGAAGTTGTTCAAATTGTTTGGCTAAGTCCTGGATCTTCACAATCCTACCTACAGCACCTTTAAAGTTTACTATTGTGCTTTGGAGAGTAAAGCTTGTGGGTTCCTCCTCTCAAACAAATACATCATTCTATATCACCGTAGATGTGTTCACGGAATTTAAGTTAAAAGCAAATTCAGAGTATGGGTCAGTTTTCAAAGCATTGTACAAATGTTATTTCTCAGAAACATGTAAGAACAGTGAAATAGTGACTGCACAGCAGGTGTATCAGATCACATGGTTTAAAGCTTGAGTGGCTGGGAACACATGTTTGTAAGGAACATATCATTTGTGTTGTGGGAAGATAACATCTGATTTGTTGAATTACTGATATACCCTTTGCCAGAACACATAGGACAAATATGATTTAGCTGTAGCTTGATTACAGTTGTTTTCTCTACTGAGGAGGATAAATGTGACAAAACAGCATTTGCCACTAGTAGATATTCAACACTTTTTGTTTGTCTCAAAGCCATATTCCTGTGTGCTGTAAACCAGTTAATATAATACCAGTTATAATAATATAGTAATATAATGATGTAGCGTCTTAAGGTAACAAGATATTGTTTAGACCAAATGGGAGAAGAGAAGGAAAACAATCCCAAGGCTAGCGCGCAGTTTCGCTATCTTCTCGGAGACAGAAAGTCTGAGTGATATCCAAAACATTGGCGGCCCAGACGTACGGACGAAGGAGGAACCCAAAGACGGATAAAACAATAGGGAAATGCAAGGTCCGGTGTCAGACCCGGAGAGACTTTGTTGGTGATAGGGTGAGAGAAGTCTTGAAGGAGCTACTGACCCATATGCATATGATTGTCTGCTTGCAATATCATTTTACTAAAGATATATTATAATTTAACTGAACGAATCCTGAGTATTTTTAATTTCCTGGTCTTCCATTCAACGAACACAAAAGGGTAAAGCTTGATAAGTGACCAAAGGGGTCAAAAGACTCTGGCATTTTGAGCCGGGGTAAAATTGGACGCACCCTTTTCTACAGAAGATATACTGTGACAATGTCACATATTGAAAAATGCAATAAAAAGCCACTAGAAGCTTTCAATATTAAGTTTGTTTGATGACTCTAATGTCTCAGTCAATTAATTGATATTAAGATTTCTCATGAAGCTCATTTAATGATAATCTTTCTTGTTCTTCTCAAACAGGGTGGAATCCATAGACCATGACATATCCACCCCTGTGGTTGTGCAAAACAAATGTCACATTTATATAGAAAATGTAAAAGTAGTACCTGTAACACATTACTAAAGAACTTCTATTGCACGCCAACACCTTTCCTCTATGCAATTACAAAGGTATATCCTTAATGTTTATTGCAAAAATATTGTATTTGCTTGCAATTAATTAAACAGCTGTCATACACTCATCATATACCATATTTTACCACATTATACACTACCTTTGTGTACACCACTCTTACAAAAAACATTCAGATTTGAATTATGTTCTTAAAGGTTCTTTATAGGATGAAAAGAACTAATAAAAAAAACTCATGATCATTGCTATTTTCAGGAACTATATAGACTGTATTAGCTCTGTTTTTTGCCACAGACAGTGTTAACTTCCTGCTACAGTGTTACAAAAAAGTGAGTAGTTACTTTTTCTTGCTGATGTGGACAACATACCAACAGGTAAAAGTTAATCTTAGATGACGTTTATGTAAAAAAGCGAGCCATAAAAAGCTATATTACTCCATGTCATGTTGTTAGTCTGCTGGTTGTTCCGGGTGAAACATCTCAGTCCCAAAGGCTGTATCTTCCCCAGGCTCATAACACGGTCAGATATAGCATGAGTGCACATGCTTAGACAATCTAACACCAAAATTAAATGATGGTCCTTCAAGGTCTTCGTCTTCTGTCTCTTCTACTGTTGTCCAAAGGAATTCAAATTTCTCAAGGTATGTATCTTCTTGATTTCACAACAAAACGTTTTCTAGTCACAAATATGTTAAAACTTAGTCATGAGAGAAGAATAAACATACTTGCTAATGATCAGGAATGGGATTTTTGGATGTTTGCATCATCAGTGTTATTTTTACCAAAATATTAAGTTTTAAAGGATTTCATGTTTCAAAATGATTGTAGTTGTTAAACTGCACAAAAATGTTTAGAGATCCGTGTTTAAATAAGATCTGAGTAGTTTGACACCCCAAGAAATTATTACTTGAATAAAAATCACGACAATTTTAGCTGTTTTAATTCATTAACACAACAATCCATTTTTTAAGTGGACTTACATGATGATAAAATATTGTGAAAATATATATATATTTTTTAAGTAAAGGTTTACCTCCAAAGTATATACAACAAAATTAAATTCATGCCTATGCAAGGTTTGGACTTTTTGCTGGGTTGTGCCTCATTCAAAATTATACTTTACAAAATACTGAAAAGTTCTGAATACACAAGTGATACAAATTACATGTCTCTGTGCTGATTCAGACATCAATTATCTATTTGAAATGATAGGCTGCCAAGGTCATAAGATGTACTGTTTATTCATGGTGAAGAATTAACTTCCCTTTAATTACAGAATCACATGTTTTCAGGTTCAAATGTTGCACACTTAGTGTGGCTTCAGCTGTCATAAACATGGTAACTCATTTGTCAAGGAAATTGTAAAAAGCATTTTTTCCATTTAAGCAACATGGACACCGCCTGCCTGGGAAATCTAACATTGTGTTTTAAACATATGAAATGTGTAAATGTACTCTGTAACTAAAACCGTGCTGGTCGAGCCTACATTATTACCTTAAAAAACATGAATGATGACAGATGTTTTAAACTCATCCTTCTGTCTCTGTGTGTGTTTTTGCAGGAAGTTGTGGCAGTGGGGAGTTTCAGTGCACTGGTGGACAATGCATCAACATAGCTTGGAGGTGTGATGGGACGAAAGACTGTGCAGATGACTCTGATGAGCTGAACTGTCGTGAGTATGACAACCATAGGCGTAATTTACAGGGGCGATGGGGGGGGGGGTGGATACAACCCCCCAATAATCAAAACTGTCCAGTGCGACCCCCCCCAAGTACCTATTATAATTTCCTTTATTTATTTATTTCTCAATAAAGACATTTGCACCATAACTTGATGCAGAAAATGCAAATAATCTTCCAGGAAAATTCACCAGAATGCAGTTTGCTCAAAAATGAAGATCTCAGCAACCACCGATGTTGAACCCAAGTTATGCCCTTGATGACAACCAATCACAGAAAACACAGACAGCACCAAGCAAAAGCATTATAAAAACCCAGTGTTTCCAGGGATTTTATCAATTCATCACACAGGCATAGTAAATGGATGTCTGTTAACTGGGGAAGTTTTTGGCAGGAAAAAAAGCAATGAAGAAAGGATTTGTACAGAAACATAAAACCTTACCCAAACACAGCACTATTATTTATGTGTAAACTGTTTTGTTCTTTGTGGCAGCACCTCCATCATGTACCTCGCAGCAATTTAAATGTGTGACAAGCGGTGAATGCATCTCTTTGGGATTTGTCTGCGATGGAGAGGAGGATTGCATCGATGGCTCAGATGAACAAAGAACCTGTGGTATGCAGTGTTTATTGTTTATGCGGTGTTGTTTACAATGTGAGACTGACAAAAAAAAATGTCATGAAAATGGAATGAAAGTAGAGCATGTCAAGTTTTATATTATGCTGCAAAAAGCTGCATGTTCATGTGCAGTAATGAAGAGTAAAACCACTAGGTGGCCACATCAAGTCACTATAAAACTGAAGCCTTTCAATAGTGAAATGCATGGAGTGAGAATTCAACTTGTAATACATGCTAATAAACTTCACGCTTAAGCATGTTGTTATTTCACATTCCAAATTACAAGTCTGCAACATAGCATTTTAAGACTAAATCCAGTCACATGCTCTCGGTTCAGGTGGACGGACCTGCAGCCCAGACCAGTTCTCCTGCCAGGAGGGCCAGTGTATCCCTGGCAAATACAGATGTGACCATGTAAAGGACTGCGTGGACAACTCTGATGAGAACAACTGCAGTAAGACTTTTACATCTGAACTTAGGACACTGTACTTTGAAGTCAGTCCAAAATACTGTACTGTAAGATATTTTTGTTCACCTCAGTAATTTAAGGTTTTTGATATAGATCCTTTTATTTGCATTATTGTGCAGGAAATTGATAGTCCTTTTAATTAATAGAACAAATTTGTGTTTTTTTTTGCAGACTATCCACGTTGCACTGAGAAGACATGTGCTAATGGGGCCTGTTACAACAACTCTCAGTACTGCAATGGGCTGCAGGACTGCAGAGATGGCTCTGATGAATTCAACTGCAGTGAGTAAATGAGACTCACAGCAAACCCAGATGTCTTGGCATTGATGGTGGCGATGGTTTTGCAGATACTTAAAAATATATATGTTCTGCTCTGTAACACTAACAACAAATAAGCTGGGTATCATTATGTTAAATAAAGAAAGGGTTTTCTGTGCAAAATAGTTGCTTCAGATAATACGGTAGGAATAGAGCAGTGATGTTGTAATGTAATAGAGTTAAGTTGGTCTTATACATTTGGATCACAGCCAAGCAAAGATTGATTGTTGGAAGTGACTTGCTTATAGTAGTAGACAACATTATGTTAAAAATGAAAAGATGTATTATTTTGTTAATTTTCATAATAGTTTCTATCACACGACATTCATATTTTTGTATTGAACATATTGAACATATAGGCTACAACATTTCAGACACTTACTCAATATAACGATCCAGAGAAACAAGTATATTACTTAAAATAAATAAGTAATAAATAAATAAACATAGTGTTAATAAAAACCTGTATAATCAGGAAACAACATACCGGTACATTATTCTTACATAAAATGTTCACCTTGCAGTTCAACAGTTTTGTTCCTTTTTTAGTGTATGTTTGAGAATCTATATTCTTTGAATTCACTAAAAGAAAGCGGTGAAATTGGGGTGTAACTTTTGTTATTTTGCATTTATGTAAGTAACATTTACTGATGATGAATTCATTTAATATTATATTTTTCATGTTCAAAATACAAAATTATATTGTTACACTCAATTGTGATATTAGGATTAGTTGTACACAATAATGTGTCATTCGAATCCAAAAAGTGATTGAATGTGTACAATGGTAAAATAATTGCATTGAAGATTCTGGTTCATCTTTGCAAAAATGACATTTGTTTATTTAAATATCTCTGTGTATAGTTTTTTCAATTGAAGAACTGATGACTATGCACTCTGCCAATCAGTACTACTTATGGTACTACTAACAAGACGTTCATATTGGTCGTACATTTCCGGTCGCCATCTTTGTTTTAGCTAAATCGCTATCTATGGCAACTAACGTTATGGGAAGATTAAAACAAATATTGAGAAGCAGAGTAAATATTGTTCAATCCAGCTGGATAGAAGTGTGGTCGAGGATTCTGGAAATGTCTTTGAAACAGCCGTAAGTGTTGTCAATAATCTTAAAAATGTTCTTTGAACCAACTTTGGCGTCTATTTATCTTTGACGACAGTAGCGTGAGTTGAATGTATGTTAACGTTAGTTAGCTTAACGTTACGTTAAAGTTCAACCTTTGTAACGTTACCTTTTGGTTCTTTTTCAATTTTTGCTTCCTGGTGAATTAGGTGACCCTAAAATTGCTTTAGCTGTCGTTTCAGTTTATGTTGCCCATAGTTTACTCAGAGGTTGCTTGATTTCAAGTGTATATGCCTCCGTTTTTAGCACTTCTAAACTCAGTTTTATTTTCAGCGTCACAGCACTGTCCCATCCACCAGTATCAGTGTGCAAATGGCTACTGTATCCCTCATTCCTTTGTGTGTGACCACTGGAACGACTGTGGGGACAACAGTGATGAGCAAGACTGTGGTAAGGATGAAAGTGTTTTAACTGAGGTGCAAATCTATTGACCATGTTGCTGCTTTGTGTCATTTCAGTATCTCATTTTCATCTGAAATAAATTGGACAGTAGATAAGTTGTTAATTTTATCTTGTTAAAAGACCAATCTGTTCTTCAACCGTCAACGGAATAAACGCAATCCCACAAAACCAAAATACAGTGGTTTCTCATGTTCAGGTTGCTCAATAGTTTGATGCAAGGTCCTGTGGCATACATCATTTTAATATTGCATTTTAAGCTATAAAAAGTCTTTAAACGTGTGCATATGTAATAATTATAAAATTGAAGTAGTGTTTTTAGGTAAGTGTCTGTAACTGTCCATTATTCTGAACAGATTTACAAATATATTAACATAATTCTCAAATGTTAGGCAAGGCAAGAATCCACAAAGCATTTTATACCTTTCAGCTGTTGGAAATTTTGCAATTACAATTGTTACGCTCCGAAAAAGGATTATCTATTAGTATTGCATTTATTGTTAAGAAGAGTGTTGTTTTTTTAATGGCCATGATTGAGATGATAAATATGAGTCCTGTCTATTTATTCTTAAGCGTACCAGAGCTGTAGTGGCGGTGAGTTCACATGTTCCAGTGGCCGTTGCATTCCTCAGCGCTGGGTGTGTGACCATTTCAATGACTGTGGGGACTACAGTGATGAGAAAGGATGTGGTGAGATAACATGCTCTTATTAATAGTTTAAATTGTATATTCAATATTGCACAAGACTAAGTCGTCTTGGTATAGCTGCGGAGTTTCATTCAAAATGAGAAACAAATGACCGCAGTGATGGAATAACCCATTTTGAAAAAATGGTAGCAGAAGACTTTTAGGAAACGTAAAGAGTAGTCTAAACAAATTCTGACAGATGACCAAAATTGAAAACTTCTTTTTGCATAACTTAAAGAATAGCATGCGTTTCTGTGTTCTTTTTAGATAGTAACTCTAGAGACTGTTACCCTGGTGAGTGGGGATGCCCAGGCTCGTCAGTATGTATACCAGTGGGCAAAGTGTGTGACGGCAAAACTGACTGTCCTGGAGGAACAGATGAGACCAACTCCACAGCTCAGCAAACCTGCAGTAAGTCACACATATGTCTTAATGCCTACAGAGAAAATAGCCTGATCAAAAAACACAGAATTACTGTTTCCTAAATGAGAGACCTCTAGAACATCATCCAGCAACAACATCCCAGATTTGCAGCATTTTCATAGGGCTATACATTTAGGTTAGGTGTAAGGGTTTTAGACATAAAGTGTATTGCACTCATCATTAATGTTTCGTCAGCTGTTGAGACTGCGACATGATACGTTCGCCTTCTATATCACTGCCTTCACGCACACCTGGTTTAAGATGAACTTTTATCAGGTCATTTTCGTAGGGCGAACACTAATGGCCTCCGTACTCAGTTGATGATGGCTATAATGCTGGTCACAATACTGTTAATGGTGTCCTGGCATACAAAGGTGCGCACGTGATAATCCCAAATAAAGATTTGTCCATGATGATTTATATGATTTTTACTCACAGGCCTGGAGAAGTGCTCCGCCTTGAGTTGTGAGTTCCATTGCCACCCGTCTCCTCAGGGAGGTGCGTGCTACTGCCCGGATGGTTTCACTGTAGCCAATGACAGCCGCTCCTGTGTAGGTGAGTGACATGTACCATGTTTGTTTTTGTGAAAACAAAATCTATATTCTTTAAATGTGCACTGTAGTTAAGCAAAAGGAGAAAGCGGTACTATTCAACAAAACAGCATTTAGTAAGAATGAGGTAATTGATGGAGTTGAATTTGAAGTGGATCATTTCTGAGATCTCCTAACATTGTTGCAAGATCTGTGGATTACTTCCATGGTAACATAAATACATTGCATAATACCTTATTCTGTAATGTGGTGTTATTTTAGTGTTAAATGTTAGTTTGTTTTAATGAAGGGAGCACATAACTTTTGGTTAAATAGTCTCAGTCATTTTATTTTGGCTTTTAATGTGAGTGAGCCTTGAAGAGCTATAATTACTGGATTAAATTCATGGGTCTCTGGTTGCCATTGCTGCTATAGATCCTCATCATAATGCCTAATACATAACAAATGGCTTTTTGTTTTATTGCCCAGACTATAATGATTGTCAGATCTGGGGGATCTGTGACCAGCTGTGTGAAGATCGTCCCGGGACACACCACTGTAGCTGTGCTGATGGATACTTCTTGGAGCAGGGTCATGTCTGCAAAGCCAATGTGTCCGGTACAGAAAGTCACACTGTAGCTGTATATGATTCTGTTGCTACATAATCTATGGGGTGTTTTAAAGATCAATATGACATAGTTAAGAGAACAATACTTTAAATTGACTGCAATCTCTGGTATGTTGCTCATAAGAATAATAAGACCTATTTCTTTTTCAACATAACATTTACTAAAAGTTAATGTTTTTCTTTACAATTATTTGTTTTTCTAAAATATGTATGTTTTATATAATTATATCAAACATCTAAGATGACTTTAACTTTTTGAAATAAATTCACTGCTGATGTGTTTTCCAGCTGGACTGCCACAGCTAATTTTCACCAACGGGGGTGATGTGATGAACGCTGATATACACGGCCGCTTTGTCAGAACTCTGGTGCCGTCCCAGGGCAAAGGTTATGCTGTAGGGGTGGCATATCACTGGCACAGCGACAAAGTCTTTTGGAGTGATACATATACCAAAAAGGTCAGTCTAGATCATTGTCTGGTGACATTTTGTGATGACAGTATTCTTTCCCCTCACCTTTTTTTCATAATTGTTTTATATGATAAACACCAGCCTCTTGTGTATCCAAACTGCACCACTTTAGTTCAACAGCAATACTTTCTGTTGGCCACTGAGGAGCTGTGCTACAGCAGCTGTGGCTTTTATGCTTTTCTCAAGGGCACTAAGGCAGGAAGAAACACCCACTCGTCCTAAACCCTGTCATTCTCTTGCCAGGTGTACTCTGCCAACTACAATGGTGGTAACATTGAGGAGGTTCTGACTGCTGCAGTCCAAAATGTACAGAACATTGCTGTGGACTGGATCAACTTCAAACTCTATGTCTTAGAGGCTATGATGCAGCGTATCGACATGTGCGACTTTAATGGAGGGAACCGGGTCACACTGTTGGCTGAAAACCTGCAGACTCCTCATGGCCTCGTCCTGGACCCTACAGTGGGGTGGGTTTAAATGCTTTAGTCTATCAAAGCTGCTTCCGAAGCTGCTGAGAAAGGCATGCATGGCAATCCATTTCAGACATAATTTCATGAGCTGCACGCCAATAACATCTGATTTTAATAAGATAATGTTATGTAACAATGTATGTAATTTGCAAGGCAAATATGTTTTTTTTTTAAAAAACAAAACAAAAGAAACAATTGAATGCACATAGAATAAAACATAGAAAAATAATTAAAAGGTGGGTCGTTAGCTTAGACTTAAAGGTAGTTAGGATTGATCTGATCTGATTGATCAAGTACCTTTGACCTAAACCGTAGTGATTTATAGGCAAACAATAGAAGTTTTGAAGTTGATTCTGTGAAATCTGTAAAATACAAAGTAAATCAGTGGCAACTCTACAGGATTTTAAATTAATCCTGTTAAAGAACTCCATAATTCTATTAAGCCACCTGCACATAGTCCACAGTGGAACCGCTCTGTGCTGGCTGTGCCTTTGTTTTCCTATGGAGAGAGCAGTGGAGACAACTGGGAGGAAGTGCTACCCTTGGCGTCGCGACCGCTCGGAATTGCTGCCGAACACTTTGCTCAAAGTTCAAATTATTTCAACTTTGAACTCGTTGCCGCTGACCTTTCAAGGCGCAACCATAGACTGTATGAGATTATATATTTTTACAGTCTATGGGCGCAACCAAAGCCAGAAGCAATGATGAAGTATGCCTGCGCTGTGCTTTGCCTCTCTGCTCTGCACCCTACCTTGCAGTTTTACAGCGGATCATATGTGGGCGGCTTTATACTAAGAGTTTTTATATCCATTTGACCCGGCATCATGTGGCTTATATTGCATCCCTTTTTTTGTTAACAATGTGTTTATTGATTTACAGTTTGCAAATCACATCAAGTTATACAGTGTATGACAGTTACACAGAACACAGCAAACATTTGACACACCGTTCTCCCTCCCGTCACCCCAACCCACCCATATTGCATCCCTTTAAGTTTTTGTTTTTTGCTTGTTTGCAGCTACATGTTCTTCACAGACATGGGCTATGATAATGAGCAGATGAAGCTTGAGCGTGCCTTCATGGATGGCAGTAATCGTGTAGAGCTGGTAAAAAGCAGACTCGGCATTCCAACCGGAATTACCCTAGATATTGTCACCAAGAGAGTCTACTGGTCTGACAGCCACTTTGACACGGTAGAGACAGTCACCTACAGTGGTTTGGAAAGGTAAAGGTTGCACTAAAAATGTTGTCAGTCATTACATATTTCTCCCTACCTGTAGAGTAACTTTAAGCTGAAAAGGGAAGCAATGATGCATTCCATGTTGTGCTGTTCTTGATGGCCATTAAGGTGTTGTTGTTTCCCAGGAAAATAGTCCTCAATGGTGGAACCCAGGCTCCACATCCTTTTGGAATTGCTGTGTTTGAAAACCACGTATTCTTCACTGACTGGACCAAGATGGGTGTGGTGAGAGCCAACCGGTTCAAAGACAACAACCCAGCACTGCTCTATCGTACCACAAAGCGACCGGGCCATGTTGTAGTCTCACACGCTGTCCTGCAACCTGTTGGTATGGAGACGCACTTCCAACCTGTAACAAGTTGGATTAACTTCAGTGGTCAGAGATGTCCAATTGATTCTGCTGCTTGCATAGAATTAATTCCTACTTAAGTTTTTTTATGCATATCCGTTCTCTTGTCATTGCTGTCCTCAAAGTGCAACCCACTCTTTCCTTTTGTTTAACACCAGATACACGCTGAATCTCATTTGTTATGTTTATGAATTAATACTACATCAATATGAAAACAGTGCCGTCATAAAATGACCAGATCTGTCATGTCATGTCCTTCAGTGATGAACCCTTGCGGCAGACACAACGGGGGTTGTCAGCAGATTTGTGTATTGAGTCACCGCTCCGACAATGACGGTCTGGGCTTCCGCTGCAAGTGCCGCCATGGCTACGACCTGCATGCTGACCGTCAGACCTGCTTTAGTGAGTTTCTCTTGATAGAGGGCAAAATGACCTGATTAGAGTTGGTCTGTTACTCATTTTACAATATTTTCTGTATTCCGCTGTTAGATGTTCATGTTTTTAATTAGTCATAAAATAATATAAATTAAATTTACAATATTGTACACACATTTTCTAAATTGCAATTATTTTATTATTTATTTTTTTATTATTTTATTAAATTGCTAGTAGGTTTACATCACATTTAAGCTATAATGTGCATGAGCATAACATACTTTTCCATCTTGAATATTTTTTATCTTAATTACTTACTGTACTAACAACAAACTTTTAGAATGAAATTGTTAAGACAGTATGTTTACCTGCTAGTAATCACTGCCACTCACTCTTTGAACAGAGGTGAAGGACTTCTTGTTGTTGGCCACCTCTCTGGGGGTGCGGGGAATCCCACTGAACGTATCCCTCCAGGAGGACATCACGCTGCCCCTCACAGGGCTCGGGACGTCCTTCTCTGGCTCTGCTGTGGAGTTTGACGGCAAGGAGGAAGCCCTTTTCTACAACGATAGGTCCAGAGGCCTCGTCTATAGGTCGAACCTCAATGGCACTGGTGATTGTTTATTTATTATTTGTGTTATAAAGCACCAATACAAGAGCACTAAGGGTGATCACATGTAGCTAATATAAATGTTGGTGTTAGGCAGAATGAATTTGTAAGTGAATTTATTACCCATAAAATATAATATAGAATTTTGTTTTTCAAGACTATTCTTAATCCTGTTTGTCAGACATCACAGTATTGATTTTCTCTATGCATTCTCAGTGCAACAGATTTTGACAGGCTACAGAGTGGGAACGATTGACGCCATGGCTTATGACTGGACCTCCAAAGTATTGTTTTGGACCACAAGCACCTACATGACGGTGGTGGCCTTCAGAGTCACAGACAAGTCGAGACGAGACATTGTGACAGGAATAAGGAACCCAAAAGGAATTGCAGTGCATCCCAGTGCTGGGTGAGTGCTCAAATATATCGTGTGTAAATACTGGAGAGTGATTTGTTTGCTCTGAGGAGATTTCAGGTTGCAGGGACAGCACATTCACTGGTTTACAATATGATAGTCAAGTAATGGTAGTGCAGATGTACCTTTTCTGTAATCTACTGCATTACTCCAGTCCATTATTTAGATTGCTTATATTTAAGAAATACTGGTAAATTGTATTTAAATAGTTCACTTATTGCCAATTGCAGCCATAATTGAATACATTCAGGCTCCACAGTTTCATTAATCCATAAAATGACATAAAGGTTAACTGATTTCATTATATTTTATTTTGATTGACACTAAACAGATCTGTTCTCTTGTTCATGTAATGAAACGTTGATCCACAGTTACTTGTTTTGGTCTGACTGGTACCGTCCAGCCGTCATAATGAGAGGCTTCACTGATGGCAGCAATGCTGTTCCTCTAGTCAACACGACACTGGGATGGCCGTATGGACTTTCTGTTGACTATGTGTAAGCAGAATGATGACCTAAAGTGAACAATTCTCAAGCTTTTCAAGGAATGAAAGAATGTTGTGTGGACTATAGTATTCATTTATATTTGCTGGTTAATTCCTTGTGATTAATCTTCAACAGGATGGACAGGCTGTACTGGGTGGATTCCCAATTGGACCAGATTGGACACATTGGCATCGAAGGATATGACAGACAGACATTTACCAACATTGGCCAGATCACTCAACCCTACTCTCTAACAGTTTTTTCAGGTGAGTCTCATGGTTTTCCCTCATGACTCCCACCTATATTACACATGCACAAGATTATTCAAATTGTATATGATATTCAAGTTTATCTTCAGCTTTGACAAAATAAAACACAGACCAAAAAACTTAAATTAATGTATGCATCCCATCTAATCAATGAATGCCCAATACTATAAACAAGTGTTAAATCTGAATATTTCTTTCCTTTTTTTTCTCTATGTAGAAGTGCATAATACTTTTGTTTCTGTACTGACTGAACTTTATGTTAATTAAATTACTTAGAAAACTTTCTTTGGGAAATTATAGTACCACTGCCTTGTATGTATTTAGTCAAATGTTTAAAATGAGTTTATAGCATTGTTGTGCACATTCAAGTTGTAGTTGCATATTAATAAAATGTTATAATGTCCCTTATTTTACCTTATAACTTATTAAGCAATTTACTTTGCCTGTGCTAAAATGACTCACAGAGATACTCATTTATTATATTTTGTGAATGTGGATTTATTTTTTACGTACCTTTGCTAGTCTTTTAAACAAAAGACTGAACCATCTTGTCTTGTAGACTACCTGTATGTGTCTGACACAAGGACCAGAGCAGTATTCGAGATGAGGAAGAGGGATGGAGGAGGAAACGTTATGATCAGACAAGGAATCACTGGCATCATGAATGTCAAGGCCTACACCGCTGACCTCCATAGCAGTAAGTTCTCACACAGGGAATCTGCAGATATTTTAACACTCCAATCCTATAGTAGCTGATGCACAGTGGTAAATAGAGGCCACATTTTTGACAGTTTAGATAACTGTGTGTTAAGAACAAGACAGAGAGGAGTTGACTGCTAGTAGTGAGTGAGAGCAGTGACAAAATAGAGCTAGAAGAGAAGAGAATGATATCCATATTACATTCTTTCTACTTAAACTAGAATGATCAATGACTGCAGGGCCAGGGCCATAGTTGAGCTGTGACTCAGCCAGATAAAATAATCCAGAAACCTGCTGACTGCTTCTTCATCATCCTCCTGACAGCGTTCACCAGCCGCTGCAATATGGTGCCCAACGGGCAATGCAGCCACTTCTGTTTCCCGACTCCTTCCTACAGTCGAGTGTGTGGCTGTCCATACGGCATGAAACTTCAGTCCAATCAGAGGGACTGCATCAAGGACGATTCTGTTCCTCCACCTGACAACAACTGTGGCGACTACGCCTTTGAGTGTGATGAAGGACGCTGCAGGCCCAACTCCTACCGCTGTGATGGGATTGCTGATTGCATAGATAAGACTGATGAGGCGAACTGCACTGATACAGGTGAATGTATTAAACAGATAGGGGTGTTTGAGGAGTAGGAGCTAAATTATTGAGCAAACAATTTTATGAATCCATCTGCCTGCTTTGTATATCTTTACCAGGAGCGACCTGCTCTCCACAAGCGTTCACCTGCAACAACAAGCACTGCATCCTGTCCTATTGGCGCTGTGATGGCATGGACGACTGCGGCGACGGTTCTGATGAAATTAACTGCCCCACCCGTCTCCCTACCACCTGTGCTGCCAGCTCCTTTACCTGTGATAACAACAGGTGTATCTCTCAAATATGGGTGTGTGACGGTGACAACGACTGCGGTGATGGCTCTGACGAACACAACTGCAGTAAGTATCTGTCCACGCACATTTTATCTTGTAAATGTAATGTAACAAAACTCAGATTAATGCGCTGTATCTGTTATTGATAGATTCAACCATCACTACATGCCCTCCTGCCTACTTCCTGTGTCCCGACCACCGCTGCATCCACAACTCCTACGTGTGTGATGGAGACCAGGACTGCCTGGATGGCTCTGATGAGAAAAACTGCGGTAGGAATTACTATAACTTCAATCTTTTTTGTGTTCTGTTTTATTTACGTTGATCATTTAAGACAGAACACCTTATTGAGCCAAAAAGACTCATTTTTGGGTTCAGAAATACCTGTTTGTTTCTTTTGTGTTTAATTGAGTTTAGATTTTTCTTTTTTTACCTCTTGTTCTTCTCCCTTTCACCTTAAGAGTTTGCCTGTGCCTCCTATGAGTTTGCCTGTGCCAGTGGGGACCAGTGTGTCAGTTCGAGTTATCGGTGTGATGGAGTGTTTGACTGCCGGGACCATTCTGATGAACGAGACTGTCGTAAGCTAGCTACACTGACTGACAATATATATAACAACTGTGTTAATTAATGATGTAATCATGACCGATTGCACCACTTGTAATTCAATCAGCTTTATTGTTGATATTGTTCAATCAGAAAATGATTGTTGACCGGAATAAATTAATATGCTAATGAATAGATATTACACCTCTGTCTTGATGTTCAGTGTTTCAGTGTTCTGTTGGTGATTCACTGTAATTTCTCAAAGAAAGTAATTTTATTTAAAAAAGGAATTTTTAAATATTTGTTGCTCCTCCAGCCACTCGAGGTCCAGGCCTCTGCCACAGTGACGAGTTCCAGTGCCAGACCGACGGTTTCTGCATACCAGATGAGTGGGAGTGTGACGGCCACCCAGACTGTGAGGATGGATCTGATGAACACAACTCCTGCCCGCCTATCACCTGCAAACCCAACTATTTCCAGTGTACCAACAAGTTGTGCATCCCGACAAGCTGGTTGTGTGACGGCGACAACGACTGCCGGGACATGAGTGATGAACAGAACTGCCCCACCCCTCCATTTAGTTGCCCTTCCGGGCAGTGGCAGTGCCCCACCGACCAGCTGTGCATTGACCTCGACAAGGTGTGCAACGGCCAGAGAGATTGCCCCAATGGAGCAGATGAGTCACCTATCTGCAGTGAGTTTTTAAAATATCATTTATTATACATCATATTTAAGCCTCAGTGAAGAGTATTCGTACAAAAACAGAATACAAAGATTTCTGTTGCATATAAAGACAATAATCAAAAAGTAATAAAACAACATATCAAATAAACAAAGCATTGTTCAAATGTTTAAACAAATGTAGAAGTCTGTAGGACATTACCACAGCTATAACCACATAATATAATGTACAAGAATAAAAAGAAACAAACAGCACTGAAATAACAGAAATTGAAGCAAAAATCATCAGCAGCAAATACAGAACGGTGCTTAATAAATGCACAATACTAACTGGCCTGTCATTTTTAAGACCAAAATGACTGTTCACTGAACAACGGGGGCTGCAGTCATGGCTGTGTCCAAGGACCATTTGGGGCTCAGTGCACCTGTCCACCAGGATTTCAGCTCCTCAACGACTCCAAGACTTGTGATGACATCGACGAGTGTCTGATCCCAGGTTTCTGCAGCCAGCAGTGCTACAACGAGAGAGGAAGCTACAGGTGCTCCTGCTCATATGGTTACCTCCTAGAGCCTGATGGGCGCACCTGCAAAGCTGCAGGTAGGCAACAAACATTACATTACAAAAAAAACAATTAAACAATGCTGAATTGATGTATTCATGTATATATTTTTCAATTATATTATGGGTGTATATTAATAGAAACATATCTGTTTTTGATTTGTGACTAAATGAATTAGGTCAATTCATTACTTGAATCAAAAAAGCCCTCAATGCTTGGTTGCAAATGTTATACACTACATGCAAACAAAGCACAGTACACATTGGAACAGTACACCCAAAGATAAACTTTAGATAAGATGTTGGTAGGAAACAAGATACTTCTCTGCCCTTAGACCCACTGGCAGCTGTCCTTCTGGTTGCCAAGCGAAGCCAGATCATCGCCAACCATATCAACATGAAACCTCCCGAGATGCGTCCAGTGGTCAGTGGTTCAAGCATTGTGACCGTGGACTTTGATCGCATAACAACCAGAATCTACTGGGCCGATGCCTCGCAGAAGAAGATATGGAGTGCCTACCAGAACGGCACCGACAGACAAGAAGTAAGAGAAATGATGTCACAGATGCGTTAAAGCAAGAGATTTCAACCACTGGTCACAAAGTTTCTCTGAAGGGTAGAATTCAAACATAGCTGCTGTACAATATTCTCAGTTTAATGTCTCCCTATTGTTCTAGGTGTTCTCCTCTGGTCTGATGGTACCAGAGAGTATAGCTGTGGACTGGGTGGGTCGGAACCTTTATTGGACCGACTCTGTCATGGAGAACATTGAGGTCTCCACTCTGGATGGTCGCTTTCGTAAAGTCCTCCTCACTAAGAATGTTACCAGCCCCCGTGGACTGGTTTTAGACCCCCGTAACTAGTGAGTAGAGACTCTTTGGGAGAAACTGACCTGGACATTTAGATGGTTTTTAATTTGATATTACATTGCTATTTTTATGTTTAGCTTACCCCTAAACAGCAAGTCACAAGACAATAACATAAAAAATATGTATCACACTGTTTCTCACACATTCCTCCCAGCACCAACCTGATGTTCTGGTCAGACTGGGGTCAGAACCCCAGGATCGAGCGGGCCGACATGGATGGAGCCATGAGAAAAGTCATTGTCAGCACTAAACTCTACTGGCCCAACGGCCTGGCCCTGGACTACACCACCCGCAGGGTCTACTTTGCTGACGCCTACCTCAAATATATTGACTACTGTGACTATGATGGCAAAAACCGCTTTCAGGTCATGGCAAGTGACATGGTAGGTTTATTTTGAAAAAAAGGGGCTATTTTACTTATTGCGCCAAATCATAAATGACACCGGAGACAAGACAACAACAAAAGCTGTTTCAAACTTCAATGCAACAAGACAAATCAAACTCGAGACTGTGACAATTTCTTTCTTTCTGAAATAAATTTGTTTCCTTCATAAAAAACTCACTGAAGGCGGTAGGTAAGATGGTAGCCTAAACATTTTAGAGAGGGCACAAATCAGGGAACATTTAAGTTTAACACTACCTTCTTTGAGCAGTGACTCATAGTAAGATAGTGAGTTCCTTGATTAAATAGTTTTAAAAAAAAAACATCATCTCTGTTCACGTCACACCAGGTTCTCCAGCACCCACACGGTATGACCATCTTCGAGGACAACATCTACTGGTCGGAGCACTACACCAGCAAAGTGATGAGGACGAACAAGTTCCACGGTGGTAACATCACCACTCTGATGAACAATGTCTACCAACCCATGGGCATCGTTATGGACCATCCCATCAAACAGCCCACAGGTAACTTCCAGTTAAACAGTAAATCTTACTTGCATACTTTCAGATTTCTGAAGTGTATTGAAATGATGCAGTGTAGAAAGGTAAAAGCACATCTAATCTGTAATCGGTGAGTACAAAGTGAGCCCTCTACAGTTATTGATGGCCAACTGTATATATCTTCCTGAATGCATGCTTCTAAAGTTATGCTAACCACGTGTTAATGTCTTTACGGAATAGAAGTACACAGACAGCATAAACAGCAGTAGCAGCAATATCTGATAAATGTAATGTTAAGTGCATGTAAAGTCCCCACCACAATGGCTGCACCAAATATTCATTTTAGTATGACAAATTGGATAGTATGTTGAAAAAGTATGTAAAATGTCGTATTAAGGCTGGTTGAAGGTGACACTGTGGTTTTGTACTTAGCCATCGACCCATGCAGAGAACACCTGTGCACTCAGCTGTGCCTGCTGTCAGGCATGAGACCCAGGTACTACACCTGCCACTGTCAGTCTGGCTGGAAGCTGGATACTGACAAACGCACCTGTATCAAAGGTAGTTTTTTTTTTTCCACAGTGCTCTCTGCATCAGTGTTTACAGGATTTAACCATGTTGAAATCTTGGTACATACAAACCATGTAATAAATGTGATAACATTTCAAGTTCTGTTTGATATATATATACTTTTTTGTGTGTTTCTGCTAAAATGTATATTCTCGCTTACAGCTTGGCACCCCTTTTTGTATTGTTTGAGTATTGTCTTCCTCTCGTCATCTGTACTTCTGTTCTATTCTAGATGAGACTCCCTTCTTGATGGTTGTGAGAGATTCAGTGATTTTTGGCATTCCTCTGGACCCTGCTGACATTTCCAACAATGCAATGGCCCCTGTGTCTGGCATCAGCCAGGGGCGGGACATTGACTTTGATGACCAGAAGCAGTTAATCTATTGGGTGCAGAGCACTGTGAGTGGAGGTCTTAAATTGAACCTTGGAGAACTGTTTTGTTATATATAATGAATTTATCATGATGCAAGGATAGCATTTGATTAAAATGTCTTATTATTATAGGCAACTGTGTAACTTGTATCCCATGTTATACTTGAATAGTATCTATGTAGAAGAGAAGAAAAAGGTTAGGCTTTTCAGAATTATTTACATTACATGCCATAGTAATATATGGTTAATTACTGATGTGCACCTGTGGATATTTTTCTGTCTTTTGGTTATTGTTTACAAATTAGTTAAGTATCTACAGTTTCTAAAATGCTTGTTTTGAAGCATGGTCTTTAATTGTGTTCCATTGTCAGGGTTCTATATGGCAAGTAAAAACCAGCGGTGCCAACAGGTCTGAGTTTGCTCCCGCTGCTTTCATGGGCTCCCCGTCTGGTCTGGCTTTTGATTGGATAAGCCGAATAATGTATTACACCAATCCCACTGTTAAAGCCATAGAGGTAAGCTTTTCAGACCGAAATTAGAGCTATGATTACTGGCAATACAAATATAGATTATGACAAGTGTTGATTGTTGATAACTTGATAACAACAATGGGAAATAGAACCTAACATTGCCAAAACTAGATTACTAGAAAACTTATGAAATTACTAGATTATGAATGCAAAAGGTAAATGACACTGGAAGGATAAAGGGGACAAAAATCTAACAACTGGGAAACTAAATGTTTTAGTGTTGATATATGTAACCATTTAAATAAATACACTACCACTCACTCCCTGTTATTTATTTAATGTACATTTAATATTTTACAGTGTGTGTGTGTGTGTGTTGTTTTTTTACTCAAATCAATGTTTTATCTCTTAATTTCTGTTTTTACATCATCATTGTGCAAGTAAATAATCTAACTGTATCCTCCACCTAGGTTATCCGTGTGGATGGAGACCAGCACTACAGAAAGACTCTCATCACCTCCACTGGTAAACCGGAGGGAGCAGGAGAGCCCATTGGAATAGCCCTGGATCCAGCCCGAGGGTAAAGCCTCTGTTCAACCTATGGAGTATTTGCTCTATTACTGAATTCAGTGAAATGGGAAAAAACAATAGGAGGAACATATCAAGTGTCAGTTCCTGTGGGTAAAATGTCCAAACATGTTTAAATTTTACTTCTGTGTTTCTGATGGTGTAAGCAATTCTTATTTGTTTGTACTTGCTGGTACTAGAAAGACAGAACCAATAGACCAGGACATGATTAATTGGATAGCATTCATTGAGCCGATGATAGCATGCTGACAAGAACAAAGTGGTCTGATTGTTTGAAAGACCATAATGCAATTGGAAATTAAAAGGATTTATTTCTCCAGCAACATCTCCATCTCAATCATGTTTCTTGTGATATAAATAACCAACCAAAACCTATAACAGCAAAGGTAACACAATCAGACATTTGTGCCTGCACCTTTACATTTTTGTACAGTAGGTGAAAATAATTACTTTATGTATATTCTGAATGTTGTTTTAATCAGAGAGGAATTTTACACATAGCTCAATTGATGATGATTGACTCATTTTTGACTGACTCTTTAGTTGTTTCTAACATTTAAACATTCCCTTCACAGGAAATTGTTTTGGACAGACAAGGGGTCAGACAACGGAGTTCCCCCAAAGGTTGGCAGTGCGGACATGGACGGAGGAAACCTCAGGAACCTCTACACAGGCAACCTGGTGAACATAGGATTCATTGCTGCTGACATCACTGCCATGAAACTGTACTGGGGTGTTGCTGGCTCAGGGGTGGTATGTACATTATACTTGAAGCTTTCTCCAGAACCTTTGTACCCCAAAATAACTTACAGTACTTACAGCTACTATAATAACTTAGCACACGTACACAACCTAGCCTGAGTGAGACGGAGGAAGATAGCTCTCTTTGCCCGGTCAGGCTCCGAGATGACGTTATCTTCTGCCTTCTTCTTAGAAGTGGTTAATTACAGCTCACAGCAACTTAAATATGATATGGTATCTATAGTGGCTTTTGTTTGACATCTAGTGTCTGTAAAATGCCTTTTTATTGAGTTTCCTCTTAGCGAAATGCTCTGAGTGAATTTAAGCTGGGATTTTATTCTGAAGAGTGGACACAGAAGAACTGAAGCCAGCATTATGCCAGCGTTTTTTTCTTTTCTCAGCTTTATTGTGCAGCTGTTTAGTTTTATTCGGTTTATTAATATCCAAAATCCAACGCTGTCCAAACTGCTCCAAATTCCAAAAGCCAAGTTCGGTGGGTACCCAGGAAGCCAAGTGTGATATTTTAAAATGGACACACACACACACGAACGCATGCCATACGCACGCACGCATGCACACACACATGCACTATGAACATTATTTACTGAAACTATATGTAACCACCAGCATATAACAAACAATATACTAAGGAATTACATTCATTTCTCTGTAATAATTAACATAAATGAAATGTAACATATTGCTCATTAACACAAACTGAGAGTAAGCTACATCCATACATCACATATCCATAACGGATCAAAACGGTGAAATACACCTTTACTGAGCACGTGGCTCCACAGCGCTAGTCTGTTTACTGGCAATTGCACGTTGTTGCTAGCGATCACTATAACGTAAATATGAACATGTGGCTGCACAAATAATATTAAACAATCTGCACTTCCATCAGCTATGCAGTAGAAAACACAGCAACAGCAATATTATGGCGATATTTCTCTGTTGAAATAAATGTCATGTCGTAACACAGTCTAAACCTATACAAATTGTAGCAGAATACTTATTGAAATCACTAAACATAGCTTTAGCGTTTACACAGATAAAAATGCAGTAAGACCCACAACAGTGTAGCAAGCTACAGAATAGTTTTAACTTACGTTCTGAGCTACACACATCACTTCAAGAAGTCCGAAAATGGGAAAAGAATGAGAGAAAAAGTCCGTTAACAGCTGCTGCATTCTGTCCCCTTCTCCTGTCTGAGCGAGAGTGATTGACAGGAGATCAAAGCTCTGACCCTCATCACTGATTGGTCTATCATCTCAGGAGAGAGAGCAAATGTTATGACCTTTTCTACGTTAAATTTAATACATTAAATTACATAATAAAACATGTTTTGTCCTGATCCTTTTAATACTGATCAGCGTCAACAAGTAATTTCCACACCAATTATGTGATGTGTTCAGACCAAGCTTACAGTATGTTTTTTATTCAAGTTCCCCTTTTTTCTTATGTTACATCTTGTGCTGATCTTACTCGTAGTTTCATCTTCATCCTGGTCCTGATTCAACTACTTACAGTAACCTCTTCCTCTTTGCTCTCCTTCCTTGTTTGCCCAGATTCAGAGTGGCACCATGGACGGAGTAACCCGGGTGACAGTGGTGAGTGGCCTCTCCCATCCGTGGGGGCTGACAATCTACCAGAACCACCTCTACTATACTGACCTGGACTACGAGGTCATTGAGAGGGTTGACAAGGACACCGGTGCCAATATGGTGGTGATGAGGAGCAGCATGTCTGGCCTGCATGCCCTCAAAGTGCACGCCAGAGACAGTAAGTGGACCCACTGGTTTTTAATTTGAATTCATAGGTGTCTGTCCTTGAGCTTTTTTTGTGTTTGCAAATATTATGCAACAGATAATTACTCCCAGTGAGTTAGCGAGTAGGAGTGTAGTGTCCTCCTCAAGGACAGCACACAGCAGGATCGAGCAGTTGTCATAGTTCTTACATAATACATAATAATAATTAGCCATTTTTAAAGATTGGAAGAATATTTTTCTCTCTCTTTCACATCCCTGTGCATGTATAATTCATCAATAATAAGAAAAAACAAGTTGATAAATAAGGTAGCGGTAAATACAGGAATTAATAGCTTAATGATCTATGAATTACAACTGTTGTAAAATTCAGAGATTCTACACAGCATAACAAATATTTGTTGCAGGAAGCTGTCAAACATGTTTCACATGAGGAGAAAAACAGCAGCCTCTCTCCCCTCTTCAGATGTTGTTTATATGATCCGGTAATGTTCACCTCCACCATTATCTTTCTCTCTCCCACCTCAGATTCGGCAGGGACCACCAACGCCTGCAGCTCCAACAACGGAGGCTGTCCCCACCTCTGTCTACCCAAACCAGGGACTCAAAAGACCTGTGCCTGCACCACAGGCTTTAACCCCTCTCAAGATGGCTCCCGCTGTGAACAGTATGAATCTTTTGCAATTGTCTCCACCCCCAAGTACATCCGTGGCTTCCACATAAACAGCTCTGACCACTCTGAGGCTATGGTGCCTGTTGGGGGAAGTATGTTGGCGTAATATTGTTCTGCATTATGTTGTTGGCTATAAATGCCACATTATCAGTTGATACAAGTAGCATTTTTATCTTTTTCAGCTTCCTACTCCATTAAGGGCAAGTTGGACCTTCATATCGAATCTGGTTTTTTATACTGGACTGACAACAGCACCTCCACCTCATTCAGGGGCATCTTCAGGGCCAAAACAGATGGGGGGCATTACAGCACTGTCCTCAACTCTGGCGTTGGACGAGGAGGCATCCAGGGCCTTGCTGTAGACTGGATTGCGGGTATGAAGCCTCTCAATCATCCCTTCATTCATCCTTCATCTTTACAGGAAGACTCAAGGAGCAAATATATTAGCTAGTACTTACATACAAATTATACATTAATAATTCACTAAAGTGTATTAATTTCATGCAGAACTAAACCGCTATGTTACCCTGTTGAGTACTACAGCTTAAAGGAATATTGTTCTTTTTCTTAGGTAATTTATACTTCACCAATGCCTTTGAGAGGGAGACCTTCCTGGAGGTGCTTTCCATCAACACCACCTACCGAATGATTCTCCTTAAGTCCTCCCAGGACCAGCCCCGTGACGTGGCTGTCAGCCCCAAGCTTCGCTACCTCTTCTGGACTGATGGTGGCCAAACACCCAAAATTGAGCGGGCCCTGCTGGATGGCACCAACCGCACTGTGTTGGCATCTGAAAGCCTAGCGTCACCACGTGGCCTTACCATTGATTACACCAATGATTTCCTCTACTGGACAGATGATGCTCTTAATATGATCTCGCGAATGGCCACAGACGGCACACAGAGGCAGATTATCCTGTATGGGAGCCGGTATCCATCTCCAACAGGAATGGCTATATTTGGAAACTACATGCTGTGGGTGGATAAAAAGCTTGGGAAGCTCTTACAAGCCAGTAAGGACCCAGCCAATACCGACCAGCCAGAGGTGACAGTTAAATCTGCTTAATTAAACACAGTTTGTGCTTTCATGATGATGATGTGATCTTGCAGTTGAATAACTAAATCATTTCTATAATTTACACAATTTGTTGGGAAAACACAATATGTGGACTCAAATATTACAGGGGCTCCAGTCAATTTATGTCTTATATTTCCTGTTGTTAGAACCACATGCACATGGACATTGTTTGGTTAGTTGGAAAAAAATGTCGTCATAGTTTTAATGATTATTGTCAATATAAATTAGTCTGCAGATTATTTTTTCAATGAATGGATTCATTCTTTGGTCTGTTTAAACTGTTTAAATATGCCAGAGGGAAAACCACAAAAACCTTACATTTGTGGAGCTGGAAACAACAAATGTTTGAATTTAATCTTCAGTTGCAGCCTTAACAGTTAGCATCAATAAAGGTTTAGTAGCACCATCATTTTCTTGTGCCCTGAGAATGATTTTGTAAGTGAGATTCTCCCAGAAAGGTACTTAGGAGCTGGAAGGAAGGAGAAAGACTGTGTAACAGACGAGAATCAGTTGAGAGCAATTGACCTGCTGTTAATGTGCTATGCACCTGCTACTTGATAACTAAACATTTTTTTCCAGGTAATTCGAGACTACCTTGATGGGCTGATGGATGTCACTGTTTTTGACGCTCATGTCCAGCCTACATCTGCCAACCAGGTGGGCTTTAACCCATGTCAAGAAGATAACGGACGTTGCCAGCAGCTCTGCTTCGCCATGCCAGGCCAGGAAAAACCAAAATGTGGTTGTGCACATGGGTCACTTCTTAGTAATGGAGTAACATGTGGTTATGGACAAGAGGAGTTTCTAGTTTTCACCACAGACTACACGCTAAATAGCTTGAGGTTAGATCCTGCAGATCACAGCACCCCCTATCCAATGGTGAACTTAGGCTACAACTTGATGGCTTTGGATTATGACTTTAAGGACAAGCGCATTTTCTTCACCCAGTATATGGGAATTGGTCGTAGCAGAATTGGATACGTCACCACGACATCCATCACCAGCCCGCCTGTCTTCATAGCTACAAGTGAGTTTAGCATTGATTGTTACTGTGTTCCCTTTGTTAGGACTCCATCTTGTAATATTTCTTTCTTCCCGATTTATTTTCAGTTTCATTTTCTAATTTGCTTCATGATCTTATCATTGTTTTTGTCTCTGCATTAAATATTCTCTCCTCTCTGTTCCACTGCTCAGATTTGGATGACCCAGAGGGTTTGGCGTATGATTGGGTCAACCAGCGTCTCTACTTTACTGACTACTATAGCCGCAATGTCCAGTCCATGGGGCTAGATGGGATGAACCGCTCAATCATCGCCCATGCAAACAGACCCAGAGGCATTATTGTTGACCCCTGCTATGGGTAAAAACAACAGACCATTACTTCACTACACAATGTGTACAGATTGGACATAGATTATTCCTGTACTCACTGTGGAGCTCCTCTCCTCCCTTCTCACTCTGCTCTATCCACCCAGTTACCTGTACTGGACAGACTGGGGCTCTCCAGCTAAGATTGAGAGGGCCACACTGGGTGGAAACTTCCGGACCTCCATCATCAACAGCAGCTTGACAACACCCAATGGCCTGTCTCTGGATTACGAGGACAGGATGCTCTACTGGGCTGATGCCTCATTGTACGTCCAGTTTTTTTAATATATACTGTGTTGCAGCAGATCCTATACGGCTCATAGTTTGTTGACGTCTCTTCTCCCCCACTGCTTCCCACAGAGATAAGATTGAGAGGGCCTCTCTGACAGGCGAGAACCGACAAGTGATCTTGCAGGGGGTCCAGTACCCGTACGCCATGACTGTCTTCCAACAGGACATCTTCTGGACCGACTGGACTGAGAGAGCCGTCTTCAGGGCTGGGAAGGACGATGGCTCTGGCTTTGCAGTGCTGGCCCAGGACCTTCAGTACCGACCAAACGACATCCATGTTTATGCCGCATCTAAACAGGAGAGCTGCTCCAGCTCCTGTCAGCAGTTTAACGGAGGCTGCAGCAATGTCTGTGTTCCTGGTAAGAGCAGACTCTTTTCTTGTGGGTGCTACTAAAGAAGGCACTGAATCCCCTTTAATACTACATTCCAGTTACACATCAACCAACAAAGAAAAATACAGTAATTTTACAGGTGACTTTGCCTCAAAACTCTAAAATTGTTAATTCAGCTTTCTCTGGACAGATTGCCTAATTTGCTGCTGTTCAAAGGACAGTTATTTTATGTATTTCTCTCGCCATTTTTTGGTACCTGAAATTCAGGCTCATAAGACGTAATACTTTTTTACCAATACAATGTTCCTTAAAACTTTAACCATGCTGGACACAATATGGGTAAGTGTTGGTCAAGTGTTTGTTTTTCAAGTTGAAGTTAGAACTTATTCACTAAGAACTCAGAGCAAGTCGAGAAAGTTCAGAACATCTTAAACAACACAAAGACACACACAGTACTACTAATTAAAAAGACGGATTATCTCTTTGTTCCCTTCCGTTCCTCTCCATTTTTAAATTCCCTTACCTCCAATAATCTCTCCTGCAGGTCCATTGGGCCCAGAGTGCCAGTGTCCTCATCAAGGAGAGTGGTACCTGGCCAACAACGGCAAAGACTGTATTAAAGACACAGGGAATCGCTGTCAGCCAGAGCAGTTCACCTGTCTCAATGGTAACTGCATCTCAGCACGCTGGAAGTGTGATGGCGTCAACGACTGCCAGGATAACTCTGATGAGCTGGAGAGAGTGTGTGGTAAGAGATGAGGTTTAATCTGACAGTGGTTGGTTGCAATTTTGAGTGGATAGACACAAGCAGAACAAGTAAAATGTTGTACATTTTAAACCCACATTAGGTATCAAATGGGCCACATTGTGCCAACTTGCAAAAGTAACACACACATTTTGTTACTGATTTTGACTGTTTGTTAGTAATACTGATAAAATAACAATATATGTTAAACTTTGGGTTGCTGGTCTGACTTGCTTTTAAAAAAAGAAAATAAACAGAAAGCCTAAAAGATAAATATCAAGGCAAGAAAGTAATCGCCATTTTGTTGTTCCTCCTGCTAAGCCTTCCACACCTGCTCAGCCATGGACTTTACCTGTGATAATGGGCGCTGTGTGCTGCTCAGCTACACTTGTGACTACACAGACGACTGTGGTGACAACAGTGACGAGCGAGGCTGCCCCTTCCCCACATGTAACCCCGCTACCGAGTTCACGTGCGCCAACGGACGCTGCATCAGCGCAGCCTTCGTCTGTGACGGCCACAATGACTGCCGAGACAACGCCACTTCTGACGAAGTCAACTGCCGTGAGTGATGATTGGGGTGATCAAGGGATTGATTCATGAACTGATTGATTGATTATGGTGGAAAATGAGATACACGTTGCAAGATTATAAATTGATTTGGAAGAGAAGACCACCTGTTGTGATTCTGTGCTGCTGAACAAGTAATGATATGTGTCCTGTGTTTTTGCTCCTGTGGTTGATGTTTTGATCTTTGCCCCCCCCCTCTCGGCCCTCTCCAGCTGACAGGACGTGTCCCACGGGCCAGGTCAAGTGTGATCGCAACAACATCTGCATTTACCCTGAAAACCTGTGTGATGGCTACAACAACTGTGGAGACAACAGCGATGAGAATCCTCTCTTCTGCGGTAAGTTGAACACTCAGCCTTAATGTGTGTTAGAGAAAGAGACATGTGGTAAGAACTGTCACCCACAGAGTTTGTGTTTTACCTGCTGAGTGGATCCCGTAAGAATTCTACATGGATATATGTCAGAATTTGTGTTCCTGTGATACAGCGGGTCGTACATGCTCTCCGGATCAGTTCCGCTGCGATGGAGGAAAGTGTATCCCTGACTCTTGGGTGTGTGACTCAATCCGAGACTGCACTGATGGAACAGATGAACCTCTTTCCTGTAGTGAGTTCTTTGCATTTACATTTGACATTTGGGCTTTTTAGACAGGTTCATTCAGAGAGCATGTTCAGTGACTTGATATCTTGACATGACTCGATTGCTGAAAGAAGGAGATCAACCTTTTGACTGTAGTTACACGCCCTAACTTTTGTGTTTCTAGTATAGTTTTTAGTTGGTTTGTGGAGCCTTTATATACACAGTAACTCACAATTTGTGTTTTGTTTTTTGTTTTTGCTTGAAAATCGCAGCCAAAATTAGAATACTGATTTCTAGATAATAAACTTTAGCTACATTTTAGTTGTGCTCTGCTTTAAATCCAGCAGTGATTTTTTTTTAGAATAGATGCCACATTGTTTTTAAAGGATAGTTATCAATGACCTGTTATTTATACAGCAAATAAGTGTCACCATGTGCTAATCTTTTTACCTTTCAATCACATTTTTCAGCTTTTTGTTGCTGATTAGTGGTGTGCGTTTAGAGTAGATCTCTTAATGCGTCTTGACATTTTTTTCTCTTTGTTCCTGTGCAGAGGATCATATCAAAACATGCAGTCCCAGTCAGTTTACTTGTACGAATGGAAACTGCATCCCCCAGTCAATGGTCTGTGATGGCAACAACGACTGCTGGGACAACAGTGATGAAGCTCCTGAACTACAATGTGGTGAGATAGCACTTGGACATTTATTTACTTCACTGTGCAAGGGTAATATTGATAATCTATTTATTGTATGTGATGTCATAGGGGCTAGAAACATACACTATTTTTTAGCTAATTTGTTTTATTCTCAGCTCGATTCCATGTCTCACCTGAATTTTGCCTTCTCGTACACTTAACAGCTGCATGTGTGATCTTGCACATGTTTATGGTATCATATAGTTCATCCATCCCTGGCTGACCATTCGTATACTCTCTCTGTCTCCTTCAGGCCAACGTACCTGCAGTTCCAACCAGTTCACCTGTCCAACCTGGTACCCCGGCTACCCGCGGTGTGTGCCATTAAGCTTTGTGTGTGATGGGGAGAAAGACTGCGCCAACGCGGCTGATGAGCTCCAGAACTGCCCCAACCGCACCTGCCATATGAACGAGTTTGCCTGTTCCAATGGGCTTTGCATCCTCCTCCCTTACCAGTAAGTAAGAAGTGTGTGTGAGTGAATAAAAGATATTTGTTCACTTGTCTGGAAACGTATTCTCTTGTCGCTGAATAGAGTCTAATGAATTTGTCTTCCTCCCCAGCTGTGACCGTGTGAACGACTGCGGGGACGGCAGTGATGAGTTGCGCTGTACATATGACACATGCAGCAGCAACCAGTTTACCTGCAGTAACGGAGCCTGCATCCCCGCCTCCTTCACCTGCGACGGGGAGAGCGACTGTATGGATGGCTCAGATGAGGGAGACAGCTTGTGCGTCACGCCCCAGCCCACCTGTGCTCCCCAGCAGTTCATGTGCAAGTCAGGCGATTGTATCGACATCCATAAGGTGTGCAACGGACAGAAGGACTGCCAGGACAACAGCGATGAAAAAGGCTGCGGTAAGAGATACGAAAATAAGACATTATGTGACAATATTGATATGAATTGATGTGAGTGTAGAGGAAAATAAGCATCTTTCTTACACAACCGGGATATTTGGTTTCGCAAGCCATTACTTAAATACAGATGTATTGTTTTAATTCAGTGGAGACATACAGTGGGGATTCTTACTAAGGTTATTCACTATCCTTAAATGTATGTCCAGTTGGATACATTTTCTGAACCAAAATATTACCTCCCATGTTTTAAAAAATCCAAAAAAATAATTATGAAAATGGGTGCTTGAATTTCTGTTGAAGTTTAATCAGAAATATCAAAGTTCTCACAAGTGTTATGGATATATGAATATGCACATGTAATTAGGAGCAGCAAGTCATTTTTTTTTTTTTAATGATATTCTAAATGATTGATTAAAGATTTAATCTTCAAATGTTTGGATTTGTTTCACAGCAGTCCAAAACCCAAAGATATTCAGTGTTAATGATCCAATTGAAAAAATAGAGAAGAGCAATTAATGCTTATTTCTGAGAAGTTGGAACCAGTAAATAGTTTAATGAATAACTTAAACGATTAAAACATTTCTACAATATTCTGTGAATCCCCTCGTTGACAATTTTTTTAAGATTTATATAGGTTTATCGTAATCTGTGAGAATCTTTTGCACTCATTTAAAATCACATTGAGAACTTGTATGTCTGTGTCACCTTGTTTTCCTGTCTTTTCTCCACTTTGTCTTCTTTCCTTGTTCTGTTTAGGAGTCAATGAGTGCCACAACCCTTCAGTCCACCAGTGTGCCCAGCTCTGCACCGACACTCTTACCGGTTACTACTGCTCCTGCCACCCCGGCTACCGACTCATGCCAGATGGCAAAGCCTGCGAGGACCTCAACGAGTGTTTAAGCACACCCGCTGTCTGCAGTCAGATCTGCGAAAACACGGTTGGCTCGTACCACTGCAAATGTGCCCCGGGGTACATCCGTGAACCTGATGGACGCACCTGTCGTCAGAACAGTGGCATTTCCCCATACCTGTTGTACAGTAACCGCTACTACATCCGCAATTTGACCACTGACGGGTCACATCTGAGTATAGTCTTGCAGGGGCTGTCCAATGTGATGGCGCTAGATTTTGACAACTATGAGAAGAGGCTTTATTGGCTGGATGCAGGGGCAGGAAAGATTGAAAGGATGCGTTTTGACGGGACTGACAGGGAGACGCTGGTGGATGACGATGTCATAGGAGCTGAAGGTCTGGCCCTGGACTGGGTGGGCAGGTGTGTGAAGTGGGAGGAACTTCATTATTAAAGCTATGTTAATAAATAATTCATTATTGAATAGTTTATTAAACAATGAGCAGTCCAATACCTAAATATGTTTACGTGAAAAAAAACTATTTGAATCAGTCTGGCTGACCAAAACAGGGCTATAGCAATGTCAGTAAAAAAACGTTTTGTGTCTGCTGCAGGAAGTTGTACTGGGTGGACGGTTATTACGGTTCAATTCATGTGATGGAGTTGGATGGGCGCTACCAGAGGAGGCTGCTGTCAGGAGAGTTCACAGATGGAAATACTACTTATCTTATCAGCCGACCTCGTGCTGTGGCTGTTAACCCCAAATATGGGTACTGACAATCTCTCTCTCTCTCTCTCTCTCTCTCACTCACTCACTCACTCACTCACTCACACACACACACACACACACACACACACAGTTTACAGTTGATGTTTAATATTGCAAAAATATTTTACATAGGCTATTTAATATTGTGCTGTCTACACTGATATCCAGTTAGGCACATAAATATGAAAGGTAATAAAATGTGTTTACAAATACAATATTAGGTATTACTAGTTGTTTGCTATTTTCTAAAGATGTATAATGGTAAGTATCCACTACAATTTCTTTCTCCCAGATGGCTGTACTGGACCGACTGGGGTGACACAGCATATATCGGCAGAGTTGGCATGGATGGAAGTAATATCAGTGCTATTATCACAACCAAGCTGGAGTGGCCCAATGCTCTGACTATAGACTACACCACCAACAAGATCTTTTTTGCTGATTCCCACCTTAACTTTCTGGAGTGAGTTGAGTTGCCATCAAGTATCCTTTAATGGGGCTCTGAATTCCTAAAGTTATTTCTGTATAATAGTACCAGTAGGACTTAGAATGTATATTAACCCTCCACTCTATCAACCTTAAGCTTTGCAGACATGGACGGCCAGAACCGACACCGGGCCATTGCTGGTACACTTCCCCATGTCTTTGCTGTTTCCCTGTTTGAGGACTGGGTTTACTGGACGGACTGGAACACACACACAGTGGAGAAGGCTCACAAGTACACTGGTGAACAGCGCACAATCATGGGCAACAACACGCATCGGCCATATGACATTCACGTCTACCACCCCTACAGGCAGCCTCGCAGTATGTACATTTGAACTGTGGATGCTTATATCCTTATTGTCTCAATGGACTGCAGCTCAGAATAGATCAATATGTTGTTTTTAATCGACTTATTTTCCAGGTGAAAACCCCTGCTCCTCCCATCACCTGACCTGCAGTCACTTGTGTCTGATTGGCCCTGGTGGGCAGCAAGCTTCCTGCCAGTGTCCAGATCACTTCATTGGCCTCTCTGTGGGCTTCAAGATCCAGTGTGTCGCCGACTGCTCCAGTACCCAGTTCCGCTGTGGAGACAATGAGAAGTCAGTCCGATATAAAACCACGTCGTCACAACTCCATTCATCGAGCCAGTCTCAATGTTCTTTCACAGTAAACTCTATCCAAGCCTATGAAAAATTACGAAACTGAACAGGATTATTTTCAGAACTTTATATATTGGGGGATTTTCCATAAAACCCTGTGAATCAATGGATAAATTGCTTTTTAAAAATAAAAATCCATAAATAAATTCACATAGAATTATAAGATTATACTATCATTGCATTTCAAACATTTCCAATTTTGAAAACCAGGCTATACTGATCACATCACAGGCTGCTAATTTCTATTGCTGTTTATTGCAGATTATTGAGCAACAAATAAGGCTTACGAAAGACATAATTGAGAATTTCCTGATTGCTTTCAACTATTAGATTTATTGTGATTATTTTATAATCATGAACAACACAATACTCTTTCCTTTGGATCTTTTTAAGCAAAGTCTGCGGTACTCTTAAATTAGTAAACCTTTACTGTTTTTTTGTTTTGAATTAACGCTGTAGGGAAACAGGATGTGAACATTGTGGGTTATAAAGATTTACGTTTCAGGGTTAGTACATTTGTAAGATAACAGGAAACACATGTTGTTGTTTAGTTATATGCATTGTCCAGATACATTTTTTTTGATATAGGTATGTGGAAAGTATCACTGACACAAGGTTATTAATATCTTTTTGGTTTATTGACAGCATATCAGACCCCATGTCAGGGGTAGAATGACAAAGTCCTGGACTTATTTCTAGGAGACAGACATTCAATGTCTGTCATTAAGATATACAGTATTAGAAAATAAGAGCTAAATAACTGAATCAAATGAACAAACAATTGAAAAAACCAAACAAGGTAAAACAATATCAAATGCAGAACTAGAGGATAGATTAAGCTAACCTGTTCATGCTCTCTTGTCCTTAGGTGTGTTCCTATATGGTGGAAGTGTGACGGCCAGTCAGATTGCGGAGATGGCTCAGATGAACCTCAGACCTGCCCACCACGGTATTGCCCCATTGGCCAGTTCCAGTGTCAAGATGGCAACTGTACCTACCCTGGCTTCATCTGTGACGGCCACTCGGACTGCCCTGACAGTTCAGACGAGGACGCGGCTCTCTGCAGTATGAAAATTAACACAGTTACAGTAATTAACTGCAACAGGGTATAAAATCAGATAGGGATGTTGTTCGCACTTGCAGAATTGAAAAACCTTTGCTTGGATTTCGCTTATGAAGTACTGAAGAATACTACATTTACTGGTAGAAATTCAGGCCTTGACGAGGCTTTGACTCAGGAGAAGCCGTCACACTTAAGAATGAGTTCAGGCAAATGGTTCAGTTTTCAAACACTGGTCAAGCTGTAGTCTGTCCCTGTAGGTGACCACCGATGCCAGGAAAACCAGTTCCAGTGTAAAAACAAGAAGTGCATCCCTGTGTCCTGGCACTGCGACGGCGTGAATGACTGTTCTGATGGAAGCGACGAGGACACGGAGACTTGTTCCCAGAGGACCTGCCGACCGGGACAGTTCCAGTGTGCCAACGGGCGCTGTCTGCCGCCAAGCTACGTGTGTGACGCCCAGGACGACTGTGGGGATGCATCTGATGAGCCGTATGAAACCTGCAGTAAGTAGCACATTATGAGATGGCGGTTTGGTAAATTGAACAACAAAATGATACCATACACCACACAAACTGATGATCTTATCCATATTGCTGAGTCAGGAGAGAGAGGTATGATGTCTTGTTTAGTGGCTGTGGCAGGAATTAAAGTTGTGCCACTCCTCATTTTCATTCTGTAATGAGCACACAAAAGAAAGACACTGTTGTAATTGATGACAGCAGTGCGCTGTGGCAAAACAGAGCTGACAGTTTAATCAAGCATAGATTTATGTTTTTCAGTGATATTGAGTGAATCTGAGTGAATTAATGATGTTGTATTGTGTTTTTCTGAATTTAAGAGGTACAAACTATTGATCTTTTACCCTCTCATCCTCTTCCTTCTGCTCTTACTCACTGTCTGTTTCTCACCAGTCTCACTTGTTTCCCATATCTCATGTCTCTCTTTTTTCTCTGTCCAGTGGGTCCAGACTACAAGTGTGATGAGGACACTGAGTTCTCCTGCAAGACAAACTACCGCTGTATTCCTCAGTGGGCGCGCTGTGACGGCACCAATGACTGCATCGACAACAGCGACGAGCAAGGCTGCGGTCAGTGCTTGTGTGTCAGCAGATGTATTACATGACTGCACTGGTTGAGGAAAAACAAATGTAGCAATACAATACTATGTATTACTGTACATGTTTTAAAAATCCTTCAGGAGTTTCATGAGGATAAACAGAGATCTTGTTTTTCTGCTAGAGCTCTGCGCTGTACTGTTGGAAACAGAAAACAGATTGATTTTTCCCACAGTTGTATGCCGTTAACACAGTATTATTGACATATTTTGAATAGACAGGAAAAATGTCATCTGATGATGGCCCACACCAAAACAAGTTAAAGAGAAAATAGGAGTATGATGAAGACAAGCGCAAAATGTTAGTGATGTAGGATCTAAACATACCGCTTTGCACAATGCACAGTCAGTTGTATGTATGTGTACGTAATTGTGTTGTATGAACATATCTGGGGTTTTCTCCAAACTCTTGTGTTTCAAATTGACCGCATGTAGAATGATCTTTTTATCTGTCCATTTCTGACTTTGTCTTCCAACAGAGGAGGTGACCTGTGATCCTCTGGGAGATTTCCGATGTGATAACCACCGCTGTGTCCCTATCCGCTGGCTGTGTGATGGCACCAATGACTGTGGTGACAGCTCAGATGAAAGGAACTGCCGTGAGTGTCATACTCCATATTTTTTTGCTTAATCTATCACAGACCAGCCGGAGTCGTGTGTCCACCAGGATTACAAAATTACTAGGGCGGGGCAAAGATTAAAAGTTTTAATTGCGATTAATCGCATTGTTAAATCCAATAATGAATTCAAAAGTAGTGTATTTAGTAGTGTGTTTGTTATATATAGCCTACTGTATAAAAAAAAAAACTGCCCACAAACTACTCAGCCACAATCATAACATTAAAACAGGCAATTTCTTCTTATTATGTTTTGTATCAGGGGGTAGCATAACCAGTCTATGTTCAGTACCAAATGTCTCTCCTCTGTCAGAGCATGTGAATGCAGCGCCCACTGTTCATCAATATAATGCACTGTAACTCCGAGGTAATTATGGTTACCCTGTGATGTCCAGTAGTCCCTAGTGAGAGCAACAGCGGGTGCACGTTGTAAAGTTGTCGCTTTTGCAGTCCTTTCCTTTTCATACAACTCGTGTATTCTTCTTGTGATGGTGCATCTTGAGGGAATCTCATACCTGCCGTCATTTGTTGCGATTCTCCACATCACTAATCAGCTGGTATCGACTGTATGTATTGCATTTAGGTGATATTTCAGACTGGAAGTACTCCGGTGATAATAACGCGTTAACTTGCCCAGCCCTAAAAATAAAAAGTTTGCTTCAGTTTAGCCATGTATTTTTAATTATGATTAAATCTACAAAAAAACATTTCCTAATATAATTTTCGTAATGCTGACCTAACCTTTCTGTTTTACTCATAATTCCTCACCTGCCTGTGTAGGGTGTGCTCGAACGGTAAGACCTCATTCTGATTTCATACTGAATATATTGTGTGTCTTTCTTATGGTGATTGTGGTCTTTAGAGCCAAGGCCTTGCTCTGAAAGTGAGTTTCGATGTGACGACGCACAGTGCATCCCTGGAAACTGGGTGTGTGACCAGGACAACGACTGCGGGGACAACTCAGATGAACGGGACTGTGGTGAGCAGGCGCTGCACACAAACTCACTTCCTTGATATATTCTCATAAACTTTAGGGGTGTACGATTCAGAAAATGTCACAATTCGAATCTATCTATCTATCTATCTATCTATCTATCTATCTATCTATCTATCTATCTATCTATCTATCTATCTATCTATCTATCTATCTATCTATCTATCTATCTATCTATCTATCTATCTATCATGTGATTGCAGTAGACATACAATAATAATAAATAAAAAAAAAAAAAAAAAAATGAAACGATTTTTGGATTTCTGTGAATCGATTTTGAATCATTAGAGCTTGAATCGCGATTCGAATACAAATCTTCTTTTTTGCACCCCCCTAATTAACTTGTTACCATCCTGGCTCTCTTCCAGAGTTGCATACTTGCCGTCCAGGTTCTTTCCAGTGTGACTCTGGTCACTGTATCCCTGCTGCTCTGCAGTGTGATGGCCGGCCTGATTGTCAGGACCTGTCAGATGAGACCAGTTGTCGTAAGTAAACAACATGGCGAAGTGCCTGGTCCCTATAGAGTTTACTGCACTTGGTGTGTGTGTGTGTGTGTGTGTGTGTGTGTGAGATCTACATGCCCTTAGTCTTAAATTATTCAAGTGTAAATATGAAAATGTCTAAAATGTGCTACAGTAGGACACACAGCACAAGCAGTTACAATACAGACTAGAATCACAGCAACAATTTAACCCAGTTAATCAAATTTAGTTGGTCTAGTTATTCTGTGCACTCTCTGAGTGTCATACCCCAGATCAGAGGGCAGGTTTTAAACGTGTTTTAAACGTATCCTCCCACCTTTTTGGGTGGAACTCCCACTTTCCCCATGACCCTCCCACAAACGCATATTGAAAGCGCAACTTGTCTCTTCTCGCTCATGTGGCAGGCAATCTGCGATTTTACCCAAGTGTGCCCTATTAGTATATAGCTCGCATCGGTTAAGTCAGTCTTTGCGAACAATTAATGCCTGGAAACAATCGCAAACGGCTTGATAAATCTAGCCCTCAGTGTTTACCAGTAGACTGTTGTTTACCGGGCAGCTATTGGGTGTGACTGTTTGTATCTGAAGGAGAGTGGAGAGTGAAGGCTGAAACATCATGGAGAGAGATAAACACTGATGTTGTCTGTCTGTAGATATTAGATGATCTGTTAATAACCATTTTTTCTACCCCAACAGCTACTCGTTACCCAGGAGGACGTTGGTGCCCTCAGAACCAGTTCCAGTGTGCGAACCGTCTGTGTGTGAACCAGGGCTGGGTGTGTGATGGCGCTGATGACTGTGGGGATCGCTCTGACGAACAGCTCAGTTTATGCTGTGAGAACCATTTGGTTTATTGTGTATGGAAAAGTCCTGTGAAAAGAATTTCTCCCTGTGTGATCGACATAATCATTTATCCCTGACACACAATTCTAACCCTAATCTTAACTAATGAACTTCATCTAAGGATGTATAACATATTTTGAGCATTTTCATGTTAGTCATTTGTTCTATGCATAGACGGGTAAATGCAAGCAGATTTTCTTTCTCATCTTCCTAAAATACTATAAAGTGATCAAAGAATCTGGAGCTCTGCAGCTGCTTCCCCCCCGTTGAATCTACCTAATACTTAAGTCAACAAGTGTGTACAGAGAAGACACTTGAATACTTGATAAACTTACATGATTTAAAGTAGCAGTGTGTTTTTAATAATGTATACTCCCAGTGGTTGTTCTAAACTCAGCTGTGTGTGTGTGTGTGTGTGTGTGTGTGTGTGTGTGTGGCCAGTGAACGTCACCTGTGAGATGCCTTTCAGGTTCCGCTGTGCAAACGGCTACTGTATCTACTCTGGCCTGCTGTGCAACCAGAAGGACGACTGTGGAGACGGCAGTGACGAGAAGGAAGAACTCTGTATGACTCACACAAATATGCCGCACTCTGTTTAGTTCATCAGGGCTATTGTGAATATAAACATTGCTCCTTACTTAAAAAATTGTTAAAACTTGTTAAAACACAAATGAGAGACGTATGAGCGAGGCATAAAGATGTAAGCACACGGAAACAAGCAGTAATGCAAACATTGCTTTTTTTTTAAACAAATGTTTTTTTCTCCTTTTTAAACATAACCATTATCAGATTTGTAATACGTTCAGGTTCAGCAAATGCACCACCAATCATCCGTTTTTGGTATCCCCAAGGATTAGTCGTAATTGTAACATTACTAATGCCTCCTAACCCTTCCTCTCAAAGGCCAGTAAAATGGGAAATCCCCAAATGACGTCAGCGTGTCTGCACATGACACTAAGCCTTAAACATATAATATAGGGATAAGGAAATTGTCTGTTTTATGGAATTGTTACGCAGTCAGCTTAAATGTCAATCAGAGCAAATTATTTTGAGAGGAGATTAAATAGGTTCAGAGAGGAGATGGACATTGTTGTTAGGGAGGAGACGGTGAAGGTAAACCGAGAGGAAGCTGCGGAGAAACCTTAAGTGATTTAGTGAAATTAACTGTTTTGTTCACCTGCCACTGTGGCTGGTAGATTCCAAAATCTACCAGCCACTTAACTTTTTTAACCAGCCACTTTTTTTTGTTTTTTAACTGGCAAGTGTGTAACTGCATGTGAGGTAAAGTCTTAAGGAAAATACTAATATTCTCTCTTTCTCTCTCATGCACACACACAGCACACCCACGAACCATGAAGTTACATTTAACCTAATGAGTTGGGCAGATTAAACAAAAAACATTCCTCCACCCATCCTCATCCCCAGTCCCAGTTCCATTCTGATCACTGGTTCATCTTTCACCATGTCATACTTCATCTGATCATACTTGAACAGGAGCTACAGTACGGAGCTACAGGAAGCAAATCTACCCTTTCTCCCTCATTGAGAAATTCGGGATCTGGCCTGGCCCCATCCACCTTGCTCATTCTCGCACTTGGTTGTGACTCGTTCGGTGACTACATTCTAGCATCTACCTAAGGTTGACTGGTAAAAGAACAGCGTGCGTCTAGATGACTAGAAACATTGGAGATTCAGCCATGGCTTATCATGTTTGAGCCTCATGCCGGGTTCAGACAGGAGGAGCTGGGATGTCTCGCATTGCCCCGCGACATGGCCACCTGCACTGGCAGCAGCTTGCGGAGCTCTGCGAGCTCGCAGTCTGCAACTTTAGTAAGGGCATCCTGTCTGACATTTGACGCGCGTTGACAACATAACGAACAGAAATTGTCAGGCTTGTCTCGTCGTAAGCTAACCAATGAAGGTGTGTCTCCTCTAAAAGTGTCTGAGTGAAGCAGTATGCTGCTTTTATTTACCTGCCACCGTGGCTGGTAGGTTGGGCATATTCACCAGTTCAATAATTTCCATTTTCCATTCCAACTAATTCCAATTTCCATTTAAAGTATGTTGCCATGTTAGACTATATGTCTGCATTTGAGTACTTGACTGTGTGGGAGCTTGCCTGTCTGTGTGCATGCTTGTTTTTGTTTTTAAATCTACAAGTGTGGGCAGTCAACTAATTTCCACACATTTTTTCATCTTTGTTGATATTTAGACAGTTGGGGAGTGAAGAGTGAAACTGTAGAGAAAGCTCTGAATTTAGACTAGTGGAGGTGGTTTCCACAGACGGGTTGTATACCCACTCAACCTTCCCTGTGTTCTTGTGTTGATGACTCATTCTAACTGTGTCCTTCTCAGGCCGCGAGCCCACTCTGCCGCCCTGCACACTTGAAGAGTTTAAATGCACCAACGGACACTGTGTGGCCCTGCCATATGTGTGTGACCACAATGACAACTGTGGGGACCGCACCGATGAATTAGGCTGCAGTAAGTAGCATGACAAAACACTCATTCACTTATTGGAGATATCCTTTTTTAATGTCAGTTTGAAGTCAGTTATTAAATATTGCTATTAAACCTGTTAAAGCAAAGATGTAACATGTTTTAAAAAACATAATTAAAGCTACATTATGTATACAGGTAATAGCAGATCATTAGTCAAAGATCTCATTATTATGATAATGTGAACATGGGGTCTGTAAGCACATTGCATTCTCCAAGTAAAAAGAAATTTGAGATGTTTTCTTTATATTGTGTAATGTTGCCTTATCCATCCATTTTCCGCTACTCCAGGGCGGCAACTCGATTATGACTTTGTGTCTCATAATTACAGTATGAGATACGAATCTTGTAATTACCAGAAAAAAATCCTATTATTTATCTAAAATAATAGATTGCATTTAGAGATTGTTTTCTCATAATTATGATAATTATAACATTTTATAACAATTTTTTTAATTACACTATTTTTAATATATATAATAATATATCATTTCAGTTTGGCCTTAACACTACAGGTGGACAGAAATATCCCGTTGGCCGATTTTATTTATAAATACATGAATGTTCAGTCATAGAGAATCATTGTGACCTGGATTATAGTCAATAGTTGAATTATTCTGCCCATGTAAACAAAGCCATTGTTGGATTTCATCAGAAGTAAGCAGCTCTTAACATTAGAAACACAAGCTGTTTTTATATGTATCTAAGCTGTGCTCTGTGTTGTCTGGCTCCAGATTTTGGCCACGATCGCAACTGTGAAGAGAAGCTGTGCCAGCATGAGTGCACCAATCTGAACGGCACCGGCTTCATCTGCTCCTGCAGGCCCGGATACAGCGTGGACCCCGACAGCACCTACACCTGCCTGGGTACACAGACACACTCTTTGAGGGCCTGCTCCTCCTTTTATTTAACTTGCACACACATGACTGCACACGGTTGAACATCAAAATTTCACTAAAAAGATGAATATTCAAGTATCATCATTCCAGGTGAAGATCTTTTGGTAAAACCGTTAAAAAAAACTGAACTCTTTCTAGCAACCTCTTCTCTCTCCTACAGACATCAATGAGTGTGAGGTGTACGGCACCTGTCCTCAGATCTGTAAAAACACCAAGGGCGGCTACGACTGTGAGTGTGCCTCCGGCTACCGGAAAGTGGGCAACGGCAACATGTGCGAGGCTGAGGGTGAGAACAAACTTTTTATGAGCCTGGGTTTAGACAAGAGCATCATACAAAAACTTCACTCGGATATAATAAAGAGTCATAAAACAGATATAAGTTGTATCTGCTATCTCTGAATATTTTTAAGAATGCCAAAAACAGTGTTAAGTGTACATTTCTGTCTCACTCAGGAGCGACTCCCCTGCTGCTTCTACCAGAGAACATTCGTATCCGCAGGTTCAACCTGCAGACGGAGGCCTACCACGACTTCCTCCAGGAAGAGGAGCACATTATGGCTCTGGACTACGACTGGGACCATAACAACACTGGATTCAGTAGGTCACACGCAGATACATTCTAGATACTGCATGAAATACGGTAATGACACATCATGAATCAGAGGTACTTATTTGATGATGTCTTGTGTTTTGTCAGGTATGGTGTATTTCACTGTAGCTGGTAAGGACTCTGTACCAGGTGCCATAAAGAGAGCATACATACCTTCAGTGGATGATGGCAGTAACAACATCGGTGCTGCTGTTGACCTCGGCATCAAATACATCACCAGACCAGATGGCATCGCCGTGGACTGGGTGGGCAGGTGCGTTTTAACTTTTCTGAACTAACCTGATTCACATTCTTGCAGTACTCTGGTCGCTTTAACTGTCTTGATTTGATTGATAAAGAATCTTGATCGAAGGTTTGCATGTGTCAAAGCACATTTTGTGAATAGTTTCGTAATTATTTGGCCTGTAGGAACCTTTACTGGGCAGACTCCAGGGTGAAGAGGTTAGAGGTGACTATGTTGGACGGACGCTACAGGAAGCAACTAGTCAAGACTGAGCTGGGCTACCCATCTGCTGTGGCCGTCAACCCACGACTGGGGTGAGCCAGAGAGGGCTACCACACCTGACTTTAAGGAACTATCTTACAGATTGCAGTAAATTAGGGAATATGTTTATTCAATGTCAAGCAGATTTGTGTCACTTTATGTTGATCAGTGTATCCATGTTTTACCTGGTTTAATTAGTTGGAAAATGATTAGTAGAAGGATTAAACATTGAAACCTTTGTGGAATCTTTCTAGAGAATCTTGCTGTTATGTTGTATTCATCTGTCGTGGAAAACCTAAAAGGAAGGCACTTTAACGCACCATATCTCAGAGCCCAGAACTCTAATCTCTGCTACGTTTCTGCAGGATGTTGTACTGGGCAGACCGTGGGGACGCAGCCAAGATCGAGTGCTCTTGGCTGGACGGTCAGGAGAGGAAAGTCCTGGTGGCCGACGGCCTGGGTTGGCCCACTGGTCTGTCGATCGACTTCACCAACGATGACAGAATCTACTGGTCTGACTCCAAGGAAAGCCGCATAGAGTCTGTTCTGCCCTCAGGAGACAGCCGTAGAACTGCCGTCTACATAGGTGAGGATTACGAAGGACAATCATGAAAGAAGACTGAGATGAGATGTTAAATGTGAGACTGTAAATTAAATTTAAAAAGAAAATCTCTAAAGAAGAACATTTTCATGATTCTCATGATATTAGTTTTCAGAACTTCCAGTAATTCTCAAGAACCCTCATCATCCATCTATATTCCATACATTCAGTATCTATCTCCGTCACTGGGGTTGAGTGAAATTGTTCAAACATTTTGTTGCACCTTGCCTAGATGTGAGAAACCCCTTCAGTGTGAGCGTGTTCGAGGACCACGTTTATTGGGGTACTCAGGAGAAAGGTGAGGTGTTCCGGCAGGACAAGTTTGGTCGCGGAGCCAAGACCAAGCTGCTGACTGCCGGGCCGTGGCTGACCCAGGTCTCTGTATACCAGCAGCAGAGATACAACTCCATAGCTAGTAAGCTGCACTCACATATTCAAACACAGTAACACATACTGTTCTGTAAGCATGGAGTCTAATGTGCATGTGGGGTTTTCTTTTTTGTTTACAGTATACTGTATATCACTCTAATATAATTTTTTTTTTGCATCTTGTTTTATCTGTGGATTATTTTTTATTTGTAGATTATTAATTATTTATTTTACTAACTGCTATTTTATTGTTGACTGATATAGTATGTTAGTATTCCATTAGACATATCCAGGGATTTTGATGCACAGAAAGAATTGTGCTTTTTATCAGCAATCTGCAAGAAAGAACCATTTTTACTACAGGAATTCAACTGTGATAAAGTCATCACAGTAATGGAAAATATCATATACAAATCATATAAATAGCAAAAGCATATAAATAGCAAAGCCCTGCTTGCAGCAATGATGTCAAATTCAAAAATACTCAAACCAAAAACACAACTCCAGGCTTTTCTTATTACCATTATAAAATATGTGAGTCATGCACTTTACCTTGTTGAAATGAAATAATCAAAGCACCTTTCCTTGTCTCTGCAGTGAAGAATCCGTGTAAGGGAACCTGCAGCCACCTGTGTTTGCTCCGGCCGGGAGGTTATAGCTGCGCCTGCCCCCAGGGCACCAGCTTCATCCCCGGCAGTAACACTGAATGTGATGCCGGTAAGAGAAAGACCTATTGATTTCCCTCAGTATGTGACATAATAACATGGGGCATCATGTATTGAAGTTGCAGAAATTAATCTCAGACCTCAATTGCAGCAATGTTGATAAAACGACGGCAGAGATTCATTAGACTTGAGAAATGCCAAGTAGGAGGTAACATGAAGCAAAATACGACAATAATACATGCCACTTAGTGTGTTTGGCTTGTATTTCTTTCTCTTGGCTGGGAAAGTGTGGGTAGTTGTTTTAATTACACCGGACACAGAGAAAGAGGAAGTTTTATAAAGTCATGAATCTGCAGTTTGACTAAAATTCTATTACATTCCCTTTGACGTCGAAATGATATAATTTGTTCTGCCATGTCACGTGGGACAGTAGAGGCTCCTTTCAATGTTATGATCGTTGTTTATATAAATGATTTTAGGGTTTGATCCACCGCCCACCATGCCCCCACCATGTCAGTGTCAAAATGGAGGCACCTGCTACTTTGATGACAACAAGGCTCTTTGCAAGTAAGTAAATGTTTCAGTCTTTACAACCAGGAATTAAAAATCCATTAAAAATATATTCATACACAATATAATACAAATAAAACAAACTAATAAAAATGGATGCACAGATAAACAGTGATTAAGTACTGTAAATGAGCACAGTGTTTTTGAAATGTTACAATTCTAAAGTTTGTATTTTGTTTCACAGATGTGCTCCAGACTGGACGGGAGAATACTGCCAGACAAACATATACAACGTGGTCGCATCCTCAAGTATATTTGATTTTAAAGCCAAAAATATAACATTACAACATTCAAACTTTAAACTTTATCTCATTATTAATACGCTGCCTTTTGCCCCCCCCTCCCCCCCCCTCCTCTGTCCATGTCCCTCCACCTAGTTGGAATAGCGATTGGGGTGACAGTGGTGATTGTGGCTCTGCTGGGAGCTCTGGTCTATGCTGCCAAGAAGAAGTCTAAGCTGCTGGAGAGGGTATGGAGCAACCTGCCCAGTATGCCCAGTATGCCATCCATGCCCTCGATGCCTTCCATGCCCAACCTGCCAAGCTTCAGGTGAGATGGAGCCAGAAGAGAAAAGATACAAGAGATGGTTCTTTCTTTGTTATATCTGAAATGTTTATTTTACCTTAATGACATGTCCACAGTTGTCATCTTCTACTACAAAACAAGACTAGAAATAAACTACTGAGATTGTTTTACTTTAAAGGAAGCTAAAGTGGTATTATTATTAATGATATGCTTTCAATATTGAGTATTAGGCTTACTAATAGGTTTGTGTACAGCATCATGTTACACCTGAATCATTTGTGTGTCTTGATGATTTTCAGAAATGGTTCATCTCCAAAGGCATCAAAAACAGAGGAGAATGAAACGAGGGTGGATTTTGAAGCCGTAAGTAGCAAAGCAAAACAGCCATTCATGAGGGGCGTCATTAACACACTTTATCAATACTTCTACTCTTATTGATACTCTTTATTGGTTCTTTTATTGCTAAAAACATTTTAATAAAAACGTCTGAACAGGATTAGGATTTATTTATATTTGAAATATAACAAGATAGTGATTTTAGAGCAGCAGCAACATTTTCAACAGAAAAGTCGCTGTATACACTTAATAACTTCCTGGAAACAAATCTATATATCTAAAATTATAAAAACAACAACACATTCCTGACGTTTGAACACTGTGTGAAGTTTAAAAATGAATGTGAATGAATCAACCACTATCACTCATTCATCCTGTCCTCTGACATCCTCTCTCTGTACTAATGTGGATATAGGGAGGAGGGGCTTGATGTGATTGGGGGGGCTGCCATCAGCCAGAATCATTTAGAACTGGTTCCCCCCCCCCCCCCCCCCCCCCCCCCCCAGACAGACCCAGGTTTTGGGAGGCATCCCTATTCATTATAAAAGCAAATGTTTCATATGACTGCTAAGCATCAACTCTTCAGATAAACAAAAGCTATTGAGTTGTTTTGCCGTCTGTTTTCAGGTTCCCTGTATGTCTGTGTCCATGGTGGAAACAGACGGGAAGAGTTTTGAGAACCCAGCATATGAAGTTGGGGAACAACCTGCTGCCACGAGCATGGTGGCAGCCACCTCCGCTCCTGTTGGAACAAGCGAGGTAGATAAACAGAAAGCACTGCTCGCCTGTACAGTTCATTGATTCTGCTCTCACCTTCTTTTGCTTAGTGGCTGCATATATATGACATACTACATGGCAACAGTTTTAAATGATATGCCAAAAAGGCAATATTGTCATGACCACACTTTTCCCTTATGGATCTTTCCCCTGCTGCAATGTCCAAATTTATTGTGATTTTTTTTTTTATACAAGCATGCTGTAATTCTTGTATCTGTTATTTTTTTTTGTTTTTGTTTTATCACTCACCAAATGACCTAATGCAAAAACATGACACTGTGCTCTAATGCAGCGCCTCACTTGTTTTAGATTTTGATATATTTGGATTAGCTCAGTCTTGTGATCCTGTGTTTCCTTCCTCAGGAGAACATTAGTAATCCTTTGTATACGGAAGAAGTTCGAGTTATGGACGAGCCCGCAAGAAGTGCAGACAAACTTGCCACTGTCAACAAGGTCGGTTTCACATTCATCACCAATTTGATTTAACGCCAAATGATTCACCTATCTAATAACTCAAATATTACACCAAACTGAAGACATTGCAGAGAGAGAGAAATATCTATTATTACATAATAAATCTTATTGTTTCAGTCATTAATCATTTTCTACATGTCGGGTCTTCAGTACTGACTAAAGTTACTACTGAGTTTTATTTTGTTGTGTGATGATCCTCAACTAGTTTAATATTGCTTTAAACCATTTTGAATTTGTCTACCTTGTGGCCATTTTAGGAGCCTTTTGAGAACATAGAAGATGTCGACGTCACTCCTACACAACCAGCGGCTTCGAGCACACAGGTAGCCATGGAGACGCATGTCAGAATGTTCAACAATGTTTACTGCTCATTATCTGAAAACATTGCTAATTACATCCTTTGAATGTGTTAAAATGTTTTCTAGACATTAGAAGCCATTGGGGACGACAGTTCTGTGTCCTTCAAAAACCCCACATACACGGTGAGTCCAGAATGACAAAAGGCTCCGATTGAATGTGTCGGGGAAAACGAGGGATAAACGGGCAGCATTCAGTGTCTCAAAAAACTGTCCATCACTGGATTTGCTAGATTTTATTTTGACATACACAGCTGTAAACGTTCTACACATTATTGCCAGCTTAAAATGTGTATATATATATTTTTTAACTTTAATTTGACAACTTTGTACTGACAGTCTTAGCAATTCACAGATTCACAGACTAATTCTTAGTCTCAGGCAATTCACAGCTTATCTTGTCATTTTTGTAAATTATGTAACATGATTTTAGTGAGTCTGCCTATTCACAAAATTGTTGAAAATCCAAGAATGATTTCATTTTATGTTTAAATATTTTATATGACATTTTTGTATATGACATAAACCAGCTTGGAAACAATGTATTGGTGACATTTTATCTTCCAACAGGACCACACACCAGATTCTGACATTTGATGTGACCTCTACATCAGAGATTAGACTGGACCAAGTTTCAGGACTGAAACCTCAACAGCACAACTCAACAAGCAGAGCATTGCAAACGCTGACAAACCCAGAACAAATCAACCAAGACAGGAGATTTTTAATTTCTATAACTGTGTAAAAAAATGACAGACATGATTTAATGTAACTAATATGAGACTCATTCAATAAGTGAATTTTTTGATTGTGAGAAAGTTGAATATTAAAACTGCTATTATCATCACAGTAAATTTGTGTTTTTATTGTATTTTAAGCTCATTAGATGAAGCCCCTGATACTGAACGTTATTACAATCTCTCCCTCTTGTACCTTTTTTTGTGACAGTACACATATCACAGAAGGATCTGTCATTACGACAAGGCTGAGTCTCACTGTTATCCACTCGCTCATCACAGATAAGACTGATCCCCAGCTACTCTATCTGACCCACTGAGCTAAGATGAAATGCTTTCTCATCATCCATTTAATAACAGGGAGCCACAATTTGAGACCGTGATCACAAGCGCAACAGTAATGACTCTGCTCCTCTCCCACTGTCACAAATGTCTGAACACATCAAGGTCTCTTTGAGCTTGCAACAACTAGGCCAACCAGATGAGCAAAGGGACAAAAGAAAAGTGAAAAAGACCGATATGTAGAAATGTATAGGGAGCTGTGACTGGTGTGTTTCTATGATGTGGTCTGTGATAATTCAAAGTCCATGTTTCATTCTGCCTGCCCTCCACAAGGCATCTCTGACTGTCAGCCAAATGCACATGCACTTTACCGCTCACTGAAAGACACAGACATGACGGAGGGGATGGATAGCAATAGATGGATTTGAGGGGGGCGGACCAAAGAGACATGCTGCTTGCAGCATGTGTGCACACTGTGCTGCCTTCATGAGCAGTCAGAGTACAAACACTCAGTTCTCATGAAAGCTCTAACAAAGAGTTCCATGATTTCCAGAATGAAAAATTCAGGAAGTTGTTTATTTTATTGTTTTTCAATCAAGTTGGGTTATGTGTGTCGGTAGGAAGGGTTAGGGCCAATAGAATTACATTTGTATACAGAATATGTAATAAAAGTAAGGAGGAACATTTTCTTTGTCATATGTAATTGGTTTTGCATCAGGTTATAGTTGTATGGAAGCCCATTTCTGCCAGGAAAAGAAAAGTGTCCACGAACATCAAACTTGACAGGAGGGCTTCAAGATGTAAATAATAATGCAGAACACGCCTTGACTTATTTTAGACGTCCGAAGGTCGAGGTACAAACTGGGATGATGGCACTTTTGCAGTGGCTGCCCCGAGACTTTGGAACAGCTGTTACCCCCTGACATTATTACAGACGTAGCTTTTTTTTTAACCTAACCTTAAAAACCTATTTATTTAGAATGGCTTTTAATACATAGTAGGCTTAGCACTGTGACATTTTCCTGTCTTCCTCCTGCTTTTATGTAGGCTAACCTACTGTATGTTATGTTTTATTCTTGTTCCTTTATGTAAAGCACTTTGGATACCTGCTGGTTGCCGTAAAGGGCTATATAAATAAATGTTGATTGGCTGTACTTTAGTGCTGCACATTTTCTTCGCGTCACGTTTCATCTAGCAAAGAGCAGCATTAGTCTATTTTTTCATCTGTTAATCTTGGAAGTTGGCGATTACGAGAAGCACTTGAAGGCAGCACAGACAGAGCGTGAGGGCGAGAGCAAACAGTGACCGACAACGGGGGTAGGGGCGGCACAGTAAGCGATAGACTGGATGGAGCAGAGAAATAAAACCAGTTAGCTGAAGACGGAGTGAAAAGACAGACAGAAGAAAGAGAAAACACGCTCGTGTAAACGGAGGCGGTGTCGGGTTTAAGCACGCACGCTGGGTTGAGAGGAGCCACAACAAGGTAAGGATATGCTTTCTAACGTGCTGACTGAACTCTGTAGGCTACAGCTCTTTACCTCTGTTCATGTGTGTCTGACAAAGAGAAATAAAATATAAATAAGAAAAAATAATAAAAATTTTAATTCGCACAAATGTAGATAAGGCAAATACAAAACCTCGTGCTGTCTTTTCGTTAGTTAGGCTTCTAATAAATCGAGCTTTCCGAACACATGTCTGAGTAAAATGTGCATGCCTGCCTGTGCTGCATGTTAATGAGGGGTGTACATCACCTGTGATTGATTACCAACTCCAATATTAGATAAAACTGTCGTGGAAGAGACTATTTAATGTGGCCATGCACCACGATAGACTACTACATAAACTAATTAAATGACTAAAAATGACCTTTCTCCTTCTGATGAATTAAAAGGGAGAGTCAGTTATTGGTGGCTGACAGGACAGGCTTTGAGCTATGAGTTGGTCACGCTTTGCTGCAGGGTTGTATGGCTTTTTTGGTGTCCAGAGAGATTTAGTGAAGGTCAGGGTCTATGCACAGAGGGTTTAGTAAACAAAGACTCAAGGGAAAATGTGCACCAGTGCAGGCTGCTTAAAAGGAAGTCTCGGGTCTAGAAACGTATCTTCTTTACATGATTATTTTGCCTTTTTTACCCTGTCCCCCCCCCCCCGTACCTTTACACATATTATAAGCTCAGTGGGAGTTTCACACCAGCCATCAGTCAAAAAGCCTCTAAAGTCTGGCTGCCCACTAGCCAGATTGGCTCTTTACCAGCCATCATGTCAAGGTCCTCTGCTCCTAAAAACCTATTTGGCTGTTGAAATCCTGAAATGAGACAGACAAATGTCGGATTTCTGTCGCTCAGACACAGAGCCAAATTAAATCTCTAGAAGTAATTCTCAGCTGTGTCTCAGCCTTGGCGAGTTGAAGGTGTTCTGAAATCATGTTTTTCTTATAAGCCTCTTAAAAGCCGTCTGGCTCCTGACCTCCTCTATCTGCACCACATTATATTTCATTTTCAGCATTTTTTATGCTGCATAACATAAAAGTCTTTAGACACACTATTTCAGCTGTTTACCAACTTTAGGATTAGAGTCAAAACAATTAGTCAATTAACAGAAAAATAATGGCCAACTATATTTTGTTATTTGTTTCAATCTTTTTTCAAGCAAACATATGACAAATGCCAAACATTTTCTGATTTACACTCTTCAAATGAGACAATTTGCTTTTATATGTTACATATTATTTTAAACGTAATATATTTGAGTTCCTGACTTGTGGTTGAACAAACAGGACAAGGATTTGAAGACATCACCTTGGGCTCTGGGAAGTTGATTTTTTTACATTTTAATGATCAAATGGGGTGCAAAGCTGTATTTTTTTATATATGTTTTTTTTTTTTTTTAAATGAGGAAAACCCTATAAATCTTTTGTAGAGTTGCTATAAGCCTAGATTATCTTAATACCCTTGCGAAATGTACAGCAGGCAACTGTGTTTTCCCAAAACGGATATTGGAATGAAATCTGTCATATGTCAGATCAGCCATGTGGGTGGCATCATAGGTGGTGGGATGGACTAGAGACACGCTCACTCACTCACTCACTCACTCACTCACTCACTCACTCACTCACTCACTCACTCACTCAATCACTCACCCACACCAGAGTGGTGGGCAGATGGCATCAGCAGTGTGTCGACAACCTCGTCCCTCTCTGTCTTCCTCTCGGGACCCGTCCAACAGCAAATGAGTCTGGCGAACAGGTGGCGTGCATGTTTGTATTTGTGTATGAGTAGAGAGGACAGTGACATAAGGTTAAGCTCTCCAAACACAGTGTCAGTATAATAAAGTACTATGCTGACTTGACTGTAGATTGAGCCAGTGCCTAGTTCAGCAGTAGGATGAATAATCTTGTCACAATGTCAAGTTTTGTGAAGATAAATGACAGAGGCAGAACCAGAGACACCAGGGAGTATGTTAAGCAGTGGGAAACTCAGACAATCAGTCAAAGCATTAAAGGGACAATAAGTGAGGATTTTACAGTCAGTCATAAGACAGTAAGAAGACGCATGTGAATATGAAATGTCAACAGCACACTCGTGAGCACCAGCGGCCAGGGGAAAACCTGAGAAGAAACATAATAAAAAACTGTTACAACACAACAAGGAACACACAGCTTGCAGCTCTACTATATCACACGTTAACTTTAAGGAGGTGTAGTAGTAGTAGTAGTAGTAGTAAACAAGATCTTGTGATTGCCTAAAGGTCAAAACTCTATAACAAATGTTTTTCAGTATAACAATAAATTGTTTCTATTGGGATGCCATCAGGCAGACACTCTGCTTGTTGAAGTGTCCTTGAGCATCTCCCTAAACCCCTATGTTACTGACATGATTAAAAATCAAACTTGCCAATTGGAGTCAACAAATGATGAATACTTAATATTGAAATCAAATCTGTATGCAAATACTGTAAAGGGCAGACTCTAATAATAGTTAATGAACCTAACTACCAAATTAAAGTAACCTAATTGACTAAATATTGTTCAAGATTACTGCAATGTCTTACAGAAGTCATACAAGTCAGTATTCAGTACTCAGAATTGTGCATCACAGTAATTATATAATCCATCATTATTATTTTTTTTTTTAGTTTTTTTTAAAGAAAACCAATGTTATATACAATAACATTGACAATTAACTTCTAAAAGGAGTAAAAGCTATTGATACTATAAAATAATTAGAATATGTACCAAAAAAAATGGTTGGCTAAAAACTGTGATGATATGAGGTACAGTAGAGAAAACACTTCAAATCCGTATGCTGGAAAATCAGAAACCTACATATTTACATAGCACTTTTTGATACATTATGTTGTCAACCACAGCTAATCAATTACATCAATACTTTTCTCATTTTCTTTTGCTGTAGAGTTGTTTTTGCTATGAATACAAGCGTGTGGCATACATAATCCATTGCATATTAGAAAAAGTAACTAAATGCTTTTCAGTATAGCCTCTGCTACATCGTAGCTGATATTCAGTTTCTCTTCTAATCTTAGTGTCCTTTCTAATCTGCATCATTGTGTTCATTGAAATTCTCAGCAATGCACACAGCCGCCGTCTTAAATCAAGGAGGCTAGATAATACTGTACCACCATATGGACTGGGGTAACTTAAAAGTAGTTAGATCATAGGCTCACTGATTGAGAAGGAAAAAAACAGAAATACCGATATGTCGGATTCAAGCTCTTTCTTGTAATTAGAGATAGAGAGTCGGATGGAGGGAGGACGAGACGGAGAGAAAGAAGGTCAGGAACATGGGCCAAGTGTGTTGGGAGGAGGGCTGAATGGAAGCAGAGAGGATTTAACCCACAACTGTTAGCTTTGGTGTCTGAACCAAGTTTTATCAATCTAGTGGGGTTGATCAGTGGCCAACAGAGAGCAAAAAAACTAACTTGACTTTTTTTAGTAGCAGGAAAATGTATTTCAATCCAAACATTTAATGATAATTCACCTCTAAATTTGGAAATAATCAAAGTTAGCTTCCCTACATAGCAGCAGCGAGCAGTAATTAGAGAAGCAGTGAAGTTCAGAAAAAATTGGAAAAGCAGATACCACCCTGCCCCCTCCCCCCAGCATCATGACAAAATGAAGCAACTGACTCATTTAGTTATGTAAAAAATGCTAACTTAATTACACTGTTCACTGTACACTGTGTTCATCAAAATTGAAAAAAAAATGTTTCATTTAAAACAGCTGTAGAAAAATCCATAAGTAAATGTAGTTTTAGCTAAAGCTAGCCGAGGCTATGCCACAAGCTAGCTTTTCCTTGACGTGTCTCTCTTGCTTTCATTGCCTCGGCTGTCTCTCTGAAATGTTGTTCTGGTCTTTCCATAGATTTTATTAAAAGGAAAATATAGATCCTGTTTAAAGTTATTTTTTGTGTGAAATTAATGTAATTTAATTGATCTAATGGCCGTAGTCTAAAACCCTGGTTATTTATTTGTTGTTAACCTGTTAGCTAACCATATTTTGTGGATATCCTGCTTCGGCTCTGTATCTTGCTGACAGAGAAAATAATAAACAAACATGAATACATATTTTATATATAGTTTATAGTTGACCGTGTGAAGTCCTGCCAGAATGTCTTTATTTCTCTCCTGATAATGTGCAGAATGGATTTTTGGAAGTGCCCAACAGAGTGAGTGAACGAAGGGGCAGACATGCTGATGGCGGTGCAGCATTAGACTGAATCAATCTGGGGGTATTATTATTGATGCCTGATTGAGGCTCACTCTTTGGGAGAGGTCAAGGGTCATGTCATGCTCAGGCCAGCAGTGATCCTGCATGGACAACATGTAATTACAACACACTAATGATGCTAGTCTGTCAACATGTGAGTGTATTTATTTAGGTTCAGCAGTAAAACATAGAAGCTAAATTATAGTACATTAAAGGCATAGTTCAAGCACTTATTTGCTTTCTTGCTGAGAGTTAGATGAGGAGATCAATACTACTCTCATGACTGTACAGTAAATATGAAGCGGGTGAAAGTGAGCTTAGCATAATAACTGGAAACATAGGGTCACATCTAGCTCTGTCCAAAGGTAACAAAATCCACCTACCAGCACAGTGATTCCATTATATCTTAATCTGTGCAAACCTGAAGTGTAAAAACGATGTTGAATTAGCCTATATTCCGGACTATTTCTTGGCTGGATCCAATGACTTGCTGGAGACCACAAAGTTGCCAGGCCAATCATAAAGCCACAAAGTGTCGTTTATATATTTAGGTATAAATCATAACGAGAGTTATCTCAAGACACTTTACAGATAGTAGGTCTAGACCACATTCTATAATTTACAAAGACCCAACAATTCAAGTAATTCCCCCAAGAGCAAGCATTATATTTATATATTTATTTATATATATATATATATATATATATATATATATATATATATATATATATATATATATATCTCCATCTCCGCAATTCAAATCAACTGCCATTTCTCTACCTGGAAGTGATTTTTGTCTTAGAGCAATATCACGGTGATTTGGTCTATTTCCAGTATTTATGCTAAGCTAACTGGCTGCTGGCTGTAACTTCATATTTGGTATCAATCTTCTCATTTAACTCGGCGAGAACGCAAATATGCGTATTTTTTTCTAAAATGTCAAACTATTTATTTTGTTTTTTTAAACCTTCTAAGCAATAGAATATATCAACTGCTGAAGGAAGATATGCAAATAGATGATTTATGGTATGTTCATCCTCAAGTAAGTTGTATGGAAGGTCATTTATATCTCACATGTTTGTAATGATGCCATCGGTATACACATGCTGTTGATGGATTGCAGCAGCAACATATATCAGACAGTCAAACTAACGTGTAATAGCTCTTATCAGAGAAGCTTATTTTTCATCACCACTCATCAGTCTAATGCACAATTGAAGGCATTATATTTGAAACATGGCTCCAACCTGGGCTTCAGGAGCACTGTTTGTGCTGTTGCTGTTTATTCTAATTTCTACTTTGGTGCGATGCAAACCTGACCCTTCAATCAATTTTTTTTCCTTAACTGCAATTTCCCTGGCAGCAGTTTTTGTTGTTTTCAATAGCCCACCAGGGAAAATGTGACAACGAAGTGACAAAACATGACAAAGAATTAACGTAAGACAATTGTAAATCACTGTTTTAATTAAAATTGTCAGAATATTTGACATAGGGTGAAAGGAAAAACAAGAAAAGTTTTTTAAAAAAAAGTCCTGTGTTGTATTCATAGACAAACCATTGTGGCTATTACTGATTTCTGTAGTCAGCCACAATTCAGAAAATTCACAAAGCTGATGATTCATTCATCTGTCTTAAACAGTAAATAAATGTAATGAGAGCTTGACAGCTTGCTACATTGCCTACATGCTGATCAGGTGCTTTAGTTTATGGACGTCAAGCATGTTTGTGGTAATTGGGGATACTAACAATAGGAAGAAAACACTGCAGGATTGGTTTGTAATTTAAATCTCAAAGAATGTTGCTTTCAGAATGAAAATCAAAGACTTTTGCTTTTGTTTTTTGTAGACCACCATGTCCACTGTCGATGGTAAACACACTTTACAACAATGTAAGGTTGGAAAGTTGGATGTCTAGACATATGTCATGTATGTGGGAATAAGAAGAAAACATCACTCAAGCAGAAAATCACCGTGCAGATACTAAAGAGATGTGTAGGATGAAGATTGAGCGTACTCAAAAACATAAGGGTAATACATAATAACTACTTTTTTGGGGAGTTTACCAGATCTGTGCGATGATTTGGTAAAGTAACATAGTTGCTGTTTCCAGGTCTGCTTTAAAGGGGCACTATGCAGTTTTGGCCATTTCTTTGCTGTTTTCTCGCTTTTTGCTCGCAGATTTCTCTATAGAGCTCCCCCTACAGCTTCGGAATAGATATTTGGCAGCTCCTATGTTTACTTGTCTGCCGTTTCCTCTTTCTCTCTTCCGACAATGCTTTCCTAGCTTTCTGCTTCTTTTTTGCCGGCTCAGCCATGACGATAGTGTGAAAGAACTCCATTGCTACCTTGTTAGCTGGTTCCTGAATGGGTGTATGTGTGCAGTGCCGTGAAGCAATTTGTTGCATCGCGATACTTCCTGATGCTCAGGCCGGCGGCTCACCGGCCGAAAATTGCAAGGGTGGTTTTTCCGCTTACAGGCGCTAGGGGGGAGCGAGACGAAAATGTCATGAAAATATGCCTATCAGTTTCCCAGAGCCAAGCAGGCACCTTCACATTATTTGTTTTGCCCTACCAACCATCTAAAACCCAAATATAATTAAATTTACAATGATGACGATAACAAAGGCAGCAAATCCTCATAATGTAGAAGCTAATACCAGAAAATGATTAGTTTGCAAAAATGCCAATTTATATGTACTGTAATTTTACTATTGGTTTTGCACATACATTTATGTAGGAGATCAATATAGTTTGATCCTGTCTCATCTGAAACAATTAATAGATAATTGATTGATTAGAAAAGTGTTGCCATGTTGCTTATCTGCACTAATCCCAGATCCTTATGGAAATAAAGCTCTGAACAAAATATAATAGGAAATGAAAATCGTGTATTGATGCCAGATTGTAGTTACGTGCTTCACTGCACACACAGTACCAAACTAATGCAGTGAACAATGGGACACAACCCTAACGCCATTTAATTAATCTAATCATTGAGACAATTAAAATGTAAATGCAGTGAGAGTCATTGGTACGTTAGGGTTGCCATGGTGACAAACAAGGTGAAGCATCCTTATTGGTCAAGTCTTTTGTGTAACCTCGTTTTCCTCGACTTTGACGGTCACGCAGTTTGAAATGAAATGAATGCTTTATGCCTCAGTAATGAAAGCAGCTATTAATTATATTGAAACTTCGGCACAGTAATGGGTTGATTCATCACTGTCCAAGCATGGCTGGCCACTTACCCTTTCAAAATGTCTTCACATTTAGAAGTAATTTAAAATTAGAAAATAAATACTGTACTTTAATAAGTGAGTTCTAAGGTACTGAAACGTATTTGCATAACCTCACTGTGTTTAGCATCACAAGAGCAACAACCCTTAACCTTTTGTTAGAGAGTTGTCAGAATAAAATCACAATTGTGAGGAAACCCTTAAATTCTACTTAGTTGATTCCCTTTTTAAAATGCAGATATAAGAGTCACATTGTGTATTGTTTTTTTCCCCATTCCCAGCTGTGTCTGTTCTTTTTCACCTTGGCTGTGCGCGAGGAACAGAAGGAGCCAGTGGGAAGAGTTCACCGGCTTTTGTTTTTCCTCCTTCCCTGTTCCCCCCCCTTTCTCTGCAACCTCCTGCCGCCTCTGAATGATTGAAGCCATGCCCATCGTGTCTGCAAGCACAGGTGTGTGTGTGTGTGTGTGTGTGTGTGTGTAAATAACAATGGTTTTGTTGGAGATGACATTAGAATGATGGTTAGTTTCACTAAGATCTTGGGAGAAAGGAGGGTGATTACAAGTTTACAAAGGCAGATATTAGAGAAATAAACTAAGCCATATAGTTTCTATTGTCGAGAGAAAATGTTTTGAATGTTGTCAGTCCAAACAAACAGTGTTGTTTTCCTGTCTTAGAAAAAAGACAATCTGATGTCATTCAATTCAATTTTATTTATAGTATCAAATCATAACAGGAGTTATCTCCAAGACACTTTACAGATAGAGTAGGTCTAGACAACACTCTATAATTTACAAAAAAAACCAACAAATCCCCCAAGAGCAAGCACTAGTGTCATGGTACTGATTTAATGAAACCATATCAAAACAGATCTATGATTAGTGTATTTGGTTCCTAATCCCTAAATTACATTACAATCCATAAAGAAGATAGAAAATTATTATGCACAAACAGATTTGGAAAAAAAGTTATGACACAATGCTGCTATTTTATATCTGCAATGATGATGCATGATTCTAATGATAGAAAAGCATCTACTTTTAATATGAACAGTTTTTTTTTTTAAGTTCATGAATCATGATAGCAAATGGGTGTTTGAATGTGTGATTAATACATAACTCCTGTTTAAATGCATAGGGCTGCATGAGACTTTGGCCCTGCTCACCTCTCAGCTCCACTCTGATGCCAACCATAAAGAGGACCTAGTCTTCCTCAAGGATGTCTTCAGTGAGAAAAGCCTTGGTTACCTCATGAAGGTACAGCAGATATGTCTGGGTAGAAGTGATTTCAAATAACATTGACAAAAGGGACATGCGTTTCTTTGCAATAAAAAATCTTAGAAGGAAACCAGAACGTATTGATCCTTATGTTCCTCTAGATGTATAATGGTAGAAATTCCAGTTTTTTTAGCTAAATTAAATGAGCTGATTCTTGGAAACTGTCCACCAAACGTCATGAAAATAAGTCAATCTTTGTGGTGTGTTTGTGCATATGTGTATATCTTTTCATATGCTGTAAATCCCAGATTCATGACAAACTGAAGCAGTATGAGAAACACAGCCCGACTCCAGTTCTACATAGCGCCACCTGTCTGGCAGAGGATGTAGGTGCAATCTTTCCTTATTATTTTAAAGCCAAACTGAAGCTAAATATTTATTAATAAATGCATGCATTGATCTATTTGATGCCAAGTAAACATTTATTGGAATCCAGCAAATTTTCAAAAGCAAATGTATTTCATGAGGAAATTTTAGTTTTTGAAGCAGTGATTTTCTGATTCAAATCGTCAGCTGGCAGAAGAGCTTCAGAACGGGCCACTGGAGGACGATGAGAGAGAACTGCTTCTCCTACTCAGCACTCCTCACCTTAAGGTACACACACACACACACACACACACACACACACACACACACACACACACACACACACACACTGTCTATCCTTACACTTACACAAAATAATAAACGGTGTATTATTTGACAGTGTCTTTTGACATCCTCTCATATCTTCTGAGTCTTGATCTTTTTAATGTCGCTGCTTCTTTGTGCTTTTATCCTGCGCTGCTCTTATTTTCCTCTAAGTTGATCACATATTACATACCACCAGCGTCTGAGCTGTCTGTACTCAGACACAGACAAGACGGCCTAATCACTGTTATCAAGTGATTATGTTCAATTTATTGGCTTTCTGGGTAGTGGGAAAAGATGACAGCATTGATGACAGAACACACATTTGCAAAAGCGGTTAATGAAGGAGTGGTATTCCTCTTTTTTTCTGCTATTTTACCAATCTGTGCATTTGTCTGTGTATTGTTTCATAAAGGCAGTGCTGTCCGCTCACGACACTGTGGCCCAAAAGAACTTTGACCCGGTGCTGCCGCCACTGCCAGAGGATCTGGACAATGACCTGGAGGAAGAGTCGGTCAAGATTGTCCGCCTGGTGAAGAACAAAGAGCCCCTGGTAAGTGCTGCCTCACACCTGAGACAAAAATAAATGCTCTTCCTTCCCTCAAAAGCTATTATTCTTGTGCCCTCAAGTTGGGCTTTAAAAAAAATCCATTTACTTTAATGGGGCAGCTTTGAGGCTTTAAAACACCCCAGGGTGTGAATGTGGGTCCCTGTGTCATGCTATAAAAATATTCTCAAGGAAATCCTTCAGGCAAAGGACAAAAATAGATTTGATGTTAACTTGTCAGAAACGCCTACTGAAGTGACACCAGTTTTGCAGCAACAAGCTTACATGATTACATAGCTGAATATCTGCTTATTAAAACCCATCACAGAACATGAGCTTTGGAAGTTTGAATGGCAGTGATTCATCCAAAATTTTGATGTATGTCTTTTCACATGTGGAGCTGCTCATCTGTCTGATATGCTACATCATGTGGAGAGTGTGTGAATACTGGCCAACCCACATGATACGTGTGATGGCTAGACGGAATAGATGACATTTTGGGAAATACTCTTACCACCCTAATGTCTATATGCGGAAGCTACAGTGGCAGCTGATTAGCTTAGCATAAAAACAATAATCTGTACCAACTAGTACCAGCACCTCTATAGCTCACAATTAACACATTACATCTTGTTTATTTTAATCTGTGTCACGGCTGATTTGTTACCTTTGGACAGAGCCGAGCTAGCTGTTTCCCCCATTACTAGTTTTTGTGCTAAGCTAAGCTAACCATATCCTGATTGTAGCTTTATATTGAGCGTACGTACATGAGTGTATTGATCTTCTCATCGAACTGTCAGCAAAAATGTCAAAAAGTTGTACTACTGAACTGAATTTTAAATTATTACTTAAAGTATGCCGTGGAATGTATGTGAATTAATGTAGCTGTAACCCTGTGATAGAAAACTCTGATAATCAAGTATCAAAATCTCCAGTCTAACAGGTTATTGATCTTTCCAGCAAAAGCCACCAACATGTACATGAGGGGTAGCTTTTACCCGTCTTCCAGAGCATTGTATCAGCTCAGTGAACTGAAGATGAGATACAATCTGTGTTCGAAAGTATTTGATTCATTGTTGCATCTGTATCACCAGGGAGCGACCATCCGGAGAGATGAAGCGACAGGAGCTGTAATCGTGGCCAGAATTATGAGGGGAGGGGCAGCTGACCGTAGTGGTGAGACAAACTGTGTTCACACAACATATACGGTATCATTTTGCAAATGTCAGTCGTATTCTTTTATTTTCTCTGAAAAAAACTAAAATTCCTACCCAACAGGACTTGCTTATCTCTACTGATATACTGACAGAAGTGAGAAGATTACGTTGTGTAACCCTGTCAACAGAGATCAAATCCTTGAGATTAGTGTCGCAAGATTTTGCGATTACAAACCAGGGTTGCTCCTGGCAGTTGCCATGATGATGTTATCAACTTCAAGCCAACGGAAAATTGTCTTCTTTTTTTTTTTTTTTAACTCTATGCCAAAATACTCTTAGTGGTACTACACATAGGATACTGGTATTTTCTTTGCTTTATTTTGGCTAGTAGGCTTGTTTTCAGTGTGTGTGAGTTGTCTTTGTCTTTCCAGGTCTGGTGCATGTTGGGGATGAGCTTCGAGAGGTTAATGGGAACCTGATAACCCACAAAAGGCCGGATGAAATTAGTCAGATTCTGGTAAAGAGAGAAAGCTTTTTGTCATATTACATCATACTAGTTCAGATACTGTGTGACTATTCACTGACGATTACTGCGGATACATGTTGAATATGCTGCTCTGATGTTTTTGTTCAGTCTCAGTCACAAGGCTCCATCACCATGAAAATCATTCCAGCTGTTGTAGATGAAGACAAAATGAAGGAAAGCTGGGTGAGGACTCCTTTGTCTGCAACATTCGACCATGATAAACAACCAGTTACTACTCCACCGAAATCTGGGAAAAGATGTCTATTTAATTGATTGCGTTTTTATTTTTAATACTGTACACTAGACAGTGTCAAGTTAAATTATTGTCACATTTGTTTAAAAACCAAAGACTTTCTGAAGAGCCAGGCTAGCCGTTTTCCTAACTGGCTTCTGGCTTTTATGTAATGGATAGATATGACAGTGGCATTGATATTGTCTTCTAATTCTCAATAAGAGAGCAAATATTAAGATATGTCCCAACATATATAACTATTCCTTTAAAGTTCACATTGCTAACAGAATATTCCTGCCTGTAAAAAGGTCTACCTTCGGGCTTTGTTTGACTACACGCCCTATGAGGACAAGGCCACACCGTGCCAAGAGGCAGGACTTCCTTTTAAGAGGGGGGACATTCTTCAGGTTGTTAGCCAGGAGGACGCTACCTGGTGGCAGGCCAAGAGGATTGGCGACTGTAACCTGCGCGCTGCCCTCATCCCCTCTACACAGTTCCAGGAGAGGTAGTCAGCTTCAACTCTGCCATCAAATAAATAACTGGTTAAAGCCACTATGTTTAGGATTTAAAAATATCTTTTCAGATAATTTTTTTTATCTTTCCTCTATTTTCTTTTTCTTTCCAGGCGCCTGAGATACAGAATGAAAATGGGTTCTTTCCCTGCCCCTATGTCCCCCAAAGCTCCTACATGTAAGCCTATTTCTACTTCTTCCTTTGTCTGCTCCCAGCGACACAGCTTCTATTGCAGGTCAAATCTAATCCAGCCGAGGAGATGCAGAAAGAGAGATAATGAAAAGAGAACAGGGCAACAGGGCATTTGAGGTTAATCTCCCTAAAAAAATGTAATCTATTGTTTAATATTTCCTAATCCAATTTAAAAGTAAAATTAAACTAAGGGGTTTGAAAAACAACGGCTGGTTAAGTCACTTCTTTTCTTGTGTGTTCTTTATCTGCATATAAGCTAAACTCCCTCTCACTGAGTTTAAAAAAAAAAGATGTAGTTATGGTAAAGGTATTGGTCTTTGAACTGAATGTAAATTAATGAATCTATACAAAGGACATAGTACAAGTAGATAAAGAAAAGCAGATAAGTGGTTGAAGGATTTCTAAACACATATACAGTTTAGATTTGACATTTGCAAGACGAAGAAAAAGTACTTTAAAATCACAATGTACCCTCGGAGCTGAGCAGCGGTAATATCACAGTATAGCAGGTATACTATTCTGTCTCTCTATAGTGATACTTTGTGTTATTCCTTGCATTGCTAACCTCAGATGATCGTGCTGGGAGAGGTACGTGGACAAACTCATGTTAGAAAATAAGCACTCATCCTTACATTACGTTATCATGGTCAGAATTTCTGAATTAAATTCTATCAGCACCCCACCTAAAACTCAAAAAACACAAATGATGCTGCACTTGTTCCTTCACAATTTACCCTTTTTTACCTTTTACAGTTGTCTTTATATCCTCAAAATCTTAGCAATGTAACGCATTTCAACCTGCTGTGTTTTGACATTTAAAGTACACTCAATATCAACCTCTCCTCCCTCCTCTCACCCTGCTTTCTCTTCCTGCATGCCATCCTGCAGAAGACTGTGACAGTGAGGATGCTCTGAATGGAAAGGACATAGGTGAGGAGGCACGATCATTGAGTTTATACTAATCACTAACATCACATTTCTGCTCAATCTGTTTGCAAATCCATCCCTTCCATTAGAATAGGGGTTCTAAAAGATTGAGTGCCAGTTTAGAGAGCTAGCATAGGATTGAGGGCTGTATAGGAAAAGTGTAAACACAAAACAAAATTTATAACGGGTAGCTCAAATCAAGCAGTCTGATTGATTTATAGCCGTGATGTAATAATAGCCGTGATGTAATAATGTATATGACTTTATTTGACATTTTATCTCATACTATACTATGACTTCTTTTTATGACATTTTTATGACATACAAAACTATGACTTTTTTAATGACATTTTTCAACATGCTATACTATGAGTTTTTTCAACTGACTATGACCTTTTTATGACTCTTTTCAACATACTATACTATGACTTTTTTCAACATGCTCTGACTTTTATGACTTTTTTCGTCTTACTATACTATGAATTTTATGACTTTTTTCGACATGCTATACTATGACTTCTTTTTATGCCATACTATGAGTTTTATGACATTTTGTCATACTGTGACTTTTTTTTCCGACTTTTTTGCACATACTATACTATGAATTTTTCTACATACTATACTATGACATTTTTCCGACTGACTTTTTTCTACATACTATACTATGACTTTTTTAAAAACATTTTTAGACATGGTTTGTCAACATACTATGACTTTTTTCGACTTTTCTACATACAATACTATGACTTTTTTACATGCTATGCTTGAATTTTTTGTGACTATGACTTTTTTTCAACATACTATGACTTTTATCATTTCTTATCACTTTTTTTTTTTGCTATACTATCCTACGACTTTTTTCAACATACTATACTATGACTTTGTCATCACTTTTTTCAACATACTATATACTATGATGTTTTTCGGCATACTATACTATGTACATACTGTACTATGACTTTTTGGACATACTATGCTATGACTTTTTTATCCCTTTTTTTTGTTGTACTATCCTACGACTTTTTTCGACATGCTATACTATGACTTTTTATCACTTTTTTTGACATGCTATACTAGCACTTTTATCACTTTTTTGACATACTGTACTATGATTATTTTTGGACATACTATGACTTTTGTTATCGCATTTTCTTTACATACTATGACTTTTTTTATCCCTTTTTTGACATACTGTACTACGACTTTCATCACTTTTTTTTACATGATATACTTGGACTTTGTTATCACTTTTTTTGACATACTATACTATGAATTTTTTATCCATTTTCTGCTATTATACTGACTTTTCTGACTATACTGTGACTTTATCACTTTTTGACACACTATACTATGACTTTTTTCAAAACCTTCGACATGCTATACTATGGCTTTTTTATCACTATTTTTGACGCACTGTGCTATGACTTTTTATGACTTTTTTCGACATAATGTAGGACTACTATGACTTTTTTCGACGTACTATACTATGACTTTTTTTTTAAATTTTTGACATACTATAATGAGTTTTTTATGAATGTTTTCAACATACTATACTATGATTTCTTTTTTTTTTCGACATACTATATACTATGATGTTTATGTGACTTTTTTTTTTACGTACTATACTTTGTGGATTTGAACCTTGTACCTTCTTGCTGTGAGGAAACGGTACTAACCATTGGGCTACCGTGCTGCTTTCATATGCTATGGCTTTTTGTGAATGTTTTGACATACTATGACTTTTTTCAAAATTTTCAATATAATATACTATGTTTTTTCCACATGCTTTTTCCTCCCCTTTTTCGACATACTATACTATGGCTTTTTCCTCCCTTTTTTCGACATACTATACTATGGCCTTTTCCTCCCTTTTTTAGACATACTATGACTTTGTTTTAAAATTTTCGACATACTATGGCTTTTTTATAAAAAAAATTTCAACATACTATACTATTGCTTTTTATCACTTTTTTCGACATACTATACTATGGCTTTTTTATCACTTTTTTCGACATACTATAGTATGGCTTTTTATCCCTTTTTTCGACAATCTATGGCTTTTTTATCTTTTTTTTTTGACATACTATACTATGGCTTTTTTATTACTTTTTTCAACATACTATACTGTGGCTTTTTTATCATTTTTTTGACATTCTATACTATGGCTTTTTTCAACATAGTATAGTATAGTATAGCTTTTTATCACCTTTTTCGACATACTATACTATGGTTTTTTTCTCACTTTTTTCGACATACTATACTATGACTTTTTTCACATACTATGGCTTTTTTATCACTTTTTTGACATACTACACTATGGCTTTTTTCGACATAATATCCTATGGCTTTTTTTTCCGACATACTATATTATGGCTTTTTTCGACATGCTATACTATGACTATTTTTCTAAATTTTTGACATACTATGGTTATTTTCCACATTATATAGTGATTATTTTTTATCGCTTTCTTCGACATACTATACCATGCCTTTTCTTCAAAATACTGTGCTATGTTTTTGCGCTTTCCTATACTATGGCATTTTGTGAATTTTATGACAGTATGACATACTATAAGTTTTTTCAATACTGTCAACATAATATACTATTTGTTTTTCGACATACTATACTATGGATTTTTTTTTTATCACTTTTTTTGACATACTATACTATGGCTTTTTTCGACTTACTATACTATGGGTTTTTATCACTTTTTTCAACATACTATACTATGGCTTTTTTATCATTTTCTTTGACATACTATACTATGGCTTTTTTCGATATACTATACTATGGCTTTTTCATCTCTTTTTTCAACATACTATACTACGGCGTATTTATCACTTTTTTGACATACTATGGCTTTTTTATTTTTATTTTGACATACTATACTGTGGCTTTTTTTATCACTTTTTTCAACATACTATACTATGGCTTTTTTATCATTTTTTTTCAACATACTATACTATGGCTTTTTATCCCTTTTTTTGACATACTCTGGCTTTTTTACCTTTTTTTAGACATACTATACTATGGCTTTTTATCACTTTTTTCAACATACTATACTATGGCTTTCTATCCCTTTTTTCGACATACTATGGCTTTTTTATAAAAAAAATTTCAACATACTATTGCTTTTTATCACTTTTTTCGACATACTATACTATGGCTTTTTTATCACTTTTTTCGACATACTATAGTATGGCTTTTTATCCCTTTTTTCGACAATCTATGGCTTTTTTATCTTTTTTTTTGACATACTATACTATGGCTTTTTTATTACTTTTTTCAACATACTATACTGTGGCTTTTTTATCATTTTTTTGACATTCTATACTATGGCTTTTTTCAACATAGTATAGTATAGTATAGCTTTTTATCACCTTTTTCGACATACTATACTATGGTTTTTTTCTCACTTTTTTCGACATACTATACTATGACTTTTTTCACATACTATGGCTTTTTTATCACTTTTTTGACATACTACACTATGGCTTTTTTCGACATAATATCCTATGGCTTTTTTTTCCGACATACTATATTATGGCTTTTTTCGACATGCTATACTATGACTATTTTTCTAAATTTTTGACATACTATGGTTATTTTCCACATTATATAGTGATTCTTTTTTATCGCTTTCTTCGACATACTATACCATGCCTTTTCTTCAAAATACTGTGCTATGTTTTTGCGCTTTCCTATACTATGGCATTTTGTGAATTTTATGACAGTATGACATACTATAAGTTTTTTCAATACTGTCAACATAATATACTATTTGTTTTTCGACATACTATACTATGGATTTTTTTTTTATCACTTTTTTTGACATACTATACTATGGCTTTTTTCGACTTACTATACTATGGGTTTTTATCACTTTTTTCAACATACTATACTATGGCTTTTTTATCATTTTCTTTGACATACTATACTATGGCTTTTTTCGATATACTATACTATGGCTTTTTCATCTCTTTTTTCAACATACTATACTACGGCGTATTTATCACTTTTTTGACATACTATGGCTTTTTTATTTTTATTTTGACATACTATACTGTGGCTTTTTTTATCACTTTTTTCAACATACTATACTATGGCTTTTTTATCATTTTTTTTCAACATACTATACTATGGCTTTTTATCCCTTTTTTTGACATACTCTGGCTTTTTTACCTTTTTTTAGACATACTATACTATGGCTTTTTATCACTTTTTTCAACATACTATACTATGGCTTTCTATCCCTTTTTTCGACATACTATGGCTTTTTTATAAAAAAAATTTCAACATACTATTGCTTTTTATCACTTTTTTCGACATACTATACTATGGCTTTTTTATCACTTTTTTCGACATACTATAGTATGGCTTTTTATCCCTTTTTTCGACAATCTATGGCTTTTTTATCTTTTTTTTTGACATACTATACTATGGCTTTTTTATTACTTTTTTCAACATACTATACTGTGGCTTTTTTATCATTTTTTTGACATTCTATACTATGGCTTTTTTCAACATAGTATAGTATAGTATAGCTTTTTATCACCTTTTTCGACATACTATACTATGGTTTTTTTCTCACTTTTTTCGACATACTATACTATGACTTTTTTCACATACTATGGCTTTTTTATCACTTTTTTGACATACTACACTATGGCTTTTTTCGACATAATATCCTATGGCTTTTTTTTCCGACATACTATATTATGGCTTTTTTCGACATGCTATACTATGACTATTTTTCTAAATTTTTGACATACTATGGTTATTTTCCACATTATATAGTGATTCTTTTTTATCGCTTTCTTCGACATACTATACCATGCCTTTTCTTCAAAATACTGTGCTATGTTTTTGCGCTTTCCTATACTATGGCATTTTGTGAATTTTATGACAGTATGACATACTATGAGTTTTTTCAATACTGTCAACATAATATACTATTTGTTTTTCGACATACTATACTATGGATTTTTTTTTTATCACTTTTTTTGACATACTATACTATGGCTTTTTTCGACTTACTATACTATGGGTTTTTATCACTTTTTTCAACATACTATACTATGGCTTTTTTATCATTTTTTTTAAAATACTATACTATGGCTAATTTATCACTTTTTTCAACATACTATACTATGGCTAATTTATCACTTTTTTGACATACTATACTATGGCTTTTTTATGACTTTTTCTGACATAATATACTGTGGATTTTGTATCACTTGTTTCGACATACTATACTATGATTTTGTTTTAAAAATTTCGACATACTATAGTGAGTTTTTTATGAATTTATTTGACATAGTATGATCCTTTTCGACATACGGTACTATACTATGGCTTTTTTTATCACTATTTTCGACATACTGTACTATGACATTTTATCACTTTTTTCGTAATAGTATACTATGGCTTATTTCTACATACTATAGTGTTGCTTTTTTATCACTTTTTTTGACATACTATAACGTTTTTTCGACATACTATACTATGATGTTTTTGTGACACTTTTTTACATGCTATACTTTTTGGGATTCTAACCTTGTACCTTCTTGTTGTGAGGCAACAGTGCTAACCATTGGGCCACCGTGCTGCTTTCCTATACTATGGCTTTTTTCTCAATATACTATACTATGACTTCTTTTTATGACATTTTATGTCATACTATACTATGACTTCTTTTTATGACTTTTTATGACATTTCCAAGACATACTATGACTATTTTACATTTTATGACACACTATGACTTCGTTATTTGATAATTGTATGGCATATTATAATATGAGTTCTTCTTTTGATATTTTTATGACATACTATACTATGACTTCTTATGGTTTTTTTATGTCATACTATACTATGACTTCTTGTTATAACATTTTTATGACATACAATGACTTATTTTTATGACATACTATAGTTTGAGTCGTTTTCATGATGTACTGTTCTTTGATTTCCTTATGACATACTATACTATGAAAGGCCAGATGTAATGCCTCAGCACTCTTTAGCATTTTAAATTCAGAAAGTATATTATAAATATTTGTTTGGTTCCTGAGGTCTTTACTGCCCAGTCAGCAGTTTGATCAGGCCCGTCTGCTTTTATTGGCTTAATGTGACTGTGCTTTTGTTTTTGTCTTAAAGCATCACCACACCATTTTGACCTTGACCTTATTTTTACATCTTATCATCTTACCATCATCTGTATGACTTCTAATCTTTTTGGCATGCTCATTGCAAAATAAATGTAAAAGTCTTAAACTGAATAATTATGACTAGATAGATAGATAGATAGATAGATAGATTTTTATTGATCCCAAAAAGCAGCAGCAAAATAGTACATAGAATGCATTATAGCTTATTATAGATAAACCTTTATTGATCGCCAGAGAAATTCTGTTATAGCAGCACAAAGACAGATTTAGTACAGATAAATAAAGAAAGTATAAGAATAATTAGAAGTATATAAAAAGAAACTGTAAATGCAAAGTAACCTGTACAGCTCCAAATCTTAGACAGTGTATCAGTGCACGGCAGTGACAAGGGTCAAAGGAAACAACTCTGGCACTCACAAATTTGTAATCTTCTTATTTAATGTGGGCATTGGGGGAAAAAACAAACGTGTTTCGGCTATGTCGGCTTCCTGCTGAAACACGTTCAAATTGGTGTTAAACATCAGTATGTTAACATCATTGTTGTCAGCATGCTGACATTATTGTTTAGCTCAAAGCACCATTGTGCTTAGGCAGAGCCAAATAGTGTTGTTTAAGCAGTTGTTTCATTGCTTTCTTGGCATTGTGGTTGATGTGGGTGTCTCTTCATGCCCTCGCTTTGGATTAACAAGCTCAGCACTCTGTGTGGACTTGTTACTCTGGCAGGCTTTTTGTGCAGTACGCTGCAGCCACCGAGCTTCTCAATGTCTTTGTGGCACCTCATTGCAGCTCATTTATCCCACTGTGCTTCACAAATGGCCTCTCCTCACGCTACATGCTGAAGGTGCTTTGTTTGTACTTGGTGAAGAGGTTGACGCAGCATGCATGGCTTCCAAGCTTCTATTCTGTTGTTAAGATTTAAGCTGGTTGAATAAATGGTCTAATATGAGCTGTAGTTTCTCCCAAGAGTAAGGCAGCCCCTGTCTTCTGTGGCAATGCTCTTTCATGGGATCTTTACTCAGGTACTCTTACTGATTTCTAATGGTATTCAGCGTGTCTGTGTTGTGTCATGGTTTTAAAGTGGCAGTGTGATCTGCAATAGACTTCAGGATATCTATGTCCATCTTACCTTGTGTATTTCTTTGACCACAGCTGGCCTGCGCAGAAGTTTCCGCCTTAGTAAAAATCGCCAGGGTTCACCAGGAGAACCTCAAACTCCAGATGCCAATCACACAGAGTTCCCGATTTATGAAGAAGTAACGCAATATCTGCCCCGCCCTGGTGAAAGGCCTCGTCTTATAGTACTGATAGGTAGGTTCACTGTGGGGTTCTGCCACGTGAAAAACACTTCAGAGTAGAAACAGGTGTTTTCTGAGAGGTCCTTCTGCTTGCAGATATTTTTCCTCAGCACATGATCGTTTTGAATAACTGTCTTTTTAGTTATTTATTCTGTAATTATATGGTCACAGGTTCCCTGGGAGCTCGTATCACTGAGCTCAAACAGAAAGTGATTGCTGAATATCCTCGACGTTATGGTTTGGCTGTGCCTCGTAAGTCTTTCTGCCTTTTAAATATTTCCTTTGGTTAAACCTTACACTCAACATGCAATATACATTTGCACTAGGGATGCATGTGTATGGAGTACTTGTTAGTAGCTGTAAGCTAGGATTTAAGTAGGCTCAATCCACTGTTGCAGACATGCACACATCTACCTCAGGTCTGAAATTATCTTTTGTAACTACCAATTTGAAAAAAGCAGCTAAATATCCCAATACAAATATATGGTCTGCTTTCAGAGAGGCAGATCAAATGCATTATGTGTTTTGTACCTGTATTATGAAGTGTTTACCCCAGAACGTACAAAAGTTCTTTTTTTCCACCCCGTTTTCCTGCTGGCTGTTTTTGAATGTGACCTTAAGACACCACTCGAGCCAGGAAGTGTAATGAGAGGGAAGGAGTGGAATACCACTTTATCACCAAAGCAGCTTTCGAGACCTACATCCAGAGTGGCAAGTGAGTATTGGACACTATCTTGCAAACCAATTAAGTGCAAAAAATGGTTTATATAATTTAATCATGATGGTTCTGTATTTTTGCAGATTTATTGAATATGGGGAGTATAAAGATAATCTGTACGGCACCAGTTTGGAGTCGATTCATAAAATTTTGGATCAAAACAAGGTCTGTCTGGTGGATGTGCAACCAGAGGTTGGTATGCATCTCTGATTACAATTGCATTATCAACTTTTAATTCAATAAATGTGCAAGGACATGTCCAGTGGTATGTTCAAACATAAGGTCAACTATGATATATTTGTTGTAGAGGATGAAGATTTAAAACCAGTGATATGAAAATGTGAAATATTGTTTGTCTAGATTGTCAGCAACACTTAAATCTCCAAGTGACTAAAGTTCATGCAGAATTTTTAATTGTCATATTTAAAGTATGTCTAAGGCTGGATTAAGACTACAATGCAGAACATTGAGTTCTGAAGCAAGCTTTCAGACAACTTAGGTTTTATAGGTTTGTTCCCTAAATTGTAAGGTTGAGGGTATTTAATATTCATGTATTGACAAAATTTGAAGACTAACATTTTTAGATTTAGGGTGTTGTGCTGATGGAAACGGAAGACATAACATTTAACATCTGTTTAAAGGTGAGGAAATAGTCTTTTGTGAAGTAGCATATATGCTTTGTTTTTCCCCACATTCAGGCACTGAAGACTCTACGCAATGCAGAGTTCAAACCATACGTTGTGTATGTCAGACCTCACATCTATGACAGTCAAAGGAAACTTCTTGGATCTTCTTCCTCACTTAGCTCAGGAATCACAGTGAGTTACTTAAATACTTTACAAATTGGACCACTTTATAAGTAAATTTATAATGCACTTTTTCTGTGCCCTAATGGTGAATAACATACGGCAGGCCTTTCAAATTACTGTATATGTGTTCATGCTCTGACGCATCATTTAAACATGGTTCTGTATCAACAACTCTTACTTCCTTGTGATGACTAGGAGGATGGCCTACAGGAAATGAAACAGTCAGCTGAGCAGATGGACAAGTGCTATGGCCCCTGGGTGGACTATGTCTTGGTGAAGGAGGACCCAGTCAGTGCCTTGGCTGAGCTCCAGGTCGTACTGGAGAGGGTGCAGATGGAGCGTCAGTGGGTGCCTGTGTCCTGGGTAAGGAGCTAGCCTGGTTCACGTTGGATCAGTGGACCACAGCATGTGGAGGACAGGTTAAACTCCGGAGGTTCTGAGTCATCCAGTATTTACTGCCATACTAACCATTACACATACAGGTTTGTGATAGTTGGCCGAGTTATGGCATCGCTGTAAACATCAAGCAAGCCTTTGTTTTAGATTTAGCGTAAAATGGCAGTAGAACAACTCTGACAGGCATTTATAAAGATAATTGTAAAATGAAAGAATCTGCAGACCATCTTCTCATGCTGCTGTACTAAATGTATTGAAATAAGAGAAACATGCATCTGTTGGCACTGCTATTTGAAGACTGAGAAATAAAAGCTATGCACCCTCCAGTATTTGGGGAAACCATTTACTCTAGAATGACAATTACAAACCATAAACAAAAGAAGAACAATATACATATGTGGTCGCATTGTGTGCACATACAGCCTTTTACTTCCAAAGCTTCTTGATCGACATATTCTTCTCGCTGTCTTTCTGCATCACCTGGTGAAGAGAACAGGAAACAGTCTTAACAGGCAGGTATGAGTAGAAAAAATAAACTAGATATTAAAATGAGGTGGACCTGACCTCCATGTTTCAATCTTTGAGACAATGTAAGTGGTGAAAGAGCTATAAATACAGATTCTGAGAAACACTGCAAAGAAAACTGTTACACAAACCTTTGCCACGGCCATCTCAAAGTCCTCCTGGTTGACATGAACTCTCCTTTCTCTCAGAGCATACATTCCTGCCTCTGTGCAAACACCCTAAAAAATACACAAGAAAATGAAATAAAGGCCTTCATTTACCAGCCAACTGCTACCATTTAGTGGGCCAATTCTTACCTTGACCTCAGCACCAGAAGCTCCAGGCATCAGCTCTGCAATCTTCCGAAGATTAATGCCACGTGTCAGGTTCATCTTCCTGGAGTGGATCTTCAGGATGTCCAGACGGGCCTAATGGTGCAGAATTAAGATGTGCTTAAATACAAGCCCCGCAGCACGTATAGGTTTCCGTATATACTGTGTACGCTGTGCAAGTGACTACCTCTTCGTTTGGAGGAGGGAACTCAATCTTTCTGTCGATCCTGCCTGGCCTGAGCAGAGCGGAGTCCAGGATGTCAATACGGTTGGTGGCCATAATGACCTGAGAGAGAAAGGTGTTTTTAGTCAAATATATAAAATAAGTATATTAAAAGAATACTGTGCATCGTGAACCGTATAAAAGCATTTATAATCAATATATAACCATTTAATAAATGGTTTCTAAACAAACTGATGCAGATAAAGATATTTTTAAGTGTCAATTGCAACAACTTACTATAAACAGATGAATGAAGGACAGTATAACAGTTGCAATAACATAAAATGTTTTCATAGTATAATTTATACTTGTTGAACACTAACTATCTGGTGCGCTTGACTGACATACGGTCTTTCAGAGGCTGTAGAGGGCTCCTTTTTAATACTAAAGTGAAGATATTGGTACTGTATATCATTAGATGAGCTAAGGCATCCATTTGTTCTAATCATGACATGCTAGCTTGTCGGAAAAGGGGGCTACATTTTGGCGAGGGAAAAACTAGCATGGCTATTAGCCTTTGTGAGCATGATGGATAGCCATCATAAATCTCTCTCTAAAAACTACTGGAGCTACATGTCAAATTAATCTTTAGGTTCCCAGCTTTCAGATGAAGTACACTACTTCTATGTGGCATACACTCTTGTACTATTGACCTTTTATCTACCCTGAACATCCTCTGCCCCCCACCCCTCAGGCAAAAATGGGGCAAAATGCTAAGTGGTTAAAAATGTCCTTATATCTGCTTACAACTAATTTATGTTTTTCTATAATGCTCAGGGGGTTTAAGCAAAGCATGACCAAAGAAACAAACTAAGTGAGGGAGGGGCTGTCCTACACACACACACACACACACAATAAAACCACATTTACATAACACAATTAGTCAGTGAATATGTGAAAAGTTCATGTGATCGGGGAACTAGTTCAGGTGTGTGCTACCTTGATGTTCTTGGTGGCCTCAAAGCCGTCCAGCTGATTGAGCAGCTCCAGCATTGTCCTCTGCACCTCGCTGTCACCACCCGACCCCCCCTCCAGGCGAGACGACCCGATGGAGTCAATCTCGTCCATGAAGATGATGGAGGGAGCATGTTCTCTGGCCATGACGAACAGCTCACGCACCATGCGGGCCCCTGCCGCAAGAGAGGGGGAAGAATCAAGCTTATACAACCAGATAGGTTTAATTCGTTTTTGAACCCTTCTGTTGTCTTCGGACCCATTTTCAAAGTTTCTATATCACACCATTTGGGGTTTCTTTCAACCAATTTGCCCAAAAGTAACACGGAAGGTTCCATGAAACGCTCTTCACAAGTAAAATGAAGGATCAGTTTACTACTTTTATTGAATTTTGTGTGTTTTATTTAATTTTATAGAATTATTCTGACTTCACTTTGACAGTCTGTGATTATCCATCAACATACGTTCCTTTGATTTTAAATATTAATAATATTAATAAATTAATATTAATATATATTAAATAATACTATAATAGTCAAAATTATTCATACTTTCTGCTTTTTTTTAACTCAAAAGTTAGATATAATTTCATATAGGTTACATGAGGTATATTGACCATAAATTCCAAAAATGACTGTAAAACTAGTGGTAATAAGTTGTTCTTAGTGTGTACTGGTGGAAGTGGAAAAAAAGTGGTGAAAGTTTCAAAGAAATGCTACAAAAACGTTGAAAAAAAAAACAACCACTGAGACAAAAACGTTGCAAAATTAGTGACCAAAGGGCCAAAAAGTGTTGTTGTTTTTTCCCAGAAGGACAACACAAGGGTTAAGAATGGAAATTTGATAAAATTATTAAGAAGAGACACTGGAGCTAAATGATTCATCTTGCCTGTTAATTGTTTTTGTTTGTTGTGGTTTGATGATGGATTTTCCTTTTTGCATGTAATGCAATGTTTTGAATGAAAAAAAACTATGATTTTTGTGTTGGACCCCTGGAAGACTAGCTGACATCATGCCGTTAGCTAATAAGGATCCCGATCAAATAAACTAAAATAAGCTCACCCTCTCCAATGAACTTCTGGACCAGCTCAGAGCCGGACACCCTGATGAAGGTACAGTCAGTATGGTGGGCCACAGCTCTGGCCAGCAGGGTCTTCCCTGTACCTGGGGGACCGTACAGCAGCACGCCCTGCACACAGTCAAAGAAAAACAGAAATGAAAACCATCCGTACACTGACAGATGGAGAAAACATACAACTAGGAGTTGCAACAATTACTTCAATGTCAGAAAATCAATCTGAAACTATTTTATAATCTATTAATTTGTTTCAGTCACTACAAGCAACAATGATAAAATGTCTGTGATTGCAGTGTTTCAAATGTGTTGAATTGCTCCTTTTTTAATCAGTTTTATATCATTGTAAACTGAATATCTGCGGGTTTTGGACTGTTGGGTGGCAAAACAAGACATTTGAAAACATCACCTCGGGCTTAAGGATATTGTGATGGCCATTTTCGCAGTTTAAAAAAAAAGTTTGAATCAGAAGATAATCATTTTTTTCTAAATAACCCTTTTACAAAAAAGTCTAATACAAAGCAACAATATATAGAGTGGCTTTAGACACCGTTATCTGAAAGGCCCAGTGTCCCACCATATCAGCCTTGCAGAAATGTCTCCCTATCAGCTTCAGGAGCACACTTTTATATTTGTAGCGTAACCTATTCTGCCCTCCTTATAACAGAGACGAGACAAAGGGGGGCTGTCCCCTTTAAGAATCAAAATGAAGAAAATTGTACAGCTCTCTTTTAAATCACCCACCTTAGGCTGTGCAATGCCTAAAGCCTCAAACAGTTCTGGGTGCTTGACAGGCAGCTCAATCACTTCCTTGATCTCCTTGATCTGCTTATCCAGGCCACCAATCATTTCATATGTAGAGTCCGGCACCTTCTCCACCATCATAAGGGACACCAGGGGGTCCACCTTGTTTGGCAGGATCTTGTGCAGGGTGTAGCTGTCGTTGCGCAGAGCCACGCGACAATTGGGAGTCACCTAATGTAGAAAAGATAAAAGGAATGTAAGAATACTTCAGGTTTCATGTTTCCTGTCATTTAAAGAAAAAAATTGCACATCCAAACAATTCTTCTGTGCTGGTATGTAGGACAAAAACAAGGACTTGAAGAAAGAGAAAATCCTGCACACAGCTCTTGCTGCGGCACCACCATTTATTCAAGAGTGGTAACATTTTGGTTGTTCCGGCTCAATTGATTTGCTATTCAGTCTTGTGCTATGCTGGTTACAAGTTGTTGTAAAGAGAACAGTGGGAAAACTATTCAAGTACTCTGACTAGCAACCATTAAATCACAACAACTCTAATACTAACATCATTGATGTCAATGTTCTTGTCCACATCCACGACAAATTTTCCTTCTGGATGGACCTGAAAATGATGAGAAGACATGTTAATAATTGATATTAACTTAAACTGTCAACTAGTACTCAAAATATAAAATACAGTGGTACAAAGTATAAGTACACAGCATACCTTGACCAGCACTTTCTTTTTGTCCATAACCCTAACCACTTCTCCTACGTAGGACCCCTGCTCCTGTAGTAACTGCAGCTCCTCACGAAGGAGACGCACTGAGACAAAAAGTAGAACAATATATCTTTACCCATGGGGAAAGTGTACGTACAGATGTACGTGACGGAATGAAATTATATTTAAAAATACACTAATGATGCAGTGATGAACAGTTTACCTTTGGCATTGAGCTCATTTCTCTGTGCCTGCAGTCGTCTGAGATTTTGGCTCTTGTCATTTACGGTCAACTATTGAAGAAAAAATAAAAATAAAAAAAAGGAGCGGTTCAGGATTGACAGGTTAACAGAAGTTGTGCAATCTAAAGCGTGATTTACGGTTCTGCGGAGGCTCCAAGCAGAGCTTTCGCCGTAGCCTACGTAAGTGGCCTGAAGTTTATACTTGCGTACGTGCGTCGGTGTGCGTGTCAATCTCTTTAAGAGAAGCAGGGCCAGCATATGTGTGTGTGGTAGAGTGAGTGAGAGAGTGACAGCAATTAGCTTTGGCGTGAGTAGCCACTCTAGAGGCATAGTGGGAGAAACAAATGTCGTTTTTCCATTACATGGTACCTGCTCGACTCTACTCGCCTCTTTTGGTTTTCCATTATAAAAAATAAAAAAATAAAAAGTACCTGGTACCTGCTAACAGGTACTTTTTTTAGTACCACCTCCGTCGAGGTTCCAAGCGAGCTGAGCCGATACCAAAGGGTGACGTGAAAGCGACAGACGGGGGTGTCTGGAACAAACCCGCCATTTCTAAATAGTTAAGCCAGCTGTGTTGCTTTTTTGCCGCCTCCAGCTTCATTTCAAACAAAATTTGTCTTTTGGCTTTGTCAACAGCCAAATGCCGAGAATCAAAAACAACACACCTTTGACGTTGTGTGTGTGTGTGTGTGTGTGTGTGTGTGTGTGTGTGTCGTCTAAGGTCACAGCAGTTTCCTGTGGCAGCGCTATGACGACCAGCCACACTCACCTCACTCGTGAGGCGGTACTAAATCTGCAATGGAAAAGGGAGGACGGGACACCGCGGCCGAGGCAAGCCGAGCTCATATTAGCAGTGGGTAAGCGCCAAAGGGGTCTCCCTGTGCTTTCTGACCATGTTGGGAAATCTGTAGAAGGAAAATTTGACCCTCTCCTTGATTTCATGTTGTTTTTGGAGAAGGAGAACCCGGAAAATGAGTAAGGGGAAATGCAACGCTACCAAGCCACGGCCAAGCGACGTAGGCTACGGTGTAGGGTCCGGCGTGGGGTCGGTATCTCCACACACCTACGGCGTAGAGTTAACGCCACATAATGTTGGCAGATATATGTTCTTACCTGTAACTCTTCTATCTTCGACAAGTAGTACTGCCGTAGACCTGAGCCACCTTTACTCTCCCCCATCTCCATCTGTCAATGAAAATAATCATCAAGCTTTAAATAACTTGAATACTGTTTTCAGTTAATTGTTTGGTCTGACGAATGGAAAAAAAGATATGGAAATGTCCATCATTAATTCCCAGAGTCCCAGTATTGTCTTCAACAACTCACATTTTGGACATTTTGTCCAACTTCAGTAGCAACTGAACAACTCAACAATATGAAACAGCAAAAAGCAGCAAAGCCTAACATTTTAAAAGCTAGAACCAGACAAAATAACTGACCATACTTTATGCTAGATAAATGGCAATTCAAACAATTTATCAATTGCTGTTGATTCAATTTTTAGTTGGTCGACTATTTACCTCATTGAAAGACTAGCTACATTTTTTTCAAAATAATGCCAAATACATTAACCACGCATATATAATGAACATCTGTGAACAGCCGCGTTAACGTTAGCTGTGCTAAAGTGTTGACTCAATTAGGGTATTTGAGGACAGCAAAAATACCATTGCCCAGAACCCGTATGTGCAACACAATATATTTATAATATATCCTTTAACGTTATTTGCCAAGTAACGTTACATTTTACACATAATCTGCATTTAAACCACCTTCACTAATTAGGACGAGTTAGCAGCTGTGCCAACCACTGAGCCAAGGTAGCAATACAATTAATAAAGTGGGCTAAAAGTTTGCATGACCTGACTTTCCTAATTTACCTAACATTAGATTACCTAGCTAACGTTAATTTAAAATCTGCTGACTAACATTTGGCTAGCTAGCTAACTCGCACGGGCATAGCATTATATGCGCTGGTTAAGCTATCCAGCTAACGCTTGGTGAGCCTAAAACTATTAGCTAGTTATCGTAAATTGTGATGTATTTAACTGTCCAAACGTAACAATAAAACACTTGCCGACTGTTGCTGCCAGTCATTCAGATCAAGCTAACGCTATACGTAGCTACAGTGGCAGTGAGCTAGCCAGTTCTTTAGTCTTAGCTAGCTTGGTTAGCGACAATGAGACAGCAAACCGGCAGCATACTACCCTTTTATCTTGAATGAAGAGACATTTCGCCATTTAACTACAGCAGAGTCGCACATATATGCATTGTCACAAGCGGTTCAAGGTAACGATTCGACTCAAAGCGTAATAGTAACGTTTCTTTAATAATAAAACAACAAAAGCAACAAAACGTCCGAAAAAAATTACACCTACATGATCAGCTCCGTCCACCTCCATCTTGGATTTTTCTGCTTCCGCTTGAGGAGAGGCGTATTTCCGGTAGACTTCTAATTTGGGGAACTTTATACAGAGTATAGAAGTAACTTACTAAGTTTTATATATATATATATATATATATATATATATATATATATATATATATATATATATATATATATATATATACACAAACACATGTACCATTTATCAACTGATTTGGTCACATATGTGCTTTGTACCATTTTCACCTTACAAATCTTACATTGTGTATTTGTGTTGGCCTGTATTGGAGTAACCTACCCAGGTAAGACCAGCCCTACCTGTTCAGACTGCAGCTCTCACAGGCACCTGAGCTCCTCAACCAGCCCTAACATGCACACTCATGGCATGAGCCCAGCTTTTGTCATAGAGCTGAGTCTGCACTGTAAAAGGTATGAGTATAAGCCTGCACCATCATATTAATCATGTATACCATGAAATAACAAACATTTGTAAGTATATTTATTGTAAAAAATACGCCAAATGTATAAAAGATAAAATGCATTTGATTGATACAAAACATGCAAACATTTTACAAAGAGGTTGCACAAAACAGGTTGTACACAACATTTCTCAAATTCTAAATGCCTTCTTCACGAAACAAATTTTGGCACTATACCTATTAATATGAAATGTTTGAAAAAAGTCAGAAAACCCTTTCATACAAAACCTTAACAAAATTGCATTTCAATGAAAAGTTAACTTGTGAAACTATAAACTTTACACAACAATTTGGTGCTTTGTTTAGTTGACACACTACAACTGCATTCCTATTTTATTAATACCAGTTGACCTTCTTAGGAGGTATGGATCTTCCAGGAAGAACCCATCAGTCCAAACAGCTGGCCACAGTTCCTCTTTCTGACATTACAACAATAACCCCAACAACCCCAATAACAAACGAAAACAGAATGTAAACATCCAAGAAGTACAAAAACAGAGTGGACTCAATCAAGAAGCTCAATCTTTTCCCAAAGTAGACCTGTCCTGAAAATCCGGCTTTCTTACACAGCAAAAAATATTTCATTTCAAATGACATATCCACCGATCTATAAAAAAAACTAAACTTATTGTTGGCATATTGTTTTTAGTTCTTTTCCAAGTAATGAGACACCTTAATAACTCCTACATTTTTCTTTTAAAGAATATATTCCTTATTTTCTAAATATATTTTTGAAATTAAAATATATACATATTTCTTGTATAAAAGGTTTTCAGTATGGATATATATATATATATATATATATATATATATATATATATATATATATATATATGGTTATGGCTTTCAAATGTGAAGGTAAACAGACTCTTTTCACATCAGCACACAATGTGACGGTAAAAAACATCTAGTCAGCACCAATGCTTAAAATGTTTTAGGAATATTGTACCATAAACAAATATATTGCAAAACAAGGCAAAGAGTATTTTAACAGGCTCAAAATGACAGACAATGCAAAGCAAACATATTATTAGCGACATGTTAATCATCGCTTTGGTCCCACATACACTTTGTTGATTTTAGAACTATTAGCTTAAAGGTTTCCCACTGAGAAGCTGGTTTATTATACCATGTCAGTGAGGATGGCTTTGCGAATAGTTAAGCTGCAACATTAGCTTATTTCTTTTCAAGCAAATTCCAATTTTGATTGAGTAGACTTGAGCTGGCTGTGACATCTCTGGAATATGTCTTTAGGTGAGTCGGATCCCCAGCACCTGCTCCAACTCTTGTCTTCTCTGCTGCACCTGGAACAACAAAGGGATATTGTTAGTGCATATTAAAACTAATAATAATCTACACCATCACCAAATAAGCATTTATCAAACATGCACATTGTTAAGCAGTGTATTAGGTAATTCCTTACTTTGGAGTAAACGTATCTGCCCACTGCCTCTGGTACCCAGGGAGCCTGGTAGAACTCAGCCCTCCTCTCCTCCTCTGGGTTTCCTGTCACATCCGTCATCAACTGACAAAAAGATTTTTTTTAATCGTTAAACGAGGAACCAAAATTTCATGAATACAGAAAACTGTTTCATTCCCAAATGCCAAAATAATGTTCAAGGCATCAAAGTCCCTCCATTTACAGTAATTTGAGTATGTTGGAATAAATAAGCAAACAACTGATTGCACAAAACACGTGAATAAAAAGAAACATTTGTTCAGGGTTGTCATGAAGATACTTGTGATGATACAACAGCCATATAAGCTTAAAGAAGTGGAGGAGCAAAGAATACGATTAGATATCTACAGTACAACCTTACTGAAAAACAAAACAAAACAGCTCAAACTGTTGTTGGTAGACTTGAAAACATAATGCATCTGAGCAATACTATGTGTAAAAGAAGCAGCAGTATAATGGCACGCGAACATGACGCTGTGTCACGAAAGCCTATCAGTGTTTAGATTCTTAGAAACACGTACAGTACATTAGCTGTGGGATTAATTGTTTACCTTCAGATCTCTGCACTGAGACTTGAGCCAGTCTTGGATGAAGTCCTGTGGTTTATTGCTGAAGCTCAGCATAAAGTCTCTCTCGGTCTTCAGCTGGTTGATGTACTCAATCGTCTCGTGGATCTGCAGTGAACACAACCAGTACAGCAGTACATAAGACAATTTAAACAAACAAGATGTATTTTTATCCAAAAGCCAGCAAGGTGCAGGCATTTGAGATTGACTGGCCTTCATCTCCAGCGCAGCAATTTCCTGTTGGTTGGTTGTAGAGGACAGGAAACTGTTCATTTGGCCCTTCAGTGGGTCATCCACCTCCACATCAATGTCATAGCACGCTGTCTTCTTCTGATCTGTGGGGTCCACACTGATCAGAGGAGACGCACAGACAGCAAAACAGAATTCAAGTCAAGAGTGATGTTGATGCAGACAGAGAATAAGTATTGATGGCCCAAATCATAAAGCTAAATAAAACGAAAAGCTCATATAAATACATTGTGGTAGAAAATTAGAGTTTATAAGCAAACACTTTTTCTTTGGAAATACTTTTGGAAACGCTTTGGAAGATTCTAGATATGAGATCCTGACAACACTGGCAATTCAACACTCACACACATAACACATGTATGAACACAGAAAGATGGATAATGATCCACACTCCGCTACCTAATCATGTGATTGATAATGATGGGGTCAGGGTGCTGCAGCAGGCCGGCCAGTTTCATGGGAATCTCGGAGAACCTCATTCGAGGACAGCCGAAGATCTGAACAGCATTTGGTTAGAAAACGTAAAGTTTTATTATCATTTTATCTCTCCGCAAGCCTTAAAAAGTGAGAAACCTCACATAATACATGTATAATTAGGTGCACATCTGAAGTCCTTTACAGTCATGGAGTGCAGTACGTATTGCTAATTAGTTTTTCCAAATTAGCAATACGTACCTTGTACAAATTCAAAGCAACAAACCATTCATGATATAAATTACTAATTTATGGAAAGAATTAGGTAATTGTATGCATACATTTATTCTTGAAATAAAACACATACTAAATGATTTTGAAAGAATTTTTCAATGTCAAAGCAACACTGGGAAATGCATACGTGGTGAACTAGCATTCTGCTGCTTGGCTTAGCCTAAAAAACATTCCATTACCTGTCTGAAATAGCGGTTGCAGTTGATGTACTCCTTCTCGTGACAATCCTGCAGCTTGTTGTTCTTGATATAGAGCCAAAGAGCTTGCATGATGCTGGCCCGCGTCTGTGTGTGCACACCCAGCAGACGAGCCAACCGTGGGTCCAGTTTGTACTGAGGAGGCTGGAAAAAAAGGTAAAGAAGGTTGTGGTTGCATATTATACCATCCAGGCAAACGACTGTTTACAAGATGGTCACTGAGCAACTGGGTGGTACCTGGTGGTCGAGCATGAGCAGAAGGGTGCATTTAACATTCACGTCGCCGGGCCTTTTGACCTGGAAACCATCCGTCTCCTGAGTGGTGGGCATTCTGTGCCACTAAAGAGAAAGTAAAGAGATCAAATTCCAAGTTCAATTAGAGCTAAAACTAAATCTTAACTGAAATATGTTAGCAGGATAAAGTTGTATGTACATTCAATAATCCACCATTGTAGGCATCTATCATCATAAATACTGTACTTTCACCACTTGCTCCATTATTGTTTTTGAGTGTGAGACTCTCAGTTATGTATAGATTTTTGACCATGCCAAAACATGTTTTTTTATGATTCCAGATGAAAAAGTATGCTAAAAAGTGGCCAGTGAACCAATAGCAGTCTCAGAACATATTGGTCTCCATGTGCCTAAAAAGCATCAAATGCCTTTAAAATGACATCATACCTCTACTAAATGGTTGTCAGGTCCATAGAGCTCCTTATCGAGCTCAATCACCAGGCTTTTGAAGAAAGATGAGAACTTCTTCTTCTGCTTGCCAGGCTAGAAACAAAAAATGCAGAAAAAGTGTGAAAAGACAAGCAACAAGATTGTTATCTATGGCTTCTTATCGTGCCGTGTGCAGCCACATTGTTTAGCTCTGACCACATTGGGGATGGCGAAGCACAAAACTGTAGACAACTAGAAAAAGCTGTTGCACCCCCGCCTTCTCCAAAGCAATGTTAAAGTCTGTTTGCACAATATGATTCCTTCCCTCACATCCCTTTTCTTTTTCTGTTACTCCATGCAAAACTCCTACGCATGCCTAAACCAAACGAGCCAGAGGAGAGAAAAAAAATCCTCCTTCATGTGGCCCCAGATGACACAATGAGTTGAACTGGAATTGATGGAGGGAGGGGAGGCTTGTCAGCTCATGGTATGTAACGGCCAGTGGTTTCAATTCCTTGTTTCAAAAGAGAACATGAGCTTGTGTGTGTTAGGAGTTGTGGGGTGGAGTGGGGAAAGCTGTAAACACACATCTGGTTGCATGGCCTGAGCCAAGGACACAGGCCAACCAGAGCTGAGTGACTGAAGTTTTCAGAAACACATTAACACAGACTGAAATACTTGGGAGTCAGACCACACTGGGACGATGGCGAAACGGAGCACGAAGATTAGAATGAAGAAAGTTGTTCACTTACTTCCTCCAGAAGTTTTCCCTCCACTCTCAGTTCCCAGGAGGACACCTTCTCGGCCTCCTCGCCCTCTGGCTTGCAGGGGGTGTACGTGTTAGAAATGTAGATCCTAAGCTTGCGTTTTTGCTGTTTCATAGAGATGAACAAGCAGATATATCGGGAACTATTTCTCAAACAAAAATGAACCATGAACAATAAAAATTTAAAAAAAAATTAAATAAGATTAATTTGGGAATTCGACTTTTAAACTGCGCTTGGCGACTGTTGAAGACAGACCTTGGACAGAACATGGCAGTCATGAATTGGTCAATCAAAACAGTGCAAACTATATAGTTACATACAGTTATAGTATAGTTACTATAGTTATAATCCTTGAGATATTCATGAAACCAAACTCTTCAGCATTTCATAAAACCAGAAAGTAAAACAAAATAATAATTTGATAATGCACTCCCGTGAAGAGGTACCATAATGGGCTTCTTGATGGCTTCCTGGATCTCCATGCGCTTTCGGGCGATGGTCTGATCCAGTTTCCTTTCAAAGGCCAAGAGATCCATGTAGGCCTGGGACTCTGGGACCAGGTCTCGGATCTAAAGAGCCAACAGCATGACATGAATATTAAACTGAATCCATCTGAAGTATGATTCAGAGGGTCAAAACTTTCTTACCCTCTGCGGGAGAACCTTGTCAGCCATCTTGCGTCTTTTTGCCCTAAAATCACAGAGAAAAGATAATAAATGAGATGAATTTCCAAAGTACTAGGCCTATATGTTTATTTTGCCCCCAAAAACACATACAGTACATAAAATGACCAAATGAACCATATGCTTTTTCTAAAACATAGAATATGTAATGGCTAAAATATATTACTTAGTCAAAGACATACTGTACTGCTTTGCCAACATTGTGTCGTCGTTTAGCATTTGCCCTTTTTAAAGAGTGACCTTAATTAACCAATTTAAAAGGAATTGACCACACACACACACACACACACACACACACACACACACACACACACACACACACACACACACACACACACAGAGATTAACAGAAAGACATAACTCACTTAATTTGATTATCAGTTATTTGTAAAATAAAATAAAAAAATAGTGCAGAAACAAACTCTTGGCCAGTGCTATCTCTTCATTAACTCCCCCCAATGAGCACCTTGGGCTCTGACTCATCATCGCTACTGACTTCATAAAAGCGGCTTTGTTTCTTTAATTAAATTACATTGTTCCTCCTCATTATGACTAAATTGAATTCCCTAGCTCTTTAATGAGAATTTAGATGGTTGCTTCTGGCACTGTGGCACACCAATCCTCCTACTGTATACTGAGAATGTTGTTATGAGATAAAAGCTTTAAAGACAAGAGGTTCATTGTGGATGAAACTTTAAGTGGATCACCACATTTATGAGCGTGGCATAACTGAGCAGTTTGAAGTCAAAAATACCCACTTGTGTCTGCTGCTTTGAAAGCAGTCATGAGATACTCCTACCCTCGTGTCTGTGTGATCCGAGCTGTGTTTTTAACAGCACAGTAACTTCACAAACAGACCACAGAGAGAAAAACACATCCTGAAGAAGAGTGGTGTTGTTTTATTGTTAATGAGCCACAGCACGCAAAAATTAGCCACTGAATCTTAATCACTATATGACTACTACGATGTTATGTATGAAAAGATATATTTACAATTCAATGACAAGACACCATTTTCTAGGTTTGGACTATAACTTGAATAACATTTCCCACTGGATGTAATTATGTTCACTTAGAATATTTTAAGTACAATCACTTACTGCTGTAGGCGTTGTCCTGGCTGAGGAAAACATTACTAGTAAGGTTAAAGTAATGCTGTGAAGAAATCTGTTTGACTTGGCCATGACTGTACACCCAATGTTTGTTTTAGTCAGTCAAAGACAGACAATTAGGTTTTGTATCTCAAAGTTTTGAGAGAAAAAAAAAGTGATGTGAATGAAAGAGGTTGCAGTATTTCAATTGTATTGCGAGAAAATAATGATGTGGTGTTTATTCAGCGTTACTGTAAAAAGGGGCCTGGCAATTGTTATTGTTATAATTGTTGAGTCGATCAATTACCTGGTAACAATCTTAATTGTGTTAATTAAGTCTTTTAATGAGTAAAACAAAAAGAATCTGGTTCTACATTCTCAAATGTGAGAATTTGCTGTTTTTCTCTGCTTTATATCCTCATAAGTGGAATGTATTGGTTTTAGACCGTTGTCCACACAAAACAAGCAATTAGAAAATTGCATTTTCATTCTTTCTGATTTTGTTGACCAACCCTTTAATGGAGAAAATAATCTATAGATTAATGGACAATGAAAATAACTGTTAGTTGCAGCTCTATTTTAGTCTAAATCTCAGGCCATTCCCTGATCTGGCCTCAGGCTGTCTTGATCAATCAACCTTGGTATTATTCCTCTCCCTCTCTTCTCCTTCTCTCACACAAACGCTTTCACTTCTCCACAGTTTACCCTCGTCTTAGGCCTCCCAGTGCCTCTTGTTGCTGCTGTTGATGCAGATGAAGGAACCGTTTCCTAGAGGCGTCCATGCTTGGAGGCCCCATGCCTTGCCCATGCCGCATGGACATGTTCCCACCACCATAAGAAGGACCAGGCAGCTGGCCCCCCATTGAACCCATGGGGCCCCCGACTCTGTTGGGTGGCATCCCTGGGCGCTAAAGAAAAAAGGGAAGCTGAAGCTATGATCTCAGGTTCAAGTACTGAAAAAACAAGTATCTTTCTGCAGACCTTTTGAAGAAGGTTGTGGTTATTAAAATATACATGTATACGCTGATGCTTTAGTTGCAGTTATTTTCACCCTGCAGTGCTGGTTTATAATTGTATGCTCCCGATGCGATGGTTTTGATATTATATTTAAACCCCAAGCCAAAGGTATGTATGTGTGTATAATGAATATTTTCTTGATGTTCCAATCTTTTAACTTGTTATTATTCTGTTATAGTCTGATATAAACCAAATTTATCAACAATGTATGTGAATTTTCTTTTTCAACACTGCTGGGTTCTTTGTTTGGTCACTCCTTTAACAGTAAAGCAAATATCTGAACCCATATGGCTCTAACTAACAAACATTTGACAACGGTAATATTGTGTATTAACTACAGACCACATGAAGCTGCAGATGGTGGCAAAACTGGGATAATTTATGCAGGCTTAGCTCTGACAGATGGTGGAGATGATTAACTTACTTTTGTTTTCAAGCTAACTGACAGGAGGCTGATGGCAGCCATGTGATTTTCTCTTTCACATATGCACAAAAAATTAATCGGTGATACCAATTATAATTAAACATCCAAAAAGCCTACTTAAGGTGCACAATGATCAATCCGCTATAAATGCCATATTAATAATATAATAATATTCAATGTATTGTTGGCAGGAAGTAACGTTAATCACATACCCTATTCAAATGCGGAAGTAGTGTCCACACCTTGATATTTTAAGAATAATGAGATTTAAGGTTATTCATACTTTGATACCTCAGGCGACTGTCTTCAAATCGTTATTTTTGTATTACTCTAAATTTAGGACTGCGTGTACTGTTAAAAGCAGCCAAGGCAATATAAATTTTAAGAAGCCACAGTAAAAATTAACTTAACAGATAAAGTTACCCTCACTTTTAGTTTAGCTCAGCAAGTGTCCCTATTTAATAAAGAAAAATTAAGCAAGAAACCAACCTGGTACTGGGGAGCGTTGTTCATGCTCCGGGAGTATCCCGCCGGAGGTTGAGGCATACCTGGCATCCTCATGCCCGCAGCATGCCCAACATTCATGGGGTTCACATTGAGATTCATGAATCCACCTCCTCTTGATGCCATCTTCTAGATCCACAAGTGGTCAAAAGTCACGGAAACTTGTATCAAATGTCGGTCCGAATACGAATCTAGCAAGCTACTAAATGAACGTCGCTGGTACAAGTCCGAAAGTAGCGAGTTAGCTGACTACAGTTACTTTAAATGAGGTCGGGTTGTGGTTTGACAGCAAGCACACTGTCATCACAAAAAGCTAGCTAATGTTAGCTAGCGTAGCTAGCTAGCTCTGTTCGAGTTCCGGGATATGCTTCTGCCTACAACTGTTTGTTTTCTGAACAAGCGGTGGCTGTCCTGTTTGTCACCTCCTCCCCTTGTTCTCAAGTATTTACATTGCTAATTAGCAGCTAGTTCACCTTTAGGCTGATGAAAAAAATGATAACGAGTGCCTAACGACAAACTGTAAAGTAGTATTGTAACTGCCTAAACACAATGCCAAATGCTGCCTTCACAGATGTTGGAAATTTCGATGTTCCACATTTTTAGCGCACATAGTGTGGTGCAAATGAAATGTAAACCTGGGAATTTTAAGGGGGCCTGGGGTTGGGCGTTAAGGCAGCTGCATGCTTTGGTAATAATTAATAATTAATAATAACATTGTTATTGATAACAATTAACTGATATTGATAACTGATATACATGACATTATTAGATTGTTAAAACTGATGCATTAATGTGTAAGCACTAAGCAGCCTTTCATTGTTGTTGCTGCTTGAGGTGGAGCTTGTTTAAACCGTAGACTGTAGTTTAAACTAGTGGTGGAAGATCTTTTACTTCAGTAAATATTGCAATACCAGTGTAGAAATACTTTGTTACGAGTAAAAGTTTTTCGCAAGTAAAACTATTTTAGTATCAAAATAGGCTATACTCAAAGTACCAATAGGAAAAGTACTCAGACTCGTAGAGGAGCACATGAAGGCAGCATAACCGGCTTCCCTGGCAGTTTTCTGTTCTGGGGAACTCAATGCAGAACACTTTGATTTAATCTCCAACTGTGTGAACTTCAGTGTTTACTATGTCTCAATTTCCACAGAATAAGAGCTACCAAAGCACTTCAATGAAAAATAAACTTTCACAAAGGAACATTTAATGTATCATATGGTAAGTGTATTAAAATAATCAAAAGTGGAACATTTCTAGACCTCTTCATTTGATCAACAGCATCCCCTGTGGGTCATTTGGTCTTTAACTTTAAGTACTTGAGCAGGGTTAATATCAAAACCCTATTCAGTTTCAAGTTAACACGAGGTGTAATGACAGGTAACAAATCATTTATTATGCTAGACAGATGAAACAAACTGAGCCATGATAGCAGCAATTCAACTATTGGAATATTTACACTATCACATCACACCAAAGATATATGTAACCCTTTACAATGTAAACACATGATACAAAGACATTTTTTTTGAATGCTGGAAAACAAGCCGACCTATCAACCAAAAATGAAACAAAACAAACCTGCTGTTTGCAGCAAATACCTGCGTGTACAATTAGGGGTTCATTTACTGAACAGTTCAACAGGCGAATGACAAACTGAGAGTTGCTTCTCTCTCAAACACTGTATTGTGATTCAACCAAAGAACTACGAGCCCGACAGTGAATGTGAAAATGAAAGACAAACCATTAGTAATGATTGTCTTTGACATTATTTTTCAAAGAATGAGATTTTAAAAAGATGAGGAAATAGAAATACACCTAATGACTAATCATTTCTGTATTAAAAAAAAAACAACATACTGTATGTGCACACAGCTGCCTCTGTTTGGCCACTGAATGAATGACACCACAATCTACCTTTGTGCAGTGTAATTGTATACGGTGATATGCATTATTTTGGACTCCAGCAAAAATTTGCTGAGACAAAGTAACTAAAACAAAATAAAAAATGAGTGTTGGTACAATGATTTTGTGAAAAAAATCTGTCAAGTATACAGTGGGAGGTCTGGACTGCTTCTGCAGAGCAGCAAACGCCTTGAATGTCACCAATAACATCAACATCCATTGATTTTGCAACATAAAGAACCAAGGGTGAAGTGTTACTGGTATTCCTGTGTGTGCACGTTGTGTGTATGTGCACACACGATGGTGAGAGAATGTGTTTGTGGCTGAGTGTGTTATTGAGGGAATGCCTCATCTTTCATCAGCATGCGCGGGCTCTCCTGGTTGTCCATGCGACGTCTCTGACCCATCATGCCTATGGGAATAAACATCAGGCCGGATGTCATTCAGTCACTTGTACCAGATAATTACAATGATTTAAATAGGTATTTACATAATTTCCCAATTTCTCTGATCAATGTAAGGCATGTTGGATGCATAGCCAAGATAAGCCAAATATTCGAAACAATATTATTGACAGAATGAACCAAGCCCTAATCTAGGCATGAATTTAATGGACACAAAGTGGGTTCACTTCTTTCCTCCAAAATTCAATAATTAAACCATATTAAGCAAGATTTGTTACAACATTAATACAAAACCCAATTCCAATGAAGTTGGGACGGCGTGTAAAACGTAAATAAAAACAGAATACAAGGTACGTCCCTGCTTACTTCAGCAAGACAATGCCAAGACACATTCTGCACGTGTTACAACAGCGTGGCTTCATAGTAAGAGTGCAGGATCTAGACTGGCCTGCCTGCAGTCCACACCTGTCTCTCACTGAAAATGTGTACCACATTATGAAGTGCAAAATTTGACACTGCAACTGAAGTGTACATCAAGCAAGAATGGGACGGAATCCCACCTACAAAGCTTCAACAATTAGTGTCCTTGGTTCCTAAATGCCTTTTCAGTGTTGTTAAAAGGAAAGGAGATGTAACACAGTGGTAAACATGCCCCGTCCCAGCTTTTTTGGAACGTGTTGCAGGCATTACATTCAAAATGAGTGAATATTTGCAAAAAAAAAAAAAAGTTTTTCAGTTTGAACATTAAACAGCTTGTCTTTGTAGTGTTTTCACATGAATATAGGATGAAAAGGATTTGCAAATCATTGTTTTCCGTTTTTATTTACCTTTTACACAACGTCCCAACTTGATTGGAATTGGGGTTTGTATGTTAAAAATGACTAGCCAACAAATTGATCAGTTTCTTTTAAACTGTGTACAAAAGTACAAACTGCACACATCAACAAGATGTTCAAGGATTCATTTCCACTTACTGCTTTTATGCTTGAATGATTTGGATCTTCTGGGTGAGTTTGGATTCTGAGGTGGAAAAAGAAAATTCAGAAAAATCAGGAATAATTAGTTAACATTCTACATGTGTTTATATAATATAATTAATGATTGTGGATAAAAAAACAGTGTCATGCTCCTAAAGATTGTTATATTAATCTTTGGGGAAAATGAAAGTACCTTGTCAGATTTCCTTTTCTTGGCTGTAAAAGAAAGACATTACATTTCAAGATTAAAAATAAACAACAACATTTGAGTAATTTCATACATGTCAAACTTCATTTGAAATCAACAATTAACACTCAGTATCACTACAAAAAGAAGTTAAAAAGTAGCACCAGCACATCACCTTTCTTTTCTGCCCCATAAGACCAGTCATTGTCATTGACATCGTCATTGTCCTCTTGGTCGCTCTCTGACTTGTTGTTGGTGTTGTTACCGGTGACTATTCTGTAAAAAAGGGAGGAATAAGATATGACGGCAACAGTGACTCACTGTAAATAACAGTCTGCTTATAAAACGAGTACAGTCTGTATATCTAAAACTATTTCATAATGTTTTGTATCATTCTATTTTGTAATATATATGGAGCATAACTTCTCCAGTATGTGTAGCTACACAACATAAATAGTACATAGTACATGTGCATTACCAAATTTGACTTTTAATGCTCATAGAAGGAGGCTGACTTTTACTGAGCTCACAGGACAAAGGGAGGGGTGTAAATCAGTAGTATACTATACTACATATATCACTGGGGTTAGCCGTTTCACTCTCGTACCTGCGGTTGGCTATGCGGCTGCTGTTGCGTCCCATCCCCAGGCATTTCTCCAGATGCGGGGCAAAGCGTGAGGCAGCAATGCTTCGGCTGCAGTTGGGACATACACACTCTTTGTTTTTCCACTGGTTGTACACCTGACCGAACACATCCAATCCCGGCTGGTCCACGATTTCTGGAAATTTAAAGCAAGCAATAAACATCTCTGCTATATAATACAGTTGCATGAAAGTCAAAATACATACAAATGACTATTGGTTTACAGAGAGATGTTTTTTGCCTTGATGTATCGTTGCTTTCTATGGACTTTTTTTATTATCTGGTTTCATTAATACGCAAGAAAACACACTCACTTGTTCACTACTCTTATTTATGTCACTAGGAAGACTTTGTGCTCACCAAAGTCCCTCATGCTTTCTTGGTCCGTGTCATCCAGGAAAAAATAGCCCTGCTTGACGGCCCGGTGGACCTCGAAGCAAAGACCCAGGCATGCATCCTCCACCAGGTCAGACAGGATGTCCTGAGCTAGGCCCTGGCAGGGAAAGGCCGGGGAAACAGAGACACAAGTCAGGCCACTGTCTGTGTGTATCCTACAGTGTCTGCAGATGTATGATGTGCATTTCCAAGGATGCTCAAACTATTATACTGTGGCCTTGGTCTAATGTACCTCCAGCTTGCTGTTGTCCAGGCTGGACATTGAAACCTCCTCCATTTTCATTTGCCAGAACTACCAGATGAGCCGACGCTGCTGTGGTCATGCTGTAGCGCAGCAAGCATTGGCCAGAACAGGGCTGCAGCAGGAGGGAAATACACTGTTAGCAGCACAGTGGCATTACATCCTGTTTAACCAATTCATGTAAATCAGTTCATGGTCAACATGTGACGCCTTGAATGTGATACAGCTACTTACAACTGCACGTTGAACACTGCCAAGGGACTTACTTCCCACGTTTATAACCTACGAATAACACAAAGCAGAATAAGTTAGCGTTGGTGTTGCGGCACTGTCTGCAAAATCCCAATAAACAGACACAGTTGGCGTAGTTTTCAAACACACCACCCTGCTGCTCCGAGCATTACGGTCTAATGAAGGTAGCTTAGCCCAAACCTTGCTGAGAAAAACAAAGAGTGAGGCTATGAATAGGCTGGAGAAACTGAACATGCCAAGAGGTTAACGTTACAAGAGGCGGTATCCTCCAGTCGACAGCAGCTACAGCCACGAGCTAAACATGCCAAATGTATCAGACTAGGCTGAGGAAATAGAAACAATGTAACACATTTGTAAGTGACTGATCGGTTTTGCTGTGGAAGAATTACATTTGATCACAGCGAGGCTTGTCCCCGACCCCAACGCCGCTGCTGCACTGCGGCTGTTCGCCTCTCAACGACCCCGTACAAACCGAGAATGATTCAAAACGACACTTGTATCCCAATATAAAGCCTACATACGAGGAATACAGCAATCACAGCTACGCAAATTTGCTAATTTTGTTTATTTACCTATTTCGGCAGGCATCCATCTTTACATCACAGAGATCAGACAGTAGCAATCGATCGCTACACGAGTTTCCACCAAACGCTTCCTTTGCAGCACCGCCGGGGCTTTTCTCAGCCAACTTCAATGGGAGTGGATTTATCATCCAGGCACTGCGCGTTGCCCCGAGCAATTGAGGGGTTAAATTGGCCTTTTGTTCAGCTTTGTAGTAGTCATTACAACCCATCCTATTTGGTAACGCTGGTGTGTGCTTTGTAATTTGATTTGCTGCATCAGGCAAGTTGAATCACATCTTTAACATGTAACATTTATTGGAAATAGCTCTTCTTTCTGGAACATCCAAACAACAGCATGTGCAAGGGTCTATATATCAATAAAAAAAAACAATGCTTGACAAAGTAAATTTTTTTTTTCACACAATTAAAACAAAAACAGTTATGATAACATAATTTTGACTCCATCACATATAAAATCAGACCATCTGAGTACTTGCAGTAAGATCCCCCGGTCAGGCTTTTTCTCTAAAATATCTGTATACATGTTGTCATTGTTTAAAATAGCAGAGTAATGGTACAATGAAGTGTCTGAACTTATAGACTAGCTCAGATGCATTATGTTGTGGTAAAGGCCAGATTAATCCACTTGTGGGCTCCTATAAACCTTCCATTTTCACCAATCTGTGTGCATTGTTAACAGTATTCCAATGGCAGATTATCAAATAGACCCATGTTTGCTGTGTGGTAATTTGAACAAAATTATTTTGGGAATACGCTGCATGTAAGCACAATGTAAAATGAAATAACGATGGTCTTAAAACATTATCTTTGCAGAGGGATCCTATTTTCACAAGTCTTTAAAATGTGATAATAACCTTTATGGACCCAGACATGTAATTCTCAATTAGCTTCTTACTATGGGAGCCTACATGAACACACAACTGTCTGCCAAAGTTACAACAATTTTTGTTCTTTTGAAGCAGATTTTTTTGTTTTAAATCACTTGACTGTTAAACCCTTATATAATATATAAGGGTTTGTTTTTTTCTAAATGTAATACTTCAAGGCCCTAATCATATCAGTTGACATTGTGCTTTAGTCGTTCATATTCCCAAACAGTCTTACAATTATTCACATTACAACCAACTAATCGCCACATAGTATGTAAACCCGGGGATTGTGTGGCCCCTGGGGGTCTGGGGTCCTCGGGCACTTTGTAATCCAACTTTGGTTGTGGCACAATAAATAACAATACAATAACAATAAACAATAAATGAGTACTGGTGATGGCAACCTTTCAGCCAAAATGGCCACAATACAATGTGGCATTAAAGACAGCCACTGGAGAGACTGCCCTTCATCTCAAATGTGCTGCTTTGTACAGACCAAGTTGAAGATTCCAGCTCTGAACTTGACATGAGTGTGTGCTGCTTCTGCTGTCCATCTCCTCTCCATTTAAAACACCTTAAACATGATGACATCGTTGTCTTCTTCCTCCATGACCTGTAGATCAACAATTCATATTTCTAATATCTGGAGATGCAAAAATAAATGCAAAAGTACAAAATATACATTTAAGTGTTCGAACCTCATAACAGTCCGAATTGTTCTCTTCTTCTTCGTCACTGCTGCTGTCCTCAATGTCTTCGTCTTCTGAATCCTGTGTGGCACACGATAAATTAGGGCTGAAAATAAAGCTTTATAAACCTGAGTGCAGCATGTTTTTTTTATATATATAAACAAATGTATCTGATTAATACATTCAGTTACATTTACTTCAAACGTCACTATAATACAGCCTGTACTATCAGAGAGCTTTGCATTGGTGTGGTTAAGAAGAGTATATTATTTTGTGTGTGTTCTATTAACTACTGTTCGACTTACTGATGGTCTGTACGCAGCTCCACATGGTTCTTCTCTGTCATCTTTCATTTGGTTGACATCAAGGAATTGCAATTTCTGTAAAGATAAGCTTATTATCAATCTTAAAAAAGGTCTATGAAACACAAATAAAGATAGAAACAAATGGGTACTTGAATATGTGCGTGTGTGTGTGCTTACATTGGGGTTACGTATTCGATAAGCTGCCTGCTCTGCTGCCGGCAATGTCTGTAGAATGTAAAAAGTTACACATTTTAAAGGGCATTCCAATTTTATAAAAAAAAAAAACTGCCCAGAATAAGAAAAACAAACATTAGGACAGGATTTTTATACCTTAAACCACTTCTGCAGCTCCATCGAGTATTTATTAACTTTTTTACGTACTTCCTCTTTGTAGCGTTCCTTCTCCCTATTGGAGAGGGTCTGCCACATTTGGTTGACCTTGGTGAAGCGCTCATTTGAGTTTGGGAATTTGTCCTTCAGAAGTGCCATCTGATTTTTGCAGAAAATGACATTACCAGATCTGTGAGTAAAGTAAAACAAGAAAAACAGTCACGAGTTTGTCTGCAGATTAACAACTGAGGGTTTGAGTTGTTGCAAGTTTTAATTAACTCTGGGAATCTCAACAGGAACACATGTTGTTTGATGGTCATGCTCACCGAGATGGCATCTTGGGTTCGCCAGGAAGATTCACTGCAACTTTTCTTACAATGCTCTGCATAATAATGACAAAATGTATTTATAGAAGAGGACATCAATCCAATGTATTTCTTTTTTTTTTTAAAGGAAGAGGGATCACAAACAACCCCCACTGATTATAAGCTGTTGAGGCTTATGACACGGACAATTAACAATAGCTGGAAAAGCAAACAAATAGGTTTAATCAAATCAGAGAAAAGTTCCGTGAATGTTACCAAATTAGTCAACCAAGTGTTAAAAACAGTTGTTAACAGAAGTGACAATATGTCTACAAGCACAGAACATTAGTTCTTAGGACTAACTACCAGATCTGTCAACGTGACATCATGACTTCGTGTAAACGTACACGGCACTTTCTAAAGCCAAGTGGCGTGTTATCTGTACGCATTTTGAGCTATCCGCGTGCATGTCTACGCAGTATACAGCGGACGGGCTGGGTTTAGGAAAAGAAGAACGGGACGGTTGAGTTAGTAAAAGAAGAAAGCGACGGTTGGGCTTAGGAAATGTGACACGCGGGACAAGATCCCCGGTCTCCTAGGTGACAGTCCTGTGTTGTCTGACCCATCCACCACCCCAACCAACCTTCCTATGCAGATTTTCAGGCTTTCACACTACTCGCTACCATTCTTTTCTCAAAAGAACTTGGCGTAAATTGACACGCAATTGCAAGGTAATGTAAGTCAATGGAGGCCAAACGCCATTGATAAACCCGCTAAAAAGCGATTATGCGTCTTGATAACACGCCAAAATGGCATACGAATTGGCGTGTCATACATACGCCACTTCTTGAGATCAGTCTGGATCTGTGCAGGAGCCATGAATTACTTCTCACCTTTTTCTCATGAGGTATTTTGATACCATTCTCATTTAGGATGCGCTGCTGCTCCTCCTTATCAAAAGTCTGAGGAACATAAACACCATCGTCACACAAAGTCTGACAGCATAAGCTCAACGCTGCAACTGTAGTCTTGTAAAGTACTTACCATTAGATATTTATTCAGGGTGACCGAGTACTGTCTCTTCAACTGAAAGAAATGAACATTCAGATTTAACAGATTTTTACTGCAACCCAACATACTAATCTTTAGTAGCACTGTCTTTATCAAACAGTTTGTGTGTACGTACCTCTTTGCAGCGAGTGCTGTACTCGTTCCTCTGTCTCTCAGTCAAATCTCGCCACCGTTGGGCCCAGACACTCACGTAGGTATTTCCAGAGAAACCCGTCATGGACGCACGTTGCTCTTTGCAGAATAGATTATAACCATTGCTAAAGACACAGACACACACACCAAATGTACTCAGCTGCTAGTGAATTACCTGCTTACATCCTTGTGAGCTTAAGTTTCAATTCATTTACCCACAGATGAGACCTAAAATGTGATTAAAAACTTTGATCAAGCTAAGTGTAAAAGATAAAGCTGAGTCTAAATACGGCAATCTACTAGACTTTTGTCGCAAAGTTAATTGAGTTTTGCTGGTTCTCCAAAGGACTTCTTCATATCTAATGACAGGTAGGAAATATTGAGCATGTATCCTTTGGAAATGCCATGCCCCCTAGTGGATGAGGATGTGTATGGAGATCACCTTTTGGTGAGAAGCAGCGGCAGCTAAAACTGTCCTGTCATGTTAGCAAAATTACGAATCCCACTATGGCCACGCCAAGTGGGTCGTGGCGTGGCCATAGTCGGTTGGGGTTAGGCATTTGACCTTGAGTGGTTAAGGTTAGGATAGCCGATTGGTCAGGGGATAGGACCTGAACAAATCAGGTTACATTACCTTGGGTAAACATGGACGCCTGGCCAATAGTAGCTATTGAAGGCCAGGTTTTGGCGTGGCCATAGTGAGAAAAAAAAATATCGCATCCTGTTAGTAGTGTCCCGAGAAGTGTCCCGGGACAGTCAGACACTGTCCTGTGACACCCAGACACTGTCCTGTGACTACTGTGTGTGTGTGTGTGTGTGTGTGTGTGTGTGTGTGTGTGTGTGTGTGTGTGTGTGTGTGTGTGTGTGTGTGTGTGTGTGTGTGTGTGTGTGTCTTACAAAGGAGGCTTGGGAGGCAGGTCCTTTGCAACTTTAGTACCCTCTTCACCCTGCTTTAGCGAGAGAGATCACACATTCATTTGAAGATAATTCATTCAGAATTAGAACCAGCAGTGAAAGGTAATTGCAAATAAATATGCGCCCTTAAAAATAACTACTGTATGAACTGTATAAAAATCATATGAATATTATATTGATATTTATTTGGGAAGAAAAAAAGAACAAACACAGCTAACCATGCAAATAGTACACTATGGTTTGTGATGAGGTCTGGCTGATGTGACCATCACTTACTTTGGGAGTGTCTGCAGAGAGTCTCTTCTTCTGGCAGGCTTTGGGCTCCCGGCAGGGAGGTAATTCGTATTTTTTCCTGAAAGACAAAGAGTTAGCTGACACTGAATTCACACAAGCAGCCTGGGCCAAGTCCGATATTCATACGGTATGTTGTGTGTGTTTATTTACAACCTGAATTGCCGCATCTTTTTCTTGTATCCCTTCCTTGCAAGCTCGGATTTCTCCACATATTGAGCCTAGAAAATGTCAGTAATTCATAATTTAAAATGAGAAGCCTTAGGCAACACCAAACGAGAAAAAGCTCTGTTTGCGCAGTAGCCTTGCACCAACTGTACCTTCTCTTCATCTGAGAGTGCATTGTACTTCTTGATTAGGCGCCTGAACACCTTTTGGCGGCTCATATCTGGGTGCTTCTTGTGAAACTTGGCCCAGTTCTGCTCATAAAAAATGGCATTTGGAGGGCTGGGTTTCTTCGGGAACTCTGGAAGGATCTGCAGGAGAAATTACTCAAAAAAATTACCCGATGAAGCATGTGGTATTATTGGACAGATCGTGTTTGCAACCTATCAGCAATACATACACATTTCTGTCTTTATCTGCAGTGCGAGTGAGCTCTGCTGATAAGTCATTATTGTTTTGCAGAGGATTTGTATTAGTATAAACAGTGACCTACATGGTATTTAAAATATAACCTTGCATAGAGACATTTTGTATTCACAACATATCCAAAGCTTGATTGTGCTGTGCTTACCTTCATATTCTTGACCGGATTGGAAATTACATCTTCAGCTTCAACGATGAGCTCCGTGAGGCTCCGAGTCTTTCGCATCTGAGCAAGAACAACAAGGATATTACACTGAACTAACAACATTTATAAGACTATCTTTAACGAATAGTTTGATATACTAATTTGTAGTTTGTTGCATTTCATCATCATGGAAGGACTTCTTTCAAATTAGCTGTCTTGTTAATTTGAAAAATCTGCCAATTCTTCTTATTGAAAGTAAAACCAGTGTGTACTGTTTGTAGCACGATAATAAAAAGGACAAAAACTAACCTCATTGTGACATTACACATTACATAGTTATCCCAATACATAATGACTCTACTTAAGTACACTACACTACAAATACCAACATGTAATAACACATTTATTTAGGAATTCTTCATTGTAATGTGATTTGTGAAAACTGAATACTTCAATACATCCGACCATTTTGATATGAGCTATAGTGAATTTGGATTCCAAATTTACTATAGCTCATATCAAAATGGTAATATGTAACATATTGGTAACAACAAATGTATTTGGTTTAAATACTGTGATGACACAGGAAACCCCAAGAGATGTACTGTTATAGTAAACTGTTTATAAGACAAGATTTTAACATCTACATTTCTATAACACCTAGTGTCAATGATATAATTGAAAGCCTTAGAACTGCTACTGAGTGTTGAAACTGTTTTTGACTCACCTTCTGCAAAATGTCTCTCCACTTTTCTTGGCATGCTTCAGGAGAGAAAGGGGGGAAAGCCACCACATTCCAGTCCACACTCTTCAGTCCTTTGGTATATGCGCTCATCATGTCATGTTTTGGGATGCTGGTTTTCATTGCAGCGAGAAGCTTCTGGAGGTTTGCCTTGGTCCACCCTGTAGATATAGCATAGCACAGGGACAACAAAGAGCCAATCATTAGAGTTAATGCAATTGTGATTAACAAGCATGTATTCCTGCAAAGGAAATCCCAACTATACTTTTCAGTAATTTGTGCAATTTAAGTATTTAATTATACCAACCAGATTCTTCAGTCACAGTCTCAGTTCCACTCATTTTTCCCAGAAAACGTGTTGTCTGCCGAATTCTTTTGGTAGCTGGATGCAAACTGGGCAGAACTTCAGGTCGATATGTGACTCCCGGAAACTGTACAACAACAATAGCTAGTTAGCTAAAAGTTCAAGCTTAGGTTTTAGAAAATTAACCAAAAGCAAGCGATATTTGACCTAAATATATATTCATTAACTGGCGTTGTTGCCGCTACGTGTTTCTACAGAACACAAATTCCACATGAAGCTCCAGTTTTTTAGCCGACAACATGTGTGGAATGCCTCCATTTTTGGTAGGCGGGTCTTTGCAGAGCGTCATCCGAAGGAGCCAGAAAGCAACCAATGAGCTTCCTCTTCTTCCTCTTCTAGTTCTTCCTGTTTATTGGCAGATCAGGTTCGAGCAGCGTTGAGAGTTTTTTTATGCAGTTTTCTCAAGATAACGAATTAATTATATTTCGTTATCTCGAGATAAAGTTTCGTTTCCCGAGATAACGAATTCATTATTCCGTTATCTCGACATAACAAATATCGTTTTATCGTGATAACGAATGCATTATAATGTTCTCCCTCCCCTTCTACGGTCGAATATTTGGAAAAAAATCCCAATAAGACACCCTCCAAGTATTTGACCGGAGAAATAGAGGGAGAAACGGCAGACCTCTATCCGCTTATGGAGCCCCTTCCCCGGGTTAAATTGAAGGGTGTTTGATGCACGTTGGTGAATAAATACACTACAAAGTGTGGGTTGAGATATTACCATGGATGTATTAAGAGGATATTACATGCTGCACAACGAGTAGCACACACATACCCAATTTCCCCACAGGGCGGAGCTGTTGCCTAAGCAGTGCAACAGGATACCCTGTAACAGTGTCTTATTGGGATTTTTTCCCCCCCAAGTATTCGACCGGAGAAGGGCGGAGGGAGAACATTATTAATTAATTCGTTATCTCGATAAAACGATCTTTGTTATGTCGAGATAACTAATTTGTTATCTCGAGAAAACAAACTGATGTAATCAATAATGTACAGGTGACAAAGTGAAAACGCATTTCATTACTCCCTGCTTTCCTTAACACCAATCAAAAGCCAACCACATCTAATTAAACTTAAGTTGATGGGTCTTTTGGGAGGTAGATTTTTATTATTATTATTATTTATAGAGATGACAAGAACACAGCAATATAACACACAATATAAACTTAACAACACACACATTCATCATTTTCTCTCTCCCTGTATTGGGATACAGTGGTGTTGCTCACCAGGGTTACCAGTTTGATCATTCTTGCAAAAATATGTACACTTTGCTTGCATCATTGCCCTATAAATCATGTATTACTTCATTCAGAGATTGGATATTACTCTCATCAAGCAATTAAGTACAACAATAACTTAAGTGACACATGTTACAATATTACATTCAATGTGCCGTTGCTTGGAGAAACATACAATTTTGGCTTTGAACACTACAATATTTTCCACACAGCATCCAATCTGTCCATATTTGGAGTGTTAACATGGATGATTTTATATTTCATGCAGTGCCTCTTTCTTTTTTGTAAAAACATGTCAATGTTATATAATTATTTTTAGTGTCAATGGTGTGAAAAGCACAAGCTGTTAGAAACAAAACATGTTTCAAATAATTTACCTGAGTGACTGTTGAAAACTCTTCAGGAAGACCAAGACATTTTTGTTTTTACAAGATATTAATATTCATCCATATTGACAATATAAAGATAGAATTTAGATCTGCATCTTCATTAATAACAAAACACTCAAAACATGTTTTATAGGTGGATGAAACATTAATTTGAGCCACATAAAATGAATAATATTCTTGTCTAAATAAAAGTATTGCTGGCATGAGCTGGCATGGAAGACATCTACAATGGCATCTGAGATTCACAGTATACATCCTGCCCCGGCTCCTCATCAAATGTCACTTTGGCATCGTCAGCATCCAACTACAAACACAACAGACCCATAAACGTTAGTTGTTAATACTGATTTCATCTGCATTCACTTATTTAAATGACAGGAGGTATCCACTTACACATTTCATTTCCCGTTCAGTGAAGAGACGCCCGGTCATAAACATGCGTATAGGGATGGTGAGGATGAGTATGAAGGGAAGTGCGAGGGATACTGGACTGGACTTAACAATCCACAAAACTGCAAGGCACACTACCTGGATTGTTGTGAACAAGTGCATTCGTGCTGTGCTCACCTGTAGCCAACATTTCAAAATATCAGTTAGATAGACATGACAGCAACTGTGGACACTTTTTACCTCCTGATGTGATTTAGAGGATCTAATAGTTGCCAACGCATGTGAAATTATATGATATGAGTTTATATGAGTGCTGTTTTTCTTAAGCACATTAGTCTTTCTACACAAATATGGTGCATTTCTGTTAATGTAGCAACAGCCCTAGCATTCCATCCATGCACCATGCACTTTATCGTGGGGATCTTACTCTGGTGGCGTAGGATTCAGGGTGGTATTTCTTAGGGATGAACAGAAGCAGTATACGATCCCACAGCTGGATTCCATTGAGTGACGTTACTCCCATGTAGAGAAAGATCCCAAACAAGGCCGACATGGGAATCATCTTTAGGATTGGCTCCATCAGAATTGACAGCCCTTGACACAAACAGACATTCAGATAAAGGGCGGTGTACTGTGTTTTAATGACAGACCTGTCGATTTTTAGACATGCAGACATGGATGATTAGAAAGCACCTACCAACCAGCAACGCCACCAAAATGCCACTGATCCTCTGCTCCATCACCTTCTCAATCACAGGCTTTGGTCCTTTGCTCATGACAGTGAGGGCGTTGGCGTGGGTGACAGTTCGCACCGTGGCAGCACTGAGCCACGGCACACCAAATATTGCACTGAGCCCTCCCATGCCGACTAAAACCAGCAAGTCAAAGTGGAACCCAGAGCCTTTGACCATCTTCCTCTCAGGCTTACTCACAATCAGACTGTTAACAGATTGAACATATGATTCAAGTGGTTCAAAAGACAGCACATGTAGGCTAATGTTGTGTTAATGAGGCTGATATTTCAGTGAGTGATGTGAACGACTCACGTTGTGATCTGAGACTCCAGAAAGATCAGAATGAAGACGAGCAAGGCGGGGACACAGCATGCAAACATCACCCACACGGGTAGTGTCTTGTGCTCTCCGAAGGGGTTGATGAACCAGCCTCTTTTGGATGGGTTGGACACCATCAGACCTTTGGGAACCACTAGTTTCTGTAAAGAAAAAGCTTTTGGATTAAATCTATTAAATCTAACGAGAGTTAAAGGGTTCTTAAACCAATATTGCCCATGTGGGTTTGCACCTGTTCATACTGGCAATCAAAAGCTCAATTTTAATGGCCAACTGAAGCCTCATGTAAGCTTTAAATAAACCTTTGAATGTATTTTAACCCAGATAGATGTGGATTTTGTCCCCCATCACTTACATTGAAAGCATATGGAAGGGATCTTTTAATAGCTAGTATATGAATCGTGAACCTATCCTCCAACATTTCATCTGAATTTGCATGTATTCAGCACATAAAATGGATTTGGAAGCTTAGACTGATCGGCCAACCTGAGTGTAGGTATCATCAATGTTGTAGTCCAAAACAATCATGAGGAAAATGGCAATGGGCACACCAAAGTCCCCAAGCAAACGTCTGACCTGATAAGCACAGATCAGATTGATTAAAGAGTTCCAAATGTGATTAAACAGTTGATAACATAAATAACCTGTTCACTTATAATTGTGGACCTAACTCACCTTCCCAGGAAGAAAAGTGCCATTCTTGAACTGGCGTAGGAAGAAAGCAATTAAGAAGCATCCAAACATGAGGCACATGGAGAGCAGTGCTGTGTTGGGGTAAGGTGGCCTAATAGCTTTGACAACAATTGTGGCGTTGCCAGTGACATTGTCAAACAGGACCAGCTCTTCCACCTTTGGGTGCCAGGGATTTTCTAGAGTTGCATTCAGATGATCGTAATTCAGAACCAGCGGATGAGCCTTAAAGATCTGAAGAGGGGTCAGGAGAGAGTAAGAAAGATTATAATCTGGTCCTTGAGAGTCAGCACTATCATCACAGAATTTAAATGTCTCAGATTTTATTAGGACAGATCAAATGTGTGAAATGGATGAATATGGTTTACCCTCCCTAGCTTGCTAAAGGTTTCATAGATGAAGATGAGGGAGATGAGGATGGAGAAGATTTCCTGGGTGAAGCGGGAGATGTAACGCACCAGGAAGCTGCCCTCAAAGGCCACAACGATCACGACAATGATGACCAGCCACACTCCAACCCACACTCTCCCCACAATATACTCAATTTCCTGGGACTTGCAGAACTGAATGAAGGAAACTGGGGTTGAGTTGAACTCTGACCAAGCAAATTAATTAAAGAAATATTGGGCTGTGGTATACAAAAATGTAGAATTTATCACAAATTTGTTGCAAAAATTTACTTCAGTTTACCTACATGATTCAGTGTTATAACTTACGGCAAAGAAGGCCTCCTCAAACACTAACAGAGGGCCGGAGAAACCAATGACCAGGATGGGCTGAGCAGCAACGAAGCAGAAGATAATCCCCTGAATGCTGGTGGAGATGAGGAGCTCTGAAACGCCCATCATGTTGTCCACCTTATCAGCTGTAGTGGCAAAGATCACAGCAAAGTATTATTATTTTAGCAACAGCATTACCATGTCTCATACAAATAAAAACAAATATGCACACATACCCAGCAGTCCCCCGAAGGTGATGGCGGGTGAGAGGGCGGCAAAGTAGATGAAGATGACGGCAGCGAGGACCTGGGCGTTAAGAGCATCTGTGATGTCACTCTTGTAGTACTGGTAGCGCCTCTTTATGTCTCGAATCATCCCGCCAAATGGTTGACCGGTACGGGACAGGGGGTCTTCAGGTGGAGGCCCAGTAAAGATGGAAACTGTGGGGAAACAATTTTAATCTCTTGATATGTGTTGTAGGAAATCCAAAGCTCCATGAATATTGATAGTATTTACCCCTGCGAGGTCTGGAGTCCAGGCGGAGCATGGGATCAGAGGACTGGGATCTGTCCTGCAGCAGCTTCTTCTGAAAGCTGATAATGGAGCTAAGCATTGCTTCGTTCTGGATCTCTGTGGGCGGGATGACGATGCTGCAGTCCATGAAGTCATCCAAGGCGTACTTCAGCTCAAGGGTGCACCTTGCGTGAAACGCTGCCTGATTGAACACCTGGGATTGGAGATAGGAGAGGGGATAGGACAGGTCAGGGAGCATTTGACAAGGCGTACATGCCCATTTCATACTTTCAGTAACTCTGTTGCAGAGTGGCAGTACATTTCTGTGATCATAATTTTTCTTCTGTCTGCACAACTTTTATTGTTTGGAGAGTTTTGCAACAATATATCCTGTAATGTCAGAGATATTCTTCTTCTAGCATCTGAAAAATTGAAATTAGAATAAAATAAGATACATGTACAGTATGTTTATCAGTAGTAAGTGTCAGCTAACTCACTTTGTCAGCCATTAGTGCTGCCATAGCGCGGCCAGTCTCGCGGTAGTCCATGTCAGACTTGGTGGGGCCAACCAGAGCAAAGACAAAGCGTACGGGCACTGGGGCCTCCAAAGCAGAGTCGAGCACCACCGCTTCCTTAAGACGCACAAACGCAACTGTGGGCCTTTCCAGAAAGTCCAACGCTCCTGGTTCAAAAAGACAGAAATGTTGCATTCATTGATAAACCCACGCTGGCCACACATATACATAAAGGATGCATACAAACACTTCTGCAGCAACAAAAACACCTAAACTGTACTGCGGATCCTAAATAAAAAACATTGCAAACACTAGCTTACCTACTAGCACCATGGAGGCCTCAACACCGTCAGATTCATTCCTCTAAAGGAACACAAAATGAGCAGACTTAGTGAGCAAACAAGCAAACTCATCACTATATATAGTGATATGTAGTATACATATTTAAAGTGTAGCTTGCCTTGATAATCTTTGCATGAAACAAATATTGTATTTTTGCACTTTACAATCTTCAAATTACAATCTTAGCATCACAGCTGTGGGAAAAAAACTACTTAACATGCCAAGACTTGTGTCACAGCCCTTAAAACTAAATAAGATCCACTCAACACATAAAGAAAACAATATGTGCAGAAATTGAAATGATAAATGGATCCAATAAAAACTGAGATAACGTGTATCAGAAGAAATAAATCTGAATGTATTCATCTAAAAAAAAAGAATCCTTAAATCCTTAAAGCTTTACTACTCCGAAGGACTTTCTAAATGGTGTGACGCCAGAAGTCACTTTCACCTTTAAATCCACTTCCATTGTCTCCCCATTGTCAGGATATCAGATCATGTTATCACCAATGACACATTAATAGGATGATCTCATCAGATCATCAGGGTGGAAGAACCTACCTTGTCCTTGACTGAAAACTTCTGCAGGTCCACCCCATCAGTCAGGGCTTGGCTCTCCGGGTCATCTGATTGGCTGGAGAGAGAAAATGGCACGTGTCATTAGCTGCTTTTGTGTCAGACTGAAGACTGAGCGCCTGTGATGATAGACAGTTAAATTATTCTCTGGTAGTCTCCTCTACAGAAGACAAGAGTGTGCAAACATTCACCAGGCTAAGCAAACAATATTGGTGATTAGGTAGGCAAAACATTTTGTTGCCTTTGTAGAGAGCCAGGCCAGCTGTTTCCCCGTTTTCCAGTCTTTTGCTGCTGGCTGTAGTTTTATATTTACTGTATAAGATCAAACGTCTGATCTAACTCTTATTAGCGTATTTCGTAGAATGTCAAACTTTCCCCTTAAAGGCTGATTTTGCAGTTTTGTGTAAATATTCTGGCAGTGTAGAGAAAAGACCTTTAGACTGGAAATAATAGTCTCAGAGGACATCAGGTTGGCTTAGACTCTAAAATTCTGGCTACAGAAAAACTAAAGCAACCGGCTTGAGAAAACAATAAAACTTAAAATCTTAGTGAAGTGGACTTTGGCAACTTTGATCTAAATTACACAGAAGTTTTAATTTAGATTGATTTACTTCTTGAACAAGAATGTGAAAACACAGTGACAGTATATACCCTTTTAGAGTGACCTGACTTATATAAGTGAGGTAACTACAGTACACATTGGTCCCCTTTAGCAAAGACTTAAGCAGACAGACACAGTGGCTTGGTGGTCAGAGACTATGTTTCATAATTACAGGTTTAATCTCCACAGTAGCTACGTGTTGCGTTCAACTTTCTCTGAGCGAGATAGTGAAAACTCACTCGCAGCTTTGGATAACAGCATCATAAATGTAGGTCATTTATGTTTGAGTCACTGTTGGGTGATGTCTTCGAAGGATACCTGCGGTTTTGAAGCAGAGATTTCAGCACTCCCTCCCGGTCTTCAGGTCTGATCGTCTTCTTGTTAACCATCTCTTTGACCATCTTCTCTGCGATGCTGGCCAGTGTCTGCTCTTCACAGTCAAAAACTGTCACGCCTTGACAAAGAAACATGTTGGAAAATATTCAGAGGTGATCTCAAAGAGGATGGAGTGTGGTTGTGGTTTCAGGGGAAGTTCAGACAAAATGAGAGCGAGAAAGAAGCGCTGAAAGTCCAAGAATCTGCTGGGTTAAATGTTGGCACTCTCATGGTGAAACATACTGTCAGAGAAAATACAGTAAAGCAGCAGGGTAGTTTAATCTATAATAATGCATCATAATGTATTTGTTGTTGTTATTTTTTGTAATAATATTCTGAATCTGCAAAGTACCAAATGCTGTCAGGTATAGAGGAATAAAAAAGTATAAAAGCTCCCTCTTAAAGTAAAGTTTAATGTAGCGTAGCCACTGAAAATAATGATATATTGACAGATTGATTTATATATATATATGTATATATTTTTTTCTTTCTCCTACCTGTGTTCATGGTGCGTCGGAGCTGGATGAGGCTCTTGAAGGTGAGGTAGGAGATGCTCGAAGACACCCACACCCCGGTCTGGGGGTCGAAGCTCTCCTCGTAGCCCATCCATCGGCCCGTCTCCTGCCAGTAGGTCTGCTGCTTCTGGTCCTTCATTTGCTCCTATAGCTCCACGTACCTTTGAAGGCACAGAGAAAGACAGAGGTAAACACTGATAAGGACATGAATGTAAGACACAGGCACAAACATGCTGGTGTCTGTGAGACACAGAGTGAAAATCTGGGTCGGGGCAGGTGGATGAAACAAACTTGCACCTCCCACAATTACAGCTGAAGCATGTGGTAAACACCTGCGGTTTCACTGTAGTATTTAGTCTCTATCTCACCTGAAAATAAAAATTCTAAATAGCTTTTATATCAAGTAAATGTAAGTTACTTTTTAGGTTAAAGGCAAAGTTCATCTGATCAAGTCTGTCTTAAAGCAACATGCACATGCCCATAATGGCCATACATTTAAAGGGTTTAGGGATGCTGTAATGGTTCCTCCTGTCTTACCAAGGCTACAGTATTTTAGTCTCTGTCTTACATTGTCTCCACTGCAGCTCAACAAAGAACCACTATCCAGGGAAACACAAAAAGGGAATTTGATACTAAAAAGTCTCTAATTTTGGTAGATACTCTCTTAATATGACGAACAATGTGCATATGTGAGCGAACATTTCCTTGGTTTATAAATAATGTGACGATTAATTCTACTACTGCTAATATTCAGATGTATCAATAGCTGTAATGCAGATGTTGCATTATGAAAAACAATATGAAAAACAATCAACTTTTCTAAACAGTTAAAAAAGTGTTTAACAGTGAAACAACAAAGCAAAACAGGATGAAATGGTAACATTTGCTAAAACTATGAGGTACCAAATAAGCAAAATAATATTTTAAAAACGTAATGAATTTAAAAAGGGTACAACAGAGTCAAAATGGAAATAGTGGCAAGGGCAAAAATAGAAAACTGCTCTTCCAGTAAAAGTGAGTTTTAGATGATGACTTCTCTGTTACTGATGTGATGTTACACTTGCCATTTTAATTTCAGGTATTTAGTTTGATCTCTTATCAAGAGCAAGTGCAATAAGCACAAAGCCAGAGAAAGAAAGCCTTCTATTTGTAATTCACTTTGTGATATCCTACATTTCCCAGAATGACTTTAAACAAACTTAACTGAATATACCTGAGCTTGTTGCCTTCAGCTAAAGAAAAACATTATACTTGTTGGGTAAGAGAGCAACAGGGATATCATTTTTCATGCCTTATGGCCCCTAAAACAGAAACACTCTCTTCAGAGCAGGATCAGATAAAACCACGTTCATGCTTTGCTACATTACAGAAACACATTTTGGGTGTTAAGTGTCACAGGAAGCTTTTGTTGTTTCTATCATCTTTTGGCAGCACCAGTGTGGATATCGATCTAGCTAATGTGACAAGGTGGTGACACTTCTGTGTGTCTACAGGGTAAACATGTTGGTTCCCCCACCTTAACAACCAAGCTCTAGGTCACTGTTAGTTTCCTGTGTGGACATTAATGATGGCTCACCCTGGACATGTTTGGACTGTCTACACATGTCGTGTGTCTGGAGTGTGTGTGTGCGTGTGCCCCTTACCTGACACTCTGAACTGGGGTTGGTGGACATTTTTTTTCCAATAACACAGTAAATAATATTAAAGTTATTACATGTAACTTTTGAATGTTTCTGAAACTGTGTAATTTTTCATCTAATGATCATAAATTACCTGTAACAGCAAACGAGAACAGTGAAAAGAACACTATTTTTCATATAGATTTTATTAATGCCTTTGCCCGGGTCTGATTTTCCCTGCAAAGTCACAAAATGATTTACGGCTCTACAATAACACATTCTGATGGGTCACAGATTTCTTTGTAACACCGTACAAGCCTATGCAGCCAGGTAAAAGGTGGAAAGAGATTTCTTTATATAGGCCTAAATTGTATTTTCATTTAAGAAGTTATCTATAGTTATGGCTGATACTGGGGCAGGGCCATCACAAAAAAAGGAAATTAAACAAAAACAACTAAAAGCTAAAAGGGAGAGAGACAGACGACGGGCGAAACGACGTTGGTTGCTATAACAAACTCGTAATGCTTTGGCTCGTGACACAGTGATAACGTTACTCGTTACCCATACAACTTGTTCTCTTATTGTAAATTAATGATTTTCCGTCATCGCATTCATTGCAACTATGACTTCAGTCTTATGTAAGATATCTCCAGAGTGTCCGTTTTATGTCAGAATGGACCAGAGTGCTGAAGTTGTCTGTAACAACAGAATAATCTATTTCCAAAACACAGCTGAGCAAAGGGGTGGAAGATTCAGACTAGACCGGCTAGACGCTGTCTACAGTGCATGCAAGCATGTGTGTGTGCATGCTCGCATGTGTGCATATGGGAATCATCAAGTATGTATTTGCTCACGTTCTTTTATGTACAGTGAATACATACATGATGTTACATGAGCGTAGGTGTAAAGCCAGTGTGCACACATGGGTGCAGATGTGTCTGCAAATATAGATTCATATGTGCAGACAAAAGAGCAGAAGAGCTGGTGGGTCTTTTTGGTATTCACATACAGGTGCTCCTTGGATATTTCGGGTGCACTATGTTTATTCCATCTTGTAAAGGGCTCATTGCATGAGTTAAAAAAAAAATAGTCCAAGGCACTCTGTTGGATTTGTGCAAAATTAAAATCCCATGGCAATATATTTTAAAATGACTAATGCGTCATAATTATATTCACATAGGCCTTCATCAGGGTCGTTGTCTGCAATAACTTAAAGAAAGGGGAAGTTATTGCAGACAATGACCCTGATGAAGACCTATGTGAGTCGGAACACGTTGGTCATTATAGAACATATTGCCATGTAAAATAAGGGCATTTTAATTTTGCACATATCCTACAGAGTGCCTTGGATTATTTTTGAAGGAGACATGCATTTTTAAATTATTTGACTGAGAACAGTTTCCACTCATGCAATGAGTCCTCGCGATGGCATAAACAGATTTGTGTGTGTCAAGTGTTTTTACTGTATTCTTGCATGCAAGACGCATCTAACACACACATAGACACTTAAAGAAAAATACATGTTTAGAGATGTTTCAAAAAGAAATGTTTGTCCAATGTGAAAAACAGACTTTTTTTTATTTGAACATGCCTATGCGTATGGGTAAGATAACTATTATTTTGCACATTGCACCTTCTTTAAGCATTACATTTGAGCCTGTTAATGACTAGCGTTATTAACAAAGTTAAGTTGAGCTGTATTAACAAAGAATGAAATCTGCAAACTTCCATGCCTCCTTGCTTTTACTTTCTTGAAAAGGGTTTACAAAGCTTTGAAAATGTATAATTTGAGTAAGACTAGACAGAAAACCCTGAACTAATCTTTGAAATCATCCTACTGCAGCATTGACCGTGAGAAATATAACAGTTAACATGTCTTTCTTGTATTATTGCACAAATACTATTCGTAACTCTAGCAGAAAAGGTAAAACTTACCTCCTGTTGACACACAGCAGTGGCAAGTGACTGACCCAAGAATGGCAAAAAAGCGTGACTTTATAAACACCACCTCTTTAAAGCTGCCCCTGTGTGTATGTGTGCCGCCGGACAATGGGTGGGACCAACTCCCCCATACACACACATGGATATGACCACTCTAATTACCTCTGAACCACACATCCGACGGAGCGATGTGTTCTGGTCTCACTCATAATATTGATAGTAAATACACTGACTAGGTATGTGCAGAAAACCAGTCGCACTGTGTCATTATCCAACCAGCATCTTATCACATTTAATGTCTGTGTTTGTGAGGACAACAAAGGCTTGGATAGGCATGCACGCTCACCTTCAACACCACCGGGTTAGAGTGTGCAACTTTGGATGAAGACGCCTTTCATCTTCTAATCTTCCTCTCCCTTTAAGATGGTCCAATATCTGTCCATTGCCTAAAAATGAGGCCTGAGACATGACAGTTACTACATAATCACTTGTACATTAGAGCATGACACTGAACCTGCTGCCAAAAGAGACACTCTGGTTCATTGGGCACCCAATGTTTCATCCTTCAGTGACATTTGGATGTTCCATTCATCTCACTCACACACACACACACACACACACACACACACACACACACACACACACACACACACACACACACACACACACACACACACACACACACACACACACACACACACACACACACACAAAAACCTTGAATAATCTTATGTGTTGAGATATGTTGACATTCAGGTAAATGATACTTTACAAAGGTTTCCATAATTTAAGTAAATACTAATTTTAAAATGTTTCCTTTCTTCCAAACAGTTTGTCAAAATGACCTACTTACTATTGCCAAATGAAATTAACGTATCAAAAGTAAAAGAAATATAGCCTATTTGTTATGAAACAATCTGATTTCATGATTGTTGTACTATCACCTACTGGCTTGACCTCTGTGAGTTGAGTCTGAAAGCAGTTCTGCGCACTCAGAGAACAAAGTGACATGAAGCAAGTTCAGTTCAAAAATATTTTAAAGGTTTAATGAGACAAAAGAATATATTCATTTTCTAGCAATTGCCCCATTTACTTTAAAGACGTAAGAGTAGATAGATAAAAAAAAAAAGGGGGCACCAGAGGAAAGGAGGATTGGTTCAAGGCAGGTTCACGCAGATAAATCTTCAGGGAAGAAAAGTGTAACAATTTATGATACCAATTAAAACAGATTAGAGGCTTTGTTCAATTATCACAAAATGGAGTTAACATATTCACAACAGTTATCGTGAAAAGGATAACTAGAATAGCCATTCCATTCTTGGATCATGTTTACTTAGTTTAGGGTATGTCAAAAACAAACAGTTATTCATTGCATAGGATTAAACACTTATCTATATGCACCAACAAGCTCTGTCTCCCCTGCTGCCTGACAGGACGCTGTGTGAAGAAATAAGACTCAACAAATCAGTGAGATCTCTGACAGAGGTCAAAGGACACACACATCAGGCCAAACATCTCACCTAAATGAGATGGCTGGAGATAGGTAAAAGACTCGCTGTGACTAACTTCCCTAACTATCAATGCCACAAGACACTGGAGGAGGGAAAGAATATTCTGAAGCACTCTGACATCTAACTGAAGTACACCTGAATAAGCATATGAAGTTAATGCAAACATGGTTACAAAAAGAAATAAAACATGTCATATAAAAAATGTAATTAAACAACAATACTAATAAGTATAAATAACACTGCTTTGCAGTAACATACTGTTTATTTGAGCAAGCTGTATATTTTTTTTAAATATCAGTTCTTGTAAGTATAGTGAGTCCTCTTTACATTGAGGCAATGGACAACATCACATTCCTAAGTACAGGTCTTCTGTTGTGACCTTTTAGATGAAAATACTTAATACAAAAATAAGAGCGGTTGGGGCACCTGTCGAGCTCACCTGGTTAAGCGTACATCCCATGTACAGGGGCTCAGTCCTAGGCACAGTGGCCACAGGTTCAGTTCCGACCTGTGGCCCTTTGCTGCATGTCATTCCCCCTCTCTTTCCCCTTTCTCATCCTCAGCTGTCCTGTGTAACAAAGGCCGAGAATGCCCAATAAAATATTCTTTACAAAAATAAATAATACAAGCTGTGAACAGAAAAACAAAAAAGTTCTAAATAGACGTAATAATAGTCATGCAATTAATCAATTACTAAACAAGTAGTATCAGTATTAGGCTACTTTTTGTAAAAAAATAAATAAATAAAAAACACTTTAATAAATTTAAATAAATTTAATAAATTGAACAAAGACGGGTTGGAAGGTTTCAAACATTTCAAACGTCTTATCATCAGAAACGTGATATATATTGTGTATATGTGTGTATTCAGTGTGAATGTTCTCTGTCTTTCTAAGCGGTTACTCATTAGCTGTGAGATACTGTACGGGCGTCTGGTCTCCTGGGGTCCTCTTTAGGCAGGTGGCATCAATCCACTGTCACTATCCCATCACTGTGGTCAGCCTTCGTCGACACTGCCAACCTGGTCACCGCAATGACCTTAGTTGGTAAGTTGTAGGATGCTGCATCTCCAAGCTTTCTGGGATTCAGAATATTTGGTTTCTAATAATGTAATTAACAGTTTCTAAGTAGGCCTATATTTTGGGTTTAACACAGCACTATATGCGGTTTCTTATTACAGCATATAAATTAGGGTAGTATCACATTGCCAGACCTTTCTCCACAGCGCTGCGGAGGGGGGTCTAGCGAGTCCACACAGCATTCCAGGATGGAAAAAACATGCTCTTGCCACACAGAGCAAAGGCGCCTCTGCAAAATAGCCTCGGTAAAGAACTTGTTTGGGTGGAACATGTGTTTGTTCAAAGGTTGTTTTAGTCGTGCAATAGAAAGCTCAGATTGGACAGATAATCTAGCTAGCTGTCTGGATTTACCCTGCAGAGATCTGAGGAGCAGTTAACCATAGTGCTCATAAATCCACTGGAGTTTAAAATGCCAACACAAAGAAAGCAGAAGGTAACGGACATCCGGCACAAAATTAAAGACATCCGTCTGAATTTCCAGCAGCACCTGAACAATCCCAGAAGTGGAACGTTATGGATATAGACTAAAATTAGGGTGTCCCATTAGGGTTAACTAAAGACCACTTTTTTTTCTTTTTTTTCTTCTAATGATGATACAAAGTAGGCTATGGCTTATTACGTCTTATTTATGTCCCATAAAATGAAGTAAAACCCAATGGTGTAATTCAGGTAAACCGCCTGTAGCACAGAAAAAAAAGTCACCTGCTGTTCTGGCAGCAGTGGACGATATAAGGATAATATGCAGCAGCGTTTAGCCACTGTTTGCTAATGCATTTCCTCTAGCCACCTCACTACCAGAATCACAGTGACCCTTGGTCTTTACAATAACTAAGGTAGGTTAATGTTCAGTTACCAGAGCACTATGAGAAATAGCTCTGGTAACTGCCATCAGCTGAAATTGTGAGCTACATAAATGAGAATGATAGTCATAATTTCCCCGGCCATGACCATGCAAGTTCTATTTAGGGCTATCAATTCAGCAGCTTGAGCTGAGTTAGGAATAAGTGAGTGAGCTTCTATTATCCAATCAGGTAATTCACACAGCGTAGTCATAGGTTTGGAGCAAGAGCCATCAGCAACAGTAGGCCTGTGACCTCCAACACTTTCCTGTGCTGCTCACAAAGCAGCAGCAGTGCTTCCATCTTCAGAGACATACAGATGAAAGGGAAGGCCGTAGTCTGGCAGGCCCAGAGCAGGGGCGCTGCACAGAGCAGCCTTTAACACTGAAAATGAGTGCATCATTTCTGCGGACCATACAACAGTTTGAGGAGTCTTTAAGGTAAGCCTGTCTCAAAATCGTGTCCTGGTAAGAACCAGGGGCGTAGCACACAATTCTGGGCCCTGTAGAAAGGCATTTTCTATGGGCCCCTCCACAGCTATTCATTCTAGCATCTTTTTGGGTACTCAGTCCCCTTTTTCCCCCCAGTCCGACGCCCCTGGTAAGAACAGTCAGGGATATATTGCCTGCAATAGTAAATAAGACAAAGGAAACTCATCATTGCCTTAGGGGTGTGAGGAGGAGGAACCTCTTGGATCAATGAGACACAATCAGCAGATAACAAACGTTGCCCTTTGGACAGGAGAAATCCCAAATATTAAACTCTCTATTTGCACCATTGCAACTTTGACAATGTGGCGTTGTGTCCACAGCGAGCCAGGTGTTGCAACAGTATTAGTGAGGCTTTTTCACACAGTTTGTCTCAGCAAAGAGCAGTAAGGATGGATTGAACATCAGAACCAATAGGTGCTAATGGAATAATCAAATTATCGATTGCTCAAAGGTCCTTAGTAAATCTCCACTCAGCCGTATTAGGCTTTGGCACTGGATTGACAGGTGTGGTATATGATGATGTGTCTGTGGCAAATATCTGAGGAGACTGTCTATCAATTGGCCAGTATTTCCCTGGTTTGTAGGCTGACATACTGTTCTCTTGTTAAGTTGAAAACTGATGTTTTGTTTGCCTCAGTGTCTGCCTCAGTTGACTGTGTTTGAAAGAACAGAATTTGCTGTTGGGACATCAATAGAGATCGCCTTCTTTGTAAATGTTAATAAATACCCAACAAAGCAAACATTTTCCCAGCAAGCTCACAGGTGAATGAGGAATGATAACAGATCAGAGATAAAACCTGATCTGAGGATCATCACAGGATCTTACAGGTAAAGCGAAAGTCTTGACATGCAATAGGACCCTCTCTGCCCTCTCCCCTCTCCCTCTGTCTCGATGTTGCAGAGGTCTGCCTGTGTAGCCACCTGTTCCCCGCTCACAAGCTCCTCCCCTCCAATCCCGCTGCTGGGCACTTCCTTGTGGCTGCCAGTCAGTGTGAGAGGCTTGAGCAAGCATCATGTGGTTGTCCTTCACACATCAGCAAATTCCTTTTCTCTGAGACTGAGACTCCTTTTCTATTTCATCTGAAGCAAGCCATCTTATAGCGTTTTACATACATTTGCATTCGGCTGATGCATATTGGCAAGACGTGTAAATAAACAAACATGACAGATTGTCAGTCAACAGTATACCCACACAACTTTAAGCCAGGTATTCTTAAAGCAAGTGACAAAAGCTGTAGTATACTCTCCTGATTGTTGTTTGCAGTTTGAAACACACGTTATGTCACGTTTGGATTTGTTCATTTTAAGCAGAAACTCTGACAACGTTCTTTCGCAATTATTCTCATTTATCATATTATCATCAACCCATACAAAAAGTCGTTGAGTGATTATTTTTCTGATTTAGGAGGGGGATTTCTGCTACTAATTCCGCCTCAGTAATTTCAGGGAGCACCTTTGTGACAATAAAAAGGTAAAACTTTCCATTGTACTGATAATACTATAGTCTTAAACTGCTGTATATATATATATATATATATATATATATATATATATATATATATATATATATATATATATATATATGATAATATGTCTGTACTTTCAAAGTACAGATGTATGAAAAATAAAAAAATATATACATTTAAAAATAAGCAAACTACAACTATTACTTTCTTGTTAGGATAGTTTATATAACATATGAATGCCTCATAATGTTGAAATCTATACATGCACTGTGTTTCACATGACTGCATTCTTTATAATGTTGACAGATGGAGCCAGAGATGAAGTATTGTTTCTACTAAAAACCTCTTTGGTGTCCACGTCGCTCTCTGCACAGATCAGTTATCTTGGTCAGAACAGAAAAATACAAGCTAGAGAGATAACCAAACCCTTTTGAATGCGTGTGTCTTTCTCACATGTTCACCTATCAAGCAGTTTAAATTTAACTGTTCTGGAGAAAATATTCAATTGTTCTGTGTAGCATTGCCTTTTTAACATTTTGTAATTCATCAGTAGCACCCCTCCAATGGATGTTTAACTACCATCTGGAAAAGAGCCACAGCACATTCAGACCAAATTATTATTAATTATTATTATTATTATTGACTTACAAACATTCAACTTGTGATGCAAATACAGACTTATAATTTGTCAATGTTGATGTTTGTATCAAGTGTCATCTTTGAACAGCTGTGATCTCTGACAAGATGATGGTCTTCTGCTCAGAAGGGGGCAGCATTGTTTTAGACATTGATTCTTCAGTTTCATGTGCAACCAATAGTGATTTTTCCAGGCTGCATTTCATTCATCATATACAAAACTAATATTCTTAAAAGAAATATCACTGACATCATATAAAAAGACATGTTTTAAAGTGACCATTTGAACGATGTGAGGGTGTAATAGTCCTTTGGTGTTTGTTTACTTTTTATTTCCTTGAATACATCCTACCAACTTTCCGACCAAACCACCTGGACGTAACCTCCGGCATCATCCTCAAACATGAAAAGCCACATTATAGTCAATCCTCGAAATAGAAGTGAAGTACACCATTTGAAGTCAGAAAATATATTTACGGCATTATACTTTAGACTTCATCACCCAATTTATCTTGATGAGAAAATTACACGTCTGGCAAAAAGAAAAACTTCCAACTGTTTCATCGAACACCTTCAACCAGGTCACCTAAGAAGAACAACCACTTTTAGTTAAAAAAGAAAATACAACAAGTCAATACACGTAAAATCTGACTTTGTTCAGTGGTTCAATTTGTTACCATAACATTTTCAGAGTCAATGTCATGAATCCTTCAAAAAAAATTTAAAACAACATATTAAATTTGAATCTACTAAATAGATGCTTATTTTACCGGGTCAGCTGTGATACTATGCAACATAAACCATCCTGAACTTCTGGGTCTGAATTCAGCAGGTTACTTTTGTGTCTGTAAGTGCATGCACTTGCTCCATATCGGCAAAATCTGTGTCTCTGAATACATAATGGGATGCATTGACAGTCAACAGCCTGAGGCTCATTTTTACCCCAGTGTGTGTTAAACCAAATCTGCCCAAATCTGATCAATACAAAGGCCTTTTCACCCCCCCTCCCTCCCTGTAAAAGTCCCTTCAATGTTGGCTCTCTTCAGCAACAGAGGAAAAAAAAAACGTGCAAATCAATACTTTTTTTTTTTATTGATCCAGTGAGGACAAGCACATATGTTTTACACAAATGCAAGGACATCATGCTGAATGGAAGTGCAGACGTAAAAAACAGCATTTAGAGAACAAACCACAGAGCATAACTGTAGTAGAAACTCATATTTCCTTTCAGGTATTACATTTGTAAATTTGTGTTAGAGTATATTTGTGTGTGTGTATATTCTTATTTTATGAGATATGGCAGCTTGTGAACAGAGGATAGAGGGAAGGGTGTACAGTAAAGAGAGAGAAAAATGGGAAAGACAGATCAGATCAATAAAGCGCAGATGAGGGAGTCCCACGGGAAGAAGCGGGGTTCGCTGCCATCTGGCCTGGTTCACCCTGGCACAGAATGAACCCAACTATTTTATCCCCACAGCAGGCACAAAACAAAATGAAGGATGTCACATGTCACATAATGATGTTGGTTGTTGTTGTTTACCAAATACACTACATAACAGGAATGCACCGCCAGCACTGCAGTACTCTCTAAACACAACACGATATCACTCTCATGCCAGTTATTGGTGTGAGTGCTCTGAGTAATTTAAGGGCTTCCTTAGCTCGTCATATGATGCCTCTCCATTTATTACAGTGCATTAGAAGGAGAGCTTGCAAGGAGGCTGTGGATCACATTGCCAATGATGTTTGTGCTCCTCTGTTGCTGCTGTTGTAAGAGTGACAGGTGGTCAGTGTCGGTAAAAAGAAAAATATTTTTCACATGTTGAAGATGGACGGATGCATGGGAGATAAAACCATCAATTTGAAACATGGGACATGCACAAGAGTGGAAAGCTTACCAAGACTGAGACAAAAAAACATACACCTTGCCTTTTTACGCAGGATCGGCCACCTGGAACAGAATCCTTTTCTCGGAACCTGAGATGGGACAGTAAACGTCTCCTGGACCACCCATCCTCTGTCCACTCACTGGTGACAGATGGTGTGTGTGTGTGTGTGTGTGTGTGTGTGTGTGCCTCCATGAGTGTGAGTCTAGATCTTCGTTTTTGTGTCTATGTGACAAAATATAAATAAAGAAAGTTATGTTTCCACATGCACATTTCATTAAATTGTATGCATGCTCTTTCCTCTTTTTTCTCTTCCAGTAAACAGACTGGTAAATGCGCAAAAGCTTTATTATAAAAATAAAAATAAAGTGGACCTCGAAATATTGTGCTTGGTTGGCTGTTTCAGTTCCCTGTAACTTCTTATAATACTATTTTTATTTAATTTAAATGGAAAGTAGCATTAAAAACTCACTCAAATGATCACAAAAAAATCTTTATTAAGACACGAAGGCAAAATCATGTCAGAGAAGCACACATTTAACTATTTTTAGTTCATTTATTCTTTTTTTTTCATTTAACATGTTCTTTAAAACTACTTTTTGTATATCAGCTTTGAATGTTTTTTCGATTAAAATACACAGAAAATATATTATTTAACCAAATAAAACCATTTATGTCACAGCTTATTGTCTCCTATCTAATGGGTTATCATAGGATCATACCACCATTTCATAGCCAACCAAAGATACCAATCTGTATTCCTGTTAAAGTGCTTGTTTGAGGGTTTCTTATCCAGAGTGTGCTGTTATTCGCCTTCATGCCATCTCAACATAAAAAAGTAGCATTTTTGAAGAGTGATTTCAGGTGGAATAAGTAGTGAGTATATTGAATGAACTACAGCGACAAAGATGAAAATTACATGTATCTATTTTGGCCCAAATAAGTGACTCAAACAGATTTTCATTGTGTGTCTGTCTAGTTCTCTCTCTCTCTCATGCATTATTTATCCCCCCGTAGTAACCTGGCTTCCACTCTCTCTTCTTTCGCTGCACTCATTTCCCTCACTGCCCTCAGTTCTTACAGGGTCTACATAAATCACTGTCTCATGATACAAGGCAGAAACATCTAACTATATAAATTGAGGACCGTACGTGCGTGCGTCCGTTGTCTTTCAAATATATTGAGAACAGTTTATCTGATCTAAGGAAAAAACAACAATAATACTTCATAATGGAGCTTATGGTCATCCCAGGAATCATTTTGTAGTAGCACCAACTAGTTCAGTGCCCATCAAGTGTAACTTCATTAGAAGAAAGAGCTACAAGATCATTTATAAGGCTGCAGGGACATTCAGTTTGTGAAGACCGTGCACAAACATGACCGCTTGTAACACATGACTTGTAAACCTCACAAACAACTTGTCAGTCTCAAATCTCAAATCAAAAAGGTGGCATGTATAGTCATGATCTGAACCTGAGTAAAACATGGCGTGCTCCCTGGTTTATTTCAGGCCAACATTTGGCCTCAGGTGTCAGCCAGTCAACAGATTGCCTCTTCTTATGCATAAAGACAGCAGTGTTTGTAATAAGAGCCATCCCGTGATTTCACTTAATCTCATTTAAGAAAAAAAAAGCACTGTTATAAAGTTTTTATGTAGGCTATCTAACTTAGACCATGGAGTGATGGGATGAGGGATTCAGGGGTGGTAACAATCATACTCTGGTGCACTTAATGCTGCTGCAAATATGAGTGGATAATTACCTGTGTGGATCTCAGGTTTCTGTGTTAAGTGTGCATTCACATGGAGAGAGAAGTCTGTTGATGTGGCTTCTGTCTACACACACACTGATCTGCAACAAAACAAGGCCAGTTCAATGCTTCAGGGAGACAAAGTCACCAGGCACAAACAGGCAGCACTCTGCTGGATCTCCTTCAGTTTTAGAAGTTGTTCAAGGGAATGAAAGTTGGAGAAAATGTACATGTAATCCATTGTCTTGTTTGCAGCGAGGCTTTTATTCATATGGCACAATGTCATGTAAAAACCTTTGCTAAATGGACGATTTACGCAAGGCTTCATTTGTCTATAACATTTAAGGTGGTTGGTTTGTCCGACTCAGCAAGAAAACAACAGGTTTGTGTGTGTGTGTGTGTGTGCGTGTGTGCACAGTGGGCGTGGAGAGGGAGATGGCTCCTTCCCTGAAGCAGTTGAGCTGAGCGCGCCTGTCATATGAGCACAGGAGAAAAGCGCACCAGAGCCGAACATCCAATGGGTCAATCTAGCGAGTTTACTCACCGACTGTGTGCAACAACAAACAGCTTCAATCTGGACTGATCGATTCGACTTTCCTGGAGAGGTTTTTTTTCTTCTTTCTTTCTTTCTTCTTCTAGAAGTTTAACTCAAAAGAAGCGCAGCGATGACAGCCGAGTTTATTTCACTTCGAAGTGACTGAGACCCGCATCGTGCTGCGTCGCATCCGATCGCATCCAGCCTACTGTGAGGATGCAAAGGAGATACAGGATGAATTCCGCTTTCATCGCAGTGTTATTTGGAGTGGTGAGTAGCCCCTTACAAAGTGTGTGATAAATGGTTGCCATCAGCTAAACTTGGATAACACCTGCGCAAATGCGCATCCATTCATCCCAATAAGGGGGTATGTGGTTTTTGAGAAACTTGACTCTCTTCCTCAGATTCCCTTCCCTCCAACCTTCAGCACCGTATTACGTTTTGACAGGAAATTCATCCAGAAAAAAAAACAACTGTAAAGTTACAGTCTTTTCCTTGCATGAAGTGAGATTTAACTTAGGCTTATGACAGTTTAAATTTCACGAGTTTGGTCTCTACTTATAAAAAAATGTCTAGAATATCTTTTAGGTCTGAAAACTATAAGAGTCCGTGTCCTTGCACCTGTCCCTTCGTCAGTCCCGGGCTGACAATGTAAAGCAGAGCGGATGTATGCAGCAGCCATTCAGGTTGACACTCTATAGCTCCAGTTGCTGGATCTGTAGTTCCACCCTTCTCAGTTACATGTGGCCCTTCAGACGACAGGACAATAGCAATGTCACAGTGGTCTCTGAGAGTGGAGGAGCTCACCAAGAAACCATGTGTTAACTGAGGAGGTGAATTTACTGTAATCTTTCCTCCATTACCAGAAATCAACAACAGAAATCTTGAGAGGCTACATGGGAAACTCTGGAGATTTGCATTTGATAGTCTCCCTGATTTATTTCCAAATCCCTTGAGGCCATGCAGGGCCCAGGAAGGAAAGATATTTTCCAGTTTCTTCTATCTGACAAGACATGGTCAGTCAGGGCTGCACAGCTCGTCAAACAGGCTGCATCACCGATACATGACAGCTGCTTCCACTGATGGGTATGCATCCTCTGCTGGCTCAGCACATGCAATATTGATACAGCCCGAACCATCCCCCCCACTCTTCCTCTCCTCCTTTCACCTGACACTCGCATCCCTCTCGTCTTCTGTCTGTCTGTCTGACCCTTTCAATTAAAAAGAGACAATGATTCAGCGTTGTTTAGCAAGGCAATAGCAATGTCATTGTCAATAGCGTTGCCACAGCAGTCCATGCCTGGATTAAAATTAGGCCCAGTTTATTGGCTGGTATAGTCAAACTATAATGGCCTAACAAGCGCTGACAGCTGAGGTGCAGAGGTTAAGTGTCTCCAACTGAAAACTGACTGCAGCATGTATTAGTCAGGTTGGTTGCTCTGAAGTTACGTGTCCAGATGCTTCTGCACATGCTTGTGTGTGCTTGTTGATGTGAGTGTGCGATCAACCTGCTTCTTGCTTTAGCTTCAGGAAAATCAGCTGAAAAAAAGTTTAACCCTCAAACTTCCATCCAAAAAAAGTGCTGCACATGCTTTTCTTTCATTCCACAAGCTATTTGCTTAAATCACATTACTTTCCAATTCATCTGTATATACAATTTAGCAGTCATTAGTGTTGCACTTTAATCTGAGTTTTCGGTCTCTGAGACGCTTCGGTGTTGCACCCACACCCGGAGCTAGAATAAGGTCATAGAATAAGAACTAAGTGAAGCTAGACGCTGGAACTTGGAGTTACTTCAAAAGTGTCAGTCAAATAGTTTGGAGTAGGTTTGTTCACACGTGAGGATGTTCATGAGTTTTGGCGCTAACATATGCGTGCCAATGGGTGTGTACAATATATGAGGGCAGTTCATGGTAAGCGTGTGTGATGACAGATTTGATTATTCTCTGAATGAATGCCTGTTGCGTAACGTGTATGTGTGAGGTAGGTCAGTGAAGCTCTGAAGACAGATACATTATTTTAATTGCTGCACTGTGAGCAAGTTATGTGCATATTCAGTGGCTAAAGATCCTAAACAACATTGGAGGATGCATTCATTTAATCAAAACATTAAAATTACCAAGACTAGAGTTTCACTCTCTGCAGGATAAGATTAGTCTTCGTAAAAACAGGAACGTTTCAGGAAATGTTTAGATATCATCAGGCATGTCTCATGAAACATGTCAAGCAAAAGGTTTCCCAACAAAGCCAAAGTTGCATTCTTGAACATGGACAACGTGGTTAACTGAATACCAGAGACTTAAAGGTGAATGGGCCGTGACATCATCAAGGGCAAAAGGGGGGGAGACACACACACACACACACACACACACTGCCAGCTGACTCAGAAGTGCCTGAGGGGACACTTGATGTTTTTTAGAGCTCCTCTCTCTTGTCAGCAGCATTCCACACACACCTGAACCCTGACGATTTATGTTGAGTATACCTTCACACAACCCCTCAGTATACATACATGCATGTGCACACACCCAAACTGTGTTATTAAGTGTATGAATAACAACATTCAGCAGGCAAATATGGTCCTGGAACAATATTCAAAATCAATAAAGAGCAAAATGACTCGCATCTGACAGCTGTAATATACTATACAATCCCACACCAGCTACTTCGAATGAAATCTGGGATTAAGACAAGTTTAGGATACATCTTTCTTTTGCCCTCTGATCTGCGGCTTGTCTGTCACTCAGTGAGAGAGACACTGCCCAACAGAAGACGATCATAACCTCATAAATAAAAACAATCCCTCATGTATCTCTTTTATCAAGGTTTGCTTTGAAGATCGATGTGTGCGGAAGGATAGAAAAAAGACCCGGTGTCAGATAAGAAATTATTTAGTATGATATAACACAAAAGGTCACATAAACATAGACTCCTGGAAACATCAAGGCCCGGGCATGAGTGTGCAAGCGTGTATGCACTCTCATGCATTTGCAAATGTAGAGGCACGCACAAACATCTTTCACCTGTCAACGGCCAACATAAAGCACTCAACAGGTTACTGTTTGAAGAATGCAGAGAAGACATAATCCAGTGTTACCTGGTCTGAATGTGTGATTTTATTACTGTATCTGTGACTTTAGATGTGGCTTGGACTTGAAATTCACAAATTTGATGCAGCATTAGAAATAAGGTTAGTTTTGCTTTGTGACCCTTACAAATTAAAGCATGTATTTTGGTCGATCTGACAATGTCTACAAGTTGGAAGCAGTTTGACCAAAGAGGATTTTCCCTCCAGATTGCTTCATTTGAATACTTTTTGAAGCTTGATTAAGAAAACAAAATATCTAGTATTTCACAAGACCGTAGGTAAAGGAAAATAACTTAGAACAATGGATAACTTTTTGTAACTGAAATGTACATTTTCTTCTTTCCTATCCCATTAATCATCTCACACCCCCTTAGATTTATCTTGTTGTACGGTGCTGGGAACCACTAGTTTTGTGGTTCCAAACTAAATCTAAAGGGACCCTGGATGATTAAAGGCATTGCTTTTTCTTGTGAAATACTGGATACTTTCAGGCCTCTGAAAACAATGAAAATAAAGCTCACATTGCACAATGCTAGACATAGCATAAATCAAGTTTAGTTCTTTGTAGACAATAACAAGTCATTTTTTTGTGTGCCAATGTATTGTTAATCTTATGGATGCTGCTGAATGGAAATGGTACTTTGCTTGCCTCACTTTGAACGGTCTCTCTGGTGATTGGCAGGTTGGGGCTCTGGCAAATAAGGAGGAATGTGTTTCACGCCAGTATACAACCAGCGGAGAATGCTGCGTGCAGTGCCAGCCCGGTGAGGGCGTCGTCAAACCATGTGGAGTCACGCAGACTGTCTGCGCCCCCTGCCTTGACAGTGAGTAAGACACACACACACACACACACACACACACACACACACACACACACACACACACACACACACACACACACACATACACACACACAACCACACAAAGGAGCTGTGTTGGTTACATGCCTTAATGCAGAGATAATGGCACACACATACATAATGTATTGAACAGTAATTTAGAGTTTCATCTGACACAAAAACATTGGATTGATGCCACTATGACATTCTGTCTATAAGTTATGTCCTCATAAAAACCCTCTACTGCACTTACTGTCCCTGGAGAATACACGCGGTTCAACAGCAGTTGGAAATATGCAGGTTTGTAAATTACAGTAATGTAAAATGTTTCTGCAAACTTTGAATTAGGATCCAAAATCGTGCTGCTGGCCTATAAAACAGTAAATAAATCTGGACAAGACAATGATCGTTTCTGTATATTTTGCAACCAATCTTGTTTTAGTATGACATAATAGTAAAGTTGCTATATCATTTTCTTTTGTCTAGTGGTGGTAGTGGTATTGGTTGTAGTTAGCACTATTGATCCCACTCTTGGACACAACTGAATGGTAAATGAAGTAACTTCACAAAATCAGGAACATAAACAAGACAAGTCTACAGCCAGACTAGAGATTCAGTGAGGCCATACTTAGATACAGTGGTGTGATAAGCTAAATGCTAACATCAGCTTGCTAACATGCTCACACTGGAAATGCGTATATACTGATGTTTAGCAGGTATCACGTTTACAATGGTCCCAATCTTATTTTAGATGTGTAAGCATGCTAACATTTGCTGATAAGCACTAAAGAAAGTACAGCTGAGGCTGATGGGAATTAGTTTTACATATGTTTCGTCACAAACCAAAGCATTGAACAAATTTTAATTTTGATTTGATGATGGCACTAAATGAAAATTTAGGGGATCATGGAGCTTGATGGAAAGTCAGAGGATCACCACAGTCAATATAATTCATCCTCTGGGGGGCTGGGGATATCGTACCAAATTTCATTGCAATCCATCTTATCTTTCTTTATTGTTTCAGTTTGGACCGACCAACTGACTTACTGACTGGCTGGCTGACTGACTGACATTGCCTAGTGTGGCTAAAACAGGCCACAGTTTCTTTTAGATTTCCCAACATAATAGACCTCAACATCAGTTTGAAACATAATACAGATTGAAGTCTAGATGTGAATCCTTAGACTTATTCAGCTGCATGTCAGGAAATAAACTAGATGCCAAACCTGACTGTGTTCCAGCATTACTGCCCTCTTCATGGCCCTTACCATGTAGGGAGAGAAGCTGTGCTGGGTTGTAAGACTTCATGAGGACAGTGATATTGAGAGGATACAAGAATGGGACCAGCTCCAAATGTTGTTGCAGTGGAAGATATTTAGAGCCTCAGACACGTTATGTCACACAGATGGTAAGCATAGAGATTCTGATTTTGTAAACATGACTGGTGACTGAAGAGCTCCAAAGGATATATAAGGATCTTCTGTAAGAGGTGTCTGCTCGAGTGCGTCGGTAAAACAAATTAACATAATTTTTTTTTTACTCTATTGTGTGAGGTCAAAGTACAGCTTGAGCCTGCATAGGCCAGGGTTGGTCCACAGCCAGTTCCCAGAGTTTTCTATGAATTCCCTGACTTTCCTGCGTCCAGGCTGGGAAGTGGTTGTAAACCTCCCTGGGTCAGTGAAGGATAGCAAACCCTAAGCCAAGGAGCCCCACAGTCAGAAAATGATCCAGACTTTAGGTCATGAGAGAAGTCACAGAATGTGGACATGAAGACAATTATTAAGTTAGTGTTTCTTTGGGCTTCCGGGAATGATTTATGTTTTTATAAGTGAGATCCAGAGTTACATCTTTATGATATATTGTTGCCTTGTATATAAAAAAAATAAGCCCTGGACTTCATATCATAAATTATCGATTGTTCTATTTGTATAAAAACTATATCTTAGGCTCAAAATTATTTTAACTCTCGAGGTTGCTGCTTTCGGTTGCACAACAGGGAGGCTTTCAGGTTAATTACGTTCACTCCTACAGTGCTTGTTGTGCTCAGACATGAACAGACAAACAGTGACAGGCTCTCAAACTCATGAGGCCAGACAGGCTCTGCAGTGACTCGTGGAAAAAGAGAAAAGCAAAGCAGATAGCGGTGGGTTGTTAGAATAGCTGCTAGAACGTAGTTACCAAACGAGTCACTGAACAAAACTGCGCAAACAAAATAAAACAAAGGATTACTACTACGTTTGGCCTCTTATGTATTCACTACATTGCATTGTAGCATGGTGTCATTGTAAACTACAGTGTCAAGTTAGAATGGAAAGATTGACAGGCGTAGCAGTAACTAAGGGGGTATCATGAACTTTAAACACAGACATTTTTATTTTTTTATCTCTGGCCTATGTAATTACAAAAACTGACAAAATCTCATGTGACAGAAACTACTTACATCTTATCAACCCTTCCTCCTAATTTTCTTCCAACATCAACTCCCACCCACCATTTGTCTTTGCGTGTGTTGTTTCAGGCATTACGCCCACAGTTGATAGCATCTAATGTGCCAAGCATCCATTTATACTGTAAAGAGACAGACTGTGGTTTCCAGACAGCATTCAGGCTTCATTTAGTACAGATAGCTAACAGGGTCCTGGCTGATGTGCTAAAAATTAGGGCCAGCTGAAACGCACAGAGGAGTTTGGATGAATGAACAGATGGGTGGAGATGAAACAGAGCAAGTATAGCTTTACAGCTGGAATCCAGACAACTTCTCAGCCAGCAGCTAATGGTTCATACACAAACACACACACACACACACACACACACACACACACACACACACACACACACACACACACACACACACACACACACACACACACACACACACACACCTTATGCTGCGCAGTAGCCAGAGTGGTTAAAGTCAGGAGTCCTTTTATGGGTGATGAAAACAAAGGATTGAATGTTATAGAGGCAAAAGTACTATTGTGATACAATATGCTGAGCCAGGAAAAGACCGCCTGTACCCCCCCTTCCTCACTCCGCCTCCATCACCCACCCTCCCCCTATCCTTAACCCCCCCCCCCCCCCCTCCCCCTTTCTACGTGCTGTAGGCTAGCGTTATTAATGTATTGACTTGCATTATTGATGCATGGCATTATGATAATGGCTCTGAGAGCACTCGTGGGGAGGAGGGGTGAGGGTAGTCTGAAGAGAGGGAGAGGAGATGCAGCAGATAAATGGGTTGAGGGGGATAACAGTATATAACTGAACTGGTGGCTGGACGACATTTTGTCCACTTCCTTAAAGACATTAAACAAAAATGTAAAGGACGCACATTGGACACCACCAATTTTGGACAGAGGCATCTCAAATGACACACTCTGCTTTCTTGTCGTCCCTCCATTTGTCTCTGTGTCTCTGTCTATCTGTTCTCATCTTTGTTTTAATCTCTGCATCATCAGAGCGTTCGCCGTGGTTGGTGGGCCAGTGACGCAGACCGAAAACTTGATATGCTATGAGACACAACCCCCCCCTGTCTCCTACCACACACAGTTTAGTTCAGTTTAGTTTGAGCTGAAAAAAATCCCCCAAATTCTCTGGTACCAGCTTCTAAAATGTGAATATTTGCTGGTTTTCTTGTCCTCTATCATAATATATTGAATATGTTTAGATTTTAGACCGTTGGTTGGACAAAACAAGCAATTTGAAGACGTCGCTTGAGGCTGCGGAAAATTGTGATGGTACATTTTTCACAATTGTATGACAATTTATAAACAAAACAGTTTGTTGAGAAAATAATCGGCAGATTAATCAACAATGAAATGAATAGTTGCAACACTAGGTTAGTTTAGGTGAAGGAATGTCAAACAGACGGGACAACTGAGGCAGGATCTGGAAAGATGAGAGCTGCATAGTTTACATTGGTCATATGATTTAAAAAAAAAAAAAAATATATATATAAAATTGGTCTACAAAATTGAATGAAATAGAGAAAGATGATGGTATCAGATTACCGTACTTGTTTTGTCCGACCAACACTTCACGGCCAAAGATATTTAATTAATTTTAATATTTTATTATCACGAATAAAAGCAGAAAATTGGAACCAGAGAATATTTGGCATTTTTGCTGATAAAATTATCTACAGTTGCAGATGATTTTTCTCAATTAACTGACTAATCAGCTTTAACTTTTAGCTATACTTCACATCAACTTAAAATAAATAAAAAAAAGTACACACACACACACACACACACACACACACACACACACATCTGTTGCATAATTTATTGTTTCCCAGTTCTCTATCCAACCGAAATACAATTCCATAAAACATGCAATATTGATTTCATCCTCTGCAGATATATTTGTCAGGTATAAAAAAAAACATTTATGAAACGTACAGTATGTGATGTGTGCCAGTTTATCATCTAAAAAATCCTTTAAAAAACATGTTGCTGCTTATACATTTATTCATAATTTTTTTATATAATCTTTTCTTGTCCAAAGGGACCTCATGCAATTACATATCCACCAGGGGAGATGACCCTAACACTGAATTTCCATGTTAGTGTGACTTTGAGAAGCTGATTCCAAATGTGTTCACAGAAACAAGCCCTTCCCAAGTTCAGAAATAACATGGTCAACAATTCCACTTTTTGACACACATTTAAACAACAACTGTTAAGGGTATTTAGAGAAGTAATAAATGCTAAATAAACAAGCACATATATGATATAGTCTAATGATATACTACACATAGTATTCTTGAATACGGAATTTAGACATTTTTGGTGAAGAAAATGTAATAATAAATGGGAAAACCCTACTAGATAGAAGTACACTACAATATTCCACAAGCTGAAAATGCAAAGGACATAATCAGTCTTTGATTCTGACTGGAAGTGTAACTTCTGCTTTAATACACAAGTCTTTGGGCAGAAAATATAAACAGCCTGGAGGTGGAATAAGATTATGCATATACTGCAAATGCTTTTAAAAGGGATAGCTGAAGAAATAGAAGTCTGGCAGATAACAAGTTTAATAGTTATTTTCTTCCCTCTCCATTCAGGTGAAACCTTCTCAGAAAACTTCAGTCACACAGAGAGATGTCAGCCCTGCACAGTATGCAGAGGTCCATTCCGCATGAAGGCGCCTTGTACAGACTCCAATGACGCCACCTGTGTGTGCAACTATGGCTACTATATGAATACGCTCTCTCAGCGGTGTGAACCCTGCACCAAATGTCCTGAAGGCCAGGGCATGCTGTACAGCTGTGAGTCTGACCATGACACGGTGTGTGAGGAGTGCACCGGGGACACCTACTCGGACCAGGAAAGTTCTCGGGAGCCCTGCATCCCCTGCACCTTCTGTGATGACGGGGAAGTGTTACAGCCCTGCACCTCTCTCACAGATACAGTTTGTCCTGGTAAGACGATTAGCTATGTTCACAGTGAAGTGTACATCAAGTCACAGTGTACCAAATTCAGACCCTGATATATACTCCAATATGGACATCTACATGATCCTGGTTATAATACATTGGGTGTCTGCGCTGTGGGCATGTTCACACGTGTGATTTTACAGCACAATTTAAGGGCTATATACGGGCCACCACATGGACACAAGCAAGTGACAAAATGTACATGTAAAGTTAAACCTAAAGCAAAAGTTTGATATTTTGGGAAATATAAGATCCACACCACACTTAAAAATGTCTGGCAGATATGAAGCTACAGCCAGCAGCTGCTTAGCTTAGCTTAGCATAGCACACAGACTGGAAACAGCTAGCCTGGATCCTAAATATCTTCATGTCTTTTGCAATTAGGGCGAACTGGCCCATTATTAATAGGCCATTAAGTAAAACATGTTCAACACTTATAACAATAAACTCCATGCAGAGAGAAATGAATAAGGCATTCATGGGATTGTTCAGGAGGAAAAGTGAAATTCCTCAATTTTTTTTTCTCTTTTAACAAGAGACTTAATTTACTTGTTCAGAGACGTATTATGTATTATTTATTTTTCAGCTATTTAGCAAATGGCTGCGGGATGACCCTATCATAACACTTGGAAAGTTTATCATGAACTGCTGTGCAGGGCCAGCAAAGCTGAATGATGGAGTACATCGCCCAGGGTCATGATGGCCTGAATAGAATCTATGTAAGCACATATTCGCTGTCAAGCACTGTGCGGACAGTACGATGCACTGGACATCCACATTGTCAACCGCATAAATCAGATCATCTCAATGCGACACTATAGACATTGTTGGCCCATCGACCTAAATGCCACGCCAAAGCTTGTCTCATTATCTTCATGGACTCATCCCATCTACAGATACAAAGACCAAACTCTTTCTGTGTTGAGGGTTTAGAAGGAGGTCATATCTCTGAACGGGGCTCTGAATTTCTTTTATATCATTGCACCCTGTGGGTATCACTCCAAATCACAAATTCCTTATGACTGCAATCACTGCTCATTCCAATGACCTGATGACACACAGATTAAATCAACGCTTTTGTGAAAGACAATAAAAGGAGTCTGTTGATCAGCCATGCAGTCTGTTGGGGCAGCGGTTTGAAGGATGTTGTTATCACAGGGGTGAAGACAGAGCAAGAAAAGGGAGTCCTTTGTGCCTCTCCCATGGCCTGTGAGGGCTTTCAGTTCAGCCCATGTGGCTACTTAAAGGAGCTAGTAATGAGTTAAACAGACAGTAAAACCTGTGTAGATTTGTCCTTCATATATTTTTGTAATTTTCTTCCTGTTTTGGGGATTTTTATGCTTTGCTTAGAGTTTTACTTAAGTCAAAGTGGAGGATTTATGTTATTTAAAGGCTCAAAGGTCACAACCTTGTACATATCAATGAAAGCTGGGCAGACACTACAGATTTAACCCCACGAACGAACAAATTTTAGAATTAGGCTGAATTTCCACCAGGTTAGCTTAATTTTTTAGGAGGGCCATAATATCAAATTAAATGCTTGAATGATCAACAATATGGCTGTTTGACAAGTAGATCTATGTCAGAAATGTTGGTCTGTTGTTTTGCAGTTAGAGCAATTCCTCAATCTGATTTCTCACAACATTTTTAAATGTAAACTGTAGGGAACTTGTTTTAATGTTATTGGAGTAGCATTTTACATGTGGCAGTCTTTACTGAGAATGGGCTGTGATAGTCATAAAACTGACTTTGCTGCAAAACATAAAGACCATATAGTCCGCATCCTCACAGCCATCTGCAGGTCCATATTCTTATTTCGTTAACCTTCTGTTCAAATGTTTGAGGACGCGGCCATCTTGTTTGAATAAAAGGACTAGGTCGACTGGGGTTTTACGTTTAACGCTTAGTGTAAGCATCTATGTTGGGCAATAATGCATTATTGAGTAGCGTAAGGGATTACATATTTGAGATTACGTAACTAGCTTTGCAACTGTTACTGATCCCATTAGTTCTACAATTTGGGGATTGCCTTGTTCAGTGTCTTACAGGGAGTTTGATGAAGGGTTGATATCAATTTGGGCTATGCGTTTAACAGACTGTTGGGGTATGTGTTAGCTTGGCACAGAGACTAAAGGTGTTGAGAGATGGTTAGTGTACCAAATAAGAGAAATGAAACTCCCGGTAACTCCAAAGTTGTCTTATTTACATGTTTTAGCTGGCTTGCTAATATTAGCCACTGGTACGACTACATTCAGGAATCAGCTGAGTTTAACGTCTTCATTGTGAAGATGGGACTTCAGAAGTTCTGCTGTGTGCAGTCATGGGGCTTAGCTAGCTTTTGGTGGTCAGTAATTACAACAGTGGACTTGTTAAACCACAGCATCTCCTTTTTACTCATGTTCAATACAGACAATTAGACATGTGGGTGGGAAGCTGGAACTGGGCAAAGTAACAGAAATAATGGAATTAGCTTTTGAACTAATCAATTTGGCTGTTTAGTAATTAATAATGTAGTACGTATTTATTTTGTAATGAGTAACTGATTTTTCAAAACTGGTGATCACCCACATGTCAATCCAACTGTACAATGTGAACAAAGTGATACGTTCTGGCCGTGCACATAGCACATAAGCAAAAAAAAAACGTGTATTGATGTTTTCCTACGAAGTGCTCCGCTGCTGTAAAAAACATCTTGCATTGAGGATGACGCTTTAATGCAGCTTGATTCAACTTGTGGTTTAAAGAGAATGGTTGTAATGAAGGATGCAGAGATGATTCATCCAATATCAAGATATGAGGAGCCAGAGCTCCATTACTAAAACATAACTAACGCAGTATACTTCATGATGAATGTGAATTAGCTGTGATTCCAGGCACACAGCTCACTGTGTATGGGCTTCATCATCATACGTTATTCCTCACTCTAACCCAATCATGTGCTCTTTATTTCTAATGTAATCTTTTTACCGAAGCACAAGCATTATCAGCACTTACAAATCTGTAGTGCTGCCAGACGTCCTTATCCATTAGTGTTGTGGAGGAGGGCGACACAGGCCTAAAGGCTAAACGCAGTCAGAAAGGTGGAGGGAGAGAGAGGAGAAGGCCACTGGCTGTGAAGAGACAAGTCATAACTTGAGACATTGGAGACATAGTTTAACTGAAGGTGGAGGGAACTAGAACATCATATTGGCTATAACTGTAGGTTAACTTTGGAGAAAAAGCTGGATTTACTGCAGTTATTGTTTGGATTATATTTGAGGTTAGGCCTGTAGTGAATCTTCCCCTTTATGTGGATACAAGCTCAGCTGCTATGTGGGGTGAAAATCCAATTTCCTCCCACACTTCCAAAGGGATTAGTGGTTTGTTTTGAATCTTATATGGAAAAAAAACTCACTAACTTCATCTCTCTGATGGCAAAACATGCTTCTACCGACCACACTTTGTTGCGGTAGACCCACGGAGTTGAGGGGTCTGAAGGCAAGATGCTTATCTAAAGAAGTGTGATATGACTTATACTCTTCTGCAGGCCGCCGAGCGAGGTCAGAGGTTAAAGGTCATGGGGGGGCTTGTATGCTGACAGGGGTCTTTGTGGGAAGATCAGGCAGTATGAGTTTCCTCTTGGGATGTGCACTGAACAACATGGCATAATCCTTTTGGTGGTCACAACAACACTAAGACAAGTGAAGTTGATTAGTGCTCTGAAGTAACATCCTTGTTAGAATCAGCTAAGACAAACCAATACCGTACGGATCAGCCTTGTCTGCTAGAAATTATGTATGCAAATAATTTGCAACTGCAAATATGTTTAAAGTGCCCATATAATGGAAAAAAAAATCACTTTTACTGGGATTTAGTTATTTTTTTGTCTCTGGTGCTTCCACACGCATACAGACTTGGAAGAAAAAAAAGCATCCATGCTGTTTTGAGTGAACAACAGGTTTCTGAATGTGTCCTGCCTTCAGTCTCCGGGTGAGCTGTTCAAAATCTGCATGGCTTTCTACGTCAGTAGCCGAGACGAGGTGGCTAACCGCTAGCATGCCAGCACTATCATGCTAGCACTATCATGCTACCTAAAACACACACAAGTTCACCATAATCTACAAAAGAACTACTTACATGTCCCTGTTCTGCAGGTATTCCACGCTAAATTGGAAGTGCGTCCTCGTTTAGAAGAAGTCTCTGTTAAATATGTTGATTCACAAGGTAATTTAGACAATCAGTGACACAAAACTCTCTCTGTACCTCTCAGTAGCACTATTTTAAGAAAATGGTGTTGTCCGGCAATTTTCGCACATAGAAACTTGAGTGAAGATAATTACCTTTTCTGAAGAGTCCATCATTACTTTTTTAATCCTCCATGTCCTCCTTGGCTATTAGCAACTGCGTGGAGGAGGGGTGGCGGTGGTGTGCGATTATGGAATGCTTGTGTCATGTGGATGCAACAGTGGTGTTGTCATTACTTAGAATTCCTCATGGGGGCGATAGAAACTACGCACTATAGCTTTAAAAAAGGAAAAACAGTTGAATCAGATAATACAACATTTCCCTAAGGGTACACATGTCCATCCATCCATCCATCCATACATACATCCATCCATCCATCCATCGTCGTCCGCTTATCCGTGGTCGGGTTGCGGGGGGGAGCAGCTCCAGCAGGGGACCCCAAACTTCCCTAGCCCGAGCCACATTAACCAGCTCTGACTGGGGGATCCCGAGGCGTTCCCAGGCTAGGTTGGAGATGTAATCCCTCCACCTAGTCCTGGGTCTTCCCCGAGGTCTCCTCCCAGCTGGACATGCCTGGAACACCTCCCTAGGGAGGCGCCCAGGGGGCATCCTTAACAGATGCCCGAACCACCTCAACTGGCTCCTTTCGACGTGAAGGAGCAGCGGCTCTACTCCGAGCTCCTCACTGATGACTATAGGATTGGATACAGGGTAATGACTGTCAAGCCCAGAGAGAGATTATTTGCAAATGCCCTATTAATAGGAAGCAATGCTGACACCCTGTCAGCATTGGCTCACTGACAAAGCCCTTTCACACCATGGTTAAAGTTTAGAAGAAAAATCCTGCACACTGACCATTACGCAAGCAAACGCGGGATTTTTCTTCTAAACTTCTGATCTGCCACTTTGGATCACATCCTACGCACCTGCCCGACCAAAAGAGGTGTGCAAAAAAGCTTTCTTATGATACACCATGGTTAAAGAAAGTTGAATGAGCAATGCTTTAGTTTGACAGTAGTCGCTGCCGGCTCTTATCAGTCTTAGGTTTTGGCTACGTGCCTCAAGGCTAGTGGGAGACAGAGGTTTTCACTCCTCGACCCTGTTCTTCTTTGAGATTGTAGGCTACCCAGGATTGACTGTGCACATGTGGGATGACCTATCACCCAGAACCTGAGTTTCTGGTCCTGTGGCTGCAGGGGCAACAGGTTGAGGTTTGCAGCACACATGCAATTATATTATTCATGCACATACACGCACAGAAAGGAAGTTTAAAGGATCACTCAAATGTGAGTCACAAAACACACAAAGATCCATATGGATGCAGACGTGGAGCGATACTCCCGCTTCTACGCACAGATTGAAATCAATAAGATGACTTATTGAACATTACAGATCTGAGACAGCATATGGAAGGGTGAAGGTTGAGTGGGTGCGGTTAAGAGGAAGCAAAAGGGGGAGGGGAGGGGGATTGGTTCAAGTGCATTTGGTTATTGAATGGATAGGTTAGTAGGAGGAGGGAGCCGTTTCCTTCCTGAGGTTGGTTGACCTTAATGATCAAAGGTTGCCCTCCAGAAATCAGAAAGCATGATCTGCTTCACAGCACTCAGGGCCAGACCTGTTCAACTAAATCAAGACAGAGGAAGGGAGAACGTGGAGGGACTGTAGGAGAAAATGAGGAAAAGGCTTTTAGATTTAATTAAGCTAATGTTAGCTCTATAAATTGGTTGAAAAAGCCAGCGTTGGCAGACTTTTTAAAAGTTTTTAAACTTATTTTAAAATAACTGGAATCTTGTAAAATGGTTCTTAAATATGCACTTGATGGCTACATATTATACGATATCCTGCTAAATGACTGAGGCTGAAGCTGCATGTCCCAGGCAAAAAGTCAGTATCCTCCACATTAATATTATATGTAGAAGACGTGGGAATGAAGAAACAGCTTTGCTCTTGTGTTGCAGTGTAGAGCTACTTAGTCTAATATAAATATAATATAGTAACATGTAAAGTTATTTTGTGCTAACATAACCCTGTTTCGCTGTTTAACTCACATATTGGACAAGCAGAAAGAGGCTAGATTTATGCTATATTGTTTCGCAACATTATGTTTCAGGTGTCACATTACAAGAGAAAAGGCTTTTAGGATGAGGATGAAAATTACTGTGATTGCTAGAGTGTAAACTTCCCTTAATCTAATAAAGAGCAGGACAGAGTCCCTAACATTAGCCTAAACTTTGATATGGTAGCATCCAGGGCAAGCTTGAAATATGTCATCATGTTTTTACGTAACCTGTAACTCCACATTATAAAATGCTCATTGTCTACTACAGGGTTATTACTGTAGGTAGCTAGCTGGGTTGTCTAGAGATGCTAATGATTACAGCTTACGTTAGAGCAGACAAACACACAGTTTAATGCGTTTCCTAAACTTTTTGTCCTGCAATTTTAGTTTTGCAAAGGCTGAAAAACAAAGACACCACCCTCCAAACTATCAAAATATCAAGTGTTGCTCAACATGTGGATATTTCCATTATAGTTGCTAAACTATGATTGGATTGATTGGACTGTGCATGGGAGGGGCTTAGTTAATGGTCAATTCCAGCAAGCATCTGACAGACCGATAAAGAGAGAAAGACAAATGAGAAAAATGATAAAGGGCAAAATGCCATCGACATTTCCAATTTCCTGCATCCAAAGCATTACCACATCAATAGCTGTGAGAAGTCGACCAAGTCCAGTCTGACTAAACAATTCACAGTCTTTGTGTTGCACAGTCACTCATTGTATGGTTATGGCTTGGTCTCCACACATCCACTGACTTATATCTCCACTGACTTGGGCTCTATGACCACAGCTGACCTTCTCTCTTTAACCCTTTTGCTCCCTGCTTCACACAGTACAAGCATTGTAACAATGAAATACGTTTTAAAGTCGACTGTGTCCCTTTCTGCGCCGTCATACAAGAATCGACCCCTTGTGGCGATGACTCAGTCTCCTGAAGTCGCCTGCTTTCCCCCAGGAATTTGCCCCTCGACATTCCAGGGGAACATTTTGGAAGCGGTTTGGAATGAGTGGGCTGTTCTGGTCCAAGGGTGACCACAACACTTGCGCTTTCGCTCGTGCCGTTCATTCTTCGCCGAAAGTTCTGTTTGGGGAGTCAGGTCTTTGTCCTCATGAAGATTTACAGGATGTAATGGGGGGGATTGTGTCTCTGCCAAGACTTTCTCTCAGTGATAACCATCTTTCTATCTGCTATAGCGGTCTAAAGCGGAATTACTGCAATGTGGTGTAAAGAAGGAATTTTATGGAATTTTTGTGTTGTTGGCTCATTTGATCCATTTCTGTCATAGTGAAAGCTGGTTTTGTAGTTTTCTATAGTTCATGCATTTCAAAATTCTTCACTAAAATTCCAGAGATTAGGATTGGGTTATTCCACAAATGTGAAAAATGGCTGGCATACAGTTTGTAGGTACAAACACATCATATACTGTAGAGATGCCCTTTTCTATATTTTCTGAAGAAAGAAACAAGAAGCAAAAGTAGGCTACAGCGGTTTGCTGCGAACAGTCAAATTTGTGCACAACAATAGCACATTTCAGAATAGAGAACAAAATTTGGTACCACCCCAGTGGCTTTATTAATGGTTAAATCATTTAGTAATGCTTTATAGATAAGTTATAAGGCATTAATATAACAGCTTTGAGATTGCCAGATTGTGAAAGATCTCTAGCGGATGGACTTTATAACCACTTCAATTCTGAAAAAGGGCTGTAGAGGATCTGGACCAAAATCCATTTATTAATGACCTATCAAGCATTTATGAAAGATTACCAATCATTCATAATAGTCATAATCGAGCAGTCAACTGAATTGTTACTAAAAAGAAAGTGGAATAGAGAGCAGCAGAAAAGAAAGAGAAGGAGAAGAAAGCTTGAAAGAGCAGAGAGAACAGATGCGGAGAATACGGCCTGGTCGATAAAAGTGATGGAGTTACTCCTCTGCACTCTCGGGTTTCTCTGGTTGACCTCTACGAGTGCTGATCACATTCTGCCGCAGAACACACACACACACACACACACACACACACACACACACACACACACACACACACACACACACACACACACACACACACACACACACACACACACACACACACACACACACACACACAATGGGTCATGTAAGATAGGAAAAGGAGAAAGTGGGAGAAAGAGGGAAGAGATGGTGGATCTAAGAAAAACACAAACGTTGAAAGTAGATCAACAAAACAGGGGCAACAACATTCTTCAAAAATATTCTTAATTTATCCCTTCACTTATTCTTGTTGTAACAACATGAAAAATGTCCATCATTGGTGAAGGTGTTTCAGGTTTGGCTGGGCAGATCTGTTGCTGCAGTGCTCAGGTGTAATGACGTATACTAATGATTAAAAAAAAAATAAAAAATAACTTGCTGGTGTCGGAAGCCCCTCCTTTACCTTTCCGTTTACCTCCAAAGCAAGCTTTTAAAGTATATGGTGTCGAAACAGCAGCAACACCTGTTTGCCAGAGGTTGGAATGACGAGTTTAACACAGGCGTGGCTGCTTGAGAGCACCCCACACATACACACAAACACTCACTTTGAACACAAATTACACACACACTCCCCCTGTATGCATATACACTCGGATGAGAAGTTCTTTCTATATAATTACTCAGGTAATGCTGGCAAGTACACGTGTGCCCGGATTTCCAGTCGCACATTAATCATTAACAAAGCCGGGAGGAAAATCCCTGTAATTTCATTAACAACCAAATAATGCTTAACAATAAATACAATAAATGGTTTGTTGACAGGAGTTACAGTTGACTGAACCTGTAATTGACAGCTCCACATTTTCCAGCTTTTATGATCTTATTGACAAGCTACGGACACATTTTTATAGTAACACAGAGCATCCAAGTTTGTGGATGCTGTGGATCTTATTTAGGTGTTGGGATCAGGGATAGACTATCATAGAAGACCATTTCAGGATATGAACATATTATTGTCTGAATATAGCATGGCGTGGATGGAGGGGATTTTGTACAAGAAGCTCATGACTTAAAGGTATAGTGGAGGATTTTCTTTTTCCAGGTGGATAATCAAGACTATTAGTCCTCCTAGTTGTCAATCATTCTGGGATATGTTTACGTAAGGCCGTACGTGCTGTGACAGGTCAGCGAGCAGACGGCCACGGCCTCCGACCATAGACAGTATATAAAAGCCTCCGACCGCTGTCTCCGCTCTCGGCAATAGCTTGTTTGTTGGCCTGTAGCATGCAAAAGTTAGCTATAGAGATGCTTGTCGTAAATAGATTTCCACTTACCGCTGGCGGGTCTGACATAGTGGAAAAAGTGCAAATCTTCTTTTGGAAAGTAGGCTTGTATGAGCCATGCCGATAGCAACATGTAAACAGAGCGTGCACGAGGAGAACTAGGCTTGTGCATGCTCTCTCGTGCACAAGTTTAATAGGCGTTCCCTCTCGGGAGCAGGTAGAGTGTTGCACATGTGCATTTTTTTTAAAAAAGTGGAGAGGGCGGTTCTTTTCTAAAATTCGGGAAAATCCTCCATTATACCTTTAAGGGTACAGTATTAGGGAGTTTTTCCCAGTAACCACTGGGCTCTCTGCATAGTGGAAATAGAGGCTATCCAATGTGAGAGGTTGACTGAGTGGTTCAGTAAAGGCACTTAGAGCCCTGTTTTAACTGTTAATCATAGAGAGAGGGAGAGCAAAGTAATGCATAGAGTCAAGGGTATATGGATGGATGACATAAGTGGTTAATGAACAAAAATGAATAAAAGATATAACCAGGAAGGTTAGACAACAATGATGTTGTCTTTCCCATCAACGGAGGTGCTCACAGGGACGTGAAAAACATGCAATAAAAGAAAAAAGCGACATTGAAATGACCATAAGTTTGACTGATAGAAAACGTCTGATAGGAGCAAGCAAAAATGTAGCCAGCGGTAAAATGGATAGAGAGAGAATGGAAGGATGTGCTGGACAAAGAAGATTTCTGTCAATGAATGGTGTCTGGTTTCGAGAGAGAGAGTGTGTGTGTGTGTGTGTGTGTGTGTGTGTGTGTGTGTGTGTGTGTGTGTGTGTGTGTGTGTGTGTGTGTGTGTGTGTGTGTGTGTAGATATTGAACAGGACGGGAAGAAATTTGATATGCTGCAGTGCATAATCAGAAGCCTGTTTGTATGTATTTTGTGTTTCTTAAATGTGATTTATGATTCTGCGGAGGGTCCATACAGAGCTTTCGCCGTAGCCTACGTAACTGGCCTGATGGTTATACTTGTGCGTTGGCGTGTGCATCGAGCCAGCATTTGTGTGTGTGGGGAGTGTGTGGTATAGACAGGGAGAAGTGAGAGAGTGACGGCGATTAGCTTCGGAGCGAGTACCGACCCTAAAGGCATAGTGAGAGAAACAAAGTGTCTCCCCTGTTCTTTCTGACCACGGTGGGAAATCTGGAGCAGGAAAATGTAACCCTCTCCTTGATTTCCTGTTGTTTATGGAGAAGGATAACCAGGAAATGAGTAGGGGGAAATGGGATGCTACCAAGCCCCGATGAACGTCGTGTAGTTACATTTTTCGAGAGATGCACGTCAGGCTCCGGCGTAGGATCCGGCGTAGGTTCGTGTCTCCACGTACCTACGTATGTATCCACAGGGTGGCTTTTACGCAGAAGCATAAATCACGCTTTAGGCACTTTATTCACAGATATTAGCCCTATATATCAAAACTGATGTGGCAGAACCAATGATATCTTTTTTATTCCAAATTCTTCTTCCTTGTCTTCTTCCCTGGCACCTACATAAACCACAATGCAACTCTACTGCCAACAGTGCATTTGGACAACGTCTTTCCTGTTAGGCCTTAGAGTAATATGACACCACCATCATCATCATAAGACTTATTTTTAGTGAAAAAAAATCAATGGCTTAACATGTTAAGGATTAAGAATGATGGACATCCAGCATAATATATTAACAAGATGTTCATTATATTGGTGTTGCCATAAACTACTTATCACATCACACCCTTAGAATTCCTTCAGCTAAAAGCCCTACAGCCTCTCCGTGCATCCATCTAAATAAGCTCTCATTAAAAATGTTTTCACCTCATTCAGCGGCTCTCCTGAGGTTTTTAGAAGCCTTGGAAGCCACCAGGTTTATTTCCTGTTGATGATGTGAGTAACTGTAAAGAAGTGACAGGCGAGGATAGATTTCAACATCCGCGGTGAGGAGCCAACATCACTGCTTAGCGCTAATGGTTGGAGGAAAGTGGGCAGGACTGGATGGACGTACTTGCTCTTACCCATGTTAATGGCTACCCGGGGAGGGGAAATGACCAAGTGATGTGGGATGTAATGTGTGGGCGGTTGTGCTTGTTGTATGTGTTTGCAGCATGTGAGACATTTATGGTTACACTGGTTATGGTGGATAGAGGCAAAACAATGATAGGAGCTTGAAGATAGATGATCTGTCTTATTGGCATATTTGTATCCATATTTAAATCTGGGATACAATTTCTTTAAGCTGGAAATATCCCAAATCTACAGGGTATCAAAGAGTCTACAATATGTTTCTCCATCTGCTGCTACTGATGGTGGGCCTTTTTTGGCCTGGAGGAATTTATCTTTGAGCTATCTCCTTTTATTTGAATAGCGATCAAGTCTCTTTCAGTTTATGTTTTGGTTTTACAGCCCTCAACTTTACTTTTTTGGTTCATTCTCACAGCTCCTACAGTTTACGAAGAAACAGTGTCCCCCACGCCCTTTTCGAGTAACTCCACACCCACGTACGATGACTTCTCACTAGAAGGCCTCCTACCAGAGGGCCCTACAGACACCACCACCACCACCATCACTAATGGTGATTCCAAGGAGCCAATCTACCATCTGAATGACAAACTCATCCCTATCTACTGCTCCATCCTGGCAGCTGTTGTAGTCGGCCTCGTGGCCTTCATTATCTTCAAGAGGTGAGGACAGAAAAAAGATGATTAAAACACACAGTAAAAACTGCTGGATTACAATATTGTAGTTCGAAGTTGCCCTTTTTTTCCCAGACAAACAAGCAAGACAGATCTCAGGTCCCATGACATGGTGCTCTTTGGATGCTTTTATATAGACCTTAGTGGTCCCCTAATACTATATCTGTCTATATGTCTGTCTATATATGTCTCTTTCCTGAAATTCAGCCTTGGTGCAGAATTACAGCCACTAGAGCCAGCCGCTTTCCTCAGGACATGCCATTTCTGTGTCTGTAGCTATTGAGGAAAGCAGAGAAAGGGGAGGTAACCTTGCTTGTTATGACCTCATAACAAGCAAGATTCCAGAACGGCTCATCTGAGCTTACTTTTTCTCAAAGGCAGAACAGGATACCCTGGGCTCGGTTTACACCTATCACCATTTCAAGCCAATTGGGGACCATAGGCAGGCTGGGGGAACTCATATTAATGTTACAAAACTGAATTTTTTATGCCATGGGACCTTTAACTTGATGTTTTTTTTAAGCATCCTAATGTTAAAAAAACTAAAAAGCACAAATTTAAAAAGTGTCATAAAAAATGTTTGAGTAAAAAAAAAAAAAATATGGTCCATTTACACTCTTCATATATATTTGAAACCCATGCAGTTCACCCCAAAATCAAAAAATACATACATTTCCTCTTACCTGTAGTGCTATTTACAATATATATTGTTTGGGTGTGAGTTGCCAAGTGTTAGGGCCAGATACTGGCCGTAGAGATGTCTGCCTTCTCTTGAATACAATAGCCTAATACTAGATGGCGCTTGGCTTGTGGTGGTCAAAGCGTTTCATTACAGAAATCATGACCCAGTTACTCAAGATAATCCACAGACCTGGTTGTAAGCAGTTTCATGAAGGAACTATTTTATTTTTACCACAGTTCCTACATGAAACAGTTTCTTTCTTCAGTATTGCTGATTTCCTGCTTTCTTTTTCTTTGACTTATCGTCACTCAGGTGGAACAGCTGGAAGCAGAACAAGCAAGGAGCTAACAACTGTACAGCCAACCAGAACCAGACGCCGTCACCTGAGGGAGAGAAGCTGCACAGTGACAGTGGCATTTCTGTGGACAGCCAAAGTCTGCAGGAGCAGCAGGGCCAGACTGGGGCACATACAGGTAGCACACTGATGCCTGTACCTAAACAGAGGCCACTCCCTTAACAACAAAAGCAATGGACTCACACTTAAATTGGACATAAGCACGTTTCAGAACAAAAGTCAGTGTTTATCTGGCGCTGAATTCCTCTGGTAATGAGATCTTCTCATCCACAAATAAATCTGATGGGTTACTGTAAATGTACACACAAAGACTGCACCCTGAACAGTCCCACCGCACCAGATCGAAAGTAAAGAATTTCCCCTCAGGAATGAAACGTCTTGTAGCTTCATCTGAAATACGACCGTTCAATTTTACTGTAGCAACTCAGCAAACACGGATTACAACCCTGACAGAGCTACATTGACTTTTTTGGCAGAATGTGCTCCTGGCAGTTTCCAGTCCTGCCCTGCCCTGACAAACCAGTTTGAGAGAATTCAGGACTTTTAAAAACCACATGCTTGATTATGGAAGAAAACAAAGTGGTGCAAGTAGGAGAATTTAGTAGAGCTCTCTCTAGGTATGACCAGTATCTTAAAGTGCTAATAGGTGGAATGTGCGAAGGCATTTTTGGTGCTAAACAATCATTGCTGTTGACTTCTGTTAACAGTCAGAGGCATATTTTGTTGTCATGATGTTTTAATGGAACTGGTTGGCGAGATAGGCGATTGCTGCTCATGCAATGCAGCTACCCTGTGCTTTCTTTTTACACTGTTGTTTTCTGCTGCAGGAAATGTACACTCCATCACTTCCTTTTTACAAATAATTAAAGCCAATTGAAAAGCTCATGAACAGGATGTAGGTAGAATCCTTATTGTGTTATTATATTACTCATAGAGAGCAATTTGTAGGGATTTCTCAGAATGTTCCTTTATAATTCATTCACCAAAAAATTCTAAGTTATGTTAAAGATATAATCATATTTAGATTTAGTATTATTTTAACATTACACCAAGCTGAACATACCTGAATAATATAAATTCAAATAATGAAATGACAACTTGTTTTCCCTCTCTGCAGTTGTCGCCATGGATGAAGAGCCTTGTTTGCTCCTTCCTCTCCACACCAGAGAAAAAGTGGAGAAGCTGCTGTTCAGGGGCAGTGAAGGAGATGACTGCAACCACATGGAGGACAGTGACTGGTGCAACCTGGCGGGCCTCCTGGGATACGAGGAGGAGCGGATCGCCACCTTCCAACAGGAAGAGCATCCTGTCCGTGCGCTCCTGTCTGACTGGGCGAGAAAGGACTGTGCCAGCATCGACACGCTGTGCACAGCGCTGCGCAAAATTAACCGCGATGACATCGCGCAGAGCCTGGTGCTAAGCCCGAATGTTGCGAAGCCTACCGCCACTTCTGTAATGTGATTTGAACTTAACAGTAAGCAAACCACCGTAACCTTAATATTCTTCCATGGCCTCCCTCACTCCACATAATTCATGCTCGAACCGCTTAAAAGTTACTCCCTCATGAAGCCAGCAGTCAAATATCATGAGCCCTGAAGAATCGTGTTTAATCAAGGAATAAAATGCCGGAAATACAAAAACTGCATGAATATCAACATACTTAATAAAGCCAAAACCCTTCACTTAATCATCTGGATGTGCTTATAATCATTCATTCTCACGTTTTAAAATCCACACACTGTAAAGCCTATGTGGAAGAAAAATGTCTATAATCATTCCATTTTTGGGCCTGGCTATCCATTTGCCTTCCCACACTATGACCATACTATGACTTTATTAACCATAGCGCAGAAATGGGCTTTGAACTGAATTTATTGTGGATACCTGGCTCTCTTTCATTCCTACAACTTGATCCTCTGCATCTTTATTCCTAAACATTCATAGTTAGTTTGTCCCTAGCTTATAGCATTCATAAGCCAGTGTTGTACCTTGTTACCTTACAAATCTATGCTACCAAAGAGGAGTAAACGTCTCAAGACCATACCTGACGAGCGACATTATTTACATGCCATGTTAGACTTTTTGCATTTAAGTTGTCAAATGGCTTGTGGCTGTTACTGCTGCCCGATTGGGCCTGCATACCACGGAGTATCTGGATCTTTGCAAATATGACGACCTGAGGAAGGATGCTTGGATGCTTTTCAAATGAACTTGATCTCTTGCAGCAAAAACAAAAGTCTGGTTATGTGCTCTTATTTTAAATATGTGAGACATTGAGCTGCAGCACACATGGGGTTGATCTCAACTAACTGCTTTCCGCAGACCTTTCCTTTTTCCGACAACTGCTATAAGAACTGCCGGCTGGACTTTGCCAACTAGGTGGTCTATGGGGCAGGTCATTGACCGAGTCAACATGAGACACTATTCTATGTGCTCAGGTCTATCTGCATAACACAGAAGCTCGCACACAGACTCCATCATACTGACCCAGAAAAGGGACGTGGAATTCAAAAGTAACAACTATGTACACAGTACATACATAGGTACACACCATACTCATAGTGTACATACATATACACATAGACCAACAGTATGTAACCATGCATGTAACACACACACACACACACACACACACACACACACACACACACACACACACACACGTTCATGAGAGGACCATGTATTGTTTAATCTCATTATTAGTAGCCAATATATGGTAATAGAATGTCTAAAATCCATATAATTACAATGTGTGCTATAGATGGTGAAATGCTACCTTAACAGTAAACAGCATGCAGAAACTAGCAACTCAAATTCCAAGAAAAAAAACAAAACGTACAGAATAATCAGAATGCCAAACAAAAGTCCAGGGTTTTCTATCTTTTTTGCTTAATTTCTCAGGGTATCTTGAATGACTGTATTACATCAATATTACACTTATTATTGCACCCTTAATAGACACTGTGTTTATCCAAAGCAGTGATTCTTGCAACTGACAATCCTTCAGACAGGTGAATAAGAAAAGGGAAGCGGGCCAGAAAAAAAAAGAAAAAAGGGTGTCTTGTTTCCTCATTGTTTGCAACAATGACCTCTGGATAAAAGGCAAGTCAGTGGAGACATAAGTCGAAGGATGTGGGATGAGGGAAAGCGGAAAAGTTTTGGATTACTTAAATGTAAAGGTGAAACCCAGGATCCAGCATTCGGCTTGTTTAAGTACAAGCATGCCTTCCTCTTCTCATGGCGGTACTGTGTGTGCTTTTTACATTGTGTAGTGTTGCATCCTTTTGGTTTGAATTTGTCAAAGCATACTTCAAAAAATGTGATTATGATGATGATATTATGCTGCCGACTGAGGATCGCACCTATTTGTTTTTTCTTTGTGGGGGAAAATATTTGAAGGAGCAAATAGTTTACTGTTCTAAACTTACCTATATCACCAATTTCATCTGTTACTCTCAGTTACAGATTGTACATTGGTACCAACCACTAGCATACTGAGTTAATGCTGTAGTGTTACTTTAAATGAAGGTATTCTCAGTCTACTCTAAGGGTTGTTATATTTTAACTACCGAATAACAACTGCAAATGGTATTATGTTTCTCTTATTGTCCTAGATTTTAGTACTTAAATGTCTTATTATGTCTGTTTGCATCACAAGTGCCTGGGAACTATTTCAGGTGTCCGCTGATGTTGTACATTTGATGTTTGTTAGCTGTTTTTGTAAGTATATTTTCTTTAGTTGTTTTTTAACTTGTAAATAATTTGTCTTTTTCTAGTTTTTATTTTAGTTAGAGCATAGAAGGCTCTACTGTACTATGTGAATGGGACGTTGTTACAATATCAATGCTGTCCAAATTTAAAAGGGTAAGAAGGGCAAATGGGAGGTAGGTGCCTTTGTGAGTTACAATTAACAAATTATTCACTTACAATTGTATTAATGCAGTGTGTCATTAAGACTAGACACAAATTTAATATACTTTTAAGGCTAGTCAGAACTGGAAAGCCCCCCTGCCATCAAACTCAACTATACAACAATATAATACACTGTGATGTCAGTGCCCTCTACAGTAAGTCAATCATTTTGCAGTGTGACATTTTTAGAAATACGCTTAATAACTTTCTTGCAGAGAGTTAGATGAAAAGAGCAATATCACTCTCATATTTGTACATTTAATATAAGGCTACAGCAAGGAGCTGGTTAGTTTAGCTTAGCATATAGACTGGAAACAGGAAAAACAGTTAGCCTGGCTTTGTCCAAAGGTAACAAAACACACAGTACACATTATATTTAAAGATAGCTAATTAGCATGTTGTATCTTGTTTGTTTAATCTGTAAATGTAAGAACAAATAATTGTGGTGTTACAGGAGGTTACATACCAGACTATTTATGATAGCCTGGCTTAGTCCAATAGCATAAATAGTCCAGTGCTAGTAGGCAGATTGTTTCCTTTGGACAGAGCCAGGCTAGCTATACTCCCTGTTTCCACTCGTTATGTTAAGCTAAGCTAACTGCTTGCTGGCCAGAGCCATATATTTATCAGGCAGACAGACTAATTGAAAAGTTATACAAAACGTAAATGACTCTGGTAAAATAGCAATTAACAGGATTAAGGAAACGTGACAGATGTTTTCAATATTAGCCATTACCACAGAATGACATTCCCTGAAAGCCCTTTTTTCATTGTACGATAACTTAGTCAACACTATCTTCAGAGTGGTGACTGTGACTGGAGATGGAGGCTTTTTCCTCAGACAGTATTTAGTTTGCTAGATATGAGAGATTGAATTGAGTAACAGTGAGCAGACATGCATGTACAGTAAACCCAACTGAAGGTGAACATGTCATATTATATAGACTCTTTGGAGGATAAGCTTGTTAAAAAAGCACTGGTAATGTGGCTCATGGTCCACTAGTACTGAATTGTAGAAATCTGAGAAATACTGAATGTTCCTTGTATAGCCTACCAATACATACTGTACTATACTTAATGTGAATTTGCAAACCAAATTCCTACATCAGACAAGCAGAAAAAAACAATAATAAAGCTTTTAAATCTGTGTATACCCTGTATTGATCCAACAATGCACACACAAACATAGGAGTGCATTTACCTGCAGTAACACGCACACACACACACACACACACACACACACACACACACACACACACACACACACACACACACACACACACACACACACACACACACACACACACGTAAGAGTACAAAACCGGTTAGTTTGTGAGTCAGTGAATTGGTCCACATGTTTACAGAGTTATATTTAAGATCAGTGTTCTAAAGTAAATAAACACAAATTATGTAATACTCTGATGAATACATATAGTAACATACAACCGCAAATCAGAAAAAGTTGGGACAGTATGGAAAACACAAATAAAAAAAGAAAGTAGTGATTTCTAAATGTACTTTGACTTGTATTTCATTGCAGACAATGTGAACACAAAATATTTCATGTTTTGTCTGGTCAACTTAATTTCATTTGTAAATATACATCCTTTCCTGTCATTCAGACCTGCAACACATTCCAAAAAAGGTTGGGACAGGAGCAATTTAGGGCTAGTAATCAGGTAAATTGGTTAAATAATGATGTGATTTGAAACAAGTGATGTCAACAGGTGATTGTAATTATGATTTGGTACAAAAGCAGCATCCAAGAAAGGTCTAGTCCTTTAGGAGCAAAGATGGGCCGAGGATCGCCAGTTTGCCAACAAATACGTGAGAAAATTATTGAAATGTTTAAAAACAATGTTCCTCAAAGAAAGATAGGAAGACATTTGCTTATTTCACCTTCAACAGTGCATAACATAATTAAAAGATTCAAGGAATGAGGAGGAATTTCAGTGCGCAAAGGACAAGGGCGCAAGCCTAAGCTGAACAACCGTGATCTCTGAGCCCTCAGGCGGCACTGCATCAAGAATCGTCATTCATCTATAAGCGATATCACCACATGGGCTCAGGACTACTTTGGCAAACCTTTGTCAAGTACCACAATACGTAGTTACAGCCACAAATGCTATGTTAACAGTGTCCAGAAGCGCCGTCGACTTCTCTGGGCTTGGAGGCATCTGGGATGGACCATCACACAGTGGAAACGTGTACTGTGGTCAGATGAATCAGTATTTCAGGTATTTTTTGGGAGAAATGGACGCCGTGTGCTCCGGACCAAAGAAGAAAAGGATCATCCAGACTGTTACAGCAACAAGTCCAAAAGCCAGGGTCTGTCATGGTATGGGGTTGTGTCAGTGCCCTTGGCAAAGGTAACTTGCACTTCTGTGATGGCACCATTAATGCTGAAAAGTACATAGAGATTTTGGAGCACAATATGCTGCCTTCAAGAAGACATCTTTTCCAGGGACGTCCATGCATATTTCAACAAGATAATGCAAAACCACATTCTGCACACATTACAAAGTCCTGGCTGCGGAGGAAGAGGATACGGGTACTTGACTGGCCTGCCTGCAGTCCCGACCTGTCTCCAATAGAGAATGTGTGGCGCATTTTGAAGCGCAAAATGCGACAACGAAGACCCCGTACTGTTGCCCACCTTAAGACTTGTTTGCAGCAAGAATGGGACAAAATTACACCTGAAACACTTCATCACTTGGTGTCTTCAGTCCCTAAGCATCTGTTAAGTGTTGTGAAAAGGAATGGCAACATTACAAAGTGGTAAATGCTTTACTGTTCCAACTTTTGAAATGTGTTGCAAGAACCTAAATAGGAATTTAGTTTTTTTGAAAAAAAAAAACCCAATAAAAATCATGAGGAACACATTAAAGTATGTTCTGTTGTATTGTCTGCAATGAAATACAAGTCAAAGTACATTTAGAAATCACTACTTTCTTTTTTTATTTGTGTTTTCCATACTGTCACAACTTTTTCTGATTTGGGGTTGTATATAAATCAAGAAACTGTGAAATTTTCAAAATTATAAAACTCAACTAATTATTCTGACATTTTATTTAATAATTCTTCACTTTTTAGCTCCCGTTAGAGCAACAGCACCAAACTAGACGTTGCTGCTGTAAATAAACAACTAACTTCACCTTTTAAGCTTAAAGGTGCTCTAAGTGATGTTGGGTGACGGCCAAACAAAACGAGGCTAGCTCGCCCCTCACTCCTCTACATCCCGTCCCCTCTCCCTACCTTCCGTGCTTCCGCGCACTAACCCCCCAACCCCCACCCCTCCAGGTTATTGGCTGGAACGCTTGAAGACTGTTATGTTTCGTGGTGCAGGTTGGCACAATTTGTTTTTGTTCCCGTCTTGGGCTGTCTACAGAGACCGCGTTTTTTACAGTGTGTTCAGGGGACAGGCAGCTCGTGGATAGTGAGGAGATGTTTGCTGTATGTGACAAAACATGTTGTAGCCTAAAAAACGCGTGACATCGCTTAGAGTACCTTTAACAAGGCTATGCTACCGACCTAGCCAGATAACTAGCTAAACTGGGTTGTGAGCTTGAATAATTACTCCGAATGAAAGGGAAAAGCAGGAAATCAATAATTAACTAGCTGCTGCTGCTAATACTGGTTCTTCACTGTACATTGTTACTGGGTAATAATAATCCATACTAACATGAAAAAAATGCTAGATAGCTGTCTAGCTAGGTACATTATGAAATAAAAGTGGTTAGAAAAAATGCTATTATGAAATATAAGCATACAATGCAATAAAAATAAAAAAGTTATGAAAATAAGGATAAAATGACATTTCACATTAATATGTTGAATTTAATGCTTAACTTCTTAAATGATTTACAATGCATTGGTTCATATGTGTTACACAACTTATTCATTTATTTCATAATTACTTATTCATTTATTTATTTAATATTGTGCACTTTGGGGCTCCACAATTATGCCCTGGATTCTTTTGTATTTTGCCCTCAGGATGGAGGTGGCATTTTCCTCAAAAGCCACTAAAGTCCTTCTGACATGTAATCCAAGCCAAATGAGACAGACTGATACTGGAAGCTTCAACAGTTGCAGCCCAAGGAGGGAAGAAATAGGATGGGGGACTGAAAAGGGGGCTAAATAGGATGGACTAGTTCCTCTTTAGCTTCATCAAACTGACTGCATGAATTATGGCATTGCGTGTGGTCAATGTGGCAACGGCAACACAATACTATAATAATAGAAACCAACAGCCTGTCAACGCAATTAGACTTACTCTGGTGAGTGATACGGCAAGGTAATGGTGCGTGACATGACACATGCTGGCACACTGGTTCCCACTGGCTTTATATTTTTATGTCACTGTGGGCTTAAGTCAGTGGTAGTATTACCAGTGTGGAAACATTGTGATGAATTAGTATACTTTATGGTCGAAAGGTAAATTCTTCTTTTGGTTGGAATTCATATACTGTATGTGCTGGAAAGAATTATAATAGATTTCTACAAATTTTAACATAAAATAGGACAATATATTATTGATCCCCAGAGTGGAAATGTTACAGCTGGACAAGAAGAGGTAGGATACAGATAAAGAACAGTTTAAATAATAAAAAAATAAGAAAATTACATTGAAAAGCTGTTAGCCTTACAATAGCCAGGTGATTGATTTATGCATTGTGCATTGTGCTCTATTTGCTACATGTTTTCTTGCAGACAGACAGATAGATGTCAGCAACAATCTAAGCGACTTTGAGTCTATGAAAAGCGCTATATAAATTCAATTTATTATTATTATTATTAATCTTTACCCTGCCATCTTGCTCACTGCACCCTGAGCTTTTTCTGCTTATTCAGATCAGAAATATCATCAACAGGTTCTGACCCAGTCCCAGTACCCAGGATCAGTTTCTAAGTGAACCGTGATTCAAATGGGAAACACATTCCCCAGCTAACTGCTGCTAACCTCCAGTGAGTCGTTAACGAGGAATGTTCAATGTGTGAAAGGAACCATGTGTGCAGGAGTGACATGTGGTGGTGAAAGAGGATAGGCCACGTTGAGTTTGGGTGACCAGTCGAGTGTTGGCTTCATGTTGAACATAGTGAAGAAAAGCTGTCTTCACTGAGTCTGTAGATGCGCACCGCTTATAATCAGTGGGTTTGTATTATTAATCTTTACATCATCTCGAACACTTCGACATGCTGATTTACATTCTGTAATAATGAAAACCTAATGAAGTTCCTCTTAAGTGATTACTTCCAATGCGATTCATACTGAAACAATGGATCTGAGGGCTACCTCGATTTTGCAACAAGATAGATAATGCCAAAAAACATTCAGCCAACATACAGGAATACAGCTTAAATGTTGCCCTTTATTCTGTGAAGACTATGAAAAGAATGAATGAGAAAAGCAAGGAGAAAAAGTATATCACAAATTCATATTTACTCTACAAATCAGGACTCCCTCAGGACTGTCCAGAAATGTGAGTTGGTGAAATCTTTGCCATGAAAAGTGGTTTTCCACAGGTCTCACACAAGTAACACATAATAACTTCAGAAGGTTCATATCCATCCTACCATCATCAACTAGGAATAAACTATTTAGATCCTTGTTTAAAGCAATGAAATTAAATGTTTGGGGAATACGCATATTTGCTTTCTTGCTAAGAGTTAGATGAGAAGATGAATACCACTCTCCTGGCTGTAAAGTGAATATGAAAACACAGCCAGCAACTAGTTAGCTTAGCACAAAGACTGGAACCTCTAGAGATCACTAGTTATATCTTGTTTGTTTTATCCATACAAAAACTGAAGTGTAAAAAGAAAACATTATGGTTTTGCGGGGAGTTATGTGCATGACTATTTCTTGAAAAGATTGATGCCTTACATGTAGAAATGTATTTCTATTTACTTAACAGCCATTAAAATAACCTTGCAGAGACTTTCTTGAGGTCCCAATGGCAACAATGACAACCTTAACAGTCTGGTATTAATCTTTTCGTCCAACTCTGTACCAAAAAAAATCGTAGTTCCCCAAAATGTTGATAATTTCCTTTAACAGCAGACCATTCAACATAAGTATTTCTGCAGATTCAGAAATTAAAAGAAATGCTGACTGGCAGCTAAAGAGTCAGAAGCAGCATACAGTATTTGCCTGTGAAGCGGATTTAAGAACTCCTTGTTATTCCTTCTAACCTCCATGTCTTTTTTTCCCTTATAAAAGTTAGCACAGTATTCTTTAAAAAGGCAATCATGAGATGAGGTCAAAGGTGTGAAGCATCTTCTTCTTTAAGACCAAGAGAAAAGCATCTCTCTGAGGATCTTAGTAGACACTCATGGTGATGTATGGCTGACTGTAGCAAGTCTGCAGATCATTCAAGACGCTGGCACACGTGTTCTCTTTGGTCACAGAGGACTTTAACAGGAGATCAAACAACTGTGCAGCCTTTGAAAGTAGCAAAATGGTGTGGGACAGTAGGGAAGAAGTGACTGATCTCCTCTGAAGTCAGAGGTCGGCATCTGACAAGGTAACACAGGTGGAGCAGCGTTCTTTTCTTTCTTAGGCGTGAATTTAAGGGTCCGTTTCAATTTGTATCCTGTTTTGTATACAATACATTGAAGGTCATACCAACCTGGTTTTAAATGACAATTTCCTAATACAGCAAATTAATTCAGACAGTTTATTTCTCTTTTCTAACCATACAGTAACATTCACACACTAATACTAAGGGCCAAAAACTACAGCCAGGTTTTTAACTGAGGATTGTGAAGTATCATGGCTTGGGTTTGGAGACCTCTTTACGAAAGCTTCCGAAGTTATAGAGTTGTATTAGGGGAAATGAAGAATGCTGTATTTTTGGAGCTTGACCTATAGCACGGGTTCCTAAACTTACGTTACTCAACGGTCCGCATTGATTGAGTGATTGATTTTTATTCAAGGTGAGAGGTCTGGAACATTTGGCAATAACAAAATAACATTCAACTCAAATTAGCAACACATTTAGCAACATACATTCAAGTTGAGTACTCCCTTTTCCTGAACTTTTGCACCGATACCGGTACCTGGAATTTGATACCAGTACACAACAGTACCTTTTGCCAGTAGCCAACACAGTGCTACCTATATATTATATTGCAGTGAATGTTGTCTGCGTGGGGTTTTGCCCTGACTCCCTTTGACTTGAACAAGCTGCAGAGGCGAGCTACTGTAGTCTACTGTCTCCACTGCACCACATTAAGTTATACATATTTCTTTGTGTAATCTGTCTATCCCAAATCCCACAGTTTTGTGGGAAAAAAAAAAAAGGCTATATGGCAACATGTCCGCCACAAATTATTCAGACCTTTCCCTGGTCGAACAACAGCATGTACAGTTTACCTAAAATGTATTTGTTTATGAGTGTGCTTCTAAAAATATATAGAGCTGGGCATATTGGATTGACTGGGCCAAACTTTCACTTTAGTAAGCTATAAAATATTACAATAATTACTGAACAAAGATTTACACATAGGTCTATTTTTACTTTCCAGAACAATACATATGTTGTCTCTATCTGCTGACAAAACATGTATACATTTGATTATTGCCCCATCCCTATGTAGAATTGGTAGAATCTGTGTCATGTTCGAGAAATGGACAAATTACTTCACAATCTGTGTTGTAGAAAATGTCGGCCTATGTAATGCATTTCGATGAATGCAAATTCTGACGGAAACGGAAAATGTATTACTTAACTTACAAATCCTCTTTTTAACCACACTTCATTAATACACTGTAAAATATACTTTTTGTTTAAAGGGGAACTATGCAGCTTTTTTTTAAGCTTAATTTACCTTAACTGAACAGCTTCGGAGTCATTGGAATGGTTATATGACTTTTTTCGAGTTGAATGGTGGTCGTCTCGCTCCCCCCTAGCGCCTGTGAGCAGAAAAACCACCCTTGCAACTTTCGCAGTGCCAGGAAGTAGAGCCCTGCGCGGGACTGTTTTCTTCATCCCGCTCCTGCCCGCACCCGCAACGTCTGTGTAACACTCCCGCCCGCACCCGCAATATTTATTTTCACTCCCGCCCGCACCCGCAGTATTTATTTTCACTCCCGCCCGCACCCGCAAAGCTCATATGCTCATAGGGAGAAGATGCAGGGAAAGAAGGCCGGTGCTTGCTGCTGTGAGAGGGGAGGAAGGAGCAGAGGATGAGGGGGCAGGCGGACGGTGGAGCGAGGCGGTTATAGCGAATACAACCCCGACGGGGTGATCAGGACACCGACACAAAGCGTGAATCTTGAATCAGCCGTATATAAAGATGTAGAGATCGTAGACCATATATAAAGAATTAGGATCATAGACCATATATAGAGATTTAGGATCATAGACCGTATATAAAGATTTAGGATCATAGACCAAAGATGCAGCGATCATAGACCGTATATAAAGATAGAGATCATAGCCCGTATATAAAGATGTAGCGATGGTGCTCACCAGATCTGCTGTCATTGCTTGAATTGGAGGACAGAAGTTGCTCCACGTTTCTCCACTTTTTGCCATCGCTGATAAATTATCCGGACTTCTTTCAGCGGTGTGATTGATAGCTGTCCTCCAGAGTGAACAGAACTGCGTCCATGGCAACGCTCTGCTTTTGCATGGCAACGGTGTGTTAAACGTAGCAACGGTCTGTTATATACTGTGGTGTATGCTGGCGTGGGGGGGGGGGTTCCAGGCTACATCTCGATCCCGCAGTGTATTTTTTAGCCGCCCGCTCCCGCACAAGGGGGCAGGCTTCTCTCCTCAGAGCGAAGCCGCGATGGCGCCATTTTGCTAGCCCTGTTCCCATCACCCCCGTTAGCATCCCATTGACTGCCATTCATTTTGGCGTCACTTTGACAGACAATAACTTTACATCTGAAGCGTTTAAAGACTTGCTTTGTCCGTTGTTTATTTCTTAAGAAACACGACAATGTACACAAGGCTACATTACCTTGTACCTCACGTTATGGCTCCGTAGCAGACGTTTTTATAAAAATAGGCTAACGATTATCACATAATCACGTGACTTACTGTCGCATTGTAGAGGAATTACCGTATAGTACAGGAGAAGCTCGCAGGCAGTTTCGACGTACATTAGCTGTTTAGTTTAATTGCTAATGTTAACTAGCATTTTAGTTAACAATTATTAGCCTGTGCCTATGTTACTTCCTTACATATACCTACGCTCTCCGTCTCTGATAGATTGGGAATGATTGAGATTTCTCTTGGCACAGCTACCAGAAGACTTACAACGTTCAGAGACGTTGTTCACGTCACATCGGCAGCGGGAAGCTAAGTTTGCAGCTGCGCAGTAACGCTCAGTAACAGTAAAAGTGCTGGTAAGAGGCTTCACTTGTCTCCGTCGAAAACAGCGGGATCGCTGTGTCCATTTTATATACTGTCTATGCTCCCGCAGCAAAGTTCAAACCGGCCGCCCCCGCGAGATTTGCGTTCAAACATTGCGTGCAATCCCAATGCAGCCCTCTACCAGGAAGTATTGCGTGATATCAGGTCTTGCGATGTTACAAATTGCTTCACGGCACTGCACACATACGCCCATTCAGCAAAAAGCGAGAAAAAAGCGAGAAAACAGCGAAGAAATGGCCAAAACTGCATAGCGCCGCTTTAACTTTTTCTTGACTATGAAAAGCAATCATATGTAAACAAAGGCAATAATTATATTATGTCTACATGGATTGTGTTATGGGTTACTGTAAATCCATCTAGTGCTGTATTCTGTATGACACACCAAGATCTCGCTCAGTGTTCTGGCTGTGTTTACACTTGGCTACTCAGAGGGGACCACGTAATCCATCGCTTTTACACGCTGTCCATCTATAAAAATGAAGTGATGTGGTTGCCCACTCTGTTCTATTATTCTGCTCTTCTTCCTCCTCTCCCACCTGCCTCTGTTTGCTGGAACAGAGAGTGAGCCTCTGCCAGCAACGCACACAATTAAGTGAAGAGTGATGAAATTATATCTCCGGCCCGGGCAAATGGAGGGATGAGGGGATAGAGACGCAAAGTGGGAAGGAGGGAGAGTCCATTCTGTGTCCCTCTGGGCCAAGGGAAATTCTATTAGGCCGATAATAGAGCCATTTTTCACCTCCTTCCACATCAGCCTGTTATTCAATTCCTCCCCCTCCTGTCCTTTACTCTCTCCTCTTTAAAGATGGTGCATGTCCTCTCTCTTACTTCTCCCTGGAAAACCCTTCTCTTTTCTCTGAACTCTATTCTCTGCATTGTACCTTATCGATCACCTCTCAATTACAGTCCTTTTTTTACTGCCATATGATGTAAATAAGACAGAACACCCTTTACTGTGGCCTCAAGAAAATGTAGTAAAAAAAAGCCATTAAATGCCAAGTACATTCAAATACAGTGTCAAATCATTCCAACACTTAACATCATTCCTAAGAAACAACATCTTTGTTCACTGAAGTGTTATAAAATGTCTGCAGCCTTAAAGCGTGGATTAAAGCTTAATGCTGGGAATGTGCTTTGGAGAGTAACAGCTTTTATTGTCCACAATCATTCCTTTTCAGCGACGATGAAGCTTTAATGTGTGTAGTATAAAGTGACAAAAAAATGGAACGTTTTACACAATTCAGACAGCGTCTTTCAGAAGCTCGTAATTGGTAAGGCATTCCAGCCAGTGGATTTGTGGATTTATTTGTTTGTCATGGGCTGGTTAAAAGGGGGAAATGTCATTAAAACATTACTGCTTTAATTGGATTTTATGTAAAACCACACATGTTCCCCGTTTCTATTTGTGTGTCCCGTCTGTTTACCAGGTGACTGGCACACACATGTCAGTTGTGCCACTAGAAAATATTCAGGCACTATAGAGAACAGACACATAGTTTCTTGTCTCATGTTTACAACAGAATTCATACCCAGGACAGTGTTTTGAAAGAGAAAATCAATTTTGTCATCATTACAACAACAAGACGTCAACCATAGACATAACCCATTGTTTCAAATTTTTTTTTTCAAATTGTGTACATGCTTCCTCCCTTTGATTCTTTTGTTAGCCTGTCCTGACAAGTGAGTCACTGAACCAACAGAGCCTCTGTGTCATAACAGAAAAAAAGAAAGCTCTACAGCACGGATTACAATTGCAACAAGACAACCAAGATACCCCCAAAGCCTGATCTGCACCTAGAGGTACAACACCCTGCTTGAATGACACGGATACTCTGAGCCAGCTGCATATGTCAAACGCCTGTCAAAGAAGCTTTGAAACCTTGTAAGCACTTTACATGAAAAGCTTTATATTTAAACATTGTTTATGTTCCAGGGATGTTATTAGAAAATCCCATTATATCATGGAGGGGTAGTTATTAGCACATGCTGAGAATATTAGCAAAAGGCAATACTGTAGCAAAATGCAATACTGTAGAAATTAAGTGCATCTATGAGGTAGATAATATGAACATAACTTTTATCTAACAAATGAAACATTTGATTTATGAGCAATACAATGCATCATTGTTCAATTAATGCCTTCAGTTTTGCTGCTAAAGCCCTATAGTACTTGATCTGGTATGACCAGTAGCTTATGTGTCTAACGTAAGCAAACTTTAGGTAACTTAATACTACTGTGTAACTGACATTACTGAGTCACTTTACTGGCTTTATGACTCTCCTCTACTTGTGCTATTGCTACACTACATTCTTGCATGTTACCTTTGCAGATCTGTGGCTTCAAACCGTAGTTGGCCCAAACCAGCTTTTTACAGTTTGGGCCAACTCTGCGGAGAAGAATAGTAAAGAGATGCTGTTGTAACTTTACATAAACATTTATTTATTATTATTTATTTTTTTCTTTGGCAGCAAACACAGCACACAACCTTTTGATAACTATAATGCTACCCCCCGAGCTTCTTTAGACAGTAACTTAACTACTGTTAACAGCATGTACTCTACTGAGGCTACAGCTGGTATTTCTAACACACACCAGCTGCATAGGCACAGGTTACTAAATAAACTTTTCTGTGCAGGGGCAGGATTGGCCAGTAACACTTGTTGGTCCTATAACAAAGGTAAAACAAGAAGGTCTCTTTCCACTCGTGGTTACTGAGGTTGACTAATGAAGATGTCTTTTAAGCAACTGACTGAAGTAAATCTTTGGAAATTACAGGAAATGCAATGTGCCATTATCCTGCAATTGCCACTTGGTTCATTGAAAGTTACATTGCATTATCAGTAGGGCTGCACAATTAATTACAATGTTATCGAAATCGCAATGTGGACTAGTGCAATATCCAAATCGCAGAGGGGTGCAATATTTGTTAAAAGGCAAAATATGTGTCAAACTATTCTGAATGAAGTACTGTAGTGCTGCAGAGACGTCCTGGCCTACAGATCCTATCCTACAGACTAAAGAAGAAAAAAAATCTTTGTTTGGTACAGATCCTCGCAAAAATCACACAATCATTTAAATTTTTTAAGATTTAATATTAGTCAATGAAAATGAGAATAATGATACAAACATGATCATTCCCTTCAATATCGTGAATTGTATCGCAATCGCAATATCAGTCAAAATAATCACAATTAGATAATTTCCTCGTGCAGCCCTAATTATCAGTGACGTATATGTCATTGGGTTGGCAAGCAAGTTATAAGTCTCTGCAAGGCAATTTTAATGACACTGACGCAAATGGAAATAAATTAATTTAAGTAAATTGCTACATGTAGTAGGGCATCAATCTTTCCAAGAAATAGTTGTGGACATAACTCCACCGTACAACCATAATGTGTTAATGTGTTGTTTTTACACTTCAGTTTTTACAGTAGATGGATTAAACATGGATGGATCTTTAGAAGTGTTTAAAACAGAGCCACACTATCTGATTTCCTGTTTTTTCAGTCTTTGTGCTAAGCTAAGCGGCTGCTAGTGGTTCATATTTACCGTATAGACATGAGAAAGGTATCCGTCTTCTCTCCTAATTCTCACAGAGAAAGCAAATTAGCGCATATCGCATTGTCTAACTATTGTTTTAAATGTATTGTCACACATTGTACCTGTGGGTAATCTGGGCCCTATTGGTAATCCAACCTAGGCTAAAACATGCTAACCAACAGGATGATCTCTTCGAGACATGGGTCATTTGTGAGATGTCCACTATATCTATTATCTGGACAGAGCGTACAGGAAACTGGAACTCTGTCCCCATATTCTGCCTCATGAAATCTAATTAGCCTTCAGAATAGCCAAGGACAAGCATCAATGTTCTGCATCTCATATAATACAAAGGCTTTAGTTTCAATCCCAGCCAACCGTCTCTGTGGTGAAAGCAGGTATAGAGTGATGATCATGATGTCACATTGATACGGCCTCTAAATAAAGGAGTGATGTAATGTTGCACTGTGGATGTGGAAGAGGACACAGATGCAGATTATTGTACTCCAAAAGATAATACAGCTCTCTAGTATGACACGGACCTTTCCCACATCTATCTCGACATCCAAGAAAGAGAAAGAGCCTGTGGGTTTTGGTACTTCATCTGTGCGTTTTATGTAATGAAGATACCGATATGGTGTTAAGCAAGAGTTTTCATCCAATGAATAAAGAAACCATTGTGCTAGAAAGGCCAACATCTTTTGTGAAAGGTTTAATATGACTCTTCTGGTCTACCGCTTATATGCAAATGATGCATGTGAAAATACTTAATGATCTAATTGTTAGAAGGTCCTAGATATAACCTGACATAGTGGAGAATTCCACAAATGCACATTTCTAAGTTATTTTCACTGTATTGTTCAGGTATGTTCATGGTATGTGCTGGCAGACAAGAGGCCCAATCGGTCAACATCAGTTCTAGTGCTGACCTGAGGCAGAATGTGTTGCAGCTTGTCTGTTTGCGATGTATGCAAACTGCATTGGTGAGCTTGAGAATTGAGAGTGGGAATATTTCTAAGAAAACATAAGTGGAACCCAAAACACCTCAGTAAAGCTTGATAAGCTTGGTTAAGCATATACACAGAGAATGTCAAATGTCTTTGAACGCCCCAGCGTATCCCAAGGGATCTTTGTGCAGCCACTGTTTAAATGGCTTTTCTATCAATTTAATTCAGGAAGGCTCGGGTTTCTGATTGCTCTATACCATTCAGCCAATAGCAGCTAATGCTGGAGGGGCCCGTCTGTAGCACCTGTGGAGGGCTGGCCATTCTGCCTTCAGACTCAGTCTGAAACGTCCCTTCAGGAAAAATACAGCTGTCAGAACTGTAAGATCAGGGACAAAGTTATGAGAAAGTTAGGCTTTCTTTCTTTCATGTTGTCTTCTGACATGTTGTGAACTTCCTTGGTACACTGACACAGCAGCAGATATAGTAGACTTAACCCACGGGCAAACTTAAGAGCCCTTTACACTGAATGTTGGGCTGTCCCAGAACAAAGTTGATAATCATCTTTGGTCATCAATCAAAAATAGTAGATTGCAGTGTGAGACAAGCCCTGATCCACAATCATTTACTGCATTACATATCACAGAATTGCATGGCTCCCAACCTCCCATGACTTTGACATTTCAGTCTCAAACCCACTCAAAATTTGTCATGAGAACAATGTTCAAAACACAAAAAATACAAACGCTGAAACTATATTGCAGCCATACTAGTACTAGTAAACATCTTCCTGCCAGCAGTGAAGCTGAGCAGCACACCAGTCACTGAGCGACAAAGCAGTCCTGTGCAATCTTTATTTGTTTACATGGTTTGTGGCCCAATCCTGAGACACATATGGAGACAAAGATTTTACGAGACCCAGGCCAGACTCACTGAACCTCCTAGCTACTATTTTCTGATCAATCTATTGGATTAATTACGACAAAATACAGGTGTATTGTGCCTATGGTGCTTCATTGGATTTTGAAAATCTCCAGGGCAAGGTGTTGTCTGTACATTATCCACAATATTTACACACCTTGAAGAACAGGATCCTTATATAGATGCTGATACACAATCCCATATCACCATCATGTTCAAGTTATATTTTAGGCATCCATGTAAACAGATCTATGAAAGTGACAAAAACATCATGAGACACTTGTTTACCCTCAGGGCATTCCCTCCTCTTTATAGTGGGCTGTGACCTCTTGGGCTGAGTTTAACCAAGAGGGTCATCATGTCTGTCTGGCACACAAAACAACAGATTTTCTGGCATTCAGCCCTGCTTGTCTCGATCCCATTCTCCTCTTTCCATTCCAGATTTGTTCAGAGGCAGCGCCGAGTGTCAGGTTCAGTTACAGTATCGGCTGTCAGGGATTGGAGTCAGATCAAAGTGGGATAGTGAAAAGAGTGAGATCAACACCCCAACTCCTAACCGTACAATGAAGCTAAGGAGCAAACCCCCCTCCCCCGGGAGTTGTAATGGGAGCGGCCGATTACCCCTGTGTACCAAAGCCATTTGGGCCAACCTGAGGGAGCCACAGTGGTGGATAGCATGCAGCAAACGATGAGGCCTTGCATAGCATGGGCCAAAGTTAGACCATCCCTGACCATAGTGGGAATATCTTTTATCCCAATCAGCTACATATACAGTATATCCATCAATAATGCCAAATTCCTGCAACTCCTGCGCTGGCCAATCACAATATATATTTCCTGTTTTGTAAAACTCATTAATTGCAGCACAACCTAGACCCAACAGACCCACATTCAACCCATCCTTTTCCATATTAATCTGGTGTTATCCTGTCTGCTGCTTCGTGATGAACTATCCTCCTCTTCCCCCTCCGAAACCAAGTGAAAATTGCGTTAGGACCGATCTGCTGCCCAATTTATCTCAAATCCTCTGTGATGCAGATCTAATTTCAGCCTCTTAGTACCACAAACAGGAAGAACAAGCCAGTCGATAAACAGCCCATGGTCACTGTTGGAGGGAGTGAAGTGGTGGTGGTGGTGGGGCGGAGGAAAGAGAATATGGTGACACAGTGGAAAAGGAAAGCAGGAGGGTTGTCATTATCTTTTGTCCAGTCAATCACTCACTCCATCAACCTCTGGCCTTCTAATTTCTGGGATAAACTTAATTAGAGTATGTAGGCAAATTAGCTAAAAGCATGTTAAGTAAGTTGAAAATACTCAGAAAACTACATATAATCTGGTTTGACCAAATGACTTGAAAGCTGGGAATGAGACTTTGATTTTTCACTAAACATTTATATTCTTGCTCAAATATGAAGCCGATGCCAGCAGCATATTAGCTTAGTTTAGCAAAAAAACTAGAAACAGGGGGAAACAACCAGCTTGGCCCTGTCCAAATGTGTTTACAGGTTTCGGTTTTACACTTTGTACAGCTTTAACAAACAAGATACACATTATAATTTATATAATAAATGTGTTAATAGCGAGCTTTAGAGATGCTAGATTTTGCTACCTTCCTGTTTCTAGTCTTTGTGCTAAGCTAACTAAGCTTCGGGCACTAGCAAACAGAGATAAGAATGTTGTTGATCTTCTCATCTAACTGTCCCTCAAACGATTCCTTTAATCCCAAAGAAGTTCAGTTCTTAACATCAACACTGTGTTAACATACAGATTCCTGATGCAAGAGGCAATACTACACAACTGAGGCCTGAATTTTAAATGTGCTCAGGATATAAAATCTGAAGTTGCACTATGAAGTGTAAACTGGAGAAAATGGAACATGTGAGAGCAGCCAGGGGGCTTCTCAAAGGATGAAATGTAAATGTTATCTTATTTTTCTATCACTTACTGTCACATTCTGCCTCTGTTCCCCTCTTCAGCTACATTCCCTCTAAGTATACTATTTCCAAGTTGTCACTTTCCATCCATCCATCAGATGCCCCCGGACTTTCCCTCCTTTCCCAATTACCTGACACACCCACACCCATCTACACACCAGTGGCACGTTCAGTCTCAAAACGGTGTGCGTCGTTTTGCTACGGTTTCCGGGTTTTTTCGGAACTGTGTGCAATGGTGTGCACCAGGCTTTGTAGTATGTTTTTTTTCTCGTTTGGTGAATGCGTCTCTTGTTTAGTGGCTGTGTCAAAGTGAAACCCAATCAGTAGCAACTTGTATGCACACTCGTGATAGTTAAATGGCACAGAGCAAGGTGTTCAACGCACCCACGTTTCTACGTTTGCTACGTTTTGTCGGGGCTGAACATGGCCCTATTCCCACATCCCTCGTCTGCTCTGCCTGGCCTGCCTGGCCTTCCCCGCCCACCTCCTCACCTGCATCACCCAATCACCCACCTGCTTCCCATTCCCTTTGATTAGATCCAGCTCCACATATACCAGCCCAGAGCTGTTGTTCCTCTGTCAGGTTGTCGTCATAGTTGCAATGCTGTTTTCTGTCTGCCTTTTATCTGCCTGCCGGACCTGCTGCCATTTGGACACTCTGCCTGTAAGCTATTTCCAATAAATCACTGAAATCACCCTGCTGCCTCCTCAACTGTCTGCATTTGGTCCAATCCCTGTTCCCCCCACTGTGACAGTGCGGGGGACTGCACACGGGTTGGAGAGGAGAATAAAGTTCTCACATTAACCGATTTATTAAACCACTCAAACAGTGCCATAAAGTACATTATCATCATTAGACCTATTGGATGTGGTTCAATGTCTCACTGAAAATAAAATGCACACACAGTGTGTACAGGATTACGGCGCTACTGCGCACCTTATATTATGAACGGCAAAATGGTGATGCTTCGCTTTAAATTTTGCTGCCGCAAGGACTTGTGGGATGGCATTATCACCTTTCGTAAAGGATGGTCCAGTGTATCCTATGCTAAAGAAATTAACAAAGGAAGCAATGAAGCACATTTCCTTATCACTTAGACTATTCGAATGCCTCTTATCATGGCAGCCACTTAACTACTTTCGGGTCATTTCACTCCATTAGGAACCTTCTTAAGCAAATTTGACTATTCGACCGCAGCCAATATGTGAAAGTACGAGGACATGGCTATCGCACAGACAAGACAAACCAGTCAGTGGAAGGGGGGCTTTGTACGGACACATAAATGCATTTTTTCCCCCAGATGCTTTTTAAGACAAATCTTTAGCGAGTCACTGAAAACCGTACTACAGGTTTAAGGACTGAAGGAAGCAGTCATGGGTTGACAGCAGAACCAGATGGCAAGAGGAAGCCCTCTGGTAAACCTCTGATCTAATATTTCAAATGGAAGACTGATGGAAACAGCATGTCACAGACAATATAATTCATAATCATGGCATTTTTATTATAATGGATTTTTATGAAATTAATTGATGTATAAGCATGACCAAACACAACGTTATAGTATTATTATACTTTCCCTATTAGGGAAGAGGGGCTGATAAGACATGATTCGATTTTGTTTGTTTGTTTGTTCACTTTAACTGGGACATAATGTAAATACATTAAGACTGCAGATAAACTATGAAGATTCAAAAAATTGTGCTCTCGTGAGATGTAATTTTCAGGACAATAACAATGTCACAGTAAATCTGTGAAGAACACAGCATGGATGAAAGTCACGGTACGTACACTTAACAAAGTGCTGATTTTTCACACATGGTTTGCTCAGTCAATTTCACGACTTCTAGGATTGCAGCTACAGTCCCCTGACTGTCCAGCCTTCTCAGGAGTATAGAATTCACCAGGGAAATCTAATTACTCTCGACAGAAACAGTAGATGGCCGGATATGACTTTATCAAGAGAGGTCCGATCAAAACAAAAGGCCTTGTGAACAACAAGAAAAACAAACCTGTGAATTTATGTTCACACAGGATAGAGTGGACAGGTGGGCTAAAGTATACCTGCTACTCAAAGGAATTCAATGCATTAGTCAGTGTAAGAAAGTTTTTTGTCTATAGAATTAAAATACTATATTGATTTTTTTCAGTCGTATTTCAATGTTACCAACATAAACACATAACTTTTGTTTCCATCCTCTGTAAAAGAAAAAATATATAAAGTTTAATTATCCAAATACCATGATTATGTCCCAGTTCATCTTCACCTTGATTAGCTATCCCCTGCTTGCTCTTACGGTCTCACGGTTACTAGCTAATAAATAATTGCATAGCAACACTACCTTCTCAATAAAAGAGTAAAGAGGCAAGGAGGTAACTTTGTCTACCTTTCGTTCTTACCATACTTTTAATTTGAAGAATAAAGTAAAGTAAAGTTTGAAATGTTATTGAATTTTTTCCATTCCACTTTCTTTAAAAAAAAAGTAATTTCTATATGAACATGTTGCAATATCCTCAGAGCTATTAAACTTTGATTGATGTTAGATTTGTGTACAAACCTACAGAGTACACTTTTTTACACTTAGTAAACTGATTTTCCCAAAACATTAAATTCATTGTTTAGGGTTTGTAAGCCATAGCTTTTATCTCGAAAAAGTGATACAGCAAGAGACAATAATGTTAAAGATTGAATTTACTTGTCATTTATCTGTTTCTTAAATTATTTGCTTGTTAGCCGTCATATTCCATTATTTTTCAATAGCAATGGCTTTGAAGTAGCAGCATAAGCCCACATTCATCCTCATAACCAGACCCTGAACATGTCTTTCAAACTGTGGGCATGTAACACACTGGAGTGTAGTTGTGATGTTGGGAGAATTCCTGGTGGGAACTAAAATTAGTCAATTATCAATGGTTAATGTGCCCATTTTTAACCACAAATTAGAACTTCTAACTCTACTATTAAAACATCTTTTATCTACATAAAGAATCCCTGAGGCTGGAATCTGGCATAAATGGACTCAAGTTCAGATGTAATTAGCTGTGAGCTGCATAGCGGTCAGTGGTGCTAACATGAGGGGAATAGGAGAGGTCAAACGTCAAATGGGACCAATCCTGACCCCTCCAACACAGCACACAGGGGACTTTATGAGTGAATCCAATTAGGCCCACTAAGCCCTCAGCATCTTGTAAAAGTCAACAAGCTATCACTCATATTTCCCTCTCTTCCCTATCCACCAACTTCTTTCTCACCATCTTTCACTTTATTCTGTCACTCTCCTTGCCTCCCTCCTGAGGCAACAAACTCCCAGGCTTGCTTCTAAAAACAGCTCAGGTCTGAAGTGAAGGGATGAGTATTCAAGATTGGTTTGATGGCTCAGAGTTGGAAAATGCTTGGTAGACCATCTTTGCCTGGAAATCAGACCAAAACAAAGTAAAACAGCATCTACTTGTAGACATTTAATGAACCTTTAATGATGGCTGTTGAGATATATCAAATACAACTATTTAAACAGAGAATTACATATACATGTTATTTAAGTACTTGCAAAGACATTCATGAAAGCTTGCCGTAGTTTACCAGCTTGTTCTTTTCTCTTCCAAGCCATCTAATGTCAATGCAGTTCACCCAGCAGCTCTCTACATCAAGGAGCAGGATAAAGTGATTCCATTTACATCCATTTACAAATGACAGATAAGGTATGACTTGCCACATATGGATGTTGTTAAGTTTGACATATGTGGATGGGTTCAAAAAGGTGGGACAAAATCTTTAAAGCTTTAGGAACTGCATTTAGTTAATGTGATTAGACACGGGATAGATGAGTTAAAGAAAAAGGACTCAATAAATGGGACTGAAAAGAAGACATGAGAGCGACCAGGGGGGATTAAAGGGCTACATGCATTTCAGGAGGATACATTATACCTTTAATTCTAAAGAGAAGATATTTTCTAAATACTGATTAGCCACAGTGAAATATCTCAACATGTACTTAATGGATTGGCAATATATTTTCCACTGACATTCATGCTTCCCAGAGGATGAATCTTACTGACTTGGGGATGCCCTGACCTTTCCTCTAGGTTGACATTTTTGGATTTGAGTAAAATGTCTCAAGATGGCTCTTATGTCCAGTAGGATACAACAAGAACACCATTGAAGCCCAAGTCCACCTTCATTCCAAATATATACAATCACACTCTTAATACCTTCTACAAAAAAGTGACATATGAGGTGGACAAACTTTTCACATCTAAGAGAAAGGGGACTATAATTTGACAAAGGAGGAAACAGAGGCATTAAAATGGCTGTCAACGAATGATGACATCATAATAGTTTTATGGGGCAGAGACCACTACATCACAAGGCAAATCGATTGGATAACAACCGTATGAGCTTTTATTGTTCAACCCAATAGAACAAATTAAGACTGAACTTACAGAAATGCTCTTATAGGCAAAAAATTAAGAGCTGATGTCACAAAAAGAACATGATTTTCTATTGTGTAAGAGCCATGCTTCCCAAAATACATAAAAACATAGAGAATCCACTATGAAGACCAATAATCAGTGGAAATGAGTCGGTTACAGAACCAGCATCTCAGTTTATTGACTTTTACATCGAGCCATTTGTGTCTGAGTTGCCCTCTTTCATTCAAGATAGCACACATGTATTAAATAAAATTAAAGATATAAAGAATATTGGACGTTGTGACGAAAAGAGAGCTGAGCCAGAAGGCAAAGCTCTCGATCTTCCTACCCTCACCTATGGTCATGAAGGCTGGGTCATGACCGAAAGAACGAGATCCAGGATACAAGCAGTCAAAATTGGTTTCCTCAGGAGGGTGGCTGGCGTCTCCCTTAGAGATAGGGTGAGAGCTCAGTCATCTGTGAAGAACTCGGAGTACAGCCGCTGCTTCTTTGCATCGAAAGGAGCCAGTTGAGGTGGTTCGGGCATCTGGTAAGGATGCCCCCTGGGCGCCTCCCTAGGGAGGTGTTCCAGGCACGTCCAGCTGGGAGGAGACCTCGGAGAAGACCCAGGACTAGGTGGAGAGATTACATCTCCAACCTAGCCTGGGAACGCCTCGGGATCCCCCAGTCGGAGCTGGTTAATGTGGCTCGGGAAAGGGAAGTTTGGGGTCCCCTGCTGGAGCTGCTGCTATTTTTAAATATTTATATAGCACAAACAGCAACTTGAGGCTTAGTTTGGATTTTTCTTTAACTGAAATTATTTTTCTTGATTTAAAGATCTTCAAAGATGGTAATGGTGATTTACATACTTCAATATTCAGAAAAAAACAACTGACCGTAACACCATTCTTGGAGCAGGCAGTTTTCATCCTCCTTGGTTAATAAATTACATACCCTTCGGTCAGTTTCAGAGACTTAAACACATCTGCGATTCAGAAGAATATTTTGAAAGAAATGCTCAAGACATGAGCCAAAGATTTAAGAAAAGTGGATATAAACATAAACTACATCCACAGCTTACAATAAAGCAAAATGTCTCACTAGAGAACAGTTACGTGACCAAAAACATAAGCAACAACAGTGCTCAGGCCAAGTGTACGTTGTGACACAATATAGCAGTGAAGCAAATAGAATTAAACAAATCATTAAAGGAAACTGGGACATACTAAAAAGTAAATTTGGTTTAGGGATAAACTTGAAGGGATGTTAAAAGATAACAAATAAGTTCGATCCCTAACGTGGTTTACATTTCGTCATGCATGTGGGGGTGCAGGGTGAGTTCCTTTAAGTAGGGGAGCAAAGGAACAGAGCTTGAGATCACGATTGGCAAGATGTGGGTCTCCGAGCTCTGCAGGGCTTGTATAAGATGCTATATAATAAATTCTATTAATATTCAAATGGCATCTGCGACTTCTTCATTTATACACCATCTACAACGCTACACATGATACGACAGCTTCAAAAGAGCTCCAACTCTAAGTAACAAACTTATTAGGAGTTATCTTCCCCCTGCAAAAAATAAAACTTGTTTAACCACCAGAACAGGTAGCCACAAGTGTGGATATTGTAATCACTGTGGTAATATGACTAATACCAACTACTTTACTGACATAAAATCAGGTCCTAAGTATAATATAAAGTCATTAATTATTTGCAATACCTCATATGTGACTATGTCAGGAGAACAACACGTAAACTGAAGGCAAGACTATCTGAACATGAACATGCTATAACTAGCAACCCCAATACCCCATGGCTCTACAGTACAAAGAGGCTTTAAAGATATCAGGCAGATTCTATAAGGGGTGGAGACAAATTAAAAAGGCTCTTACAAAGAGAATCATTTTGGATTTATACTTTAAAAGCTATACAATATCCTGGTTTAAGTAATGAACTTGACTTCTCACCTTTTCTTTGAATTTCTTGAATGGCCTCTTCCTGTCTTGTTAAGCATCAGCGTCCTGTAAACAAAATGTGCTCTTTTGGCCGGTGTGTCCCTCATGCCTAAATGCTGAGAGACATAGAGAAGTTTTGTATATATATTTTTCTAGTTGTCCTGATAAATGATGGGATAGGCTGCTCTGCCTAAGAGATTTTTGGTATGTATCTTTTGCTTTTTTCTTCTGTTTGATTATTGCTGATTCATTTACCGCTGAACATGGCCTGTCATGTGGCTACCTGTTCACAACAATCGTGTGACTCTTTACCTACTGACCATGTGACTACTGGCCAATAGGCTATAAGATACAGTTAAAATGGAAACATTTTAGCCTTCAAGGGCCGAAACGTCTTGCCTTGGTTTAATGATTCAGCCAAAAAATATAATATAGGCTTTTTAAACTTTACCCTCCTCAGTGTCCTAATCCCTTGTACACTTGGATCTTCAAGCTGAGCCATCAGGGCAAATGTTTAATTTGTCCAATACTTTGGTGACATTCCCATCACCCTCAGCTATACTTTGTTGTGCTAATTAGCAAATTTTTTCATGCTAGCACGCAATACTAAGATGGGGACCATGTTAGACAATATGCCTGCTAAACATCAGCATGTTGTCACTGTGAGCATGTTAGCAGACTGACTTTAGCAATAAGCTCAAAGCACCACTATGCCCAATTACAACCTCATAGAGCCACTAGTGTAGCTGTATACACTTAGTCTTTGTTGAATACATGTGAAAATAAGTAAATGTTAAATATATATTCTAAAATATATATGAAATACCATTAACTGTGAGAATACTGCAGTATTGCAAAGCTGAAGAAAGTTATAGGCTGACTATATGTGTAAGCATATATGACCATCGATGTTTTGCACATTAACTAATTATTTAAATTCAATTATTTAATTACATTATCTAAAATGAAACCATTCACAGTTGACTGTTTACAGTGTTGACAAGTGGTTTTAGTGGGTGATTAGTCCACAAGCCTTTGAACATTTTCATCATAGAATAAGGAGCATCCTCCTTATTTCCTGACTAGGCTGATTACATGTGTGTACAGATGTCTGTAACCACAAAATCACAGCAACTGCACATATTGCACCCCCTATTTTCAATGTCTATGTTCGTATAAATCACAGTGGTCCTGTCCAGGGCTTTTTACTATTCAATGTTGCTTTGATGCCATTGTCAATATCTTCTTAAGCTGTTTCCAAACTGTACAACTTTTAACTCTGGATAATTTCCTTCAAACTGAATTTTCCTTCAGTAATTTGGGTATACTTGTAAAGTAATACACTTTCATACTAAATCTGCCTTGTCATCGTATGTGGAGCTCAGGCACATTGTTTCCTGCAAAGTCTGGGCATGTGAGATTAGATTGTTGTGAGATTTTCTCTTAACAAAGGATGTCTGCATGCTATATAATGACCTGCAGATATCAGTTCCATTGCAAGTCTCCGTTTCTTATTCACATTCATGTTCACACATTGAATTTGAAAGCCTGCAAATGCCACATAAGGCACAGGATTAACCTCCCAATGGTACACCGTGAGAGGAGCTACTTTAAGCTATTACATGAAAAACACAGAGTGATCAAACAATGACTCCAGTATAAAGAGAGTGTTGGTGCTCTAGCACCATCATGAACACACAGATATGTTTTGGGTACAGAAGAAGACCATGAAAACTCCTAACAAGGATTATACACGTATATTGTTTTTCTACTAAGCCAACCGATGTGGAACATGATCTGTAAAGTAATCTCCACATAACTTACCTGAATTGACAGTAGTGGACTGGAGAGTATGTGTACTGTATTGGGCCATGAGGTATTGGGCATATTGCCCCTCTTTGAAGTCTTTGTAGTAACACCAATGACAAATTACATGATGTAAGTGTGTGGTATAGTGTTGTTATGTCTACTGTAAATCTCATCCCATACTGTTGAGGACACGTTGACTGACAATGATGAATTTCCTCCCCAAAGAGAAGACACAGGAGATATTGGCTGTGTCTGCACAGAAGAGAGAAACCTGGCCTCTTGTCTCACCGACAGCGTCTTTCATGTCAAATGAGAACCATGCTGTATTAAAGGTTGGGATTGTGGTTACTGTTACGTTTACTGCACAGGACAGGTTGTGGTAGCACAGTGGAGTTTATTTACCTACTCATAAATATTTCTAGATGCTTCTATGCAATTTCATGATATACCTACGAACTTTAAGTGAATAACATTTTTTTTAAAAAAAGTTTAAATTTGAAAAAAGTCAAAATATTA